>CM077667.1:212890855-214104426 GCA_039707655.1 Elymus sibiricus
TCAAATTCTAACTAATAGTCCAGAAAATTTGTTTTTTCTTCATCAACTTCATTAACCGTTCTAACGAAAAGGACCACAATTTTTGAGATTGTTCTTCAATGATCAAAAAATTTCATGCTCCCAGCTTTGAAGGTCTGAAATATGTATATGTAGCCCTCTTTTATTTTTATCTTAAACTTGTTGAATAATAGGTTCCCATTAAAAGCATGATCATATTGCATGACCTACACACAAAGAGAATATTAGCAAACTTTTAATAAGGGAACCTAAGAAAATTATGAGTGTTATCAACGTACCTTACTATTTGATAAAATTGTATCAGTGCTAATAAGTTAATTAGTCGATAAGTTAGTTGTGTCCCAAAGTATTAAAACCTTGGTGCTCCATGTCTCAGCTCTTGTAGTCAATGCATTTAGCAGTGTAGGTGCCATACAGTTTGAGGACCAAAAATTAGGAATAGGTATCTTGATTAGTAAAGCGAGTCATATTACGGCTGGGGCGGGGGTTGAGGGGGAGGGGTGTCATCAATGTATCGTTAGATTTTTTTTTTCTGCAAGCGAAACTATGAACACATAAGTAGGGCAAAGGAAGCTTTTTGGTGATACTAATTTATCTAGGACGTACGTATTACAGTTTTTTTTTTCATCAGGCACATATAAAAATAATTAGATTGCAAATGTGCAATTTATCTACATGAATACTTTGTTTAGTATAAATAAAGTGTCATTGATCTATTATATCAATTTATTAAACTGATATACTTTGTTGAGTACCAAAGTATGTAGTATAACAAATAATCTCTATATAATTAGTATTTTCAAAGAAACATTGTCAAAGAAGTATTAAATTGAGGCAAACATGTTGTATGGGGCATGTCCATTATGTTTTGTTATAAAATAATATAGAATGTACATATATGCTTGTTAGCAAGATCCATCGATCAAGTGTCATTTATCCATTTTCAATTAATCATTTTATTATTTTAGTATACAATGTATTATCTAAGGTAATTGCTTTTCTGCACATGATGTTATGTACGGGTGGTGTGTCGATTTGAGAACTGAGGAGAGTCATCAAAGATAGTGGCGCTCCATCACACTGGACCAAGTCACTGTCAAAAGTGGTCAGTTCTCCAAGACGATTTAGGACAGTTGGAAGTTTCTTTTCGCATAGAGCCAGTGTTTCCATTGGTAGCCGGTGAAAGCTGATGTCAATGTGGAAGCACTTGCAAGTTGAATGATTTTTATAGGTAGTATGGACAGAAGATAAAAAAGTGGATCAACCATGGGTAAGTGCATGGATGAACCCGGGTACATATGAACCCACTTGGAAAAACCCATTTCTAAATGAAAAAAAAAACTGAAAAAGGTTGCACGGATACGTCTCCATGTTCTATGCACGTGCATAAAGTTTCATGAAAAACTAACTTTTTTTGTAGCCTGTGCAAAAAAGAGAAAAAATGTGCCGTGGAACGCTATTTAGAAGCATTAAAATTTGTCTTTTTTGCGGAGACACAACAACAAAAACATTTTTTCACGAAACTTTGTGCCGTGCACACACATTTGTGAAAATGTATGCGTTTGACATTATAAAACATGCTTAAAATGCATTTTTTGAAAAGTGGGTGCATATGCCCATGGGTGCAGGAGGTGCCCTCTCATCAACCATGTGTGTTTTAGGTGTGTATGATGTAAAGATCGAAGGTTGGTTTTCATATCCGAGGGTACGCGTATGTGTGATGTATATCATCTGGGAGGATTGTGCTTGGGACTGCATCGGGCAGATTGTAAATAGACATACGTGCATGTACAATAAAAATAATCTACTGTACATGTATTTGAGTTGTGTATGATGTAAAAATTGAAGAGATTGGATATCTTCATGATTTGCATGTGCATGTGAAACATTTTTAAGCAGCTAAAGTTGTGTCTCCGTGATAGAAGTGTCTTGCATGTTTATACTTCAGATAGCATTAACTCCTTCAGAACTAAGCTTCTTGCAGCTAGTAAGTGTTTACCTCAAGAAGCATCTCACCACACGCCTTATGTAAGACTCATTATTGTGGTTGTCCAATGCCCACATCATAGCTTGTACAACGTGCATGGTGTTTTCCTTCTCTGAGAGTACGTGAGCGGACAGCGGCACTGCTCCAAGAAGTAGCTGAAGGTACCAACACAGAGTCCGGAGTCCGAACATAGGTTCCAACCTCGCAAGAGAACCACAACATGGCCTGGTTACCCTCGGCATCATTCTTCCATAGGACGACTGCGTAGAGATATATACAAATATAATCCTTACCTGCTCCTTGTCGTGACTTGATGAGGCATGCTCAACGCAGACGATGAGGTTGCCTACTTGTTTGTGACCTTGGGAATGAGCATGTGCACATGACCTTTATTTTTGACGTCTAGCGGTCGAGGTCGTGGTTGTGCACATGATCACCTCGAAGGAGTTGGTGGACGACTTATTTGAATTTGGTAGCATCGTAGTGGAGGCGAGTAATAGGAGGAGAGCGGGGTGTGGTGTCTGCTGTGGAAGTTGACACGGTCCTACTTCTTGACGAGGAGCTACCAGGTGAAGGTGTCCATGGAAGGGTCCAGGGATTACGGCTTGCCATGTAGGCATCGGTCTTCTCTCTGTCATCCGTCAGCGACGTGGTATCAGCGTTAGCGGGTTCTGCGGAGGGCCGGATGCATCCTTGGATTTGCCTTTTTCCCCTTGATTTTATTAGCTCATAGGGCGCACGTCAAACAAACATACCATAACACACATGAATTTTCCTAAAAAAAAAAGTTCGTACATAAAGAGACACAATGCATCACGTGAGATATATACTGTTTTGAGTTGGAGATGTAGCTTTTTAAGACAATAAGATCTAAGGTCCACTGGGTTAGAAATTTACGGTGATGTGTACATGAATTTCCATTAAATAAAGATGGGTACATGAATTCCATAAAATAAAGATGTGTACATGAAGGACACAATATGCACCACGTGAGATATATTTTTTCTAAAAAGGGATGCTTACGTGATGGACACAATATGCCTCACGTGTCTTTTTTTTCAAAAAGGGATGCGCACATGAATGGCACACAATATGCACCACGTGAGATCTATTTTTTTTCTTTGTAAAAAGGAATGTGTGCATGAAGGACACAATGCACCACGTGATATCTATATTTTTCCCTAGACAAAGGAGGCGTACATCAAGGGCATAATGCACGTGGGATCTGAATTTTTAAGAAAAAAACTAAAACCTACCCTGTACAATTAAAAGAGATCAGGTCCACAACGTTTCGAAGATCTAACGGTTATAATTAATAAACTCAGAGAAGATCTTTCTAATTAATGGCCAGATGTTTCTGATTATTGTGAGATTTTCTAGCTAATCCTCCTTTTTCTAGTTAACCCGTCAATCACTTTATATATATAATAGATGCTCTTTTGCTTCACTTATATTTATTAGTGCATGTCCAGGTCTTTTATAGAAAGAATTAAACTCTCATGCTTCACTTATATCTATTTTTGTAGCGTCCCGACTCAAAACGAGTCAAGCCTCTGTGTGTTAGTGCCATCCCTGGATCAGTATGCTGGCACACAGTACATCAATGTATATATCAAAGTGCAATCACATGTAAATAACGTAACACTGATATATACCTTTTAAATCTCAGCGGAAACAATCAACTGGTGTGGAGTCCCAATAAACACCAACGGCAGGTTGAGTGTAGACCGTAACCCTGAATTGTACTCTTACTCGTCGCAGAAAAGTATCTACAACATAAGACGTTCAGCCATGTAGGTCAGTACATTGAATGTACCGGCAAGATCACCATAGAAATAAATGATAAAGGCTATTCTATATGCAAAAGGCTTTGTGGCTCTGTGTCTGGGTTTTTGCATAAAAGTTGGTTTTATTTTCCCTACAACAAAGGAGTCAAACAGAAAATCACTATAAAAGTTGGTTGTTAATGAGATGGTTCCACCAACCATTTCTCATACCCAAGTTATCAGTAAAAACCACATCATTAAATTATTTGTGTTGAGACTAGCTGATAGTATCATCTCTGGTGCTCATGTTGTCCGTAACCAGGGACACGGCTAATCGATTAGTTTGACATTCTGCAGAGGTTTGTACACTTTACCCGCAAGATTCGATCCCTCTCGTTGTGTCCTCGCACTGCCTGGAGTTTGAGAACAAGACGATTGAAACATGGCCTTCCAAAGCGATCCTCTGGTAGAAAGTCAGTGCCCATCCAAACCTACCGTTCTTCTACATCTCGTAGCAATCTGACCTACCAGAGTCACCACTAAGATTAACCAAGCCAGAGCCCATATTGACTTGCAGTTGCACACTTAAGCTTTCCGACCTTGAAGTATCCATCCATCTCTTTGAGCCTGGGTGGCATTCCGTTGGGATGATCACAGGTAGATACCAGGATTCCCGGCATAACCATGATAGATATCAGGCTGCCAAAATGCATGTCCAATACACCTAGAGGTATATTGAATCCTTGAAGTCTTGAAGTCTTGATCATCATGTAGGTCTTGAAATAATTAATTAACCTCACAACACTCTTGAATCTCACAACCAAACCCCGTCTACTAAAGCGTAGCAAATGTGAAGTAACGTCCCTTCCCGGGCAATGGTAACAGGGTGTTGGGTTTCTCCTACCTCATGATACTACAACAAGTTCAAGCTCAATATACTACTGGATGTATGATGGAGAGAGTGATTCTAATGCAAATAAAACATAGGTAATGTAAGATGATCAAAGTGAATTTTCCTGTACTGTTGATGAACATAAATATCGCTCTCGGAAATAACTTGATAGAACTATTCGTCACTCTCCGATGAAAATCTATATAATCAAACATTGCACTCATATAAGCAATCATACTAGCAATCAATACTAACAATCAATAAGCCAAACCAAAAATTATAACACACTTGTGTTATAATGAAGGAAATACTTAAGACAAAATTTAAAACACAAAAGTTCATCAAAACAACCAAGAATAGTTTTCCCTACCAATAAACTATTTTCAATAGCAACAAAACAAAAACAAAGTAAAATATAACAACAGTATTTTACTAAATATTTTACTGGCAAAAAGAATTACTTTTGAAGAACAAGTAAGAACTATGAAAACAACACACTAAACACCATAAGTTTTTGTCTAATAAACTTAACAACAAGAAAAATAACAAAAATACTAAAATAACAGAAAAAAATATAAAACAAATAAATAACAGAAAGTATTTTTCACTAAAACTTTGTGCAAAAAGAACTACTATGAAACCTATCATACAACACTACATATAATGAAAACAAGGTTTTAACTATGAAGAACAAAACATATAAAAATATTTTTACTAACATAAAATAAATCACCTAATGCTAACCAGCAGAAACTAAAAGAAACATATCAGAAAGTTATAGGAAAACAAAATCAAAAACAAGTTGAAACAAAAGAAAAGAAAATAACCCTAAAAGAAAACTAAACTGAATCTGTTTTGTTCAAAACCCTAATTTAAGATATACTAAAAATTCTCAAATTGAGCAGGGTGATAAAAATAACAAATACAAACCAGTAGCAAAAAAATCACTCAAAAATATATTTTTAAACTCAAGTTATTCAAATTCTAGTGATTTGAATAAATTTCAATGAATTCAAATTTAAATTTTCAACCATGGTCAAACTTGATATCTACAAAAACTAGACAAAATTTGTGACACAATGCAAAAAAAATCAATCAAAAATACTTAAAAACCTAGGAGATATTCAGAAAACAAAAACAGACACTATTCTATTAAATAAAACAAAAACAGAAAAAGGAAAATCTATTCTAACGGACATGGGCTACGTGGCGCTCTGTGACTGGCGGACGGCTGAAACTTAAACAAAAATGCTTCGGCTAAAACTAAAATAAATAAAGTCGGCCGGTTTATTAAAATAAACCGAAACGGTACGTGCGTCTAATCTACGCCGTAGATTGGGATCCTACGGTGGGGAGGGGCTTACCGCGGTGGGAGGTCAACTCCGGCGAGGCCGAGGTCGCTGGTGGCTTGGGCGTGGGCGGGGACGATGCTCTGGTGGTCCTCCGGCGACAACGAGGTGCTCAGGCGATGCGGACGACGACGACGAGCACGATGGTGGCCTCGGGGTCGGTTGGGGGTGACGGGGTTGACGACGGCGAGCTCGTGGGCGGCGGTGGAGTTCGGGTGTCGATGGGGTGGTCGCTACGGTGGTCTTCAGCGGTGGTGGAGGTGTCCAGTCGACGGCGGCGAACCTCCGGCAGCGGTTGGCGGCGTCGTCAGAGCTTGGGGGCGTCGGAGGCGAGCTCGTGGAGCTTCGGGTGAAGGCGGAGCTCCGGCAAGGTGGATGCGGTGGCTCTGGTGCGGGAGCGATGGCGTTTACGGGCGGAACGGGTGCGGGGGCTGGGCTTATATAGTCCTGGGTCTCGGGGGCGTGGGAAGGAAGGGAACCACGGCGGATTCGGCTCGCTCCGGCGAGGTAAGGAAGGAGGGGGGGAGGGATTGAAAGAGGTGACCGCGTGTGAGAGAGGTCGGGCACGGGTCCCACTGTCAGAGAGAGGGAGGGAAAGGAAAGGGGGATCAGTCACTGATTTGGAGGATCAAATTAAATCCAAATCTAGAAGATATATATATCAAAATTATCAGAAACATAAATGCAACTTGATGAACATTTTTCCACGGCCAAAATAAATACTTTTCTAAAACAATATTTTTCAGAAAATGCCTAAATTGATTTTATTTCTTTTGCAAATAATTTTCAAATAACCCCCTGGGTTTTATGATTCAAAATTTCACAAAGATACCCCTGGTTTGGAGGGTCATGTTCCTCCTCTCAAAAAATTTGAATTTGGGCAAGTGAATTTGAATTCATTCAAACCTTAAAGTGGAGCCAAATATGAAATGGAGTCCAACCAGAAAATTTTCAATAGTTTTTGCAAATCCAAAAGTTCAAATCCATCATTTGAAGAAGTCATGTCATCTTCTCTCATTGATTTGTATTGGATGTAATTTGAATTGAAAGACAAGGGGAAAGTCATTTTATTACCTCTCATTCAAAGTTTCAAAAAAAGTTTCAAATTTAACTCAATTTCAAACAATCAATCATTATAGTGATTAATATAACATTCCAAAATTTTGGGATGTTACAAACCTACCACACTTAAAATGAATCTCGTCCTCGAGATTCGAAAGGGCTATAAAGAAAAGGTTAGGGTTTGGGTGTCTCCTAGAAAATCCATTGACCTGAAAGTGTGGGGGACTACCACACTTAAAATGAGAGTTACAGGTGCCTCAAAAGTTATGACAATCCTCTGGGGTCCTTGGCAATATTTGTCTCCTCACATTCTCCATAGTAACTCCTTTGGTGTTGCTCTTCCGTTATATTCATAACATTTCCTTCAAAATCCGGCGTTTCCTTGGTCAATACAAAGTTCTTCCGTTACTGGGTCTCCTTAACTGACAAGTCTCGTGATCATTCTAATTAAGTTATCGATGATCTCATGGTGGTCTGCCATTAGTGGCTATCCTGCAGTGAAATGGGTCTTGGCTTCATTCCTCGCCATAAAAATTTCCTACGTGTGACACCAGCTGCCATGTACAAGGGGTCTTCATCATACCATTATAAGGCTTAAACAAAAGCTTCAAAGAACGTCGTCTCTTTACTATGGGTAAGTCTCTCAGATTTACCATTCCGAATAGCAAGAGAAATGATAAGAGTAAGTCGTCATGGTGATCAATCCATTCCGCACCCAAATCATTACCTTGTATAAGGTTTAGTGAATCTCGTATTCTAACACTTGGGCATTCTCACAAGCATTGCAAAATTTCTCTTGTCCACAAACGAAGTTCGGTTAAATCCATTGATTCTGCAAGCTAAACAATAGATCTAGCGTTCCTTCACAACTCTCAGGTTATCGTATACTCCTAAGAAACATCTGTCGATCAAATCACAACCTCTTCCTTCATGATCTTGGGGTAACGTTCAAATAGAATAATTCTGAGACTTATTCTTGATACAGACTCCACTTTGTGGGACTCATTTTCCTTTCCATTGGTCTGTTTTACCAATACAGGTGTTGGTTCATCAAAAATCATATTTTTCTCATATTCAATCCTTTATTACATCCTCAATCACTTCTCAAAACTCCAAATTTAAAAATAATTTATTACAAATGCTGCCATTCACATAGTTTGGTATGGTCAAGCATCACTTCCAACTTTATTCATTTGGTCCCCTTAAATATATTTTAGTACCACTGGAATTTTGCGATGTGCTCCTTGAAATCATCCATCTTTTGCTTTATCAGGGTGGACATGAGCTTCATCTCCATCATCTCTGTATGCACCTCCCAAAGGTATTCCTGAGTATGACGGATTCTTGCTTCAAGTATTTCTCCAATCTGTCTTATGGCTTCCATGGCAGCTTCACGAACAGCGTCGAAGAAAGTTGCTCGGGGTACACGAGAGATGAAAAAGTATTGTCCCATAGTCTTTGGGCAAATTCCTTTCACACAGTGGAGGTGTACCTCCACATACTAGAGTTCCACTCCATTTTCCATGAATGGGTAGCCTTTGTAGACTACATCTCCTTCTAGATGAATGTGCTTCATCATATCCTTCAGGATCCTTGGGTAATCATGATCACTAGTCAGGGTCATGATTGTCTCACGGCCCTTGAGGAAAGACTCATAAAGGGTTGTCATCTACAGATGTCAGAGAAGGGTACTCAGACTAATGTATGTATTATTCTTGGATAAACATCCATATCATCCAAACCAAGCTTCAATTTCACTTCCCAACATCTTACATTGTATTGTCATCCTTAAAACAAAATGTAATGGGTTATCCTGTCAGGTCCCCAATTCTAAGCCATAAGAATCCAACATGTAACACTTCACATTACTTCGCGGCCTCACGCACGGTTATCTCCACGGCTGCCACCTTACCTGGGCCGGGCCCGTTTGCGCCTTTTGGCTCACGAATGTGAATATGTCGCTAGCATTCAAATTTCCAATAACCCGGGTCGACATGACTAGTCGTAGAACCCAAATAGCACATCCGTACAGGGACAGGCATACGTAACCCAACAATGCAGGTGTCGGTCATCAGCGTGTGTAGACGAGTCATAGCAAGCTACAGGGACTCCATTACGCCGTGGGACATAAATTTCATCAACTGCGCGTAGACGAGTCATAGCAAGCTACATGGACTCCATTACACAGTGAGACATTTCCTCGAAGGGACCGACACAACAACAAAGAAGAATACACGCCGGTCAATCAATGTGTCCGAAGCAGTAGCAGGCTACCAAGGCTCAGTGGAAGTACAAAGAGGCATTTCCCCGTAAATAGTACTAGTAAAGGCACACAACTAGGTGTCGAATCCCATACATACCGTACGTCACACGTATGCATGACATGTCCGATATGCATAGATACAACTATGGCATCACAACATAACCATACAACAACACAACATTTATTCACAAGGCTCAGAAGAGCCTTACATAATATGATGTTACAAGCAAAGGGTCACATGACCCATCATTCAGAGCATACAATCAACAAGCGGAAGATACATGTCTGGGTATAGACATCTATTAAAAGCGGCTAAAAGAGCCTGAGAAGCTACAATGACCCTACCAAAGGAGCCAGACCTCTGTCTGGGATTCCCAAGCTAATCCGGTCAACATCGAACTTCACGTTGTAAAGATCACTAATGAGACTGATGTCTCCTCTGCAAAATCATAAATGAAGCAACCGTGAGTACAAAGGTACTGAGCAAGACTTACATAAGAACTAACTACATATGCATCAGTGTCAACAAAGGGGCTTGTGGAATTTATTGCAGCAAGCCAGCTTTGACTCTTGGCTAACTTGTACTACGACTACAAGTACTTTATTTGGAGGGAGAAAACACACACGAGTCCACATATTCACCATATCAATACACGACTATGGATCCACTCCCGTCTCCCTACGAGAAGGCCATCCATATCACTCACACTTATCTTGCGTATTTTAGAGTATCCATTTAACTTGACTATGAACCACATAAGTTCTCCAAGTAGTCCACATCCGAGGACGCGGCTATTCGAACAGATTGATAACCGTGCAGGGGTGCACTTCTTCACACACGCTCTCGCCACTTATCGCCATGTGCACGTAAGAAGGCACCTCGGCAACCTTCAAGCAGAAGCCCAGCGAGGGAGTCGGCCACGACCGTCAACCACACAAGACCCTAGTCCAGGTTTATCGCCTATTTGAGACGGAACCCGCATGGAAGTCCAGCGGAAGTTTCCGCTACGGCCTCAAACGATGTGCGTAGGGTTCCCAAGCCCACCGTTCGGGTGCCACTTGGTACACCGTGCCACTGTGTATCTACCGCACCACAGCCCACCACGTCGGGCAGCGCTATGCACGGCCGCCAACACTTTTCCTACAAACACCAGAAACTAGTTGCAACTCCTGGATAGAGATCTAGGCGGTTAATAAGCCGAGAGGGGTCGAGTTACCGGAACCCAATGTGTGGTAGTAGCTTGTCTTGGATAACATACACATAACTCAGTTCTTAAGGACGGTCCCGATGAGACAACCCGCCATGTACTCCTACATGGCCTCTCATCGCTACCTTTACCAAATCGTGTTCGCACACTTAGCTCTCTCATGGTAGGACATGAACACATCCATTCCGATTCATTGCCCAGATGGATCAGACCCGACACGACACGACTCTAAGCATAGCAGGCACAGTAAGTAAGCAAGCATGGATGAGTAGGCACATCAACGCTCAAACAGTTGCTACTCATGCTAAGTGGTTTCAACTATTTACTGTGACAAAGACAGGTCATGCAAAGGAATGGGTTCAACTACCGAGAAAAGGTAACAATTGAATTGTTATTGTCCTAATATAGTAAAAGAGAGCAGGAGCGAGAGAGTGGGTTTATATCAGTATGCTCAAGGGGGGGTTTGCTAGCCAACGATCACATTAGTGTCAACGATCACAACGTCGGGACCATCGTCTACCGAGAAAGAACAACACTGGCAAACAGGGAAATGAACACATTCAATGTGATGCAACAAACATGATGTATGCTATGGCATGTTAAGGTACTCAATTCACCTAGTACAATACGTAGTCATATTAATTGAAGTGGAATTCAAATAGACATCAAATTCCAACTTCAAACGATTTAACAAATTTGCCCTAATCATCATTAGTCCTAGTTGGTGATGTTAACTTGCTGAAGGATGCATGAACATGGCATAAACAGATTCTTCATATTTTTTTGATCATTTTTCATATATAAATTATTTCAATCTGAGTTACGGTTGAATTACTATGATTTTTAGAAGTTTTAAGCATTCTCTGGAATTTCCTAAATATTTTAAATACCAGAAAATCTTTACTGCATCAGCATTGCGTCAGGGTGACGTCAGCAGGTCAGCCGGGCCAGTCCGGGTCAAACCTGACCAGTGGAGCCCACTGGTCAGTAGCTTAGGGTCAGTTTCAGAGGCTGACATGCGGGACCAGGTCAATGCTGATGTGGCCTGGTCAAATCTGACTTGTGGGGCCCGTCAGTCAGTGACACGAATAAATTAACAAGGTTAATTAAGACTAATTAACTAATTAGCAGGCGCGGGGCCCACTGTCAGTGTCCTAGGGGTTCATTAGTGGGGTCATTAGAGCCTAATCTGTTGGTTGCCACGTCGGCCACCGGAGTTTAGCCGCCGGCGACCACACACCGCGGCGGCGTCCGCGTCGGGATTTGGCTACAGGGCATCGCTTGATGCGCGGGATGGCGCGTTCGAACGGGGGAACGATGCTGCATCCAACGGTGGCCTCAACCGAAGCCGGGGCTATCGGAACTGTCAGCCACGACGGCTTTTTCGGCGGCCGGAGCTCGGACATGCGTGGGTCCGGCGATGCAGGGACCTAATCGAGCAAAGGCTAGCACGAACGGCGCCTGCGGGTGCTCATCCACCCGGAGGACGCACGCACGGGACCGGCAGGTCACCGGAGCTGCATTGACGATGAAGTCGAGCGGCGGCGTGCTACGCCCAGCAAGGGGGCGACGGCTACGGCGAGGAACAAGCCATGAGGGTTAGGGGGTTCGACGCAGGAGCTCACAGAGAGGCCGAGGAAAGGCGCAGTGTGCTCGGAGACGTCCTGATGGTGACGAATTTGACGGTGAAGCTCCGGCGACCGAGGCGGGGATAATGAGCTCAAAGGCGACGATGGAAGGCGACTCGGCTTGATTCCTGCGGCGGGAAGGACTAGGGCATCGTTGCGGACCTCGAGGTTAGCTTGAGGAGGCGAGGCAGCGGCAGTGGGCGCGATGGTGACGGCGGCACGCTCTCGGGTGCGTGTGGCTGCGCGAGAGAGAGAGGTAGGGGAGGGGATGAGCATGGGGAGGAGAGAGAGACGTGCACGGGGATCGCATGGCGTCGTCTAGGCGTCGGCGAGGGGCCACGCAGGCAGGGAGGAGGTGGAGGCCCTGGGTGTGCGCACGTCGCCACGCCTCTGCCTTCTGGCAGAGGTTGGAGACGACCGCTTCACCCCTGGTGGGCTGGGCCAAAACTCCAGGTAAGCCTAGGTAGGCTTTCTGCCCTTTTTCCATTTTGTTTCATTTTCTAATTTTTTGCAGTTTGTTTTGATTTGATAAAAATACCAGATCATTTTATAAAATTCTGAAAATTATTTTAGATGCTATATGAATTATTTCAGAAATACAAATAAGGTTTCAGAATTCTTGGAGCACTTAAATTATATATATATTATTTAAATGGCTCTAATCAAATATTTGTGAGTTGAAATAAAATCCAAGAATGTTTTCAGAAATGTGGCCATCATTTTTGGCAGAGGTTTTAACCCTTTTCAAATATCATGGCCTGTTCTTAAGACAAATTTGAATTCATTGGAAAGGATTTTACTTGAACCTATTTGGATTATGTTTGGTGCTAGGGTTTGATCATCCCTATTTCATATTCAAAAGAAATTAACATGATGCAAAATGATGATGCAATTAATTGCGAGCAATTATTCTAGGGCTATGACCACTCACCCCCACTAAACATGAATCTCGTCCCGAGATTCAGGCGTAGGGTAAGAGGACAAAGGGAACACAACTAGTACAATCATGACCATCCATTTGCCCTTCTCGAAGATGTTGATTCATTGCATCATGTTGATCTTGACAACTTTGCCTTCAAGATCTTCTTCCATAACAACGACAATTGAAAATAGGAAAACTCTACAGGAATCAATCTTCTCGAAGATCGAGCAACTCACGATCAACTCATGGAAAGAGACGTAGAAACATCTCATGAGCTAGGACACAAAACACACATCGAGAACAATGGAAGGAGGCAGATGACCGAGGTTCAATTGGTAGGCAACAATTCCACGCTTAGCTAGGATGGAGCATGGGTTTCAAAGTAGCGAGGAGATAGTTGCCCTTCATACCATAACAGGCACCTTAGGGAAGGTGACTCGTAGGATTATCCCTTAAGTGGCAAAAAGAATTACTTTTGATATAGAGATCATTGAAACTCTTCATACCAGCCTAAGGCAATTCACAACGATCGTTTGAATGAATTCGAGCGAATGGCGAGCTAAGATTGGAAAGGAACTAGAGTTATAAGACAACTCGGCAACGGAAGGCACATTCCAATTGATACCGAGGTATAACCCAGAGTCTGAGCGTGCTCTCAAGAACTTGAGCATTTCCATATTCATCAAGGTTTTACCAACATCCATGCCAAGGATCCTGGCAACACAACATACTACCATGATGAACAGTGATGGAGGATGCAGATGCAAAGGAAAACAACACCTTCTCAGATTTCACCTTAGCTATGCCAAGGAAACAAAATCTGGATGATCGACCGAGAGAAATTTAGCACTCCGCTTCTAATGTTCTCCTTGATGTACTAGCATAACCGAATTATAGGAAATGTTTGACATCTAGCACATCAGGTATAGGTCGGACTTCGGGGGCTCAAGGGGTCCATGAGGAACACCTTCTAGCATATGTTATACGCAGTCCTCATGGGGAAGTAGCCAAATTGCTGAATGAAGAAACTATAATAATTGGTCTTCCGGCTATGCGTGTTGGCCATGATATCCACTTTACCGGTTACAGTGAGACCAATATTATAAATCTTGGGAAACATCCCAACCATTATATCTGCCTAAGATTCAGATCTGGTTGGTGTCAGGATATTCTAGACTCAGCATATCCGAAGGAGAAGGGTTGCAACACAAATCAAAGAGATGACGTTGCGGGATTCTCGGGAAATGAACTACGGAAGCCAACTCCAAAACATGAGCTGGATTGCAAGGCACATGTGAACACGATGTCCAAGACAAGCATGACCACATAGTCCTACAACAAAACACTACCGAGTTCTGGGTGGGAACCATCATTGCGGATAGCGAAGCCAGGTGCAAGTCTGTCTGGTACCTTCAGGAGTAGCACTTAACTTCTTTTCCTTGAACAAGTCAATCAGTGGCTTGGGGAGCTAGGGAATACTTATGGAATGGAGGTAATTAATCTGCCAGACCATGGCATACATTTGCACATGCATGAATGACTTGGGATGATTCCAAAGGAAGCAAAAATGAACTTTCTTGGATTCACAGCGACAACTTGCATCAGATGCACGTGAACTAAGGGAAAGTCACTTCTTACACCTAATATATATCTCATGTACCGGCCACGAAGATATTGCCTACAAAGTTTCCAACGCAAGCTTCATGTTCATCATGAATCATGGAACAGATGAAAAATGTTGCCGATGGGCTCAACAACAATTCATCGAGATATCCCTATGGATGGAATTCCACGACTATGAGAACAAGGTGATAGCATTGGTCAGACCAAAATATATAACGGTGTATGCTCGAGGATACATCCATGAGTAAAAACAACATTAGGAAGATCTTTGGTTCTGATTTTGATTTGATGATAACCCACTCTCAAATCCAAAATTGGACAAGACAATAGATGCATCAATTGATCCCAATGATCAACCGAGGAAGGTATCATCTTTCTTCGAGACACACACACCAAAAACAGAAAAGATATCCCTTTGACATGAGCTAAGTTAGGCGAAGCATTTATCTTCCAACTCTCCAAGTTGTTGTTTAGCTTAACCAACTAGTTCAGCGGTATCTAGCACAGATTCTTGGAGAAGGGGTGGTTTATAGGGAAACCAATTCGATCACGAACTCAACATAGCGGTTAGAAAACAACCTGGTAATACTTCCGAGAAGATATTCGGAAAATCATGAACCACCGATATGTTATTGAGCTCGAGAACAATCTTGCTTTTCAGGGCAAGATGATACGATCAACAGAGCGAGGGATTGACACAATCCGAACTCATAGATCGAATAGTGCACCATGAAAGATGGACTAGGTAGCACGATCAATCTTAGAATGGCGATTCAATAACCAACACACCAAGAATGAAGTTATTGTCCATTAACTTCCAAGCAATGGGTTTGCTAGGAGTATTGATTTCACACATCACGGTTCACTTGTCAGCGTTCCGGCTACAACCAGCACGGAGACCAAGGAATGAACAGTGATGGTGAGAAGTATCACTGCATCAAGAGTCCATAAGAGGTTGTGCAATTCTCATGACAATGTTGACATGAAGAGGGTAACACTTCAAGGTAGAACAGAGCAAAAGCTGGATTGGCATTTTGATCTGTGGAATACAACTGCTTTGACCCAATCCAAGAAATGGATGAGATACCGGAGCTTGTTTCTCCTAGTCATTCGGGAATAGAATGGCTTGACGGACCACAAGAATAGTCGACATCGATAACACAAATGCATGACTACTCTTAACTATCCATTGATAGATGAAGGTCAGAGTAAAACTGAGGGGGCAACTCAAGAGCATATGATTTTTCCTGAGTTGTGGATGCATAGGTTAGCATGTCAAACGAGTTCAACATATTTCTTCCAGATAACCCATGTAGAAAGGTAGGATTGGCAGAGTCACAACTATGGGATGGAGAACTCATCAAGAGCACTCATGTTGTGATCTTTCGTTCGCGAAGAACTTCTGCCATGACGGTTCATGGTATTGGAAGAATGATGTACCACAAACCTTGAAGACTATAACAAGGTTACTAATATCCTAAAGGAACGAGCAAATGCTATCTACGGGAGTGAGCAGAATGATCCTTGGGTTCAATAACCCAGAAACAGAATGCCTATTGACTAAGTAGCATCACAGCATGCTTTCGATAGCGATGGCCAGAACTATCACACTGGAAACAGAAGACACAACTAGACTGTTGGGTGGTTCACTTGAATAACATGGTTTCCTAACACTTCAACAAACATGTCGAGGTAATGGAGTACCCCAACACAATAATTAGTGTGCTTTCTCTAGCCTAAAAGACATCGAGAACAGGGGAAATGAGTTTGCAATTGCATCAGATTTTATAAACCTTGGATAACTCGGACAGCATAATGGTTGTACGGGAATGAAATATGAGGCAACCTGCAAGAAAACTGACAACAAAACAACTGAATTCTTATGGAGACATTGATCCAGGAAGACAAAAACTTTCCTATAAGTCTCCAGCATAGTAACTCGTCATCCTGATAGATAGGTGAGAAGCCTAATTCTTAAACCCCGTAGAATAAGGAAGAGGGTGACTGAGAATTAGAGTGACACGAGCAAAGGAGTAAAAAGAATCTTACGTTCCCTTCCACAACCAATTCCTTTATATAACTAAAGCAGTTCTAGACTCAACATCGACCAGTTTGGCTTGGTAATCCTATAGGCAGTCAAGCTCTAATACCAACGCTGTCGGGTCCCCGATCCTAAGCCATAAGAATCTAGCATGTAACACTTCACATTACTTTGCGGCCTCACACACGATTATCTCCACGGCTGCCACTTTACCTGGGCCGGGACCGTTTGCGCCTTTTGGCTCACGAATGTGAATATGTCACTAGCATTCAATGTCCAAGAACCCGGGTCGACATGACTAGTCGTAGAACCCAAATATCACATCCATACAGGGACAGGCATACGTAACCCAACAATGCAGGTGTCGGTCATCAACGTGTGTAGAGGAGTCATAGCAAGCTACATGGACTCCATTACGCCGTGGGACATAAATGTCATCAACTGCGCATAGACGAGTCATAGCAGGCTACATGGACTCCATTACACAGCGAAACATTTCCTCGAAGGGATAGACACGGCAGCAAAGAAGGATACACGCCGGTCAATCAATGTGTCCGGAGCAGTAGCAAGATACCAAGGCTCAGTGGAAGCACAAAGAGGCATTTCGCCATAAAGAGTACTACTAAATGCACACAACTAGGTGTCGAATCCCATACATACCGTTACACGTCACACGTACGCACGACATGTCCGGTATGCATAGATACAACTATGGCATCACAACATAACCATACAACAACACAACATTTATTCAGAAGGCTCAGAAGAGCCTTACATAATATGATGTTACAAGCAAAGGGTCACATGACCCATCATTCAGAGCATACAATCAACAAGCGGAAGATACATGTCTGGGTACATACATCTATAAAAAGCGGCTAAAAGAGCCTGAGAGGCTACAACGACCCTACCAAAGGAGCCAGACCTCTGTCTGGGATTCCCAAGCTAATCCGGTCAACATCGAACTTCATGTTGTAAAGATCACTAATGAGTCTGACGTCTCCTCTGCAAAAATATAAATGAAGCAACCGTGAGTACAAAGGTACTCAGCAAGACTTACATAAGAACTAACTACATATGCATAAGTGTCAACAAAGGGGGTTGTGGAATTTATTGCAACAAGCCAGCTTTGACTCTTGGCTAACCTGTACTACAACTACAAGTACTTTATTTGGACGGAGAAAACGCACACGAGTCCATATATTCACCATATCAATACACCACTATGGATCCACTCCCGTCTCCCTACGAGAAGGCCATCCATAACACTCACACTTATCTTGCGTATTTTAGAGTATCCATTTCACTTGACTATGAACCACATAAGTTCTCTAAGTAGTCCACATCCGAGGACGCGGCTATTCGAACAGATTGATAACCCTGCAGGGGTGCACTTCTTCACACACGCTCTCACCACTTATCGCCATGTGCACGTAAAAAGGCACCTCGGCAACCTTCAAGTGGAAGCCCAGCGAGGGAGTCGGCTATGACCGTCAACCACACAAGACCCTAGTGCAGGTTTATTGCCAATTTGAGACTGAACCCGCACGGAAGTACGGCCGAAGTTTCTGCTACGGCCTCAAACGATGTGCGCAGGGTTCCCAAGCCCACCGTTCGAGTGCCACTTGGTACACCGTGCCACTGTGTATCTACCGCACCACAGCCCACCCCGTCGGGCAGCGCTATGCACGGCTGCCAACACTTTTCCTACAAACACCAGAAACTAGTTGCAACTCCTGGACAGAGATCTAGGCGGTTAATAAGCCGAAAGGGGTATTGTTACTGGAACCCAATGTGTGGTAGTATTTTGTCTTGGATAACATACACATAACTCAGTTCTTAAGGACGGTCCCGATGAGACAACCCGCCATGTACTCCTACATGGCCTCTCATCGCTACCTTTACCAAATCGTGTTCACACACTTAGCTCTCTCACAGTAGGACATGAACACATCCATTCCGATTCATCGCCCAGATGGATCAGACCCGACACGACATGACTCTAAGCATAGCAGGCACAGTAAGTAAGCAAGCATGGATGAGTAGGCACATCAACGCTCAAACAGTTGCTACTCATGCTAAGTGGTTTCAACTATTTACTGTGACAAAGGAATGGGTTCAACTACCGAGAAGAGGTAACAGTTGAATCGTTATTGTCCTAATGCAGTAAAAGAGAGCAGGAGCGAGACAGTGGGTTTATATCAGTATGCTCAAGGGGGGGTTTGCTTGCCTGACAGCTCTGAAGATATTACTTCTCTTCATTAGTGTCAACGATCACAACGTCGGGACCATCGTCTACCGAGAAGGAACAACATCGGCAAACAGGGAAATGAACACATTCAATGTGATGCAACAAACATGATGTATGCTATGGCATGTTAAGGTACTCAATTCACCTAGTACAATATGTAGTCATATTAATTGAAGTGGAATTCAAATAGACATCAAATTCCAATTTCAAACTATTTAACAAATTTGCCCTAATCATCATTAGTCCTAGTTGGTGATGTTAACTTGCTCAAACATGCATGCACATGGCATAAACAGATTCTTCATATTTTTCTGATCATTTTTCATATATAAATAATATCAATCTGAGTTACGGTTGAATTACTATGATTTTTAGAAGTTTTAAGCATTCTTTGGAATTTCCTGAATATTTTAAATACCAGAAAATCTTTACTACGTCATCATTGCGTCAGGGTGACGTCAGCAGGTCAGCCGGGCCAGTTCGGGTCAAACCTGACCAGTGGAGCCCACTGGTCAGTGACTCAGGGTCAGTTTCAGAGCATGACATGCGGGTCCAGGTCAATGCTGACGTTGCCTGGTCAAATTTGACTTGTGGGGCCCATCACTCAGTGACACGAATAAATTAACAAGGTTAATTAAGACTACTTAACTAATTAGCAAGTGCGGGGCCCACTGTTAGTGTCCTAGGGGTTCATAAGTGGGGTCATTAGAGCCTAATCTTGTGGTTGCCACGTCGGCCACCGGCGTTTAGCCGCCGGCGACCACACACCGCGGCGGCGTCCGCGGCGGGATTTGGTTACAGGACGTCGCTCGATGCACGGGACGGCGCGTTCGAACAGGGGGACGATGCCGCATCCAACGGTGGCCTCCGCCGAAGCTTTTGCGGCGGCCGGAGCTCGAACATGCACGGGTCCAGCGATGCAGGGACCTAATCGAGCAAATGCTAGCACCTACGGGGCCTGCGGGTGCTCATCCACCCAGAGGACGCACGCACGGGACCGGCAGGTCACCGGAGCTGCGTTGGCGATGAACTTGGGCGGCGGCGTGCTACGGCCAGTAAGGCGGCGACGGTTACGGCGAGGAAAAAGCCATGAGGGTTAGGGGGTTCGACGCAGGAGCTCACAAAGAGGCCGAGGAGAGGCGCAGCGTGCTCGGGAACGTCCTGACGGTAACCAATTTGATGGTGAAGCTCCAGCGACCAAGGCGGGGATGATGAGCTCGAAGGCGACGATGGAAGGCGACTCGGCTTGATTCTTGCGGCGGGAAGGACCAAGGCGTCGCTGCGGACCTCGAGGTTAGCTTGAGGAGGCGAGGCAGCGGCAGTGGGCGTGGTGGCGACGGCGGCACGCTCTCGGGTGCGTGTGGCTGCGCGAGAGAGAGAGGCAGGGGAGGGGATGAGCACGGGGAGGAGAGCAAGACGTGCACGGGGATCGCGTGGCGTCGTCTAGGCGTCGGGGAGGGGCCAGGCAGGCAGGGAGGAGGTGGAGGCCCCGGGTGTGTGCGCGTCGCCATGCCTCTGCCTTCTGGCAGAGGTTGGAGACGACCGCTTCACACCTGGTGGGCTGGGCCAGAACTCCAGGTAAGCCCAGGTAGGCTTTCTTCCCTTTTTCCATTTTGTTTCATTTTCAATTTTTTTTTGCAGTTTGTTTTGATTTGATAAAAATACCTGATCATTTTATAAAATTCTGAAAATTATTTTAGATGCTACCTGAATTATTTCAGAAATCCAAATAAGGTTTCAGAATTCTTGGAGCACTTAAATTATATATAGATATAGTATTTAAATGGCTCCAATAATTTTTTGTGAGTTGAAATAAAATCCAAGAATGTTTTCAGAAATGTGCCCATCATTTTTGGCAGAGGTTTTAACCCGTTTCAAATATCATGGGCTTTTCTTAAGACAAATTTGAATTCGTTGGAAAAGATTTTACTTGAACCTATTTGGATTATATTTGGTGCTAGGGTTTGATCGTCCCTATTTCATATTCAAAAGAAATTAACATGATGCAAAATGATGATGCAATTAATTGCAAGCAATTATTCTAGGGCTGTGACATATCCATTGACCATATTCTATTGTATCCTTGTACTTTAGCAAAATCCCAGTTTATGCAGCAACAACTCATTTTCATCCATGTTTACACACATAAGTAGTTCAAAATAATTGTTAATAACATAAAACCTCATAGAGCCTTTCAACATAGAACATATCAACTTTCATGAACTATTACAATCTCCGAGTCTTCCATTACATAGTTCACCTCCATATGAAAAATAAGAGTGCTTCCTACTACACACATTGCATTCTTTATTCCAATACCCAAGATCTCAATTACTCGCTACAAGCTTTCTTCTCTTCTGAACATTCCCTGGAAAAATGTCCTGCTTCCCTGCAGCGCAAACAAATGACTTCCGACATGTCTCGGGGCTTATTTGTGATTTCGTAATTTCCTTGGGTTCTTGGCTTCCTTTCTAGGCATTTACTGGCGTAGTGACCTGTGTTCTTTCACTCAAAACAGGTAATATGACTCTTATCCTTTGTTGGGTTCGGGTTGTTCTGGGAATACACGCTCTTTCTCTTCCTCGTCTTCTTCATTCTGATCAATCCTTCTATTTCCTGTGGATCAATCTCCACTTTTTCTGTCAGGAAGTCTCCTAGATTCTCTTGGTTTTCCTTCGTGCAATCTCGTGAAAATGTCCTTCTCCACACAAGTAGCAGGCATTGGAGAAATATCTGGTTAGACCTTGTCCATCAGGGTCTTCAACATCTTCCTTCATCACAGGTTCTTCTAAAATCTTCTTAAAGGTTTCCTTCATTGCTTCTTTCCGCTGCTTGACAACTTGTTGTACCTTGGGGTAAATGTGGCACTGAGCCAGGTAGTGGGTGGTTCCTTCCCACAAGAAACAAGTCACCAGACTAGTTGGGCATTCCTCAGCTGGGTGATTTTCTTCACAATGAGGGCATCCATCCTTGTGTTCTTCATGGGTGTGTCCTATTTCTCCACATATTTTCCATGCACAAGGCTTCTTCACTTCACGATCACAGGGCTTCCGTACGGGATGAGATCTTAGTAGAATCGTCTTGAGTTCTTCCCAAGCAGTTGCTCCATTCCATCATTGTATAGCTTGTTGTATCTCTCGCCATGTTGCAGCACCTTGTGTGAGGCATCGTATGGTGTATGGAACCATATACTCTCCTTCAATACGGTACTCCTTCATGCGATCTTCCATGTTCTGTACCCACTGTGCTACTTCTAGTTGTGTCATCGGTCCGAAGAATGCAGGTCCATCTTCATTCACCATCTATTGGGTCCAAGGGTTTTGGGATGAGATACAGAAGAGAGATGGAGGGAGGTACACACAATACAAACAATAGTTTTTTTTGGGGAATAAGTTTTATTTGTGAATGTCAAAAAAATACACACAAATGACAGCTCACGACTCATCGTATCTAACTTGAGTATACAACAGGGGTTTGGTCTTCTAGAGGGCATAAAATCTTGGAAATTCTTCATGGTCTTGAATTTCTTCACGTCCTTCTAGTCTTCAATTTTTTCGTAGCTCTTTCCATAGTGGTCAAAGGGACAAGGGTATTATCTAACTTTTGATAAAACTCATAAGGGATAAGAAGTAAAAGATTTTATTTTATTTTTGAGAATAATTTTGAAAGATATCCTGTCCTATGAGCTTTCCAGTTTCTAGGGTCATGTCCTACAGTCAACATGTGCTCTGATACCATTTCTGTAGCGTCCCGACTCAAAACGAGTCAAGCCTCTGTGTGTTAGTGCCATCCCTGGATCAGTATGCTGGCACATACAGTACATCAAAGTATATATCAAAGTGCAATCACATGTAAATAATGTAAAACTGATATATACCTTTTAAATCTCAGCGGAAACAGTTAACGGGAGTGGAGTCCCAATAAACACCAACGGCAGGTTGAGTGTAGACCGTAACCCTGAATCGTACTCTTACTCGTCGTAGAAATGTATCTGCAACATAAGATGTTGCAGCCGTGTAGGTCAGTACATTGAATGTACCGACAAGATCACCATAGAAATAAATGATAAAGGCAATTCTATATGCAAAAGGCTTTGTGGCTCTGTGTCTGAGTTTTTGCATAAAAGCTGGTTTTATTTTCCCTACAACAAAGGAGTCAAACGGGAAATCACTATAAAAGTTGGTTGTTAATGAGATGGTTCCACCAACCATTTCTCATACCCAAGTTATCAATAAAACCCACATCATTACATTATTTGTGTTGAGACTGGCTGATAGTATCATCTCCGGTGCTCATGTTGTCCGTAACCGGGGACACGGCTAATCGATTAGTTTGACACTCTACAGAGGTTTGTACACTTTACGTGCAAGATTCGATCCCTCTCGTTGTGTCCTCGCACTGCCTGGTGTTTGAGAACGAGATGATCGAACCATGGACTTCCAAAGCGATCCTCCGGAAGAAAGTCAGTGCCCATCCAAACCTACCGTTCTTCTACATCTCGTAGAAATCTGACCTACCAGAGTCACCACTAAGGTTAACCAAGCCAGAGCCCATATTGACTTGCGGTTGCACACGTAAGCTTTCCGGCCTTGAAGTATCCATCCATCTCTTTGAGCCTGGGTGGCATTCCGTTGGGATGATCACAGGTAGATACTAGGATTCCCGGCATAACCATGATAGATATCAGGCTGCCAAAATGCACGTCCAATCCACCCAGAGGTATATTGAGTCCTAGAAGTCTTGAAGTCTTGATCATCATGTAGGTCTTGAAATAATTAATTAACCTCACAACACTCCTAAATCTCACAACCAAACCCCGTCTACTAAAGCGTAGCAAATTGTAACACCCCAAAAATCGGGTTATCGATTTTGTGCTATTATTCCTTCCTAGCTTTTCTCTCCCGAATTTTTTCTCTGGAATCTGGTAAGTAACCAGGTGAATCCAGACAATCCCCAACCTCTCAGTGCCTTTCCCATGTTCTTGTGCCAGCCAAGCCCTTGTCAGTGAACCCCGAATCTCATTCAAACCCTAGTTCCGAAATATTGGAACTGGAAATCCTGCCTTTGTGTTTACAAAGGAGCTATCATTTCCCTTGCTCTGTTAATCCTCCCAAAATTCCCAGAGATCCTTATTCTCTCATAAACCCTAGATGTGCAAAAATATCGCTAAGTCATATGCAATATTTCTCATCTAGAATTAATTCCTTTTTCTGCCTTTCTGAGGAATTAAATCCAGGAAAATGTCTATCCATCTCCAGAGGTCATGAAAACTTGTGGAGATATTATTTGTGATCATATTGAGCTCTCATAAAAATATTGGACATAATTAAATAGGGGAAATTGCATTTTCCTATTTAAAGCCAATATTTCAATTTGGGGCCTTTCCAAAGGAATTACCATTTTGGTAGCTAGGAAAAATCTCAAATAATTTTTGGAGCTTCTCATATCCATATCTTCTCCAATTCCATCAAAATATCAAGTTCCATAATTCAAAAATTGAGCACAACCCCCCCTTTGCAAATTTTGTCCAGATTTTCTGTTTGCAAAGGAAGTGCTTGATTCCTCGATCTCCTTGGGCTGAAGTTTTGCAGGGTGATTCATTATGAGAAATTATCCTTGGACACCAAAAATCAGCCCATTCCATCTAGCCAATCTCCCTCAGCAAATTATCCAAGTTTCTGTCCAGATTGGAGCACTGTGAAGGAAGTACCATTTTTACTTATGCAAATGGTATGAAATTTTGACAGTGCCTCCATATACCTAAATCACTAGTCTCCTCCAAATTTGAGCCATTTTCATCTATCCATTTGACCCCATCTTCATCATTTCTATTTCTGTCATGTCTGGCACTTTGCAAAGGAGGTACTATCTAGAGTGGTCCAGGGGACCTAAAACTTTGTCAAAATGACTACCTTAGTAGATGATTGACCCATGCCCGATATCAAGCTAAGCGGTGCACTGTGGTGGCCACACCACAGCACAAACAGGTTGCTGCTGGCTGCTTGTTGACCAAGGTGTAGTCACACCAGTGTTCCCTCGTGCTATCCAGCTGCATAGGTCAAATCAGTGAAGGATGGAGAAGACCCTAGACAAGTTTTGGCATCGCGTAGGACGTGGCAATGCCGTGGACACGCGGTGACCACGTGCAGAGCACGCCAAAACCGTGCCCTGTGCATTGGACTCGTCGGGAGCGGACCTCCAGCTGGTTCCAGCCCATCCGGGAGTGTCGGAGAGCTCCCCACCGCATGCGCGCACCCTCTGGAGTCCTCTCCCCCTTGTCTCCTAGCTTCTAGCCGGCCCCGTCGTCCTGCTGCAACGCGGCCACGGCGCCGCCGTCTCGGAGCCTCGGCCACCGTCGCGAAGCTTCTTGCCCAGCCTATTTAAGGCGTGCCCCCGAGCCCCTCTCCTCACCATCAAGCACATTCCCCTCCGAGTCGAGCCCTAGAGCTCCCTCCCCACCGCAATGGACGAAGCCCCGCCGCCGCTCCCCTCGGCCAAGCCGGCGCCCTGGCTCTCCCTCTCCCTTCCCTCTGCACCCGGAACCTCCTCCGTGGCCTGTGAAGTCGCCGCCGTCCTCAGCCCCTCCGGGGGAGTGCTGCCGCGGCCGCGGCCGCGCCAGTGTTGCCCGTCGGCCACCATTCCCCGTCCAGTGGCCATCGCACCATAGCTTGTTCCACAGGGTCCCGCGACCACCGTTGGACGCGGCGCACGGCGGCGGAGCCTCCGCGCTCGCCGGCCGGCCTTCTGTAGTAGCAAGGCGGCTGCATCGCCGGCGGCCGGCTCGCCCATTCCCTGGTCGCGTTGGAGAAGAAGACGAGCAGGAGGAGAGAGGAAGGAGATGCCGTGGGTCCCGTCCGTCATCCTCTATGCGTTGACCAGCCCGGACCCACTGGTCATATTAAGTGGAGGCGTAATTCCAGAAGGCGTTTTCCCATGGCGAAGGCGTATTCAGCTGTGGCTTCGGGCACAAATGCGCTTTCTAAATCCTGAAAGCGTATTTCAGTAAATGCGTTTTCAGCCTAGCCGCCGACCGAAGCTCTTATTTTGTGAACGTTCGTCTGTTAGGGGCTAAAGTGGACAGGTTTTCGTCTGCTTTCCCGCCTAACGAACGAACAGCCGTAACTTTGCGACCGTAACCCCGATCGAGGTAAAACCAACGCCCACGTCTTCGTCTCGTCGAGCCCGTTCCGATGACATCATTTTCATAAAGAGTTCACACAGTAGAAATGACCATTTTTTCCTTGCCCTATATCTGGCCCCTCTGTGAGGAATCCCTTTCCGGCGAATTCTTCCGCGAGGTGATCGCTCTCCTTCCCGACGTATTCATCGACCCTAGGCAAGCTAACCTCTTATCATGGGCTCCGGACTTGCGTGATGACTTTGCTTGCATCTTTTGTGTTTATTATATCACATCTGTATCACATGTTAGTCCGCATTTGCATACACCTGTTGTGCCACTCGTATTAGATCTTAGTATTACTTTTCATCTAAGGTTATGACTTGTTCTCATGCCATATTTTTCCATGCTAGTAATAGTATTGCTAATGACATAGTCATGTTAGTACTAGGGTTGATATCATGCCATGACTGTCGGTACTATGATATCGGAGTGTCAACTATGACAGAAATATTGTTCGGGGATAAGATACTTAGTTGGTTGATCTTGAGTCACCTGTCCGGGCTTATTCGTGCAACCACATTTGCCGGTATGGGACGGCCTTGACTTGGTCTGATCGCGTGCTCTTTCACCGGTACCTCCAAAGAGGGAGGGTTATGCACGCGGGCTACCCTGATCAGGTAGGCGGTGATAACCCTGTGAGCCCAGTTGATTGTTTAGCCCGGGAGTCCCCGTTTGGGACAGTTTAGTTTGGCCACGACGGTGGCAGGTGTCATGAGGACACAGGGGCCACCCAGGGCAGGACTCCGGGGGAGGATGAATGTCGGTGGTACGATGGGAGAATCACGGGTCAGACAGGTTTCGTTGGAGCAACACTGGTCCACCCGAATGGGATCACGAGGCCGGGTGCTCCATAGTGTGGGTAAAGTGCGCAACCTCTGCAGAGTGCAAAATGTATTCGAATAGCCGCGTCCACGGTATTGGACAGCCCGTCCAGACCTCATTAGGTGGTCAACCGTAGCAACGATAACAGTGATGGAAGAACTTGTCTTGGGTTCGGAAGTACCTATTGGATCATGAGTATTTCGAGGGTTGTGGGATAACCCCGAAGAGAGTAAGTTGGTATTCGGTAACAGTAAGTACTATACACACCCAGTGTGATCATGCTATGCTATGTTATGTGCCTGATCCATGTTTTCCTGTTAATTCCATGCCATGTTTAGAATAGATTCTTATATAAGCATAGGTCTTGCTTTATCATCTGCTTGTTTGGATGCTATGTATTTGGTTGTCTTGCGAGTACATTCAAAGTACTCACCTGGCCTTGCACGTGGCCAGTTGCAGGAAAAGGTTCGTCGTGCTAGATCGTAACCTAGCCAGTCCTGCGAGTTATGGAGCCCAGCCAGAGACGTCGTTGCCGCTGAACCAAGACCTCTGCAGCCATTTAGTTAGCCCTGGAGTTATGTAATATTGTTGTAAGCAACAGTATTGTAATACTCCATTATATTTATTAAAGCCATTTTTGTTCCTGGAATTGCTGTATCATGTCTTTGACGTGCGCCAGGTCTTATCCTGGGGCTGGCGTGTGTTGGCCCTCTATAGGGGTGCCACAAGACTTGATATCAGAGCCAGGCTGGCTATAGGTTACCCTAGCACCGAACAACCCCTAGGTTTAACCGGTAGTGAGCCCAATAGAGTTGACCCGTCTCTGGCATCCGACATGGCCACTGTGTATCAACAGGCGGCGCAGTCGGAATGGACGTGACCCTACCCAGCTGTCTGCCCACCCAGCCACCCTAGATTGGACCGTGACCCCACTTAGTTGTCGGCCGGACCGGCGTATCTTCTACCCGGCACGAGAAGGATCCACGCCATGCTGGTGTGTTCTAGCTGACTGCCTATTTAACCCCTCCGACCTGCAAGTCGTAGCCATCCCCATTCAGTAAGCCAGATCCCTGCAGGAGAACCCAGGCTAGTATCCCAAACCAGCAGCCATGGCCAGTTCTTCCAAAACACCCAGCACACCCACTTTCCATAGCCGAACCTTAGCTGATGGTATTCTCGGCTTTCTACCCACCCTTTTGAGGATGCTTACTCAAGCCCTTGGTTGTAGTAACCCTCCGGTGTATCTGGTGTTCCAGTCGGACCCTTTTCCCCACCTTTGCCGATTTAATGCAAAGGTGTATATCTGCCCAGGTCCAACAGCGGATGGGAAGCCCATGAGTTTTCAGGGCAAACCCATGCCCACCCCAGCGTTGGCTGTCCAGATGGCTGCCGCAGGAGCCATCACCTGTCTTCGTATCAAGTTTCCGCAAGTAGCGGAGATCCAAGAGTTCCGTTATTTTCCCTCTCCGTCTGACACGGGTGGCAGGTTCTCCAGCATAGTTGGAGATGTTGACCCAACAATAGCTCGCCTAGTCCAGTATACTGATGTTCAGGGACTTCTGCTCTCCGGCATTCTTAGAGAGTTCCAAGCCATTGACCAAGACACCACTCGGGTTGTTACGGGAGCATACCGTGCGGCCCATGAAATTGCATCCCAGACCACCCGTTCAATGTTGCCAAACCGAGTGCCACCTTCGCAGCTAGTACCACCCTCGCAATCCGTAGACCTCTATCGCCCAGGCATCATCCACCCAAATTCCATTCAAGGAGCTATTCGGCGACTTCGTCGTCGGGATGTGTTTCGTCAAGATCCCCCTGCAGCTCCAGTCGTTGAGCCCCAACCCATAGAGGTGTCTGACGATGAAGATGGAAGTTGGCTCAGTCTTCGTCCCCCAGGAGATCCTCAGCAAGAGTAGGCCCATTTGTGGCTCCGGCAGTGATCGAAGCCAGGAGATGCCGCAAGTATGTGTGTTGCGAAGACTGTTTCGTCGCCTGCGTCTAGGATTAGGACTCTGTAGTTTGGAGTGAGTTGTTGTTAGTTGCCTAGTAAGGATGCGTGTTGTTGTATGATTGTACTACTTGTGCTTGTGTGCTGTTGTAATATTATGTATGCCTGTTTGCTCTGTGTGCTTGGTTCGTCTGTCACTCTGTTAAGTAGATATGTTTAACAGAGCTAGCAGCGGATTCTTAACAAGACTTTAGTCAGTAGAGCACTTACACCTAATAACATCGGACTCGTCTGGAGTCTCTAATAAAATGCGAGCTGGTGTAGGTGTATGTATACCAGGAGTACATACACCCACTAGCATTAAAACACTTAGGGTAATCTGCTCGATATGCTTCTTTCTTCAACCTGCATTTTGCTATTATGTGCATTCTGCATCTGCTTGCATATTAGTCTGTATAGATTGCATGCGAATCGTGTGAGCAAGGTCTGCACGCCGGTTGCAGTCTCGGAGAAATTCTAGGAAAATTTTATTGCAGCATAGACCGGTACAACCCTTCTAGCCCAAGACCTAAACCCTGATTCTACCCTAGCACCCACTCGTGTGGATGTCGTTCAGCAAGGAGCAACTAGCAGAGTGGTCTCCACACTGGTAGAGCCACGCTGACCGCACCGCACTAACCCCGGACCTAGCGGCGCCTCTGTCACCGTCTTGTGTGATGTTGACAGGCCGCCCCTCGCCGCCGCAGCCCACGCTTATTCCGCCAGCCTGAGACGATGTGGATGACCTCCAGCCACCCCTCTGGCAGCGGCATCACGACGATCATCGAGGATCATCGCGCACAGCAGCAGCAAGCCGCCAATCAATGCCGCTAGTAGACCAGCCAGTAGGATCGTGATCAGCTCCAAGCCCATGCCCGCCATTAGCGCCTTGCCTCGCGCTCCCGCAACCAGAAGGAGAAGGAAAGAGGAGGAAGAAGTGAGGTTGGGTGCGAGGTGGTAGAAAGAGAGAAGAAAACTGCGGTCGTTTTTATAGCCCCAGCCCGGTGTACGGTGAGCAAGGTCCAGGAGACTGCGCGTCGCTCGATCACCGGTGTCGAGGAGGCAAATCCGCGAGCAGCGCCGACCGGCGTTGGCCCGCGATGGGAGTGCTCTCTGCGTTGGCCTCATGCACGCCGCGTGCTATCGTCGTAGGGTGCTTTATGCCCTAGGAGCTAGGCGTGTGCAGTGCCTAGCCGCACTCGGGACAGCGCGAGAGCGAGAGAGAGCCGTTGGCCGGAGAAAGAAGAAGAAGCCTGTCAGTGGACCCTAGGCCCACCTGACAGCGAGAGAGGCCACTGTTCATTGTGGTACCCCGAGCATTTTTGGAAAAAGGAAATTCTGCTTTTTCTGAAAATGTCATGGCTACCCAGCGGCCCCTACCTGTGGATAGATCCCGCGATATCCGTATCTCGATCTGGGTGTACCAGTTTTTGGTACTCTTAACTCGGTTGTTTTCAACCACAGGGTTAAGACCCAGCCCAGAGGTTTTTTTATAGGAAGCGTAATTTTTGTTCTAATCTAACCCTAGGAATCTCGAGGACGAGATTCTTTTAAGGGGGGAAGGTTTGTAACACCCCAAAAATCGGGTTATCGATTTTTGTGCTGTTATTCCTTCCTAGCTTTTCTCTCCCGAATTTTTTCTCTGGAATCTGGTAAGTAACCAGGTGAATCCAGACAATCCCCAACCTCTCAGTGCCTTTCCCATGTTCTTGTGCCAGCCAAGCCGTTGTCAGTGAACCCCGAATCTCATTCAAACCCTAGTTCCGAAATATTGGAACTGGAAATCCTGCCTTTGTGTTTACAAAGGAGCTATCATTTCCCTTGCTCTGTTAATCCTCCCAAAATTCCCGGAGATCCTTATTCTCTCATAAACCCTAGATGTGCAAAAATATTGCTAAGTCATATGCAATATTTATCATCTAGAATTAATTCCTTTTTCTGCCTTTCTGAGGAATTAAATCCAGGAAAATGTCTATCCATCTCCAGAGGTCATGAAAACTTGTGGAGATATTCTTTGTGATCATATTGAGCTCTCATAAAAATATTGGCCATAATTAAATAGGGGAAATTGCATTTTCCTATTTAAAGCCAATATTTCAATTTGGGGCCTTTCCAAAGGAACTACCATTTTTGTAGCTAGGAAAAATCTAAAATAATTTGTGGAGCTTCTCATATCCATATCTTATCCAATTCCATCAAAATATCAAGTTCCACAATTCAAAAATTGAGCACAACCCCCCCTTTGCAAATTTTGTCCAGATTTTCTGTTTGCAAAGGAAGTGCTTGATTCCTTGATCTCCTTGGGCTGAAGTTTTGCAAGGTGATTTATTATGAGAAATTATCCTCGGACACCAAAAATCAGCCCATTCCATCTAGCCAATCTCCCTCAGCAAATTATCCAAGTTTCTGTCCAGATTGGAGCACTGTGAAGGAAGTACCATTTTTACTTATGCAAATGGTATGAAATTTTGACAGTGCCTCCATATGCCTAAATCACTAGTCTCCTCCAAATTTGAGCCATTTTCATCTAGCCATTTGACCCCAGCTTCATCATTTCTATTTCTGTCCAGTCTGGCACTTTGCAAAGGAGGTACTATCTAGAGTGGTCCAGGGGAGCTGAAACTTTGTCAAAATGACTACCTCAGTAGATGATTGACCCATGCCTGATATCACGCCAAGAGGTGCACTGTGGTGGCCACACCATAGCACAAACAGGTTGCTGTTGGCTGCTTGTTAACCAAGGTGTAGTCACACCAGTGTTCCCTCGTGCTATCCAACTGCATAGGTCAAATCAGTGAAGGCTGGAGAAGACCCTAGACAAGTTTTGGCATCGCGTAGGACGTGGCAACGCCGTGGACACGCGGTGACCACGTGCAGAGCACGCCAAAACCACGCCCTGTGCATTGGACTCGTCGGGAGCGGACCTCCAGCTGGTTCCAGCCCGTCCAGGAGTGTCGGAGAGCTCCCCACCGCGTGCGCGCACCCTCTAGAGTCCTATCCCCCTTGTCTCCTAGCTTCTAGCCGGCCCCGTTGTCCTGTTGCAACGCGGCCACGGCGCCGCCGTCTCAGAGCCTCAGCCACCGTCGCGAAGCTTCTTGCCCAGCCTATTTAAGGCATGCCCCCGAGCCCCTCTCCTCACCATCAAGCCCATTCCCCTCCGAGTCGAGCCCTAGAGCTCCCTCCCCACCGCAATGCCCGATGCCCCGCCGCCGCTCCCCTCGGCCAAGCCGGCGCCCTGGCTCTCCCTCTCCCATCCCTCTGCGCCCAGAAGCTCCTCCGTGGCCTGTGAAGTCACCGCCGTCCTCAGCCCCTCCGGGGGAGTGCTGCCGCGGCCGCGCCAGTGATGCCCGTCGGCCACCATTCCCCGTCCAATGGCCATGGCGCCATAGCTTGTTCCACAGGGTCCCGCGACCACCGTTGGACGCGGCGCACGGCGGCGGAGCCTCCGCGCTCGCCGGCCGGCCTTCTGGAGTGGCAAAGCGGCTGCATCGCGGGCGGCCCGCCCGCCCGTTCCCTGGTCGCGTTGGAGAAGAAGACGAGCAGGAGGAGAGAGGAAGGAGATGCCGTGGGTCCCGCCCGTCATCCTCTATGCGTTGACCAGCCCGGACCCACTGGTCATATTAAGTGGAGGCGTAATTCCAGAAGGCGTTTTCCCATGGCGAAGGCGTATTCGGCTGTGGCTTCGGGCACAAATGCGCTTTCTCAATCCTGAAAGCATATTTCAGTAAATGCGTTTTCAGCCTAGCCGCCGGCCGAAGCTCTTATTTTGTGAACGTTCGTCTGTTAGGGGCTAAAGTGGACAGGTTTTCGTCTGCTTTCCTGCCTAACGAACGAACAGCCGTAACTTTGCGACCGTAACCCCGTTCGAGGTAAAACCAATGCCCATGTCTTCGTCTCATCGAGCCTGTTCCGATGACATCATTTTCATAATGAGTTCACACAATAGAAATGACCATTTTGCCCTTGCCCTATATCTGGCCACTCTGTGAGGAAACCCTTTCCGACGAATTCTTCCGCGAGGTGATCGCTCTCCTTCCCGGTTTATTCATCGACCCCAGGCAAGCCAACCTCTCATCATGAGCTCCGGACTTGCGTGATGACTTTGCTTGCATCTTGTGTGTTTATTATATCACATCTGTATCACATGTTAGTCCACATTTGCATACACCTGTTGTGCCACTCGTATTAGATGTTAGTATTACTTTTCACTAAGGTTATGACTTGTTCTCATGCCATATTTTGCCATGCTAGTAATAGTATTGCTAAGGACATAGTCATGTTAGTACTAGGGTTGAGATCTTGCCATGACTATCGGTACTATGATATCGGAGTGTCAACTATGAAAGAAATATTATTCGGGGATAAGATACTTAGTTGGTTGATCTTGAGTCACCTGTCCGGGCTTATCTGTGCAATCACATTTGCTGGTATGGGACGGCCTTGACTTGGTCTGATCGCGTGCTCTTTCACCGGTAGCTCCAAAGAGGGAGGGTTATGCACGCATGCTACCCTGATCAGGTGGCGGTGATAACCCTGTGAGCCCAGTTGATTGTTTAGCCCGGGAGTCCCCATTTGGGACAGTTTAGTTTGGCCATGACGGTGGTAGGTGTCATGAGGACACAGGGGCCACCCAGGACAGGACTCCGGGGGAGGATGAATGCCGGTGGTACGATGGGAGAGTCACGGGTCAGACATGTTTCGTTGGAGCAACGCTGGTCCACCCGAATGGGATCACGAGGCCGGGTGCTCCATAGTGTGGGTAAAGTGCGCAACCACTGCAGAGTGTAAAATCTATTCGAATAGCCGCATCCACGGTATTGGACAGCCCATCCAGACCTCAGTAGGTGGTCAACCGTAGCAATGATAACAGTGATGGAAGAACTTGTCTTGGGTTCGGAAGTACCTATTGGATCATGAGTATTTCGACGGTTGTGGGATAACCTCGAAGAGAGTAAGTTGGTATTCGGTAACAGTAAGTACTATACGCACCCAGTGTGATCATGCTATGCTATGTTATGTGCCTGATCCATGTTTTCCTGTTAATTCCATGCCATGTTTAGAATAGATTCTTATATAAGCATAGGGCTTGCTTTATCATCTCCTTGTTTGGATGCTATGTATTTGGTTGTCTTGCGAGTACATTCAAAGTACTCACCTGGCCTTGCACGTGGCCAGTTGCAGGAAAAGGTCCGTCGTGCTAGATCGTAACCCAGCCAGTCCTGCGAGTTATGGAGCCCAGCCAGAGACATCGTTGCCACTGAACCAAGACCTCTGCTGCCATTTAGTTAGCCCTGGAGTTATGTAATATTGTTGTAAGCAACAGTATTGTAATACTCCATTATATTTAATACTCCATTATAATGAAAACAAGGTTGTTCCTATAAAGAACAAAACATATAAAAAAATATTTTTATTAACATAAAATAAATCACCTAATGCTAACCCGCAGAAACTAAAAGAAATATATCAGAAAGTTATAGGAAAACAAAATCAAAAACAAGTTGAAACAACAGAAAAGAAAATAACCCTAAAAGAAAACTAAACCGAATCTGTTTTGTTAAAAACCCTAATATAAGATATGCTAAAAATTCTCAAATTGAGCAGGGTGATAAAAATAATATATAAAAACCAGTAGCAAAAAGAATCACTCAACAATATATTTTTAACCTCAAGTTATTCAAATTCTAGTGATTTGAACAAATTTCAATGAATTCAAATTTAAAATTTTCAAACATGGTCAAACTTGATATCTACAGAAGCTAGACAAAATTTGTGACACAATGCAAAAAGAATCAATCAAAAATACTTAATAACCTAGGAGATATTCAGAAAACAAAAAACAGAAACTATTCTGTTAAATAAAACAAAAACAGAAAAAGGAAAATCTATTCTAACGGACAGGGGCTACGTGGCGCTCTGTGATTGGCCCTAAGGTGTGCGCGCTAGAGCTAAACTGGCGGAAGGCCGAAACTTAAAAAAACGCTTTGGCTAAAACTAAAATAAATAAAGCCGACCGGTTTATTAACATAAACCAGAACGGTACGTGCGTCTAATCTATGCCGTAGATTGGGATCCTACGGTGGGGAGGGGCTTACCGCGGCGGGAGGTCAACTCCGGCGAGGCCGAGGTCGCTGGCGGCTCGGGCGTGGGCGGGGACAATGCTCCGGTGGTCCTCCGGCGACAACGAGGTGCTCAGGCAAAGCGGACGACGACGGCGAGCACGATGGTGGCCTCGGGGTCGGTTGGGGGTGACGGGGTTGACGACGGCGAGCTCGTGGGCGGCGGTGGCGTTCGGGTGTCGACGGGGAGGTCGCTCCGGTGGTCTTCAGCGGCGGTGGAGGTGTCCAGTCGACGGCGGTAAACCTCCGGCGGCGGTTGGCGGCGTCGTCAGAGCTTGGGGGCGTCGGAGGCGAGCTCCTCGAGCTCGTGGAACTTCGGGTGAAGGCGGAGCTCCGGCGAGGTGGATGCGGTGGCTCTGGTGCGGGAGCGACAGCGTTTATGGGCGGAACGAGTGCGGGGGCTGGGCTTATATAGTCCTGGGGCTCGGGGGCGTGGGAAGGAAGGGAGCCGCGGCGGATTCGGCTCGCTCCGGCGAGATCCGGCGAGGTAAGGAAGGAGGGGGTGAGGGAAGGAAAGAGGTGACCGCGCGAGAGAGAGGTTGGGCGTGGGTCCCACTATCAGAGAGAGGGAGGGAAAGGAAAGGGGGATCGGTCACCGATTCGGAAGGAATTCGGGATCGAGAGGGGGATCCCTGGGCCGAAACTATTCCTTTTGGGCTCGGGGTTTTTCCTTTTTTTGAATTTTTTCCTTTTTAATAAAAACAGAGAAAGTAAAAATGATTTGGAGGATCAAATTAAATCCAAATATAGAAGATATATATATATCAAAATTATCAAAAACATAAATGCAACTTGATGAACATTTTTCCACGGCCAAAATAAATACTTTTTTTCAAAAAAAATATTTTTCAGAAAATGCTTAATTGATTTTATTTCTTTTTCAAATAATTTTCAAATAACCCCCTGGGTTTTATGATTCAAAATTTCACAAAGATACCCCTAGTTTGGAGGGTCATGTTTCTCCTCTCAAAAAATTTGAATTTGGGCAAGTGAATTTGAATTCATTCAAACCTTAAAATGGAGCCAAATATGAAATGAATTCCAACCAGAAAATTTTCAATAGTTTTTGCAAATCCAAAAGTTCAAATCCATCAGTTGAAGAAGTCATGTCATCTTCTCTCATTGATTTGTGTTGGATGTAATTTGAATTCAAAGACAAGGGGAAAGTCATTTTATTTCCTCTCATTCAAAGTTTCAAAAAAAAATTCAAATTTCACTCAATTTCAAACAATCATTCAAGCAATCAATCATTATAGTGATTAATATTACATTCAAATTTTTTGGGATTTTGCATATTTAGAGAGTTAACAGGAATAGGTCATTCACATGGTTTGTCATAAAATCCTACATAAAACTTGTAGATCACTGAATATGATAAGTTTGATTCCTTGCAATATTTTGCGACATTAAGATAGTAATATGTAGGTGCACTAGTGGATGATGATGGGTTAGTAGGAATATCGATGTTAAGGTTTGTGATCTCCTGCTCATTAAAGTGTCGGTTATGGCATGACCGGGATGTTGGAGCACTTTTATTCCTAATTGAAATCCTTGTGTTGTTTGAGTCGGGGCGTGCGATAGTTAACTCCTCCCAACCTCCTCCCTAGGGGTGCACTGGTAGTACTTTGCTTCGAGAGAGCTAATAAAACTTTCACAATAAGTATATGAGTTCTTTATGACCGATGTGAGTTCATGGACTATACGCACTCCCACCTTTCCACAATTTGTTAGCCTCTTCGGTACTGTGCATTGCCCTTTCTCACCTCGAGAGTCCGTGCAAATTTCGCCGGTGCATCCAAACCCCGTGATATGATACTCTCTATCACACATAAGCCTCCTTATATATTCCTCAAAACAGTCACCATACCTACATATCATGGCATTTCCACAGTCATTCAGAGATATATTGCCATGCAACTTCCATCATCATCACATACATGACTTGAGCATTCATTGTCATATTGCTTTGCATGATCGTAAGATAGCTATCATGATATTTCCATGGCTTGTCTGTTTTTCGATATTATTGCTACGCTAGATAATTGCACATCCTGGTACACTGCTAGAGGCATTCATATAGAGTCATCTTGTATACTTTTTATCTAGTTGTAAGTAAATGAAAGTGTAATGATAATCATTATTAGAGAATTGTCTCAGGGAGGAAAGGGTGATGGAAAATATTATTCTCTCACAAGTCGGGATGAGACTCCGGACGAAAAATAAAAATGTAGAAAAAATGTGGGAGGACAAATGACCCCACCATAAAAAGAGACAAAGGGGCAGGCAAAAAGAGACCAACTAAAAAAATAAAAAATGAGAGAAAAAGAGAGAAGGGGCAATGTTACTATCCATTTACCACACTTGTGGCTCAAAGTGGCACCATGTTCTTCATATAGAGAATCTCCCGATTTGTCACTTTCATATACTAGTGGGAATTTTCATTATAGAACTTGGCTTGTATATTCCGATGTCGGGCTTCCTCAAATGCCCGAGGTCTTCATGAGCAAGCAAGTTAGATGCACGCCCACTTAGTTTCATTTCAGCTTGCATAGGCAATCCCCACTCCTTGCATCGATATCGATTGATGGGCATCTCCATAGCCTGTTTATCTGCCTAGTTGATGCGCGACTTTCCCACCTTTTGACTCCTTTGATCTCTACCACCATATTTTATTCCACCCGTAGTGCTATGCCCATGGCTCACACTCATGTAATGAGTGTAGTTGAAAATGTTGAAGCGCGTGAAAAAGTATGAACCAAATGCCTGACTTGACACCGGGGTGATCATGATTTGTACTTCTGTTAGAAAGACGGAGTCATGCCATGCTTACATGATTAAATGTGTAGGGATAATGTTATTTAGCATCGTTTATTTGGAAGGACAAGATTATTTATTAATAAACCAGAGTATGGATGTCTTTATGTCAAATGATATAGTATGGCCTTGAATATTTATACCATGATTAGATATTTGTTCAAGATTATGTTAGGTAGGACGAGCAAGAATTAAGCTTGGCTATGTTGATATGTCTCCGTCCTATCAATAATTTTTGAATGTTTCATGCCATTATTTTACAACTTTTATATACTTTTGGCAACAATCTATATGATTTTCTTGGACTAACATATTGATCCAGTGCCCAGTGCCAGTTCATGTTTGTTGCATGTTTTTTGTTTCGCAGCAATCCATATCAAACAAAGTCTAAATGTGATTAAAATTTGCAAAAATTTATTTTGGATTATATGTGATTTTTGGGAAAAGGAATCAATACCAGACGATGTCCGAATGGCCAACAAGCCACGAGAGCATGCCCTACCACCTATAGAAAGCCCCTGGCATGTGGGCACCTTGAAGGCGGTTGGGGATGTTCTGCCGCAAGCAAGCTAATATCTAGATAAAAATCCCCTCAAATTTTCAGCCCAATCGGAGTTATGGATCTCCGGGATAAGAAATGGAAAAACGCCGGTAAACAGGAACGGAGAAACAGAAGAATACATAGAGAGATCCAATCTCGATGGGGTTCCTCCCCTCCGGGAGCCATGGGGGCCATGGACCAAGGGGAAACTCTTCTCCCATCAAGCGGGGGAGGCCAAGGAAGAAGAATAAGGAGGGGGGCTCTCTCCCCCTCTCCTGGTGGCGCCGGAGTGTTCCCGGGGGAACTAGCGCGGCAATGATCTACACCAACAACTCCGTCGTCTTGCTCAACACCACCATCACCTTCCCTCCTCTATTTACAACAGTCCACTCTCCCGTAACCCACTTTACTCCCAACTTGAACATGGTGCTTTATGCTTCATATTATTATCCAATTATTTGTTGCTATCCTATGATGTTTGAGTAAATCCTTTTTGTCCTATGGGTTGATTGATGATCTTGATTGGTTTGAGTTGTGTGGTTTATTTTGGTGCTATCGTATGGTGCCCGCCGTGTCGCGCAAGTGTGTGGGATCCCCGCTGTAGGGTGTTGCAATACATTCATGATTCTCTTATAGTGGGTAGCGAGGGTGACAACAGCTTATACCCGAGTAAGGGGGTTGTTGCGTATGGGAGTAAATGGGACTTGTTACTTAATGCTATGGTTGGGTTTTACCTTAATGATCTTTAGTAGTTGTGGATGCTTGCTAGAGTTACAATCATAAGTTCATATGATCCAAGTACGGAAAGTATGTTAGCTCATTTCTCTCCCTCATGTAAAACTGCAATAATGATTACCGATCTAGTTATCGATTGCCTAGGAAAATCTCGCAAATCCTACCACCACTTTTCCACACTCGCTATATTTACTTAGTTGTTCTTTTATTAAAACATCACCTAACTTTTATTTCCACTTTCTTTATTATCTTGCAAAACTACTTACACCTAAAAAGTACTTCTAGTTTTATTCCCGCAAGTAGTTTATTTCTTGTACTAGGTATCGTGAACATTGTTGCATGTAGAGTTGTAATGGTGGTCGATAGAACTTGAGGGAATATTAATTCTACCTTTAGCTCCTCAATGGGTTTGACAATCTTACTTATAGAAAAAGGCTACAAATGATCCCCTATACTTGTGTGTTATCATGCACCAAGCCTTTACTTCCTTTGCATGAAAGTTGGACCCATTGTCCGTGATGATGCTATGAGGGACACCATAACGGTGTACCATGCTGAAGATGAAGTCGATCATCGGCCCTTATTTCGTTGAGGTCACCGATTTTGCCTCTATCAATTTTGTGAACTTGTCTACCATGACGAGTAGGTATTTCTTGTGGTATTTTCCACCTTGAAGCGGGTTGACCATACGAAGCCCACAGACTATGAATGACCAGGTTATCGGAATAGTTCTCAAAGTTGTAGCTGCCATGTGACTTTGATTGGCCAAAACTTGGTATCCTACACATTGTTGTACCATTTCTTTTGCATGTGCCCTTGTAGTAGGCCGGTCGAATACGGCTCGGGAAACCTTGCTAACAAAGTACTGAGGTGCCGCGTGATGGCCACACATACCGGACGGGATTTACGAGAGAAGCTCTTTCCCTTCCTCCTCGGATGTACATCTTTGGAGCGCGCCAATGGCGCTATGTTTATACAATTCCCCTTCGTGTGCCTTGTACACTTTGGATCGTCAAACAATCCTCCATGCGCCCATCTGGTCTTCAGGTAGCTCCTTGCGCAATAAGTATGCTATGATGGGCTCGGTCTAGGGCCCAATTACATCCATGATCTCATGAGCTGAGGATGTCTATTCTATTTCCGAGCCCCCGATTATGCCCTCATCTTGTTCAATCATCGGAGGGATGACTCTTCAGGGAGCTGAATGCTAGACTGTCTGAGCTCTCTCTTGCCAGGTTACAGATGGATTAAATAGTCATTTGAGAAAAAAAATCTGTAACCGGGTTGCGCTCAGCGCCCATCCAGGGAAGAACATCGATAGCTTGATTGTTGTCTCCGGGATATGCTGGAACTCCAGCACCTCAAATCTCGTCAGAATTATTACGATGACATTATGATAGGCCGTCATACTCGGATCAATGGTGCCAAACTCCCGTTAACTTGAGAGATAGCAAGATTTGAATCTCCTCGGACTTCAAGATGTTGGAGTCCGATGGAAACAGCCATCCGAAGACCATGCAACAATGCTTCATATTTCGTTGCGTTTTTACAGTTAGTGTACATAATTTCAAGTACGTACCTGATGTTATCCCTTGTTGGCAAGGTGAGGACCACGCGTGCGCCTAGGCCAACGAGCATTTTGGAGCCGTCAAGGTACATTATCCAGTGGGAGTATGTGTTGTGTTATCTAGGGAGCTCGGCTTTCGTCCATTCTGCCATGAAGTTGGCCAACATGTGAGACTTAATGGCTCAGCATGTCCAATATGCGATTTCAAAAGGCAGGAGGTCGATGGCCGATTTTGCAATTCTGCCGGTGGCATCACGATTGTTGATGTCATTGAGTGCTACTTCCGAGGCCACGGTGATCGAACACTCTGGAAAGTAGTGTCGTAGTTTCTAAGGTGCCATGAAGATTGCATAAGCTATCTTCTAGTAGTGAGGGTATCTGGTTTAGGGTAAGTACCTTAGAAACATAATATACTCGCTATGGTCCCTGGAGTTTATGTCCTTCAACATTGCGCTCGACGACAAGGGTAGGCTGACGACTTAATTTGTTGCCGAGATGTATAGCAACATTGGCTCACCCGCACCAGGCGCGACTAATATGGTATATGGGGTTAGTGGTGAGAAGTGTCTTGATTTTCTCCAACGCGGCTCCTTCCTCACTAGTCCATTTGAAATTTTTGGTGTGCTTGAGCAACCTGTATAGCTTTAGGTCCTTTTCTCTTAGCCGTGAGATGAAACGACTTAGGGTGGCAATGCACCCCGCTTACCTTTGGACATGGTTAAGTTTTGTTGGGACTTCTAGCAGGGAAAACACACGAATTTTATCGGGGTTTGCTTCTATCCCTCTATTGGGAAACGAAGAAGTCGAGTAATTTGCCTGAAAGTACACCGAAAATGCACTTCTACGTATTGAGCTTTATGTTATATGATTGGAGGTTTTTTGTGGGGACCCCGACTCATAAGTCAAGATCACTGAATGCACGTGTATAGTGATCCTAGAGATCAATGCTGACTGAACACAGAGAAGCTGAATAACAAGAGTCTTACATCCATACATACCATCTTACACAAATAAAGACCATCAAAATCAAGTCTTACATAGATAGGGCCATGTCATTGAGTGCTACTTCCGAGGCCACGGTGATCGAACACTCTAGAAAGTAGTGTCGCAGTTTCTAAGGTGCCATGAAGATTGCATAAGCTATCTTCTGGTAGTGAGGGTATGTGGTTTAGGGTAAGTACCTTAGAAACATAATATACTAGCTATGGTACCTAGAGTTGATGTCCTTCAACATGGCGCTCGACGACGAGGGCGGGCTGACGACTAAATTTGTTGCCGAGATGTATAGCAACATTGGCTCACCCGCACCAGGGGCGACTACTATGGTATATGGGGTTAGTGGCCAGAAGTGTCTTGATATTCTCCGGCGCGGCTCCTGCCTCACTACTCCATTTGAAAATTTTGGTGTGCTTGAGCAACCTGTATAGCGGTAGGTCCTTTTCTCTTAGCCGTGAGATGAAACGACTAAGGGTGGCAATGCAACCCGCTAGCCTTTGGACATGGTTAAGTTTTGTTGGGACTTCTACCAGGGAAAATGCTTGAATTTTATCGGGGTTTGCTTCTATCCCTCTATTGGGAAACGAAGAAGTCAAGTAATTTGCCTGAAAGTACACCGAAAATGCACTTCTACTTATTGAGCTTTATGTTATATGCTTGGAGGTTTTTTGTGGGGACCACGACTCATAAGACGAGATCACCGAATCCACGTGTATAGTGATCCCAGAGATCAATGCTCACTGAACAAGCAGAAGCTGAATAACAAGAGTCTTACATCCATACATACCGTCTTACACAAATAAAGACCATCAAGGTCAAGTCTTACATAGATAGGGCCATGAAGGCCAAACATCAAACATAAAATCGCAGCGGAAATCTTGATAGATAGCATAGGCCCATGCCATTTGCCTTGATCCTACATGCATTCTGACTGGGAAGCGTCCTAATTCGCATGTTCTTCACCAACGAACTCTTCACCATATTCCTGCTCTTCCATGCCTGGCCAATTAAATAACCAGTGGCAAGCCAATGAGTACTATGAATGTACTCGCAAGCAACCCATGTTTTGGAAGAAGGTATAACAATGCATGATATAACACTAAGTAGGTAAGTTGCGGAAAGCTAATTTTTGAGTGCAATGACATGATCAATCAACTTGTAAATGCATGCATCAAGAGGTTATGGATATCCATGTGAACAAGTTATAGATATCAATATAAACAAGGGTTGAACATCTCATGTTCAATCACTATGCCAAGTCATCTGACTTAGCTCACGTAGCATCTTTATATCTCTCTCTCACACACACACACACAACAAGTTTGTGAAAACATCGGACGTGGTTTAAGCAGGACCACCAACTGTCCACGACCGTCGACACGGCTATTCAAATAGTTTTACACTCTGCAGAGGTTGCACACTTTACCCACAAGACTCGGGGAACTTCCGTGTCATCCATGACTCGCGGTATATTACATACCGAGGTAAACACCCGAACAATGCCTTTCCCTTGACGACACTAAACAAAGATTCCACTCGTTGGCCCACGTCTTTATGATGTACATCACACGAGACTCGCTCAATCATTGTACTATCCATGAAGGGACACAACGGTGTGCCCGGTGTCTGTAAAACAGTACATGGTCGCCCTACCTTGCACGACCCCGTATCAAGAGAGTAACTTATACTCTCCCGCCACTAGTAATGCGGGCTCTGTGCTAGCATCGACCAAAGTAATCAACAACGCCCCATCCCGTAAGGGGTACCGTGGTTGTACATGTGAGGTTGGGACGGTCAGCAGATCTTAAATCTCTCCGTTTTTGAAAACACACACACACACACAACTTGCCTCGGTACACCACTTCTTTATAAGGTGGTTACCTAGCTCTCATCTCCCTCGGGCATTAATGGCACCCGATGGGGTTTTCAAAAAGTCTTTGAAAACACTACTGAGCATCCTATCTAATTCCCACCCACACAACTCTAAGTAGAAGGTAGAGTCATGCCGTGCAAGTGTCAGCGAGGAAAGTAACGGAAGTAACCCACTACGGTGGTCACCGTTTCATCATGATTCTATGCAATGGAATAAAGTACCATATGTCATGCATAAAATGGTTTCTTAGACATGGTCAAAGGGCTGCTTGCCTGGCTCAACAAAGTCTCCGGGGTCTTCAAAATCTTCTGGTCCAACTCCCTCATCAACAACGCAATCTATCGTCACAAGGTAACGGGGGATAATAAGGCAATAGCACAAAACATGGAAAATAAATCACTCAAAAAATGTCAAACCACTTCTGTAAAATACTAGGTTTACAACTAAAAATAAATAAAAATACTAGTTTCTTGTTTTGAATTGTAAAAATTGTTGAAAATAATTTTAACAGTGGTTTTGGATATTCAAAACAATGTTTTTAAATAAAGCCAGCACAAAAACTCTTTTCAAAAAGTTGCACAAGTTGCATAATTAAATAGGTGATGTTTTTCCAAGGTTTTAGAAATTAGAATATTTGATTTGGATACAAATTCAATCCAGAGGAATTTCTATAAACTTCCAGAAAAAGAAAAAAGAAAAATGGGCACTGTCGCCCTGGGCCAAAACGGCTGGCCGAACCGGCCCAACCAACAAAGCCGGCCGAGGTGACCCGAGGCGTGCGCACACGTCAGGTTTGAACCTGACGGGTGGGCCCCGGTGGCTAGAGAGAGGAGGGGGCGGGAGCATTATAGGCGGGGCCTGCCTGTCATCTCCCACCTCGCGACCAGGGGGTCGGGAGCTCACCGGCGAGGCTACCGGCGGTGGGGAGGGCAGCCGAAGGCCGGAATGGGCCCAGGAGACTATCGTCGTTCGAGCGCTGGCGGAGTTGGTCAGAGGGGATGCCTGGTTCGCCGACGATGAGGTCTCGCGGTGGAGGAGCTTCGGCAGGTGGATGCCGTCGATGCCACAGGATGCAAACAGCATGGGAGGGAGAGGGGAAATAATCAGAGGGCTCCTACAGGTGCCGATCGAGTGAGAGAGGAGGCGGAGGAGGCTTGCACTGACCGGATGACGACGGACCCGACACGGCGGATCCGAGCTCGATCTCGAGCTCGAGAGCTGCTGGAGAAGAATAAGTGGAGCAGGGGGGTCAATTGGGGGCACAAGAGAGGGATCAGAGGGGAGAGATGGGCTCGGGAAGGCCTTATATAGGCTGGCCCGTGGTCCACCATACGCTAGTGTGCCGGCGAGGTCGTGGCCGAGACTAGAGGCCACGGGAGGAGGCACGGGTGTGTATGGGATGCTTGTGGGGGTCATCCACGTCCGGAGGGAGAGAAGAGAGAGAGCGGGGAGTGGAGAGAGGGAGGAGGAGAGAGGAGAGGGCCGACTGCGTGTCGTTTCACGGACGCCAAGGTGGCCTCGGGGGACACTTTAGGGAGGCACGAGGTTGTCAGGGCCAGGCATTGGGCGACGGCTACAGTGCGGCTGGGCACTGTAGCGCACTCCAGAGCTTGCAACTGTCCGGCATGGCTGCTTGCCTGCGCGCTCTGGGGTGCCCCACCTTGTCCAGTAGCTGCTGGTGCAAGTGGAGATGCCCTTTGGATGCTTAGGGGCTAAGGAGAGGGGTAGAAGTAAGAGAAGATGTAGAAATGGTGCTGGACTTGCCTGTCCAGGGGGGTAAAAGTGGGGTTTTCACCCTTCCATGATTGAGCTGAAGCCAGGAGAAGGTTACTAGGGGTGCACGGTAACACCAGTGAGATGTGGTAAAAACTTGGGGTGAAGGAGAATAGTGAAAAAGGTCAAAACAGGGGTTTTACCAAATCACTAGAAGGTGTTTGATGAGTTTTTGGGCAAGATAAATTTTTCCACTTGCAGTGAGATTTAACAGGATCAAATGGTAGGTAAAAATAAGGCTGATCACAAGGTTTGAGCATGTTTGAAGAAAGTTGACAATGCAAACTTTGTAAACCCTAGAAATGGGAAGAAACTGTTTTTCTTAGATCTACCCATGCAAATCTATTCTCATTAATGTACCACTTGGTGTGATGGCACTATTTGGGGATTAGAGCATGTATACAAAGTTTGAGATCAATTGGGATCACTTGACAATGCAAAGTTACTTAAATTTGGATTTGGACAGAGAGGGTTTTGGGATATTTTGGTGAACCAAAACAATTGGGATTAAGATGAAACTTTCCAAGATCATCACATATAGCATTTGTGGCTTGCTAGAATTCTCCTGGATATATTTGAGAATATTTCTTATAGAATTATTTCAAATGCTTGAAATGAACAGAAATGGTTTTGAAGGGTTTTGTCCAATATTTTGAACATGACCATGTGTTGAAACTCATATATATGGAAAATATATGTCCACTGAGTTTCCCTAAATTTTCTCAAATATTTTGAAAGCATAAAACTAATGTTTCCCTATGAAGGACCATTTCTGTACTTAAGAAAAAGCCTTTAACTAAAATAGGAAAATAATCTTTAAAATTTAATTTGGTGGTTCTGGAAAGTATTATATATGGTAGGTTCCAAATAAAGCCTTTGAGGAAAAACCTCAATTCAAGGGTTTTTGAAAACCTAAATTGAATAAATTCTTTTTGGCCAAAATAATATTTTATAAAAATAGTTTTTGGTCCTATACATATGGAATGATCATTGGGCAGGGAGTTTGGATCAAGTTGATGAGTATGGTGAGGAGAAGAATCTTTGAGTGCTAAAACACAATCAACCAAACAAGCAATCATCAAACAATCAATTCATGCACAAGCACTCAATTTTTTTTAAATGGGTCTAAATTTTATAAACTCATAACATAGCAAAGTGGTACAAACACAGGGTGTGACAGACCTACCCCCCATACAAGAATCTCGTCCTTGAAATTCCTAAGCTAGGCGCTAAAGAGATTAGGGAACTCGGATCTAAGATAGTCTTCATGCTCCCAGGTTGCTTCTGCTTCGGTGTGGTTGCTCCATTGGACCTTGAAGTACTTGATGGTGCGGCTTCGGGTGCAACTCTCGGCTCCATCCAAGATGTGAACGGGTCTCTCCCGATAAGTGAGGTCTAGTTTAAGGTCGATGGCTTGATGATCGATGTCCTTGTAGAGGTCAGGGCGGTTGGGAACTTGAAGACACTTCCGGAGTTGTGACACGTGGAAAACATTTTGCACATCTGATAGATTGGAAGGTAGCTCTAGCTGGTACGCAACTTCTCCTCGTCTGTCCATGATCTTGAAGGGGCCGATATATCTTGGTGTGAGCTTTCCTTTGACGTGGAAGCGATGGTTTCCCTTGAGAGGTGTGACTCGGAGATAGACATAGTCCCCAACACAGAAACTCGTGTCTCGGGAGTGTGAGTTAGCGTAGCTCTTCTGTCTTGACTTGGCGATCTCTAAACGTTCTCTGACGAGTTGAACTTGATCTTATGCTTCGCGAAGGATATCCGGTACAAAGACTAATCCTTCTCCGGTCTCTGGCCAGTTGAGGGGAGTGCGGCACTTGCGTCCATACAACACCTCAAATGGTGCCATCTGTAGACTGGACTGATAGCTGTTGTTGTAGGAGAACTAGGCGAATGGTAGGCAATCTTCCCACTTGGCTCCATACGGCAGAACACAAGCACGAAGCATATCCTCGAGTGTCTGATTTACTCGCTTCGTTTGTCCTCCGGTTTGGGGGTGGAAAGCATTGCTCAAGGACAGCTTAGTTCCGAAGGCTTCTTGGAATCTATGACAGAATATCGAGGTGAATTGGGTTCCTCGGTCTGACACAATTTCCGTAGGAACTCCGTGGAGGCTCACGATCCGGTTGATGTAGAGGTTGGCTAGCTGGTTCCCATTGTAGGTGATCTTGATGGGAATGAAGTGGGCTACCTTGTTCAGGTGATCGACAATGACCCAAATGGAGTCACGTCCCATGCTTGACCTGGGCAAACCGGTGATGAAGTCCATCCCGAATTTATCCCACTTCCATCAAGGCACTTTGAGAGGTTGTAGCAATCCAGTGGGCCGCTGATGCTCAGCTTTGACTCGCTGGCATATGTGACACTTAGCGATAAAAGTGGCTATATCTCTTTTCATGCTATGCCACCAGAATCTTGCTTTGAGGTCTTGGTGCATCTTGGTTCCTCCAGGGTTGATGGAGTACGGAGTGTCATGAGCTTCTTGCTAGAAAAAGTCCTTGAGCTCAACTTTGTTGGGTATGCAAATGCGATTCCCAAACCATACAAGTCCTTGTTCATCCACTGAGAATCCTGGGGCCTTGCCTGCCTTGATCTTCCTCTTGATGCCTTCAATGCTCTCGTGTCCCTTCTGAGCTTCCTTAATATAATCCATCAAGGTAGACCTTGCTTCGAGGTTGGCTAGGAATCCAGGTGCAACTAGTTCCAGGACAAAGCTTTCAAGCTCTTCATACAAGATGGGTAGCCTTTCCTTAATCATAGCATTCAAGGAACAAGCCTTTCTGCTTAAGGCGTCTGGTACCACATTAGCCTTTCCAGGGTGGTATTGAACACTAAGGTCGTAATCCTTGATCAACTCCAACCATCTTCGTTGCCTCATGTTCAACTCCCTTTGAGTGAAAATATACTTCAAACTCTTGTGGTCTGTGTATATCTCACATCGCTTTCCCAGAAGGTAATGTCGCCATGTCTTCCAGGCATGAACTGCAGTTGCCAACTCAAGATCGTGGGTAGCGTAGTTCTCTTCATGAGGACGTAGCTGTCTAGATAGATGTGCCACGACTCTGCCTTCTTGCATCAAAACACCGCCAAGCCCGGTTCTTGATGCACCACAATATATCACAAACTCATTGTGTATATCGTGGGTGACCAAAACTGGGGCTGTTGTCAATCTCTTCTTGAGCTCTTGGAAGCTTTCTTCGCACTTCGGCGTCCATTCGAACTTCTTGTCCTTCTTCAAGAGTTGATTCAAGGGTCTAGCAATGCTTGAGAACCCTTCGACGAATTGGCGGTAATATCTCGCGAATCCGAGGAAGCTTCTGACTTCCTTCACATTGCTTGGGGATTGCCACTTAGTTACGGCTTCGATCTTGGCAGGATCCACTGACAATCCTTCGGCAGTCAGCACATGACCCCAGAATCCAACTTTATGTAGCCAGAATTCTCACTTGCTGAATTTGGCTTAAAGCCGGTGCTCTTGAAGCTTGTCTGGGACCAATCTCAAGTGTTGCTCATGCTATTCCTCATATTTGGAAAAGATGAGTATGTCATCAATGAAGAGCACAACAAACTTGTCCAAGTACTCCATGAAAACTATGTTCATGAGGTACATGAAGTAAGTTGGGGCATTGGTTAACCTAAATGACATGACCGTGTACTCGTACAGGCCATAGCGGGTTACGGATGTCGTCTTCGGAATGTCTTGGGGTCTGATCTTTAGTTGGTAGTACCCAGACCTGAGGTCGATCTCTGAAAACACCTTGGCACCATTCAGCTAATCGAACAGGTCTTAAATCTTGGGGAGTGGGTACTTGTTCTTGATTGTGACTTCATTAAGAGATCGGTAAATGATACGTCTCCAACGTATCTATACTTTTTGCTTGTTCTATGTTGGTATATTATCATTCTTGGATGTTTTACAATCATTTTATATCATTTTTTGGGACTAACCTATTGACATAGTGCCAAAGTGCCAGTTGTTGTTTTTGCTTGTTTTTTACTTTGCAGAAAATCAATACCAAATGGAGTCCAACCGCGACGAAACTTTTTGGAGATTTTTTCTGGACCAGAAGACACCCAGTGGGCCAAAGAACTGCCGGAGAGGTGGGCCGAGGAGACCACAACACACCAGGGCGTGCCAGGGGGGCCCCGGCGCGCCTTGATGGGTTGAGCCCTCCTCGGGGCCCCTCTCCACCGCCTCTGATGCCTATAAATTCCCAAATATTCCCAAAACCTTAGGGGAGTCGACAAAACACAATTCCAGTCGCCGCAAGTTCCAGAACCTTGAGATCCAATCTAACCACCATCACGGAGGGGTTCATCTTCCTCATAGGTGCCTCTCCGATGATGCGTGAGTAGTCCACCATAGACCTACGGGTCCGTAGGCAGTAGCTAGATGTCTTCCTCTCTCTCTCTTTTGATTCTCAATACAATGGTCTCTTGGAGATCTATTTGATGTAAACTTTTGTGGTGTGTTTGTTGGGATCCGATGAATTTTGAGTTCATGATCAGTTTGTATCCATGAATATTATTTGAGTCTTCTTTGATCTCTTATATGCATGATTACTTATAGCCTCGTATTTCTTCTCTAAATCTTTTGTTTAGTTAGGCCGACTAGATCGATTTTTTCTTGCCATGGGAAGAGGTGTTTTGTGATGGGTTCGATCTTGCGGTGTTCTTTCCCGGTGACAGAAGGGGCAACAAGACACGCATGTATCGTTGCTATTAAGGATAACAAGATGGGGTCTATTCCTACATGAATAGATCTTGTCTACATCATGTCATCATTCTTATTGCATTACTCCATTTTTCCATGAACTTAATACACTAGATGCATGATGGATAGTGGTCGATGTGTGGAGTAATATTGGTAGATGCAGGCAGGAGTCGGTCTACTTATCTTGGACGTGATGCCTATATAATGATCATCACCTTGGATATCGTCATGACTATTTGATTTTCTATCAATTGCCCAACAGTAATTTCTTCACCCATCGTGCGCTATACTCATGAGAGAAGCCACTAGTGAACCATACGGCCACCGGGTCTACTTTTCCAACATATTGCTTTCCGATCTATCTTTTTGCAATCTTTGTTTTCAGATCTACAAAACTAAAACCCAAAAACATATTGCTGCATATTTACTCTTTTTATTTGTGTTCTTGAGAGATCTATCTCTCCTATCTATCACTACCTAATCTATCTTTTTACCGTAGAGAGATTGACAACCTCTCTTTCGCGTCGGGCTGCAAGTATTTGTTGTTTGTGTGCAGGTGCTGCTTATTGGGTGGTGGTGATCCTCCTACTGGTTTGATAACCTTGGTTTCATAACTGAGGGAAATACTTACCGTCGCTATGCTGCATCATCCCTTCTTCTTTGGGGAAATACTGACGCAGTCTCAAGCCACGTCAAAGGAATTTCTGGTGCCATTGCCGGGGAGGAAGCGGTCTCTTCTACATGCCTATCGTAGTCGCCGAGGGGACTCCATCATCATCTACCAGGTTCCTAATCACAAATCTCATCTCCTTGCAATTACATTATTTCCCATTTGCCTCTCGTTTTCCTCTCCCCCACTTCACCAATTTGCTTTTTTATTCGCCCTCTTTTTCGTTTGCCCTTTTTCTCGCCAGATCTCTTCCTTGCTTGCAATCTTGTTTGCGTAGTCACGATGACTCAAGAAAACACCAAGTTGTGTGATTTTACCAATACTAATAACAATGATTTTATTAGTGCTCATATTGCTCCTCCCGCCACTACTGTGGAGTCTTGTGATATTAATGCCGCTTTGTTGAATCTTATCATGAAAGATCAATTTGTCGGTAATCCTAATGAGGATGCCGCGTCCCATCTAAACACGTTCGTAGAATTGTGTGATATGAAAAAGAAAATAGATGTGTCCAATGATATTGTTAACTTGAAACTATTTCCTTTTTGCTTGCGGGATCGTGCAAAAATTTGGTTTTCCTCTTTGCCTCGCAATAGTATCGATTCTTGGAATAAGTGCAAGGATGGTTTTATCACTAAGTATTTTCCGCCCGCGAAAATTATTTCCCTTAGGATGCAAATCATGAATTTTAAGCAACTTGAGCATGAGCATGTAGCACAATCTTGGGAAAGAATGAAGTTGATGCTAAGAAATTGTCCTACTCATGGTTTAAATCTTTGGATGATCATACAAAAAATTTATGCGGGATTGAATTTTGTCTCTAGAAATGTTTTAGATTCCGCCGCGTGTGGTACTTTGGGTGAAGCTACTAAATTGCTAGATAATATCATAGCTAATTATTCTCAATGGCATACCGAAAGAGCACCTACTAGTAAAAAAGTTAATTTGGTAGAGGAAATTAGTACTTTGAGTGATAAAGTTGATGCTTTGATGAAATTGGTTGCTAGTAAAAATGCTCCTATTGATCTTAATGATGTGCCTTTGTCTACTTTGATTGAGCAAAATAATGATTCCGTAGATGTGAATTTTTTCTCGCGAAACAATTTCAATAACAATGCTTATAGAGGTAATTTTAATCCTAGGCCTTTTCCTAGAAATTCCTCCAATAATTATGGTAATTCCTATGGTAATTCTTCCTACAATAATAATAGGAACACCTCTGATCTTGAGAGTAATATTAAAGAATTTATCAATGCGCAAAAGGCTTTCAATACAACGATAGAAGAAAATTTGAATAAGATTGATGATATGTTTAGAAGCATTGATAGAATTTCTCATGATGTTGAAAATCTCAAGTTGAAATCTTTTGTGCCTAAGATTGATGAATCTATTAAAGCTTTATATGTCTCTATGGATGAAAGTAAGAAAAGAAACGCTATGCTTAGAGCTAAAAGAGAAATCTTAGAAAAATCATTTTCTAGTGATTGCCTTCATAAAAAAGATGAAGATCTTAAAGTGATTGGTGTTTCTTCTATTGTTTCCTTGTTTAGCAATGTTAAAATTGATAATGAAGGGACTGAAGTAGAGTCAACTTTAGCTAGAAGGCGTCCTAATAATTTGGAGGGTGAAAATCTTGATGAAAATTTTGATAAAAGTGGGTTTGAAGAGGTCAAAACTTTAACTAGTGATGTGCCCACTATCTTGGATTGTAAAGACATTAATTATGATAGTTGCTATTTGATTGAATGTATTTCTTTGCTGCAATCCATGTTGAATTCACCCCATGCTTATGAGCAAAATAAAGCTTTTACTAAACATATAGTTGATGCCATAATGAAATCTTTTGAAGAAAAGTTGGAGTTGGATATTTCTATTCCTAGAAAATTGCATGATGAGTGGGAACCTACCATTAAGGTCAAGATTAAAAATTGTGAATGCTTTGCTTTGTGTGATTTGGGTGCTAGTGTTTCCACGATTCCGAAATCTCTATGTGATGTGCTTGGTCTTACCAATATTGAAGAATGTTCTCTTAATTTGCACTTGGCGGATTCTATTATTAAAAAACCTTTGGGAAGAATTAATGATGTTATTATTCTTGCAAATAGGAACTATGTGCCTATTTTTTTTATTGTGCTTGATATTGATTGCAATCCGTCTTGTCCCATTATACTTGGTAGATCGTTTTTACGCACTATAGGTGCCGTGATTGATATGAAAGAAGGCAATATTCGTTTTCAATTTCCTTTGAAAAAGGGTATGGAACACTTCCCTAGAACAAGAATTAAGCCACCATATGAATCAATCATGAGGGCATCCTATGGATCTAAAACCAAAGATGACAATACTTGAATCTATGCGTTATGCCTAGCTAGGGGCGTAAAACGATAGCGCTTGTTGGGAGGCAACCCAATGAATAAATTTATTTTTGCTTTTTCATTTCTGTTTTTGAGTGTTGACACAATTATGCCTCTGTTATGATTGTGTTTTTATGGTTTATTTAGTGTTTGTGCCAAGTAAATCCTTTAGGATGATTCATAGGATGAGTAGAAGTGATGGTGAATCTGAAACAGAAACTTTGCGTCCAGTATATGAATTTTCATTTTTTGCTGGAACGTGATCTTGAGCTGCAATTTTAACACAGTGTTTCTATGCAAATTTCTTACGTTGTCCTAATGTTTCAGAATTGTTAGAGTTACAGAAGTATGGGTAGAGTACAGATTACTACAGACTGTTCTGTTTAAGACAGATTCTGTTTTCGTTGCATTGTGTGCTTGTTTTGATGAATCTATGGGTTATATTGAAGGGTATGAGCCATGGTAAAGTTAAAATACAGTAGGTATAATGCAATAATAAAATATGAATGGGTTTGCAACAGTACCTAAAGTAGTGATTTGCTTTATTACACTAACGGATCTCACGAAGATTTTGTTGAGTTTTGTGTGATTGAAGTTTTCAAGTTTTGGGTGAGATCACGATAGATGAAGGAATACAGAGTAAAAAAAGCCTAAGATTGGGGATGCTACCGCAACCCCAAGATATATCCAAAGAGAAACAAGCAACTAAGCTTGGGGATGTGTGGGGACCCCGACTCATAAGTCATGATCACCGAATGCACGTGTACAGTGATCCCAAAGATCAATGCTCACTGAACACACAGAAGCTGGATAACAAGAGTCTTACATTCACATTTAGCATCTTGCAAAAATAGAGACCATGGAGGTCTAGTCTTACATAGATAGGGCCGCAAGGGCCAAACACTTAAACATAACAAGCAGCGGAAATCTTGATCGGAAGCGTGAACCCATGCCATCTGCCTTAAACCTACAGGCATTCTGACTGGGAAGCGTCCTATTTCGCATGTTCGTCACCAAGGAACTCTTCACCATACTCCTGCTCTTCCATGCCTGGCTAATTAAATAACCAGTGGCAAGCCAATGAGTACTTTGAATGTACTCGCAAGCAACCCAAGTTTTGGAACAAGGTATAACAATGCATGATATAGCACTAAGTAGGTAAGTTTGCAGAAAGCTAGTTTTAAGTGCAATGCATGATCAAGTAACTTAAGTAAGCATGCATCAACCATTGATAGACATTCATGTCATCAAGTCACAGTTATCATGATAAGCCGGGGTTGAACATCTCGTGTTCATCAACATGCCAAGTCATCGGACTCAACTCAAGTTTCATCCTTGTCACCAACACAAACACGCACACACCAAGTTTAGTAATCATTGGACGTAGCACAAGGGCGGTCATCCAACTGTCCATGACCATGGACACGACTATTTGAATAGTTTTACACTCTGCAGAGGTTGCACACTTTACCCACAAGACTCGGGGAACTTCCGTGTCATCCACGACTCGCGATATATTACATACCCGATGTAAGCACCCGAACATTGCCTTTCCCCTAGTGATACTAAACAAAGAGTCCACTCGTTGGTCCGTGTTTTCATGATGTACAAACACGAGCATCGCTCCACATAGTACCATCCATGAAGGAACACAACGGTGTGCCCGGTGCCTGTAAAGGCAGCGCATGGTCGCACTGCCAGGCACGACCCCGTATTGAGAGAGTAACTCATACTCTCCCACCACTAGTAATGCGGGCTCTTTGCTAGTACCCTCCAAGGTAGTCAACAAAGCCCCGTCCAATAAGGGGTATCGTGGTTGTACATGTAAGGTTGGAATAATGGTCGCAACTTACACCAATCCGTTTTCGAAAACCAGACACACTCACTTGCTCCGGTACACCACTTCTTTATAGAGTGGTTACCTAGCTCAACATCATCTCCCTCGGGCATAAGTGGCACCCGACGGGGTTTTCGAAAAGTCTTTGAAAACACTTTTGTTTCCAACACCATGCATATTCCCGTCTCACTTTGCATAGCATCTATTAAGCATCCTATCTACTCCCACATGCACAACCCTCATAAGAAGGTAGGGTCATGCACGATGCAAGTATCAACAAGGAAGTAACGGAGGCATCCCACCGAAGGGGATACCACTTCAACATGATCATCATCAAGAAATAATGTGCTATATGCCATGGAATAACAGGTTTCATAGTCATGGTCAAAGGGCTGCTTGCCTGGCTCAACAAAGTCTTCGGGATCTTCAAAGTCTTCGTGTCCAACTCCCTCGTCAACAGCGCAATCTATCGTCTCGATAAATAACGATAATAATAAGCATCACAACAAAAACAGAACACAAAAGCCACTTCAAAAATGTTCCTTTATTCTGATAAATACTACAAGCTATTCTAAAAATATGTGTATAAGGTTTTGTGGTGAAAAAGGTTTTCAAAACCATTTTTAACAGAGGCAATAAAATATTAAAAACTAGGTTTTAAATAGAATCAATATATAAAACATTTTCACAAAATTACACAAGTGGCACTGTTAAATTCTACAGAATATTACAGGAATTATGGTGGAAAAATATTTGGCATTGGAGTTTTATTTAATTCACTGGAATTTTTGGAAAACTGGAGTAAAAAGAAAAAGAAAAAGGCCTCAGAGCCAACTGGGCCAGAATAGACCCAGTTGGGCCGGCTTGAGGCCGAGCCAGGCCAGGGCGAGCCGGAGCGCGTGCGCCGTCTGGTTTCAAACCCGACAGGCGGGCCCCTGGCGTCAGCCGCACAAGGAGAGAGGGAGAGGTGAGGAGGAGGCCGACAGGTGGGGTCCCCTTGTCGGGACCTTCTCCCACCTCGAGACCGAGGGGGAGGAGCTCACAGGCGGCAGCTCCGTCCACGGCGAGGGAAGGCGAGCGCGGGAATGGACTCAGCGTCCAGCCACCGTTCTCCTAGACGTCGAAGGAGCGGCGAGGAGGCCGCGGCGGAGGGAATTCGGGAGGCGATCGCCGGGGCCGTCCTGGGCTACAAAAAGAGCGGGGGAAAGGGAGAATCGCATCAGCAGGGCCCTATGGTTCCAGATCGAGAGGGAACGGAGGCTGGGGAGGGTTCCTACTGCGCAGACGCCGGTGACCCAAGGGGGCGACGCCGCGGTCGATCCCGAGCACCTGGGCACGGGGAGGTCGAGAGGGGGGTTCTGGAGTGCGATTGAGTGAGAGGGGGTTCCAGAGGAGGGAAGAGGGGCTCGGGGGAGGGGCTATTTATAGCCTTCCCGCAGTCCACCGCAGGTGTGTGCGCCGACGAGGACACATCAATTGCTGGAGGGCGCGGGGGAGAGAGGGAGCGCGTCTAGGGAGTTCCTGGGCGTGGTCCACGACTTGGAGAAGGGAGAGGGAGAGGAGAGCGTGCGTGAGGCGGGCCAGGGACGCGGGAAGTGACTGGCGGACGCGGGCGGCGCTCGGGCATGCGCGACAGAGGTCACCGGAGAGAGAAGGAGGAGGGGGCGACACTTTGGAGGGTTGCGGACGTCGAGGGCATCTCGGGGGACAGCTCCCCCCATCCCAATGCTGTCGGGGGGCCTCGGGATGCTCCTGCTACAGTGTGGTGGCACACTGTAGCATGCTCCAGAGCGCGCGTTTGGCATGCCAGTGGCGTATCCACGCACTCTGGGCATTCCACTGCTTGCCCACTAGCTCTTGGGGTGCCTGGAGATGCTCTAGGGGCTAGTGGGGCTATAGGGAGAGTAGAGGGAAAAGAGGGGGAGGTAAAAACAGATGCTGTCCATGCTGTCCAGAAGTGAAAATGGAGGTTTTCACCCCCCAATCATGGAGCTGTGGCTAATTAAGTTTTACTGGAGGTGAAGTGAAATGCTAGTAAGTTGTGGTAAAATTTTGAACCCAATGAGAAGAGTAGAAGGGGGTCAAACAAGGGTTGATCACCAAGTTTGAGCTTGATTGAAGAAAGTCCACAATGTAACTTTGTAAAACCCTAGAAATCAACAGAATCAGATTTCTGTAGATCTAGGCATGCATTTCACTTCCCCCAAATCCACCATTTGGTGTAGCATCATTATTTGGGGTTTAGATCATGCCCACAAAGTTTGGGGTCAAGGGAAGAAACTTCACAATGTAAAGTTGCTCAAAATTGGTTCTGGACAGGAATGGTTTTGGAATATGTTGGTGAACCAAATCAATTGGGATTGAGATGAAACTTTGCAAGATCATCACATATGACATGTGTATCTTGCTAGAATTTTCCTGGAATTTATTGAGAATATTTCTTATAGAAATATTTCAAAAGATTGATTTGGGAAGAAAGGGTTTTGAGGGGTTTTGAGCATGATTTTGAACATGACCATGTGTTGAAACTCATATATATGGAAAATATATGTCCACTGAGTTTCCCTAAATTTTCTCAAATATTTTTAAAGCATTTAAATAATTTTTCCCTATGAAAAACCATTTCTGGCCTTAAGAAAAAGCCTTTAAATAAAATAGCAAATAATATTTAAAATTAATATTTGGTGGTTTTGGGAAGTCATATATATAGTAGGTTCCAAATAAAGTCTTTGGGGAAAAAGGATCCACCCAATTGGAGGACTTGTAGTGCAAACCTCAATTCAGGGGTTTTTGAAAACCTAGTTTGAATAAATCCTTTTTGGCCAAAATAAATTTTGATAAAAATAGTTTTAGGTACTATACACATGGTATGATCATTGGGCAATAAGTTTGGATCAAGTAAGATCAATATGGAGAGGAGTAGAACCTAAGTGTGCCATACACAAACAACCAAACAAGCAACAATTCAAACAAGCATGCACTCAAAAGTTTTAATTGGTTCCAAATTTTGTAAGTCCAAGGATAGCAAAGTGATACAAACACAGGGTGTAAAAGACCTACCCCCCTTACAAGAATCTCGTCCCCGAGATTCCTAGGCTAAGCGCTAAAAAGATAAGGGAACTAAGATCTAAGATAGTCTTCGCGCTCCCAGGTTGCTTCAGCTTCAGTGTGGTTGCTCCATTGGACCTTGAAGTACTTGATGGTGCGACTTCGGGTGCAACACTCCGCTTTATCCAAAATGCGAACTAGCCTCTTACGATAAGTGAGGTCTGGCTGAAGGTCGATGGCTTGATGGTCGATGTCCTTGTAGAGGTCGGTGCGGTTGGGAACTTGGAGACACTTCCGGAGTTGTGACACGTGGAACACATTGTGCACGTCTGATAGCTCGGAAGGTAGTTCTAGCTGGTAAGCAACTTCACCTCATCTGTCAGTTATCTTGAAGGGGCCGATGTAACTTGGTGCAAGCTTCCCCTTGACGTGGAAACGCTTGGTTCCTTTGAGAGGCGTGACTCGGAGATAAACATGGTCTCCAACACGGAAACTCTTGTCTCGACGGTGGGAATCAGTGTAGCTCTTTTGTCTGGTCTTGGCGTTCTTGAGACGCTCTCGGACGAGTTGAACTTGCTCTTCTGCTTCACGGAGGATGTCTGGGCCAAAGACTAGTCCTTCTCCGATTTCCGACCAGTTGAGGGGAGTGCGGCACTTGCATCCGTACAATACCTCAAATGGTGCCATCTGAAGACTTGACTGGTAGCTGTTGTTGTAGGAGAACTCGGCGAATGGTAAGCAATCTTCCCACTTGTATCCATACGCCAATACACAAGCACGGAGCATGTCCTCGAGTATCTGGTTTACTCGTTCCGTCTGTCCTCTAGTCTGGGGGTGAAAAGTGGTGTTGAAGGAGAGCTTGGTTCCCAAGGCTTCTTGGAATCTATTCCAGAATCTCGAGGTAAACTGGGTACCTCGGTCTGACACGATCTCCTTAGGAATTCCGTGGAGGCTCACGATCCGGTTGATGTAGAGGTTGGCCAGTTGGTTCCCATTGTAGGTCGTCTTGACGGGAATGAAGTGGGCTACCTTGGTCAGGAGATCGACAATGACCCAGATAGAATCATGTCCCTTGTTTGACCTTGGTAGTCCAGTGATGAAGTCCATCCCGACTTTCTCCCACTTCCATTCAGGCACTCTGAGAGGTTGCAATAGTCCAGCGGGTCGCTGATGCTCAGCTTTGACTCTCTGGCATATGTCACACTTAGCAACAAAGGTGCCTATCTCCCGTTTCATGCCATGCCACCAGAATCTTGCCTTGAGGTCTTGGTACATCTTGGTTCCTCCGGGATGGATGGAATATGGAGTGTCATGAGCTTCTTGTAAGATCAAATTCTTGAGCTCTTCTTTGTTGGGTACGCAGATGTGATTCCCGAACCATACAAGTCCTTGTTCATCCACTGAGAATCCTAGGGCCTTGCCTGCCTTGATCTTCCTCTTGATGCCTTCAATGCTTTCGTGTCCCTTCTGAGCTTCCTTAATATCATCCATCAAGGTAGGCTTTGCTTCGAGGTTGGCAAGGAATCCAGGTGCAACTAGTTCCATGCCGAAGCTTTCAAGTTCTTCATACAGGGCGGGTAGCCTTTCCTTAATTATAGCATTCAAGGAACAAGCCTTTCTGCTTAAGGCATCAGCTACCATGTTAGCCTTTCCAGGGTGGTATTGAACACTAAGGTCATAGTCCTTGATCAACTCCAACCATCTACGCTGCCTCATGTTCAATTCCTTCTCAGTGAAAATATACTTCAAACTCTTATGGTCTGTGTATATCTCACATCGCTTCCCTAGAAGGTAATGTCGCCATGTCTTCAAGGCATGAACTAGGGCTGCCAACTCAAGGTCGTCAATAGCGTAGTTCTCTTCGCGAGGACGTAGCTATCTGGATAGATATGCTACGACTCTGCCTTCTTGCATCGGAACACCTCCAAGCCCGGTTCCCGATGCATCACAATATATCACAAACTCTTTGTGAATATCGGGGGTGGCCAAAACTGGGGCTCTTGTCAATCTCTTCTTGAGTTCTTGGAAGCTTTCTTCGCACGTCGGCATCCATTCGAACTTCTTGTCCTTCTTCAAAAGCTGATTCATGGGTCGGGCAATGCTCGAAAATTCTTCGACGAACTTGCGGTAATATCCCGCGAGTCCGAGGAAGCTCCTGACTTCCTTCACATTGGTTGGGGATTGCCATTCAGTCACGACTTCAATCTTGGCAGGATCCACTGACAATCCTTCTGCAGTCAACACATGACCCAAGTATCCAACTTCATGCAGCCAGAACTCACACTTGCTGAATTTGGCATAAAGCTGGTGCTCTCGAAGCTTGTCTAGGACCAATCTCAAGTGTTTCTCATGCTCTTCTTCAGAGTTGGAGAAGACGAGTATGTCATCAATGAAGACGACAACAAACTTGTCCAAGTACTCCATGAAGACTTTGTTCATGAGGTACATGAAGTAGGCTGGGGCATTGGTCAATCCAAATGACATGACCGTGTATTCATACAGGCCATACCGGGTTACAAACGCCGTCTTCGGATTGTCTTGGGGCCTGATCTTCAACTGGTAGTACGCTGACCTGAGGTTGATCTTGGAAAACACCTTTGCTCCATTCAGCTGATCGAACAGGTCTTCAATATTTGGAAGTGGGTACTTGTTCTTTATTGTGACTTCATTGAGAGAACGGTAATCGACACAGAGTCGGATAGTTCCGTCCCTCTTTGACACAAATAGAACAGGTGATCCCCAAGGAGAGGCACTAGGGCGAATGAATCCTTTTCTGAGCTGCTCTGCCAGTTGCTTCTTCAATTTAGCCAACTCTTCGTATCCCATTCTATAGGGCTTCTTATAGATGGGTCCTGCTCCGGGCATTAGCTCAATGATGAACTCGATGTCGCGGTCAGGAGGCATTCCGGGCAGCTCATCAGGAAAAACATCGGGGTATTCGCATACCACTGGCACTTGATCCAACTCAATTCCCGACAGACAATTAACCTGAGGTGTTAGAGTGGAGGCAGGGTTGGGAACATACTTGACTTCTACTCCTTGTCTATTGGTTATGGTAACGATCCTCTTGGCACAGTCCAAGTAGCCTTGGTTCTTGGTCAACCAATTCATGCCAAGGATGATGTCCAAGCCTGGTGAATCCAGAACTATAAGGTCTGCTAGGAAGTCTACCCCATTGATGATAATCTCAACTCCTTTACATCCTATCTTAGACTTCATAACCGAACCCGGGGTTTGTATCAACATATGACTACCCAGGGGTGTAGGCTTCATACCACTCTCTATTGCAAACTTTTGAGTGACAAAAGAATGCGAAGCTCCACAATCAAATAGTACGGTTGCTGGGGTTGAGTTGACGAGGAACGTACCCAGTATGACGTCCGGGTCTTCCTGGGCTTCCTCAGTAGTGACGTGATTCACACGACCCTTGCCATTGTTGGGCTGGTTGCATGGAGCTGGGTTCCTTGGTGGTGCTCCATGGCCTTGACCTTGGTTGGGCGCATTGGGGCGTGGTGCATCTGGCTTCTTGTTAGGGCACTGCTTAGAGATGTGTCCAGGCTGACCACACCCAAAGCAAGTGACCTGACCATAGTTGTTGTTGTTGTTCCTGCTGCCGTTGTTGTTATTGGGATTGTTGTAAGCTGGCCTTGGATTGGCATACTGCTGAGGCTGGTAGCTCGGACGAGGTGCCTGAGGTCTAGCCTGTTGCGGCTGATAGGTTGGCTTGGCTGGGGCTGGCTGCCAGGGGCGAGGCTTCTGGTTGTTGGAACTACCCTTGCTGATCATCTTGCGCTTGTGAGTGTCGTCTATGGCACGAGGCTTGTCCTCCAGCATGAGGGCCTTTTTCACCAGGTCGAAGAAGGTCCGACAGTCGCAGACGATTAGCTGATACTGTAGGGTCTGCTGAAGTCCTTCCATGAAGCGTTCCATCTTAGCAGCTTCCGTGCTGACATCTTCAGGTGCATACCTTGACAGCAGGTTGAACTTCTGCATGTACTCCTTGACAGAGCCACTTCCTTGCTTCAGCGCTCGGAATTCTCTCTTCTTGATAGCCATGATCCTGGAAGGAATGTGGGCGGTGCGGAATCCTTCCTTAAAGTTATCCCAGGTGATCACACGATCGCCTTGCATGACCTTGAATCCATCCCACCAAGCTCTAGCGGTACATCCGAGGCAGTGAGAGGCATACAACACCTTCTCACGATCCTCATTGCAATTGACCAATGCAAGGAGGTCCTCGATGGTGCGGATCCAATCATCGGCATCCAGTGGTTCAGCAGTCTCGGTGAAGGTTGGGGGCGAATTCCTCAAGAACTCAGACAGAGTGGAGCGGCCATTGCCGTTCCTGCCTTGATGCTGGTTCTTCACAAGGACTTGGGCCATCTGCTGGATAGCAGCAGTGTTGGCTTGGCGTTGCTCCCGGAGAACTTGGAGAAACTGAGCCATCGTCATGTTCTCCGGTGGAGGTGGTGGTGGGGGAATGTCGCCTTGTGGCTGCTCCTGGTGTCCTCCAGCCTGAGCAGTCCCACTAGCTCCCTGTTGCTTGCTGGAGTTGCCGGCTTCAGGATTGGTGAAGAAGCTGTTGCAGGTTGCAGTCACCATCCTGTTTAGAGCAGCCAAGTCATGTAACTAGGATAGACGAGAGGAAAAGCAATAATGGAGAAAGCGCGCCTAAGGGGGTTGGTATAGTGCAAGTGTGGTAAAACAAAGGTCGAAAGACCAACACATATATTAAGATAAGATAGACGATGGAGTCGCTTACACGTTGCCTAAGGCAAAAGCGCGACTTGCATCGGAACACAAACAACAAAAGCAAACAACAAGCACACATGGTTTCATATGAACTATTACACGGACTCGACTTCGCATGAGGGGTACATGACTGATCCTACCCTAGGGGTTCTCGGACTCAGGTGGTGGAGTGCTCGGTCTCGTAGTCATGCTCCTCTAGGTCTTCCTCCTGATCATCATCTGAACGGGCATCGTTTCCGGTCGAAGGGTTCGAAGAGCGACGAGGTCCATCCCGATGACGCTTCGTCGGTGGGTCAGTGAAGAGCTCACGGTACTCCTTCGCACTCATGCGACAACGACGTGTGGGTGCATCTCTAGCTGGGGGTACACCTCCTCGGTAAGCGACAGCTGGTCGTCCCTCAGGGGCTCCATCCTTCTTGATCCTGTCTGGCTTCGTCTTGGCTAGACAAAGTAGCTCTCGGGTGTGGTGAAGTTCCTCGTAGAGCATCATGGACTCCTTAATCAGGTTGTGAACCAGACTATCGGCGGAGAGGCTGAAGTAGGTCTGGAACCTGAGTGGTGTGCTATCCTCCTTGGATGGAATCAATGTTTCAATTCTCGCCAAGATCATCCTTTCTAAAAGGTAGGTAGCGAGTAGCTGGCTCGTCAGCCATCTCTGGAACGATATCTCGAAGGTGTAGGAGTGCCTTGCGTGCAGTTGTCTCGACTGCGAGTGCCATGGTCTCCATCTATGGCCCTTCAAAGAACCAACTAGTCGGGGAGTCGTTTGCCTTCACGACCACATCCACGTGGTACTCCTTCGTGACGGCTTCGACCCAGTGCTCGTGGTAGAGGAAAATGGGTGGTTGGCGAAACTGGCACTTCTCCAGGCTATCCTCAAGGAGTAGGGGAAAGCCGGATGTCAGGAAGGCTTCGGGTACGACGGCCATCTACAAAGGTTTGAAGGGAGGAGAGTCAGTAGAGTGTTGTGTGAAGAATAGAAGAGGTAAAAAGTGCAGAAAGTCCTAAGTCGTGATCACTGAATGCACGTGTACAGTGATCCTAACTATCGTCCATGCTAACTAAGGGCTTCCTACAGTTAGGATGGCTCTGATACCAGCTCTGTGGGGACCCCGACTCATAAGTCGTGATCACCGAATGCACGTGTACAGTGATCCCAGAGATCAATGCTCACTGAACACACAGAAGCTGGATAACAAGAGTCTCACATCCACATTTAGCATCTTACACAAATAGAGACCATGGAGGTCTAGTCTTACATAGATAGGGCCGCAAGGGCCAAACACTTAAACATAACAAGCAGCGGAAATCTTGATCGGAAGCGTGAACCCATGCCATCTGCCTTAAACCTACAGGCATTCTGACTGGGAAGCGTCCTAGTTCGCATGTTCGTCACCAACGAACTCTTCACCATACTCCTGCTCTTCCATGCCTGGCCAATTAAATAACCAGTGGCAAGCCAATGAGTACTTTGAATGTACTCGCAAGCAACCCAAGTTTTGAAACAAGGTATAACAATGCATGATATAGCACTATGTAGGTAAGTTTGCAGAAAGCTAGTTTTAAGTGCAATGCATGATCAAGTAACTTAAGTAAGCATGAATCAACCGTTGACAGACATTCATGTCATCAAGTCACAGTTATCATGATAAGCAGGGGTTGAACATCTCGTGTTCATAACCATGCCAAGTCATCGGACTCAGCTCAAGATTCATCCTTGTCACCAACACAGACACGCACACACCAAGTTTAGTAATCATTGGACGTAGCACAAGGGCGGTCATCCAACTGTCCTTGACCGTGGACACGGCTATTCGAATAGTTTTACACTCTGCAGAGGTTGCACACTTTACCCACAAGACTCGGGGAACTTCCGTGTCATTCACGACTCGCGATATATTACATACCCGAGGTAAGCACCCGAACATTGCCTTTCCCCTACTGATACTAAACAAAGAGTCCACTCGTTGGTCTGTGTCTTCATGATGTACAAACACGATCATCGCTCCACATAGTACCATCCATGAAGGAACACAACGGTGTGCTCGGTGCCTATAAAGACAGCGCATGGCCGCACTACCAGGCACGACCCCATATTGAGAGAGTAACTCATACTCTCCCACCACTAGCAATGCGGGCTCTATGCTAGTACCCTCCAAGGTGGTCAACAAAGCCCCGTCCCATAAGGGGTATCGTGGTTGTACATGTAAGGTTGGAATAACGGTCGCAACTTACACCAATCCGTTTTCGAAAACCACACACACTCACTTGCTCTGGTACACCACTTCTTTATCAAGTGGCTACCTAGCTCAACATCATCTCCCTCGGGCATTAGTGGCACCCGACGGGGTTTTCGAAAAGTCTTTGAAAACATTCTTGTTTCCATAACCATGCATATTCCCGTCCCACTTTGCGTAGCATCTATTAAGCATCCTATCTACTCCCACCCGCACAACCCTCATAAGAAGGTAGGGTCATGCACGATGCAAGTATCAACAAGGAAGTAACGGAGGCATCCCACCGAAGGGGATACCACGTCAACATGATCATCATCAAGAAATAATGTGCTATATGCCATGCAATAAGAGGTTTCATAGTCATGGTCAAAGGGGTGCTTGCCTGGCTCAACAAAGTATTCAGGGTCTTGAAAGTATTCGTGTCCAACTCCCTCGTCAACAGCGCAATCAATCGTCGCGATAAATAACGATAATAATAAGCATCACTACAAAAACAGAGCACAAAAGCCACTTCAAAAATGTTACTCTATTCTGATAAATACTACAAGCTATTCTAAAAATATGTGTATAAGGTTTTGTGGTGAAAAAGGTTTTCAAAACCATTTTTAACAGAGGCAATAAAATATTAAAAACTAGGTTTTAAATAGAATCAATATATAAAACATTTTCACAAAATTACACAAGTGGAACTGTTAAATTCTACAGAATATTACAGGAATTATGGTGGAAAAATATTTGGCATTGGAGTTTTATTTAATTCACTGGAATTTGTGGAAAACTGGAGTAAAAAGAAAAAGAAAAGGGCCTCAGAGCCAACTAGGCCAGAATAGACCCAGTTGGGCCGGCCTGAGGCCGAGCCAGGCCAGGGCGAGCCGGGGCGCGCGCGCCGTCTGGGTTTAAGCCCGACAGGCGGGCCCCTGGCGTCAGCCGCACAGGGAGAGAGGGAGAGGTGAGGAGGAGGCCGACAGGTGGGGTCCCCCTGTCGGGACCTTCTCCCACCTCGGGACCGAGGGGGGAGGAGCTCACCAGCGGCAGCTCCGTCCATGGCGAGGGAAGGCGAGCGCGGGAATGAACTCAGCGTCCAGCCGCCGTTCTCCTGTAGGTCGAAGGAGCGGCGGGTGTGGCCCGAGTCGCCGGCGGCGAGGAGGCCGAGGTGGAGGGAATTCGGGAGGCAATCGTCGGGGCCGTCCTGGGCTGCATAAAGAGAGGGGCAAAGGGTGAATCGTATCAGCAGGGCCCTGTGGTTCCAGATCGAGAGGGAACGGAGGCTGGGGAGGGTTCCTACCGCGCAGACACCGGTGACCCGAGGCGGCGACGCCGCGGTCGATCCAGAGCACCTGGGCACGGGGAGGTCGAGTGGGGGTTTCTGGAGTGCGATTGAGTGAGAGGGGGTTCCAGAGGAGGGAAGAGGGGCTTGGGGGAGGGGCTATTTATAGCCTTCCCGCGGTCCACCGAAGGTGTGTGCGCCGGCGAGGACGCAGCGCTTGCTGGAGGGTGCGGGGGATAGAGGGAGCGCATCTGGGGAGTTCCTGGGCGTGGTCCACGACTCGGAGAAGGGAGAGGGAGAGGAGAGCGTGCGCGAGGCGGGCCAGGGACGCGGGCAGTGACTGGCGGACGCGGGCGGCGCTCGGGCACGCGCGACAGAGGTCGCCGGAGAGAGAAGGAGGAGGGGGCGAAACTTTGGAGGGTTGCGGACATCGAGGGCATCTCGGGGGACAGCTCCCCCCATCCCAATGCTGTCGGGGGGCCTCGGGATGCTCCTGCTACAGTGTGGTGGCACACTGTAGCGTGCTCCAGAGCGCGCGTTTGGCATGCCACTGCTTGTCCACTAGCTCTTGGGGTGCCTGGAGATGCTCTAGGGACTAGAGGGGCTATAGGTAGAGTTGAGGGAAAGGAGGGGGAGGTAAAAATAGATGTTGTCCATGCTGTCCAGAAGTGAAAATGGAGGTTTTCACCCCCCAATCATGGAGCTGTGGCCAAGCAAGTTCTACTGGAGGTGAAGTGAAATGCTAGTAAGTTGTGGTAAAATTTTGAACCCAAGGAGAACAGTAGAAGGGGGTCAAACAAGGGTTGATCACCAAGTTTGAGCTTGATTGAAGAAAGTCCACAATGTAACTTTGTAAAACCCTAGAAATCAACAGAATCAGATTTCTGTAGATCTAGGCATGCATTTCACTTCCCCCAAATCCACCACTTGGTGTAGCATCATTATTTGGGGTTTAGATCATGCTCACAAAGTTTGGGGTCAAGGGAAGAAACTTCACAATGTAAAGTTGCTCAAAATTGGTTCTGGACAGGAATGGTTTTGGAATATTTTGGTGAAGCAAATCAATTGGGATTGAGATGAAACTTTGCAAGATCGTCTCATATGTCACGTGTGTCTTGCTGGAATTTTCCTGGAATTTATTGAGAATATTTCTTATAGAAATATTTCAAAAGATTGATTTGGGCAGAAAGGGTTTTCAGGGGTTTTGCCCATGATTTTGAACATGACCATGTGTTGAAACTCATATATATGGAAAATATATGTCCACTGAGTTTCCATAAATTTTCTCAAATATTATTAAAGCATTTAAATAATAGCAAAATAATCTTTAAAATTAATATTTGGTGGTTATGGGAAGTCATATATATAATAGGTTCCAAATAAAGTCTTTGGGGAAAAAGGATCAACCCATTTTGAGGACTTGTAGTGCAAACCTCAATTCAGGGGTTTTTGAAAACCTAGTTTGAATAAATCCTTGTTGGCCAAAATAAATTTTGATAAAAATAGTTTTAGGTACTATACACATGGTATGATCATTGGGCAAGAAGTTTGGATCAAGGAAGATAAATATGGAGAGGAGTAGAAACTAAGAGTGCCATACACAAACAACCAAACAAGCAAACAAGCAACAATTCAAACAAGCATGCACTCAAAAGTTTTAATTGGTTCCTAATTTTGTAAGTCCAAGCATAGTAAAGTGATACAAACACAGGGTGTGACAGGATGCCCCCGAGTGGCATCCCCTCTTTCTTCTAACGACCATCGGTATTTTACTTGGAGCTATATTTTTATTCGTCACATATCATGAGTTTTGCTTGGAGCGTCTTGTATCTTTGCTTGCTTTGTTTGTTAGTTTGTCACTTGTATCCTTGCTGGACACACCTATTTGAGAAAGCCAAAATCATGCTATGATTTGTTAGAATTGCTCTATGCGCTTCACTTAAACTTTTTGAGCTATAGAATTGCACTAGTGCTTCACTTATATCTTTTTGAGCACGGTGTGCTTGGAAATTTTTGTAGAAATACTCTTATGCTTCACTTACATTAGTGATAATAGTAAAATTTTGAAGAAATCCTCTCATGCTTCACTTATACCTTTTTGAGAGATGAAATCTTTATGCTCATGTGCTTCACTTAAATTTGTTTGAGCTTGCCAAAAAGCAGTGGCAATATAGGAAACTAGTCCCAAAATGATAGATATCCAAGGAGGATATAATAAAAACTTTCATGAAGGTCATTGGACAAATTAAACTTGATTCCTTGTAATAGTTTTGAAACATGATGATAGTAATATGTGAGTCATGTTAGTGAGTAATTATGCTTAGTAGAAATATTGGTCTTAAGGTTTGTGATTCCCTATGCATGCACAAAAGTCAATAGTTATGCAATGAAGTTACATCCTACTTGCGGTGCATTATTCGGTGTTAGTTATGATCAATGCTCGCTTATGTGAATTTTCGTTTCTTGGTTTGTTTGCTTCCCAATCTATTTGCTAGCCTCCATTTTTACTAAGTAGAAATACTACTTGTGCATCCAAAATCCTTAATCCAAATTTTGCCTTATGAGTCCACCATACCTACCTATATGCGGTATTTCCATGCCGTTCCAAGCAAATTTGTATGTGCCATCTCTAAATATTCAAAATAAATTTTATCTTTTGTGTGCCCGTGCTACTTCTTGAGCATGCGTTGGTTTTCCCTTGAAGAGGAAAGGGTGATGCAGCAAAGTAGATAAGTATTTCCGTCAGTTGTTGAGAACCAAGGTATCAATCCAGTAGGAGATACAAGCAAGTCCCCAATAGATGTACCTACACAAATAATCAAACACTTGCACCCAACACTATAAAGGGGTTGTCAATCCCTTCACGGTTATTTGCAAGGATGAGATCTGATAGAGATAGATAGATAGGATTGCTAAAACATAAAGTAAAACAAAAGTAAAAATAATGCAGTGAGGTATTTTTGGTATTTTTGGTTTATAGATCTGAAATATAATATGGAAAATAGACCCGGGGGCCATAGGTTTCACTAGAGGCTTCTCTCATGAAGGAAAATAATACGATGTGTGAACAAATTGCTATCGAGCAATTGATAGAAAAGCAAATAATTATGAAGATATCCAAGGCAATGATTATTCATATTGGCATCATGTCCGTGTCAAGTAGACCGAAACGATTCTGCATCTACTACGATTACTCCACACATCGACCGACTCCTGCCTGCATCTAGAGTATTAAGTTCATGAAGAACAGAGTAACGCATTAGGTAAGATGACATGATGTAGAGGGATAAACTCAAGCAATATGATGAAAACCCCATCTTTTTATCCTCGATGGCAACAATACAAATACGTGCCTCGCTACCCCTACTTTTTCACTGGGTGAGGACACCGCAAGATTGAACCCAAAACTAAGCACTTCTCCCATTGCAAGAATTACCAATCTAGTTGGCCAAACCAAACCAATAACTCGAAGAGACTTGCAAAGATATGAAATCATGCATATAAGAATTCAGAGAAGATTCAAATAATATTCATAGATAATCTGAACATAAACCCACAATTCATCGGATCTCGACAAACACACCGCAAAAGAGTATTACATCGGATAGATCTCCATGAAGATCTTGAAGAACATGGTATTGAAGAACAAAGAGAGAGAAGAAGCCATCTAGCTACTAGCTATGGACCCGAAGGTTTGTGGTAAACTACTCACGCATCATCGGAGGAGCAATGGAGTTGATGTAGATGCCCTCCGTGATCGAATCCCCCTCCGGCAGATTACCGGAAAAGGCTCCAAGATTGGATCTCACGGGAACAGAGGCTTCCGGCGGCGGAAAAGTATTTTCATGGCTCTTTTTGGTATCCATGGAATATTTGGGAATTTATAGGCCAAAGAATAGGGTTAGGAGGGCTGCCGTGGGGCCACAAGCCAGGGGGCGCCCCCCCCTAGGGCGTGCCCTGTTGGCTTGTGACGCCACGGCAGGTCTCCTGCCTTCATCTCCAAGTCATCTGGGTTTCTTCTGGTCCAAGAAAAATCATTCCGAAGATTTTATTCCATTTGGACTCCGTTTAATATTCCTTATCTGCAATACTCAAAAACAAGGAAAAAACAGAAACTGGCACTAGGCTCTAGATTAATAGGTTAGTCCCAAAAATAATATAAAATAGCATATTAATGCATATAAAACATCCAAAACGGATAATATAATAGCATGGAACAATCAAAAATTATAGCTACGTTGGAGACGTATCAAGCATCCCCAAGCTTAATTCCTGCTCATCCTCGAGTAGGTAAATGATAAAAACAGAATTTTTGATGTGGAATGCTACCTAACATATTTATCCGTGTAATATTCTTTATTGTGGCATGAATATTTAGATCCATAAGATTCAAAACCAAAGTCTAATATTGACATAAAAACAGTAATACTTCAAGCATACCAACAAGGCAATTATGTCCTTTCGGAATAACATGGCCTTAGAAAGTTATCCCTACAAAATCATATGGTCTGGCTATGCTCCATCTTCCCCACACAAAGTATCTAAATCATGCACAACCCCGATGACAAGTCAAGCAATTGTTTCACACTTTTTATGTTCTCAAACCTTTTCAACTCTCACGCAATACATGAGCGTGAGCCATGGATATAGCACTATAGGTGGAATACAATATGGTGGAGGTTGCGAGGAAAAAGGAGAAGATAGTCTCACATCAACTAGGCGTATCAACGGGCTATGGAGATGCCCATCAATAGATATCAATGTGAGTGAGTAGGGATTGCCATGCAACGAATGCACTAGAGCTATAAGTGTATGAAAGCTCAAAAGAAAACTAAGTGGTTGTGCAAAAGATGAAAATTCCACTAGTTATATGAAAGTGACAAAATAGGAGACTCTCTATCATGAAGATCATGGTGCTACTTTGAAGCACAAGTGTGGAAAAAGATAGTAGCATTGTCCCTTCTCTCTTTCTCTCATTTTTTTTTCTTTTTTTTAAATTTTGGCGGGCATCTTTGGGCTCTCTTTTTTTTATTTGGGCTTCGCTGGCCTCTTTTATTATTTGTAAAGTCCGGAGACTCATCCCAACTTGTGAGGGATTCATAGCTTCCATCATCCTTTTCTCTCATGGGACAATGCTCTAATAATGAAAATCATCACACTTTTGTTTACTTACAACTCAAAAATTACAACTCGATACCGAGAACAAAATATGACTCTATATGCAATATGAAAGTGATGGTGCGTGTCATGAAAAACGGAACGGTGGAAGTTGCATGGCAGTATATCTCGGAATGGCTATGGAAATGCCATAATAGGTAGGTATGGTGGCTGTTTTGAGGAAAATATATGGTGGCTGTTTTGAGGAAGGTGGGTTTGATGCATCGGCGAAAGTTGCGCGGTACTAGAGAGGCTAGCAATGGTGGAAGGGTGAGAGTGCGTATAATCCATGGACTCAACATTAGTCATAAAGAACTCACATACTTATTGCAAAAGTCTATTAGTTATCAAAACAAAGCATTAGACGCATGCTCCTAGGGGAGACGTTGGTAGGAGTTAACCATCGCGCGCTCCCGACCCTCACACAAAGGTTGACAATCATTAAACAAATCATGCTCCGACTTCGTTACATAACGGTTCACCATACGTGCATGCTACGGGAATCACAAACTTTAACACAAGTATTTCTTCCAATTCACAATTACTCACTAGCATGACTCTCATATTACCATCTTCATATCTCAAAACTATATGCAAGGAATCAAACTTCTCATAGTATCCAATGCACTTTATATGAAAGTTTTTATTATATCCCTCTTGGATGCCCATTATATTAGGACTAAATTCATAACCTAAACCAATTACAATGCTGTTTTAAATACTCTCAAAATAATATAAGTGAGGTACGAGAGTTCAATAATTTCTATAAAATAAAACACCACCGTGCTCTAAAAAGATATAAGAGAAGTACTAGAGCAACATTGCCTAGCTCAAAAGATATAAGTGAAGCACATAGAGTATTCTAATAAATTCACGATTCAGTGTGTCTCTCTCAAAAAGATGTGTGCAGCAAGTATTATTGTGGCAAACTAAAAAGCAAAGACTCATATCATACAAGACGCTCCAAGCAAAACTCATATCATGTGGTGAATAAAAATATAACCTCAAGTAAATTTACCGATGGATTGAAGACGAAAGAGGGGATGCCTTCTGGGGCATCCCCAAGCTTAGGCTTTTTGGTATCCTTGAATCTGTCTTGGGGTTCCTTGGGCATCCCCAAGCTTAGGCTCTTGCCACTCCTTATTCCATAGTCCATCCAATCTTTACCCAAAACTTGAAAACTTCACAACACAAAACTCAACAGAAAACTCATGAGATCCGTTAGTATAAGAAAAATAAATCACCACTTTAGGTACTGCTGTGAACTCATTCTTTATTTATATTGGTGTAATATCTACTGTATTCTAACTTCTCCATGGTTCATACCCCCCGATACAACCCATAGATACATCAAAATAAGCAAACAACACAAAGAAAACAGAATCTGTTTAAAACAGAACAGTCTGTAGCAATCTATAGACTTCGAATACTTCTGTAGCTCCAAAAATTCTGAAAAATTAGGAAAATCAGGGAAATTTGTATATAAATCTTGTGTAAAAATTTCAGATCAAAATCAGGTTCCAGTGAATTTACAAAATTCCTGGACTGAGAGCAAACGTTTCTGTTTTTCAGCAAAATCAAATCACAAAAACCGTAGAACATCCCAAAGGTCTTACTTGGCTCAAAGACTAATTTAAACAAGAAAACACAATTATTATAGAGGTAATAATGTGAAAAACACTCAAAAACAGAAGCAAAAACAAAAGCATAAAAATAAATTTGGGTTGCCTCCCAACAAGCGCTATTGTTTAACGCCCCTAGCTAGGCATAACACAATAGATCTAGGTATTGTCATCTTTCGTATGCATTTCATAAGTAGCTCTCATAATAGATTCATAAGGTAATTTTATTTTCTTTCTAGTAAAGTGCTCCATGCCTTTCCTTAATGTAAATTGGAATCTAATATTTCCTTCCTTCATATCAATAATTGCACCAATCGTTCTAAGGAAAGGTCTACCAAGAATAATAGGACATGTAGGATTGCAATCTATATCAAGAACAATGAAATCCACGGGCACATAATTCCTATTTTCAACAATAAGAACATCATTAATCCTTCCCATAGGTTTCTTAATAGTGGAATCCGCTAGATGCAAATTTAAAGAGCAATCATCAAATTCACGGAAACCTAGCACATCACATAAAGTTTTTGGAATCGTGGAAACGCTAGCACCCAAATCACACAAAGCATGGCACTCATAATCTTTAATTTTAATCTTAATAGTAGGTTCCCACTCATCATAAAGTTTTCTAGGTATAGAAACTTCCAACTCAAGTTTTTCTTCAAAAGATTTCATCATAGCATCCACGATATGTTTAGTAAAAGCTTTATTTTGATTATAAGCATGCGGAGAATTCAACATGGATTGCAACAAGGAAACAAAATCAATCAAAGAACAACTATCATAATTAAAGTCCTTGAAATCCAAAAGAGTGGGTTCATTGCTATTTAAAGTTTTGACTTCTTCAATCCCACTTTTATCAATCTTAGCATTAAGATCTATAAACTCCGAATCATTGGGACGCCTTTTAACTAAAGTTGACTTATCTCCAGTCCCATATTTATCAGTATTTACATTAGAAAACAAAGATTCAATAGGAGTCACATCAATCACTTTAAGATCTTCATCATTATTATCACGAGAACACACTTTTTCAAGCCATTCACGCTTAGCACGTATTCTAGCGGTTCTTTCCTTACACTCATCAATAGAAATTCTCATAGCCTTTAAAGACTCATTAATATCATGCTTGGGTGGAATAGATCTAATTTTCAAGGAATCAATCTCAAGAGAAATTCTATCAACGTTCCTAGCCAAATCATCAATCTTGAGCAATTTTTCTTCAATCATAGCATTGAAACCTTTTTGCGAACTAATAAATTCTTTAATATTATTCTCAAGATCAGAGGGCATCTTTTTATAATTTCCATAAGAATTGTTGTAGGAATTACCATAATTATTAGAGGAATTACTAGGAAACGACCTAGGATTGAAATTACCTCTGTACGCGTTATTACCAAAATTGTTCCTACCAACAAAATTCACATCCATAGATTCATTATTATTTCCAATCAAAGAAGACAAAGGCATATCATTAGGATAAATAGGAGCACTCTTACTAGCAAACAATTTCATCAATTCATCCACCTTTTCACTCAAAGTATTTATTTCTTCAATAGCATGCACCTTTTTACTAGTAGGAGATCTTTCGGTATGCCATTGAGAGTAATTTGCCATAATATTATCTAGGAGTTTAGTAACTTCTCCTAATGTGATTTCCATAAAAGTACCACCCGCGGCGGAATCGAAGAGATTTCTAGAAGCAAAATTCAATCCCGCATAGAAAATTTGTATAATCATCCATAAACTCAAACCATGCGCGGGGCAATTTCTAATCATTAGTTTCATCCTCTCCCAAGATTGTGCAACATGCTCATGATCAAGTTGCTTAAAATTCATTATATTGTTCCTAAGGGAGATGATCTTAGCGGGCGGAAAGTACTTGGAAATAAAAGCATCTTTACACTTATTCCATGAATCAATACTATTTTTAGGCAAAGATGAAAACCAAGTTTTAGCACGGTCTCGTAGTGAGAATGGAAATAGCTTCAATTTAACAATATCATTATCCACATATTTCTTCTTTTGCATATCACACAACTCAACGAAAGTATTTAGATGGGATGCGACATCTTCACTAGGAAGGCCGGAAAATTGTTCTTTCATAACAAGATTAAGCAAAGCAGCATTAATTTCATAAGATTCCGCACTAGTGGCGGGAGCAATCGGAGTACTAATAAAATCATTATTATTAGTATTGGAGAAGTCACACAACTTGGTATTCTCTTGAGTCATCGTGACAAAGCAAGCAATCTAGCACACAAGCAAACAAAAAGCAAACGAAAAGACGAACGGAAGAAGGGCGAATAAAAAGGCAAATCTTTTTGGTTTTTTCTGAAAATCATTTTAGAAGTGGGGGAGAGGAAAACGATAGGCAAATGGCAAATAATGTAAATGCAAGAGATGAGTTTGTGATGGGTACTTGGTAGGCTTGATGTAGATCTCCCCGGCAACGGCGCCAGAAATCCTTCTAGCTACTTCTTGAGCATGCGTTGGTTTTCCCTTGAAGAGGAAAGGGTGATGCAGCAAAGTAGATAAGTATTTCCCTCAGTTGTTGAGAACCAAGGTATCAATCCAGTAGGACATACAAGCAAGTCCCCAATAGATGTACCTACACAAATAATCAAACGCTTGCACCCAACGCTATAAAGGGGTTGTCAATCCCTTCACGGTTATTTGCAAGGATGAGATCTGATAGAGATAGATAGATAGGATTGCTAAAACGTAAAGTAAAACAAAATTAAAAATAATGCAGCGAGGTATTTTTGGTATTTTTGGTTTATAGATCTGAAAATATAATATGGAAAATAGACCCGGGGGCCATAGGTTTCACTAGAGGCTTCTCTCATGAAGGAAAATAATACGGTGGGTGAACAAATTACTATCGAGCAATTGATAGAAAAGCGAATAATTATGAAGATATCCAAGGCAATGATTATGCATATAGGCATCACGTCCATGTCAAGTAGACCGAAACGATTTTGCATCTACTACTATTACTCCACACATCGACCGACTCCTGCCTGCATCTAGAGTATTAAGTTCTTGAAGAACAGAGTAACGCGTTAGGTAAGATGACATGATGTAGAGGGATAAACTCAAGCAATATGATGAAAACCCCATATTTTTATCCTCGATGGCAACAATACAAATACGTGCCTCGCTACCCCTACTTTGTCATTGGGTGAGGACACCGCAAGATTGAACCCAAAACTAAGCACTTCTCCCATTGCAAGAATTACCAATCTAGTTGGCCAAACCAAACCAATAACTCGGAGAGACTTGCAAAGATATGAAATCATGCATATAAGAATTTAGATCTGAACATAAACCCACAATTCATCGGATCTCGACAAACACACCGCAAAAGAGTATTACATCGGATGGATCTCCATGAAGATCATGAAGAACATGGTATTGAATAACAAAGAGAGAGAAGAAGCCATCTAGCTACTAGCTATGGACCCGAAGGTCTGTGGTAAACTACTCACGCATCATCGGAGGGGCAATGGAGTTGATGTAGATGCCCTCCGTGATCGAATCCCCCTCTAGCAGATTACCGGAAAAGGCTCCAAGATTGGATCTCACGGGAACAGAGGCTTCCGGCGGCGGAAAAGTATTTTCATGGCTCTTTTTGGTATCCAGGGAATATTTGGGAATTTATAGGCCGAAGAATAGGGTTAGGAGGGCTGTCGTGGGGCCACAAGCCAGGGGGTGCCCCCCCCTAGGGCGCGCCCTGGTCGCTTGTGACGCCACGGCAGGTCTCCTGCCTTCATCTCCAAGTCATCTGGGTTTCTTCTGGTCCAAGAAAAATCATTCCGAATATTTTATTCCATTTGGACTCCGTTTAATATTCCTTATCTGCAATACTCAAAAACAAGGAAAAAACAGAAACTGGCACTAGGCTCTAGATTAATAGGTTAGTCCCAAAAATAATATAAAATAGCATATTAATGCATATAAAACATCCAAAACGGATAATATAATAGCATGGAACAATCAAAAATTATAGATACGTTGGATACGTATCAGCCCGTACCGCTTATGAAACGGTGGGGAGTGTCCAATATTTTTCCATGCTAGATGTGTTATTCTCAAGATGAGTGTTTATTCACTTGTCATTGCACGAGAGTGCGGCGGTAATAGGGATGCCCATTGCCGAAATGAAAAAGAAAAAAAATAATATTTACTTTTGTTGTCAAATAATAAATTCCTTGGAAAGTGTTGGTATGGAAGGCAACCGTGGATACGGCCCGCCATGGAAAGTGAAAGTTTTGTGGAAAAAGGAATAAACTTTATTTTTTGTTTGGGAACCGCCTATGATATATCTAGCATGGAAAGTACTGTGAGCTACTTTGTCGTTTTTGTTGACACGAAAAGCATGCCACCCAAAATATTTTTCCCTCTCAATTTAAACCTTGAGCTCTGGCACCTCTACAAATCCCTACTTCCCTTTGCGAAGGGCCTATCTTTTACTTTATGCAATTTTTATTTTTGCTTTGAGTCTCCATCTTCTCTTATAAGCGCCAACTAGGGGGCACTATGATCATACTTGAGCATTGGGCATAGTTAATATTTGAGTGTGTTTCATGAATGTATCAATGATTGAGCATCATGGGCTAGGGATAACTTTCTTAAGTGTTGATATTTTGAAAGACATGGTTGCTTGTTGACATGCTTGAGTATTGAAGTCATTATGTTAAAACTAGACTATTGCTTTGAATCATTTACAAGTCCAAATGTCCATGCTATACAAAAGAAAAGAATGTGATGAACATGTTAGGCAACATTCCACATCAAAAATTCTGTTTTTATCATTTAACTACTCCAGGACGAGTAGGAATTAAGCTTGGGGATGCTGATACATCTCCAACGTATCTATAATTTTTTCTTTTTTCATGCTGTTATATTATCATTCCTGGATGTTTTACAATCATTTTATAACAACTTTATATCATTTTTTGGGACTAACCTATTGATATAGTGCCAAAGTGCAAGGTGATGTTTTTGCTTGTTTTTTACTTCGCAGAAAATCAATACCAAACGGAGTCCAATCGCGACGAAACTTTTTGGAGAATTTTTCTGGACCAGAAGACACCCAGTGGGCCAAAGAACTGCCGGAGAGGTGGGCCGAGGGGACCACAACCCACCAGGGCGTGCCATGGGGGCCCCGGCGCGCCCTGATGGGTTGTGCCCTCCTCGGGGCCCCTCTCCACCGCCTCTAATGCCTATCAATTCCCAAATATTCCAAAAACCCTATGGAGTCGACGAAACACAATTCCAGCCGCCGGAAGTTCCAAAACCTCAAGATCCAATCTAAACACCATCACCGAGGGGTTCATCTTCCTCATAGGTGCCTCTCCGATGATGCGTGAGTAGTCCACCATAGACCTACGGGTCCGTAGGAAGTAGCTAGATGGCTTCCTCTCTCTCTTATGATTCTCAATACAATGGTCTCTTGGAAATCTATTTGATGTAAACTTTTGCGGTGTGTTTGTTGGGATCCGATGAATTTTGAGTTCATGATCAGTTTCTATACATGAATATTATTTAAGTCTTCTTTGATCTCTTATATGCATGATTACTTATAGCCTCGTATTTCTTATCCGAATCTTTGGTTTTGTTAGGCCGACTAGATCGATTTTTCTTGCCATGGGAAGAGGTGCTTTGTGATGGGTTCGATCTTGCGGTGTTCTTTCCCATTGACAGAAGGGGCAGCAAGACACGCATGTATCGTTGCTATTAAGGATAACAAGATGGGATCTATTCCTACATGAATAGATCTTGTCTACATCACGTCATCGTTCTTATTGCATTACTCCGTTTTTCCATGAACTTAATACACTAGATGCATGCTGGATAGCGGTCGATGTGTGGAGTAATAGTGGTAGATGCAGGCAGGAGTTGGTCTACTTATCTTGGACGTGATGCCTATATAATGATCTTCGCCTTGGATATCATCATGACTATTCGATTTTCTATCAATTGCCCAATAGTAATTTGTTCACCCACCGTGCGCTATACTCATGAGAGAAGCCACTAGTGAACCCTACGGCCCCCGGGTCTACTTTTCCAACATATTGCTTTCCGATCTATCTTTTTGCAATCTTTGTTTTCAGATCTACAAAACCAAAAACCCAAAAACATATTGCTGCATATTTACTCTTTTTATTTTGTGTTCTTGAGAGATCTATCTCTCCTATCTATCACTACCTAATCTATCTTTTTACCGTAGAGAGATTAACAACCTCTCTTTCGCGTCGGGTTGCAAGTATTTGTTGTTTGTGTGCAGCTGCTGCTTATTGGGTGGTGGTGATCCTCCTACTGGTTCGATAACCTTGGTTTCATAACTGAGGGAAATACTTACCGTCGTTGTGCTGCATCATCCCTTCCTCCTTGGCAAAATACCGACGCAGTCTCAAACCACGTTAGTAATCGACACAGAGTCGAATAGTACCGTCCCTCTTTGACACCAATAGAACAGGTGATCCCCAAGGAGAGGCACTAGGGCGGATAAATCCTTTTCTGAGCTGCTCACCAGTTGCTTCTTTAGTTTAGCCAACGCTTCGGATCACATTCTATAGGGCTCATTATAGATGGGTCCTGCTCCGGGCATTAGCTCAATGATGAACTCAATGTCACGGTTAGAAGGCATTTCGGGCAGCTCATCAGGAAAGACATTAGGGTATTCACATACCACTGGCACTTGGTCCAACTCAATCCCTGACAGACAATTAATCTGTGGGGCTTGAGCGGAGGCCGGGTTGGGAACATACTTGACTTCAACTCCTTGGCTATTGATCATGGTGACAGTTTGCTTGGTGCAGTCTAGCAAGCCTTGGTGCTTGGTTAACCAGTTCACGCCAAGGATCACATCCAAGCCTTGTGAATGCAAAACTATGAGGTCTTCTAGGAATTCTACTCCATTGATGACAATTCCAGTTCCCTTACATCCTATCTTGGTTCTCAACTGTGATCCCGGGGTTTGCACCAACATGGGACTACTCAAGGGTGTAGGCTTCATACCACTCTCTAGTGCAAACTTTTGGGTATAAAAAGAATGTGAAACCCCACAATCAAACAGTACGCTTGCTGGGGTTGAGTTGACGAGGAACGTACCCGGTATGACGTCCGGGTCTTCCTGGGATTCCTCTGTGGTGACGTGATTCACATGATCCTTATCGTTGTTGAGCTTGTTGCAGGGAGCTTGGTTCCTTGGTGGTGCTCCACGGCCTTGACCTTGGTTCGGCGCATTGGGGCGTGGTGCATCTGGCTTGTTGCTGGGGCATTGCTTAGTGTAGTGTCCTGGCTGACCACATCCAAAACAAGTGACTTGACCCAAGTTGTTGTTGTTGTTGTTGTTGTTGTTGTTGTTGTTGTTGTTGTTTCTACCCCCACTGTTGTTATTGGAGTTGTTGTAGGCTGGTCTGGGATTGGCGTACTGCTGAGGCTGGTAGCTCGGACGAGGTGCACGGGGTATGGCTTGCTGAGGCTGATAGGTTGGCTTGGCTGGAGCTGGCTGCCAGGGGCGAGGCTTCTGGTTGCTGCAACTACCCTTGCTGATCATCTTGCGCTTACGGGTGTCTTCCATGGCATGACGCTTGTCCTCAAGCATGAGGGCCTTGTTCACCAGGTCGAAGAAGGTCCAGTAGTCGCAGACAACAAGCTGATACTGCAGGACTTGCTAGAGTCCTTCCATGAAGCGTTTGTCGGCGTTATGGATACCGGGGTACCCAGACTGGCCTGCCTGCGGCCCAGGGCGTGGCCCACTTCGACGACAGAGTACGGCCCAGCGCGGCCTCGCTCAACACAAGGCCCTCGCGAGACCCCGAGCTCGCGAGGGAAACAGCGCCAAGACCAGCAGGGGGTTAGGCTTCCCCAGGCCTCCACCCGAGCGGCGGAGATCTCTATGCATGTTAGGCCTCAGGAGGTCAAGGATGACGCCAGTCAAGTCAGGCGGGCGCCAGCGCGCCAGAGGGGACAGTTTCCCCTTTGGTGCAAAGGAGGCAGGGCGCACACGAGTTCCCAAAGCGCCCCCCAAAGGTTTCCACTTTGGTGCAACAAGACCAAGACCCCAAGCCCCGCAGGACGGACATCATCACCGAGCCCACCTCTGCATCACCGTCGACTACTTTGCAGGCGAAGACCACCTTTCGTCAGGATAAGATGTACCTCCTGTCCCCTTTCAAATTTGGCCCTTGTGGGATCCCTTCCCGCCATTGCGATAAGGGAAGAGGACCCGGGCCGCTATAAATAGAGGCTAGGCAGCCCGGTAGAGGGAGAGGAGACAACCACCCCGCAAACACACTCGCAAGGCAACACACCACTGTACTAGTTCATCCACAAACCTCCTCGTGAGGCAATCCACCAAAGGCAGGAGTAGGGTTTTACGCCTCGCAGCGGCCTGAACCTGGGTAAACTCTTGTGTGCCATCTTCTCCCTCGCCATCGAGCGGGGTTATCGTGTTGTGAGCTTGGATGGGGCGAAGCTGTGGGGAATCTTCACACACGCCCCTGGGTTCGAACTCCTTAGGGTTTTGCGGAGCCCGAAATCCGACATTTGGCGCGCCAGGTAGGGGGCGTGTCAGAGTCTTCAGCAAGTTTCGCTTCTTCTTCGCCCCATCATGTCGATGGCCGACGCCCGACAAGCTCCTTTCGGCCTCGGAGGATCTGCCTCCGCCAACCTCGCCACTGCCGCCCAAGACCCGCACCACGGCAGTGCGATGCTGGGCGGTCGTTACCCGGCCACCAGCGTCGTTTCCACTACAGACGCCGCTCGTGCCGGCCAGGCGCATGGCGGACGAGCGGCGCCCACGGGACCGGCATCGCGCTGCACCCACGTGGGAGACCTCAACGCGCATGACTCACTCCTGATGGCGAGTGAGATGCTTCGCCATCGCCCGACGCACGGGGGCTTCGACGCCTGGGCCGACCACATCGCCGAGCTGGTCGCCATCGCAAGGAGGGCCTAGGTCCCCCACCTTCCATCGCAACCACCGGCGTTGGGCGCAGGGGGCTCGCTTGCCGTACCCGTCGCCCCACCTGCGGATGGCGCGCCTGCCCCACTCCCGGGCGAGCCCGAGACGGGCCCGCCACATGCCATACTTCTCCTTCTCCGGATCCCGGTGACAGGCTTCGGAGCGCCGCTCAGTCCTGCCGGTAGCACCTTCGAAGGAGGTGCTGGGGCGCCCCGTATGCACCTCGACGTGCGCACCCATACCCAAATGGATCATCAGCAGCCAGACTCGTCCCGGCGGGAGCGCGCCGACCGGAGCAGGGAGCAGGCGGCTCAGGCTTCTGGCCAGGCAGGTAACCGCAATGGAGGCGCGATGGATAACTAGGGCGGCAACTCATGGCAAGACACGCGCGGCCCACCCCATGGCGGCGGCAGAGGTAGGCATCATCGGGCGGAGGCCCGCCGCCGGAGGGTCTATGGCCCGCGCGCTCAGGATGGTGTCATCCCGCCACCCGGGGAGACTGCCCTTAGTGCGCGCGGAGACGACTCAGGAGGGGGTCAAAGCCTCTATACGGAGGCCTACGTTCCTAGCTACGTCATGCCTGCGGAGGGCACGGAGGATCAAGCGCCCTCTGCAGGTGCCAGCCCCCCCTGAATAAGGAGATGTCCCGGACGCTCTCCCCAAGCCGGGCATGGGGGCTTCCACGGAGGAAGCACCATGCCAGGTTCGTGCAAGCAGGGAAGAGGGGGGCATCCTATGAAGCGCGGGGGCGCGACGCAGCGGCCGTGCCTGCAAGCAAGCAGCACACAGCCAAGCCCTGGACCTCAGGAGCGACCGCCTGGGGGGTTCGGCAATATACGAGCAGCGCGGGCCACCCGCGGCAACGGGAGCGCCGGCACGGCCCTCCGGAGGGGAGGGCCTCATGAGGCCCGCAAGCCGAGGTCCGGACGGCGCCACGACGCCTCACGAGGCAGCCTCACCGACACAACACCTCTGCAGCTGCGTTGGGTGCGTTGCGCTCATGTTTGGGCCGCGAGAGCGCAATCCCGCGGCTACGCGGGGAGCAGTGCACTCAGGTTTGGGCTGTAAAGGCGCGCAACCGCGCAGTAATGCGCGGGATGGCTCTTAACCGAGTTGGGAGCACCTGGGCCATGCGCCTGGGGGCTTGCCCAGCTATCTTTGGCCGTGACACTCTCACGTAATAATGAGTGGTCTGTATACGCCCGGAGCCCCCCGAGGACGTGGAGGGGTTCCATCCCACGCCCAAGTGGAAGCCCCATGCTCTGCACTGGCGGACAACACTGCCCTCCAATGGCTATGCCCACGCTACGTGGATGCCCTACGCTCCGCGCTGGGGGAAGACGAAGGCGAAGACTAGCCTAGGTGCCGGACACGGCTGTTACTTGCTTCGTTTTGTGTTCATATTGCCACTTTTTGAAATGAAGTTGAAGATTTCATGACTCTATTTGAAAAGGGGCGGGAACTTTTCTCTCTTCGCGATTCCTCTTTCTGACCTTGAAGTCTCATTTCTTTTTTATCGACACCTTGCCAAGGCCCATGCACCTAGGCCTCCCCTCGTGGCCCTCCAGAGCAGGCCGGCAAGGACCTGTCACCGCGAAAGTACACATCTTTTAGCGGTCGATTCCCGCTCTGGGGCTCCGTCCGCCGCACAGCGCAACATCTCAGAACCCCGGGAAGCTCAGACACCTCCCGGAGTAACGGCCGGCGGAATGGTATGGGAGCCGCTTGAACGTCAAGGGGGTCTCTTGAGCAATGCGCCTCATGAGCCACATTGGTCACGTAGCCCCTCGCCCCTTTGGTCTCATCCTGGTGATCCGGACGACCCAACGGCGGTCGAGGTATGAGCGGGACTGGGCTCCGCAGACGTAGAGCACCGCTTGAGCATCAAGGGGGGGGGGGTTCCCAGGTAATGCGCCTCGGGAACCTCACCGATCGTGTAGCTCCGTGCCCCTTGCTCTCGTCCTTGTGATCTGGACGCCCCAATTGTGGCCGAGGCCTCGCCCCTTTGGTCTCGTCCTGGTGATCCGGACGCCCCAACGGTGGTCGAGGTCTGCTCGGGATCGGGCCCCGTCGACGCAGAGTGCCGAAAGGGCTCCCGGACCACCCCGCAAGCAATGAAGAAGCCCTCCCAGGCGGAATCCTTGACCTCCCTGGATGCTCCGTGTCGGCGTATGACACCTATGGGATCGCGTGGATCCCTTTACGGTTCGGCAGGGAGAAAGGTTTGCACAAAGAGCAGATCCAACGATCAACGTGAGGGATTCTTACCCAGGTTCGGGCCGCTGAGAAGCGTAAAACGCTACTCCTACTTTAGTTGTATTGGATGTGTTGAACTCTAGCCCCAAGAGCGCTTGCGATGAACAGTACGTTCGAGCAGCAGCTACGCATGCAGAATGGGCCAGAAGGTCCTCCCCCCTGTAGCTACGCCTTGGGCCTCCTTTTACACATCGAAGGGGTCACCAACAGTGGCAAAGTACAAGAGGTGTAAAGTTGCTACAACGTTATCATATCTAATACTGACGACTTAGGACAAACGCATTAAATGCTCCGTTTAGGTGTCCCTTAGCTTCTTGGGGACGGAAAAAGAGCCCGTCCCATCAGCACCGCTTAACCCCATCCGCCGCTAATGCCATGACACGCATCCAGGAGGACAAACCCCATCTGACAGGCTGGTCGCTGCGTTGGAGCGGTGATAGGGTGGCAAGGTCTTGCCGGGTGCGAATCTTGCCGGGGCTCCGGAAGCCATCCCGGCAAGATCTTGCCGGGATCCCAGCCTTTGGTCTTCTATCTTCTGATTATTCACTTGAATGCTTTCTTGACATTCTTGCACTTGCATCCAGCTGTCCCCCGGCAGGCCTTGCCGCTGGTGTGGCTACAACCGTCCGTGCACAAGTATGGGGTACTAAAAGACCCAAACTTTAGTACACCGACAGGAGCCCCCGGGCCTAGGCCAGACACGGGTGCGAGGCGTTGTTGGGCTAGGCCCAAATAGTGCACGGGCACGCGTGGCAGGAGTTAGCTGTTGTAATCATTCCGCTTACTGTGCCCCCCCACGACGCACATTGAATGCGGGACGTGGGATACGTGCGCGGAGCGGCCGCAATAGCAGCGCGCTCGCAAAAGCGTTTTCATATTGACTAGTAAAGCGGCAGCCTCGCGCCTTCCCCATAAAAAGGAATCCACAGAGGCGCTTGATCATTTACCTCTTGTCCTTTCTAATCTGGAAATCGCCGTCGTCTCCTTCCTCGAGCTCGAGACAGAGCCTCTCCCACTCATCCGCCGCCTCCACGCCCTCACCGTCCTCGGCCTCTGCTCCCACAGCCACCATACCGCCCAAGGCGAGCAAAGGCAAGGAGGTGAAAGCCGCCGTTCCGGAGAGCGAATTGGTGAAGATGCGGAGGAAGCACGTCATCTTCACTTCGGCGCTTGATGCGAGCGCTCTAAAGGACCGATACCTGTGCATGTGGGCGAGGGAGACGAAGGCTCATCCTGCTACTCGCGTGAGCCCAGGTTCCTCCAAGGCTGGCCCAGATAAATTCCCCTTCTTTGCCGACTACTTTTACTGCAGGCTCTGTCCCCCGTTTTCTGATTTCTTCATCGACATCATATACACATACGGCTTCCATCTCTTGGATTTTACGCCGAATGCCGTGACATGCATGTCAGTCTTCGCCCATCTTTGTGAAAATTTTGCCGGAGTAGTCCCCAACACAGCCCTCTTCCGCCACTATTTCGTTCGCCGTATTCAAAAGGGAGAGGCCCTTTCTGGTTCTATCACCTGGATTCCAAGGTCATGGAACAAAGAGATATACCCAGACGGGGTCTACCGCGAGAAGGGGGAAGAATGGCGGGCCAAGTGGTGTTGGATTCAGGAGAAAGACCCTCAGCCTTTCTGTTTGCCTCGGCGAACAAAAATGGCGCGCGACAATGATTGGAGCGCCCTCGATCCTCAAGATGAGAAGCTCACAATTGCAATTACCAGGATTCACCGCCTCAAAGCTGCCGGGCTCACAATAGAAATGATTGGCGCTGATTTCCTTCGCCGGCGCATCGCCCCTCTGCAGAACAAAGGGAGACCAGCCTGGGAGTTCTGGAATGCGGCAGATATCATGAGGCTGTGCCCTGGTCTAAATAATAACTTGACGGTCATGTAGCACACAGCTCTCTGCCACAAACTGTTCAGGCTTGATGCGAGATACAAGTTGCCGGCTAGCGTAATTCCTTTGTGCAAGAACTCCGCCTTGGCCTCAATCATCGCCATGATGCCGGTGTGTGATGCTCACGGCCTTGATGGAACTTGGGACGAGCCATCCGCAGAGCAGGCACAAGAATTCTTTGACAACTTGTCGGAGAGGGCCATCCCGGAAGAAACGAACCTCATCCGCCCCACCACTGAGGAAGAAGTGGCGTATATCGCCAGCAGGGTGGAAGAGGCGAATCTTGCCGCGGAGGCCGGCAGTGCTGGCTTCACGGAAGGGGAAGCCAGTGAAGAAGAAGTGATGTCAGAGGAAAAACTTGCCAGGCAGGGCGAGGTTGCCGGAGAGCAGAGTGGCACAGCTGCTGGGGGCCCTTCTGCCAGCGATACAGCCGAGGAGCAGCTGCACGAGGAGCCCCCAGCTTCCGAGAAGAAGAAGCGTGTTCTTCGGAAAGCCACCTCTGGTGCCTCAACCCACCAAACTTCCGCTTCTGTCGTAGCCAAGCGACCCAGGACCACTCCTTCACCTCCTCACATGGACACCATGGCGGAAGTTGACTTCGACCTCTCCGCCTTTAGCTCGGAAGGAGAAGAGTAAGGGTCCTGTCACATCCTTTAACTTCTGGATTTCTGGTTTTGCTTAACTTGTTTGCCTTGCTTTGGCCTGTCCCCGCAGACATACGGAAACGTTGGCGCAAAGGATGGCGAAGAAGGCGAAGACTTCAACGGGCGATGAGCCGCCAGCAAGCACCACGGGTGCGCCAGAGCCAATTACCATCAGCCCGGAGCCCAGCCCACAACGCAGTCCTCAACGCAGCCCCGGACGCAGCCCCCAGCGTGAGTTCACTACTCACTTTCCGCTGGCAAGTGTCGGGGTGTGTATCTTCACTACTGACATCACCGAGCTTGCAGGAGAGGGGCGACAACAAGGAGCACTATCAGAAGCCATCCCTAACGTGCCGCCTCCATCAACCATGTCGCCCAGAGATGAATCTCCAGCAAGGGCTTCCACTAGCGAGCTCATTCGCGTTGAAGAGGAGCCGGCAAGCGCGGGCTCTGGTGGTCCTACTTCGGCAACTGATGTTGCCGGGAAAGGAGAAGCCACCTCTCAACAGCTCGACACAGGTAAACCGTTCGCCTCAGAATACTTGTTATTCTATCTTTATTTTTGTCTTCTTGAACTTCAACCTTGGTCTCATCTTGTTTGTTTTCTTGGCCTTCAGATCTTCCCTCGACGGAACACATGGATGTTGATGCCGTTATCGAGGAGACCGCCAGGAATGCTGCCGCCGAGGCCGACAGAGTTGCCGCTGACGAGGCCGCCAAGGATGCTGCCGCCGAGGCCGCCAAGGATGCTGCCGCCGAGGCCGCCAAGGATGTTGCCGCCGAGGCCGCCAAGGCCGCACAGGAAAAGGCCACTAAGGAGTCTGCTGAGAGGGCCGGCAAGGAGACCGGTGACCATACTGACGGCATTCCTGCCGCACGAGCGCTTGGCGCTACACCGGTCACAGAGCCCCCAGCCGCCGGTGAGGCGAGTGTCGAGGACCAACCGTCAACATCCGGTACCCCCCGTCAAGCAAATACCTCAAGTTTGGCGACAACCTGTTCGTTAGCATACCAGGAACGGCAAGCATTGGGGTGCCAACTGAAGGGGAAATCTTTGACGAAGACGTCATCTCCACTGCTGGGCTCAAGATTGTCGACGAGCCACGCACCAGCAGCAGCAAATCCGAAGAAGAAAAGCTCCTCCAGGCCATGAGCAACAACTTTTAGAAGCTCCAAGCGCTTCACCGCGCCCGGAAAGAGAAACTGGACTCTAGGGCAGCAGTTGTCGAAGCAGCGGAGGTAGATTTCCAGAAGCGCGTTGAGGAAACACAAATCTGGTACGCCGAGGCCTTTCAGGAGCTGAAGGCGAGTCAAGAGCAGCTGAATCAAAGCTGGAACGAGCTCCTCATGAAGCAGTCTGATGTTGAGACGTCACAAGAAGAGGCCGCACAATAGGCCGCTGCAGAGGAAGCTTGCCTAACAGAGCGCCGTGTTGGGCTCGACGCTCATGAGGAGGACCTCGCTGCTCGCGAGAAGGCACTTGCCGACAAGCTTCGCGGCAAGGACGAAGAGATTGAAAGGCTTGTCGCGCTGTGGACCCAAGAGCTGGAGCAGAAGCACAAGGAAGCACTCGAAGCTCTGGCCGCAGACCACGCTAGCAAGCTAAAGGAAGCCGTCGATGCTGCCGGAGCTGCAAAGGCCGCCAAGAACGAACTGGAGCAGAAGGTGAAGAGGCTGGAAGCAGATCTTGAGGATCACGGCAAGGAGCTCTCGACACTCAAAGCCGAAAGAGAGAAGACTCTCTATAGCTTGGTGGAGTTACAAATTGCCATGTCCGACAAGATCTAGCAGCTCTCCTCAGGTAATGACTCTATCGCCGATCTGAAGCTGAAGCTGACCGCACTGGAGGAGACTCTTGAGATCGTCAGGGCTCACGAGAGGACCCTGGTCAAAGACCTTCAAAACGAGAAGAACTTGCTCAAAAGTGCTGCTGCCACCTATAATGACTTCGAGAAAGGCGTCAAGATCTGGACTGAACGCCTTGTCGATGTTGCAGAAAGGCTTGCAGCAGAACTATCCTCCATGGGCCTGCAGAACTTCGGGTATTCTTCTGATGAAAGAGTGTCTCCGAGCGCCAAGGTGACCTTGTTCTTCGACGGCATGATCGATGCGCTCAAGCTACTCCACTCTGATCGAGCAACCCATCTGGCCAACGAATCCCGCAAACTCTGCCAGGCCGTCCTCCGCAAGGTGCTCATCAAAGTGGTGTACAAGAATCCTGGCATCAACCTCAACAACGTTCTTGACCGCTTGCCGAAGGATGTGGACCTCAAGGCACTCGAAGAACTTGTCGCGCCCATCGTCGACAAGGTGAACCAAGTCAAGAGGGTCGAAGGCCAGCACAGGGACTAGTTGCTTCACTTCTTTTTGTCGCCACCATTCCATGCCAAAGACAATGTTGCCTTATGTTAGAATCGCGGCAGCTATTAATGTAATATAACTTGCTATGCTCTGGATGAATGTATGCTATTTCCCTTGTCTGATTGCTTTCTATATGGTACACGCCCTACGCTTTATTGGAAACTTGCCGGTGTGCGCAGCCTTGCCGCGAGCGCTTTGAGGAACGGATCCTTAGCAGCCTGCTGGAGGTGCTGCTACCGGCAAGAAACCTTGACGTTTTCAGTGCAGCCACTTAAACTGTTGAGCGGACTCAAAACAAAATAAGGGCGCAACCGATCATGACAAGGTTCCTTCGCGTGTAGGTTTCCCATACATAGGCCGAAATCGTTCAAGGAGAATAACCTTACAAAACAAAAATTTGTTTAAAGTTTCTGTAACTTAGCTTTTCGTTGTTGTACTCCTTCCGGCAAGATGTGAACCTTGAACGTCGCCTATCGGTATCCATACCATCATTCCCCCCCGGCAAACTTGCATGCGAGGGAACCTTCTGTCCTTTGAGAAAAAGAAAGAAGAGAAAATAGAGATATGGAACCTTGGCGGTTCGTTAATGCTTACCGGAAGCAGGTGTAATACAATGTCTTAGATAAGCATGCATATAGATTAACATGGAAATCGACAAGAACTGTAAAGCACTTAATCTTATTCAACTATGCACAGGGTCTGCGCCTGGCTTTGTACAAAGGATCATATGCCTTGCCGGCAAAACTTTTACAAAAGATGGTTGCCGGGATACCCAGAAACCGCGCCTTATGGATAGAACTTACGAAGATGTTCGATATTCCAGGAATTGCTCACTGGAATGCCATCTCCAAGCGGACTGCGCCAGGCCTGGTGACTCATACTACCCGATAAGGGCCTTCCCACTTCGGCGTCAACTTGTTAGAATTCTTGGCCAACTGAATGCGCCAAAGAACAAGGTCGCCTTCCTCAAGACTTCGGGCATGAACCGTGTGGCTATGGTAGCGGCGCAAGGCTTGCTGGTAGCGTGCAGCTCGCACAGTAGCCTGAAGACGATCTTCCTCAAGGAGCGTAACGTCATCTTGCCGCAACTGCTCTTGCTCAAGCTCATCATAGGCGAGCACTCGAGGTGACCCGTATGTGAGTTCCGTGGGGAGAACTGCTTCCGCCCCGTATACTAGGGAGAAGGGTGTCTGGCCGGTGGCTCGATTTGGTGTCGTTCTGATTGACCAAAGAACTGCCGGCAGCTCATCAATCCAGCGTCTTCCGCACTTGCGCAGCTTGTCAAAAGTTCTTGTCTTAAGACCTCGCAACACTTCAGCATTTGCCCTTTCCGCCTGGTCGTTGCTCCTTGGATGAGCAACAGAAGCAAAATAGATCTTGCCGCCACGGTCTTGGACATACTGCATGAAGGTGTGGCTCGTGAACTGTGTGCCGTTGTCAGTGATTCTCCTGTTTGGTACACCAAAGCGGCAAACTAGTCCTTTGAAGAACTTGACGGCTGATTGTGCTGTCACCTTCCTCACTGCTTCCACTTCCGGCCACTTTGTGAACTTGTCGATTGCGACGTACAAGTACTCAAAGCCCCCGGTAGCACGGGGGAAAGGGCCCAAAATGTCGAGCCCCCAGACCGAAAATGGCCAGGAAAGAGGGATTGTCTGAAGAGCTTGAGTTGGTTGATGCAATTTCTTTGAATGGAACTGGCACGCTTCACACTTGGTTACTAGTGCAGTTGCATCCTGGAGAGCAGTGGGCCAAAAGAAACCTTGCCAGAATGCCTTACCAACAAGAGCTCTTGATCCTATGTGGGAACCACATATGCCTCCATGTATCTCCGCCAACAGCTCCAGTCCATCCTCCCGAGGAATGCACTTCAATTTCACACCGTTTGGTTTCTTTCTGTACAGGACATTGTCCACGAACTGGTACATATTAGACTGACGGGCTACTTTCTTCGCTTCTTCCTGTTCTTCGGGGAGTTCCCCTGTTTGGAGGAACTGAACAATGTGTTGTGCCCATGCTGGAGCCTGAGGCTCGACAGCAAGGACTAAAGGCATGTCCTCTGCCGTGAGGGCGTTTGTCTCTAAAGCAAAGGCTCGAGGCCCTGCCGGAGCCTGTAGCTCCCCGGCGAGCTCGGCAGGAGCGTTTGTCTCTACGGCAAGAGCTTGAGGCCCTAACGGAGCATGTCGCTCACCGGCAAGCTTGGTGTTGTTCCCGGCAACTTCTCTGTCGGCGGCCTTTGGGAGCTCTGCGGGAAAATACTTGCCGGAACTCAATGTCCTCCTTTTTTCTTGTCCCATCGATGGTGCAACGGATTGTTGAGTTAATCGGAGCACAAAAGTTCCTGGTTCCACAGGCAACTTAAGGGCAGCGCACTTTGACAGGCCATCAGCAATGTTGTTTTCCGTACGAGGAACATGCTCTGTTTTTAGACCGTCAAAGCGCTCCTCCAACTTCCTCACTTCATCTACGTAAGCTTCCATCAACGGGCTCTGATAATCTTTATTCACCTTCTTGACGACAAGCTGCGAATCACCTCTGACGATGAGCTTCTTAATTCCAAGGTCCGCCGCGATCCTGAGACCGGCAAGCAGCCCTTCATACTCTGCAGTGTTATTTGTCGATTTCTCCCGGGGAAAGTGCATCTGAATCACGTATTTGAGGTGCTCTCCAGTAGGTGCGACAAGCAGCACTCCAGCACCGGCGCCTTGCAGCGAGAAAGCCCCATCAAAATACATAATCCACTCTTGATTCGTTTCCTTGCCGGGGAGAGTTGTCTCCGGAATCTCTTCGTCTGGCGTTGGGGTCCATTCCGCAATGAACTCCGCCAAAGCTCTGCTCTGAATGGTTGAAGTACTTTCAAACTTGAGACCAATACTTGACAGTTCCAAAGCCCACTCCACAATCCTGCCGGTTGCATCTGGATTTCGCAAAATCCGCTGCAACGGAAAGCGAGTGACGACGGTGATCTCATGTGCCTGAAAATAATGGCGCGGCTTCCTCGCGGCCATAAGGAGGCCGAAGAGCAACTTCTGCACGCCAGAATATCTTAACCTAGCCCCCTGCAAAAGGGAGCTGACAAAATAAACTGGGCGCTGCACCATCTTCTTCTTCTGTGTTGCTTCATTTGACTGCGCAGATCCTACTTTAACAGCACCAGACTCTGCCGGGGAAGATCCCAGCTCGTCGCTTGGCGGTCTTGCCGCTGCGCTGCTTATTCGTCGACTTCTCTCTCTGCCACTAACGCAGCACTCACCACTTGATTCGTTGCCGCTAGATATAGCAGCAACGGCTCTTGTGGTTTTGGCACGACTAGTACTGGCGGAGAGGAGAGGTACCTTTTCAAATCCTGCAGCGCTGCCTCCGCTTCCGGAGTCCATCTCATTGGACCTGCCTTTTTCAAGATTTTGAAAAAGGGCAGGGCGCGCTCAGCAAATTTGGAGATGAACCTACTCAGAGCAGCAACGCAGCCGGCAAGACGACGCACATCTTTGATGCGTCTTGGCGCTTCAATCTGCTCAATTGCCTTGATCTTGTTGGGGTTCGCCTCGATCCCACGCTGAGACACAAAGAACCCGAGAAGCTTGCTGGACGGAACAGCAAACACACACTTCTCAGGATTGAGCTTCAAATTGATCTTGCGCAGATTCGCAAACGTCTCTTCTAGATCTTGTATGAGCGTTTCTTTGTCCTTGGTTTTAACCACTATGTCATCCATATAAGCTTCCATATTTCTATGTAGCTGGGGCTCAAAACCGATCTGAACCGCTCTTGCAAACGTTGAACCAGCACTTTTCAACCCGAAAGGCATACGTAAGAAGCAATACGTACCATACGGGGTGATAAATGTGTTTTTCTCTTCGTCTTCCTTAGCCATGAAAATCTGATGATACCCTGAATAAGCATCGAGAAATGATAGCAAATCACAGCCGGCAGTGTAGTCCACAATCTGGTTGATGCGCGGCAAGGGAAAAGGATCTTTTGGACAGGCTTTATTGATATCTGTATAATCAATACACAGCCTCCATTTTCCATTCGCCTTGTGCACTACAACTTGATTGGCCAACCACGTTGGATGGAGCACTCCTCTAACCAAACCTGCCGCTTCCAACTTCCTGATTTCCTCGGCAATAAATTCTTGCCGCTCCAAGGCTTGCTTCCTAACTTTCTGCCTGACGGGCTGTGCATGAGGACAGACAGCAAGGTGGTGCTCAATTACTTCCCTGGGAACACCGGGGATATTAGATGGTTGCCATGCAAACACATCGATATTCGCCCGCGGGAAAGCAATGAGCGTGCTTTCCTATTTGTCGTCGAGGGTGGAACTTATGGTGAAAGTTCCTCCCGTACTATCCTCCTTGACGGGAACCTTCTTAGTTTCGGGTGGAGCTGCCTTGGAATTCTTGCTCTTGCCGGTGGAGCTCTCTAGCACATCCTTGGCCATGCATGATGATAGACAGCAAGGTGGTGCTCAATTACTTCCCTGGGAACACCGGGGATATCAGATGGTTGCCATGCAAACACATCGATATTCGCCCGCAGGAAAGCGATAAGCACACTTTCCTATTTGTCGTCGTGGGTGGAACTTATGGTGAAAGTTCCTCCCGTACTATCCTCCTTGACGGGCACCTTCTTAGTTTCTGGTGGAGCTGCCTTGGATTTCTTGCTCTTGCCGGTGGAGCTCTCTGGCACATCCTCAACAGGACCGCAGCACTCCGAGGAGGTGCGTTTGCCAGAGTGTGAGCTAGAGGTCATGCCGGTCTTCTTCCCCCTGGGAGCTTCAGCGGCAGGAGCAAGTGCCTTGGCGGCAGGTGCTGCAACTGCCTCCCGGTAAAGTTGGTCGGTGCAGATAAGTGCATCCTTCTTGTCGGAGTTGACAGTGATGTCGCTCATCGGCCCGGGCATCTTCAATGTATTATAAGCGTAGTGCGATGCCGCCATGAACTTGGCCAACGCTGGACGGCCAAGGATCCCATTATATGGCAATGGAATCTTGGCGACGTCGAAAACAATCTTTTTTGTTCTGTAGTTCAGGTCACTACCAAATGTTACTGGTAGTGTGATCTTACCCTTCGGCTGGCTCCTTCCTGGATTGATCCCTTGAAACGTGCCCGTTTCCTTGAGATCTTCATCAGGAATTTGCAACCTTTTGATCACATTGGGTGAGATCAAGTTCAAACCGGCCCCACCGTCAACTAACATTTTCGTTACTTTGAGGTTGCGAATCGTTGTTGAAACCAATAATGGCAGACACCCGACCGCAGTTGTGCGATCAGGGTGATCCTCAGCATCAAAAATGATAGGCGTGTTGGACCATTTCAATGGTTTCCGTGCATCGACAGATAGCTCTGTCGCATTAACCTCGCGCGCCCACTGTTTGAGTCGGCGGTGGGAAGAATGCAACGAGGCGCCTCCGTCAATGCACATGACTTCTGTAGCTTTTTGAAATTCGTGCTCGCTGGACTCGTCGTCCTCCTCGTTGTCATCGTCACCCCCCTCTTCCTTGTCGTGGCCTCGAGCGGGCCTCTCCTTCTGTTGCTTGGCCTTGCCGCGGTGACCTCCTTGCCACCGCGTTTCTTGCCGGACCCTTCTGCACCATCCTGGGCCTTCTCCTTGTCTCGCCTTTCATACTCAGCTTTCTGCTTGTCGACAAGCTGCTCAACTTGCTGGCAGTTTTGGAGATCATGGCCCTTGTTGCGATGGATCTTGCAGTACTGCTTGTCGGAGCCCTCCGGCTTGTCGGCAGCCGCCAAGGCCTGACAGGAGGCGCACCCGGCAACCTCCTTGCCGGGGCCATCAACCTTGACCTTCTTGGCGGTGTCGAGGTTGCCGGATTCCTCGATGGCAAGCACGGCCTTGCCCTTGCATTTCCTGTTACGTCGTCGGCCTTTCTTTGCCGGGGCGGCGGCGTCTTCGTCCTCAGAGTCGATTCCTGCGCCAGCATCCTCGCCGGGAAATCTCCTCCCTTCTTCAGCTCGAGCACATTTATCAGCCAGAGCATAGAGCTCGGCAACATCCCTGACTTTGTTCATCGCCAGCTCTTCGCGCATCCTGCGGTTGCGCACGTTCTGATGGAATGCGCTGACAACAGCGGCAGGATGACCGTCTGGGATATTGTGATGTATACGGCTGAATCTCTATATGTACTTGCGCAAAGTTTTGCCCTGTTTCTGGGGGATGAGATGCAAATCACTTTCCAGGCCAGGAGCTTGGTGGCCTCCGGTAAAGGCGCCAACAAACTCATGACACAAATCTGCCCAGGAAGAAATGGAATTTTCCGGCAGATGCATCAACCACGACCTGACGTTGGGCTTAAGTACCAACGGGAAGTAGTTCGCGAGTATCTTGTCGTCGCAAGCCCCGGCAGCCTGCACAGCAATGGTGTAGATGCTCAAGAACTCCGACGGGTGCGTCTTGCCGTCGTATTTCTCCGGGACCTCCGGTTTGAACGTTCGGGAATTGGACCACCGGACTCGCCGCAGCTCACAGGTAAAAGCTGGACAACTCACCTCATAAGTTAGGTCACCAGGATACCCTGGCGCAGGCTTGTCTATAGTGGGTCCTGCGCGCCTATCAGATTGATGGCGCGCTTCCCGCCGCCGCTCGATGGTAGTCCGAGCGTCTTCTTTGCTTCGTTCCTTAAGAACTTGACGTTGATCGCAGCGAGTTCGCGGATCAGACGACGCCATTGAATCGTCGACACAGGCGTCGATCCGTCGAGTCAGCAACCGCTGCTACCGCCGTGGAGGAGAGTGCATTGCGGTCATACCACCTCCAGTCTTTTCGTCATCGGCGCACGTCGGCTCGATGGACTGCCGCCGCGAAGGTTCCGCCCGCTGCGGCCCATCTTTATTAGCAAGGCCGACGAGGCTCTGAATAGCAGCTCTCCATTCTTCGAGCTTCTCCGTAGCAGGAGGAAAATCCAGGAGCAGCTGTGCTCATGCCAATGCTTCTGCTGGTGTAGGCGGCGGCGAAAGGTGCGAGGAACGTGAGGTGCTCTGACTCCTAACCATGTTAGAAGGAGCTCCATCACGGTCCCGCGACCACGCGCCGCTTCCACCAACATTTTGGAGTGCATGCTGGTCCCGCGCATCTCGAGAGTGATGCTCAGGAGTCTTTCCTTGGGGACACTTAGAACCACTAACGTCGCGGCGCTGTTCATCGCGCACGACCTGAGAAGGTCGCGGCGCATGCGCCGGCCTGGGTGTCTTAAAAGGCGCCCTTCTGTCCTTGGAGTTCACTACGCCGCCTGTAGGCAGCATAGCTCCGTCCTTAGATCTAGCGGCGCGCGGGTTGCCGTCGCCGCTGCGAACGATGCCGCTCGCTTGGCTTTGATCACCTCCGCCTCCTCTGCCCGCGTCCACACCGTCGTGGAGGCTCAAGACCTCCGCCTCCTCTGCCCGCGTCCACACCGTCGCCCGTCCGTGTAGCTACAGGCATACCGTCCGCGGATGGATCAACAGCCATAAAACCCTTCTTCTTGGGAGCCATGGCGTTGAAGATGATGAAGAAACTGGCGCGCTGATCGCTAGATCAGGTTCACGCAACCTTTCCCCCTACCTGGCGTGCCAAAGATGTCGGCGTACGACACCTATGGGATCGCGTGGATCCCTTTATGGTTCGGCAGGGAGAAAGGTTTCCACAAAGAGCAGATCCAACGATCAACGCGAGGGATTTTTACCCAGGTTCGGGCCGCTGAGAAGCAGAAAACCCTACTCCTGCTTTAGTTGTATTGGATGTGTTGAACTCTAGCCCCAGGAGCGCTTGCGATGAACAGTACGTTCGAGCAGCAGCTACACATGCAGAATGGGCCAGAACTTCCTCCCCCCTGTAGCTACGCCTTGGGCCTCCTTTTATACATCGAAGGGGTCACCAACAGTGGTGAAGTACAAGAGGTGTAAAGTTGCTACAACGTTATCATACCTAATACTGACGACTTACGACAAATGCATTAAATGCTCCGTTTAGGTGTCCCTTAGCTTCTTTGGGACGGAAAAAGAGCACGTTCCATCAGCACCGCTTAACCCCATCCGCCGCTAATGCCATGACACGCATCCAGGAGGACAAACCCCGTCTGACAGGTTGGTCGCTACGCTGGAGCGGTGGCAGGGTGACAGGGTGGCGAGGTCTTGCCGAGTGCGAATCTTGCCGGGGCTCCGGAAGCCATCCCGGCAAGATCTTGCCGGGATCCCAGCCTTTGGTCTTCTGTCTTCTGATTATTGACTTGAATGCTTTCTTGACATTCTTGCACTTGCATCCAGCTGTCCCCCGGCAGGCCTTGCTGCTGGTGTGGCTACAACCGTCCGTGCACAAGTATGGGGTACTAAAAGACCCAAACTTTAGTACACCGACATTCCGCCTACCCCTCACTATGCTTGAGCTCGCCACGACCCGATAAGCTAAGTACACCCGCCGAATAAGGGCATAACTTTCTAATCCGGTGATAGCCCGAATGCTGGGCAAGAGACATGAGCGCTAACGTAAAAATACAGGCGCTACGGTCAGCTACGTAACCCCATCAGGATTCTTCTGGTTCCAGGAGCAAGGAAGGGCAGCGCGAGGGAAGGAGTCCGGTCACCCTACGCGACGTGGCTAAGAGTCTGACCTTGGGGGTGGCACGAGGGCCCGCCCCACGAGGGCCCGACCGGATGCCGTTGCCGGTCTTGGCGCGATTCCCTCGTAGGCCTCTCGAGGGGCGCCGGGGCGAATCGGCAAAAACACAAGGCCCCGTGGGAGAGGCGGAGTCGTGCCACGCCAAACAAACAATCGACGGCTTAAAGGAGGAGGAAGACGAAGGTAAAAATGCAAAGTTAATGCCCCCAGGGGCCAGGTGTTGCTTGACATGACAGGAACTGGGAAGAAAAAAAACAGGAGAGGCCTAGGCGGAGGAGCCGTCGTCGCCGTCTGGGTCGTCACCCACCGCAGCGCCGGAGTCGTCACTCTCGTTGGAGAGGGGCTCCTGGATGAACCGCTCCACCAAGGACCCCACGTGCAGGCGCACCTCGTCGCTGAGAGGCCTCTGGTGCTCCTCGGGCACCGGATCCATGACGCGGAGGAGGTCGGGCTCCGGGGCGAAGCGGCGAAGGTTGGAGAAGACGCATGTCAGCACGAGGTCCAGGAGGTCACGCGCGCTGGACACATTGTCCTCGTCCACCCGGGAGACGCCGGTCTCCAGCGCCTCCACCGCCTTGCCGAAGAAGTTGAGGTAGCCCCCGTCGCCGTGCGCGCACGTCAGCGCGGGGGCTTCCCCAACAAATCGGCTCACCGCGCCGACCGCGCGTTAGGCGATGTCCAGATACTGCTTGGCGCGCTGCGCCTCCAGCATCTTCGCGTAGGCCGCCTCGTCCTGGGCGGCCTGCATGGCGTCGACAGCCCCCTTGACCTGGGTCTGGAGCGACGCCAGCTCCGCCCAGGCCTCCGCCTCGCCCCTGAGCGTGGCCTGGAGGGCGGCCTCGGCGTCTGCTAGCTGAACCCTCAGCGCATCCGTCTCCTCCTGAAGCTCGTCGAGCCTGCGCCTCTTGGGCGCGAGCGCCCTGGGATGAGGGAACGATGAAGACCAGCGCGGCAGATGCGATTACAAGAGAAGAAAGCGGGTGACGAGGTACTTACTCGTCAATAATGGCCCAGCGCCGGCGGGCTTGGGCCGGCCTCGAGGGTCCCCCACCGCTGCCTCCGGGGGCCGCCGGGGGCTCCGAGCGCTTCCCCGCACCTTCCGCGCTTCCACCGGACGCCATGGATGAGCAAGGGAAAGGAGGAGGACGAGGAAGATAACTTGGAAGGAAGAGAAGCGAGAGGGCGTGTCAAGATGGCAAGACCCCCCAGGCAGGGCGGGTTCATAGGCGCAACCACTGCCCGTGGGGCGTCGTGGGGAGTGGAGCCGCCATGCACCTTGACCGACGCGTGCCAGACTCGATCGGCGCGCTATCCTGCCTCACGTCGTTTCCCCTGCCCCCGTCGGGTCACATCCTCGTGGCACGAGGCGGGGGAGGACGCAAGGGGTCAGCGGCATTCAAAGGAGAGCAATGATGGCCGAGGTGGTGCGCAGGCCTCGCCTCAGCCCGACTCAGGGCGGTTTCCGACGTCTTCGAGGTGCCGAGACGCCCACATTTCATGGTGCGCCACGCGTCAAGTCGGGCCCGCAGGCGATTGGGGCCCATGGCGCTTCGGGCCATCCTCCGTGGCTTCACCCCGAAGCTAACTCGACCGCGCCTCGGGCCCGGGGACTACTGTCGGCATTCTGGATACCGGGGTACCCAGACTTGCCTGCCTGCGGCCCAGGGCGTGGCCCACTTCGACGACCGAGTACGGCCCAGCGCGGCCTCGCTCAACACAAGGCCCTCGCGAGACCCCGAGCTCACGAGGGAAACAGTGGCAAGACCAGCAGGGGGTAGGCCACCCCAGGCCTCCTCCCGAGCGGTGGAGATCTCTATGCACGTTAGGCCTCAGGAGGTCAAGGATGACGCCAGTCAGGTCAAGCGGGTGCCAGCGCGCCAGAGGGGACAGTTTCCCCTTTGGTGCAAAGGAGGCAGGGGCGCACGCGAGTTCCCAAAGCGCCCCCCCCCCCACTTCGGTGCAACAAGACCAAGACCCCAATCCCCGTAGGACGGACGTCATCACCGAGCCCACCTCTGCATCACCGTCGACTACTTTGCAAGCGAAGACCGCCTTTCGTCGGGATAAGATGTACCTCCTGTCCCCTTTCAAATTTGGCCGTTGTGGGATCCCTTCCCGCCATTGCGATAAGGGAAGAGGACCTAGGCCGCTATAAATAGAGGCTAGGCAGCCCAGTAGAGGGAGAGGAGACAACCACCCCGCAAACACACTCGCAAGGCAACACACCACTGTACTAGTTCATCCACAAACATCCTCGTGAGGCAAGCCACCAAAGGCTGGAGTAGGGTTTTACGCTTCGCAGCGGCCCGAACCTGGGTAAACTCTTGTGTGCCATCTTCTCCCTTGGCATCGAGCGGGGTTATCGTGTTTTAAGCTTGGAGGGGGCGAAGCTGTTGGGGAATCTTCGCACACGCCCCTGGGTTCGAACTCCTTAGGGTTTTGCGGAGCCCGAAATCCGACAGCGTTCTGATACGTCTCCAACGTATCTATAATTTTTGCTTGTTCCATGATGTTATATTATCATTCTTGGATGTTTTACAATCATTTTATAACAAATTTATATCATTTTTTGGGACTAACCTATTAACATAGTGCCAATTGCTGTTTTTGCTTGTTTTTTACTTCGCAGAATATCAGTACCAAACGGAGTCCAATCGCGACGAAACTTTTTGGAGATTTTTTCTGGACCAGAAGACACCCAGTGGGCCAAAGAAGTACCAGAGAGGTGGGTTGTGGAGGCCACAACCAACATGGGCGCGCCAGGGGGCCCCCGACGCGCCCTGGTGGGTTGTGCCCTCCACGGGGCCCCCCTCCACCGCCTCTGGCGCATATAAATTTCCAAATATTCAGAAAACCCTAGGGGAGTCGACGAAACACAGTTCCAGCCGCCCCAAGTTCCAGAACCTCAAGATCCAATCTAAACACCATCACAGAGGGGTTCATCTTCTTCATATGTTCCTGTCCGATGATGCGTGAGTAGTCCACCATAGACCTACGGGTTCGTAGGCAGTAGCTAGATGACTTCCTCTCTCTCTTTTGATTCTCAATACAATGGTCTCTTGGAGATCTATTTGATGTAAACTTTTGCGGTGTGTTTGTTGGGATCCAATGAATTTTGAGTTCATGATCAGTTTCTATCCATGAATATTATTTGAGTCTTCTTTGATCTCTTATATGCATGATTACTTATAGCCTCGTATTTCTTCTTCGAATCTTTGGTTTAGTTAGGCCAACTAGATCTATTTTTCTTGCCATGGGAAGAGGTGCTTTGTGATGGGTTCGATCTTGCGGTGTCATTTCCTAGTGACAGTAGGGCAGCAAGGCACGCATGTATCGTTGCCATTAAGGATAACAAGATGGGGTCTAATCCTACATGAATAGATCTTGTCTACATCATGTCATCGTTCTTATTGCATTACTCCGTTTTTCCATGAACTTAATACACTAGATGCATGCTGGATAGCGGTCGATGTGTGGAGTAATAGTGGTAGATGCAGGCAGGAGTCGGTCTAATTATCTTGGACGTGATGCCTATATAATGATCATCACCTTGGATATCGTCATGATTATTTGATATTCTATCAATTGCCTAACAGTAATTTGTTCACCCAGCGTGTGCTATACTCATGAGAGAAGCAACTAGTGAAACCTACGGTCCCCGGGTCTACTTTTCCAACATATTGCTTTCCGATCTATCTTTTTGCCTCTTTGTTTTCAGATCTACTAAACCAAAAAACCCAAAAATATATTGCTACACTTTTTATTTGACCTTTTTATTTTGTGTTCTTGAGAGATCTATCTCTCCTATCTATCACTACCTAATCTATCTTTTTACCGTAGAGAGATTGACATCATCTTTTTCGCGTCGGGTTGCAAGTATTTGTTATATTGGGTGCAGGTGCTACTTATTGGGTGGTGGTGATCCTCCTACTGGTTCGATAACCTTTGTTTCATAACTGAGGGAAATACTTACCGTCGTTGTGCTGCATCATCCCTTCCTCTTTGGGGAAATACCGACGCAGTCCCAAGCCACGTCAAAGGAATTTCTAGCGCTGTTGCCGGGGAAGAAGCGGTCTCTTCTACGTGCCAATCTCAGACGCTGAGGAGACGTATCACGTTCCATCTTAGCCGCCTCAGTGCTGACATCTTCAGGGGCATACCTCGAAAGGAGGTTGGACTTCTGCATGTACTCCTTGATAGAGCCACCTCCTTGCTTCAGCGCTCAAAATTCCCGCTTCTTGATAGCCATGATTCGTGAAGGAATGTGAGCCGTGCGGAATCCTTCCTTGAAATCAGGCCAAGTGATCACATGGTCGCCTTGCATGACCTTGAATCCATCCCACCAGGCTCTGGCGGTACCTTCGAGTCAGTGAGACGCATAAAGCACCTTCTCATGATCCGCGTTGCAGTTGACCAGTGCAAGGAGGTCCTCGATGGTGCGGATTCAGTCATCGGCATCCAGGGGTTCGGCAGTCTCGATGAAGCTTGGGGGCGAATTCCTCATGAACTTCGACAGAGTGGAACGGCCATTGCCGTTCCTTCCTTGCTTTTGGTTGTTCACAAGGGCTTGAGTCATCTACTGAATATCCGTGGAGTTGGCTTGGCATTCCTCCCGGAGAACTTGGAGAAACCGAGCTATGATCATGTTCTCCGATGGAGGTGGTGTCGGGGGAATGTCGCCATGTGGCTGCTCCTGGTGAGCTCCAGCGTAAGCAAACCCACCAGCTCCCTCCTTCTGGCTAGAGTTGCCGGCATCAGGGTTGTCAAAAGTGCTGGTGTGGGTTGTAGTCACCATTCTGTTTGGATAAGCCAAGTCAAACAACTAGGATAGACGCGAGGGAAAATGATCAATAGAGGTAACGCGCCTAAGGGCGTTGGTACAGTGCAAGTGTGATCAAAGCTCGAAAGACCAAACTCATAATATTAAGATAAGATAGACGATGGAGTTGCTTACATGTTGCCTAAGGAAAAAAGCGCGACTTGCATCGGAACACAAACACCAAGCACACATGGTTTCATATGAACCATTACAAGGACTCGACTTCACATGAGTGGTACATGACTTATCCTACCCTAGGGGTCGTCGGACTCAAGTGGTGGAGTGCGCGGTCTCGTACTCATGCTCCTTAGGATCTTCCTCCTTGTCATCATCCATACGGGCGTCGTCTACGATCGAGGGGGTCGGAGAACGAGGAGGTCCATCCAGACGACACTTTGTCGGTGGGTCAGTGAAGAGCGCACGGTACTCCTTCGCACTCATGCGACGACGACGTGTGGGTGCATCTCTAGCTGGGGGTACTCCTCCTCTATAAGCAATAGCTGGTCGTCCCTCGGAGGCTCCATCCTTCTTGATCTTTTCGGCCGTCACCTTGGCTTGACGAAGTAGCTCTCGGGTGCGGTGAAGTTCCTTGCGGAGCTTCACGGACTCCATAATTAGGTTGTAAGCCAGACTATCGGCGGAGAGGCTGAAGTAGGTCTGGAACCTGAGTGGTGTGCCATCCTCCTTGGATGGGACCAATGTCCAACTCTCGCCAATATCATCCTTCCTAAAAGGTAGGTAGCGAGTAGCTGGCTCGTCCGCCATCTCTGGAATGATGTCTCGAAGGTGGATAAGTGCCTTGCGCGTAGCTGTCTCGACTGCGAACCCAGGGTCTCCATCTGTGGTCCTTCAAAGAACCAACTCATCGGGGAGTCGTTTGGCTTCATGACCACGTCAACGTGGTACTCCTTTGTGACGGCATCGACCCAGTGCTCGTGGTAGAGGAAAACGGGTGGTCGTCGATGCTAAGAGGTCCTCGGGTACAACGGCCATCTACAAAGGTTCGAAGGGAGGAGTGTCAGTAAGGGTTTGAAATAGACAAGAAGATAAGAGGAGTATAGAAACTATTGCATTTAGCAACTAGGTATAGTTTTTGAAAAGGGTTTTATCCTAACTTACGTCCATGCTAACTAACGCTTCCTACAGTCAGGATGGCTGTGATACCAGCTTTGTGGGGACCCCGACTCATAAGTCGAGATCACCGAATGCACGTGTACAGTGATACCAGAGATCAATGCTCACTGAACACACAGAAGCTGAATAACAAGAGTCTTACATTCATACAAACCATCTTACACAAATAAAGACCATCAAGGTCAAGTCTTACATAGATAGGGCCATGAAGGCAAAACAACAAACATAAACTCGCAGCGGAAATCTTGATAGATAGCGTTGGCCCATGCCATTTGCCTTAACCCAACAGGCATTCTGACTGGGAAGCGTCCCAATTCGCATGTTCATCACCAACGAACACTTCACCATATTCCTGCTCTTCCACGCCTGGCCAATTAAATAACCAGTGGCAAGCCAATGAGAACTTTGAATGTACTCACAAGCAACCCATGTTTTGGAACAAGGTATAACAATGCATGATATAGCACTAAATAGGTAAGTTGCGGAAAGCTAATTTTTGAGTTCAATGACAAGATTAATCAACTTGTAAAAGCATGCATCATGAGGTTACGGATATCCATGCGAACAAGTTACTAATATCAATATAAATAGGGGTTGAACATCTCATGTTCAATCACTATGATAAGTCATCTAACTTAGCTCAAGTACCATCTTTTATCTCACACAAACACTCACACACACACACACATACCAAGTTTGTGAAAACATCGGACGTAGTTTAAGCAAGACCACCAACTGTCCATGACTGTGGACACGGCTATTCGAATTGTTTTACACTCTGCAGAGGTTGCACACTTTACCCACAAGACTCGGGGAACTTACATGTCATCCACGACTCGCGGTATATTACATAACCGAGGTAAGAACCCGAACAATGCCTTTCCCTTGACGACACTAAACAATGAGTTCACTCGTTGGCCCACTTCTTCATGATATACATCACATGAGAATCGCTAAATCATTGTACCATTCATGAAGGGACACAACGGTGTGCCCGGTTGTCGGTGTTCTGGGATTGGGGGTACCTAGACCTGCCTGCCTGCGGCCCAACGTGTGGCCCACTATGATGGCCCTATACGGCCTGGCGACAAACCTCGCAAGACAAGACCCTCGCGAGGGGCCCGGCCTCGCGAGGGGAACAATGCCAAGACCTCCGGGGGCGCGTCCTCCTCAGGCTGCCTCTCGAGGAGCGGAGATTCCTATGCAGAATCCAGCCTCAGGAGGTTGTGATGACGTGAGCTATGACGACCATTGCAAGCGGGCGCCCGCGGGCGCAGCAGAGACAGTTTCCTCTTTCAGGCTAAGGAAGCAAGGACAGACACGGGTTCCCAAGGAAGCCCCCCAAAGGTTTCCATTCCGGTGCAACAAGACCAAGACCACGGGCTCAGCAGGACGGATGTCATCGCCGAGCCCACCTCTGCGTCATGCCAGGAGCTTTGCAAGCGAAGACCACCTTCAGTCAGGATAAGCTATACCTCCTGTCCCCTTTCAAATTTGGCCGTTGTGGGATCCCTTCCCGCCATTGTGATAAGGGAAGAGGACCAAGGCCCACTATAAATAGGGACTACCCACCACCGTAGAGGGGGATCGGATCCTCCCACACCAAAGAGCCCTCGCGAGGTCGCTCAACCACTGTACTAGTTCATCCCAAACCTCCTCGTGAGGCCAATCCACCAAAGGCAGGAGTAGGGTTTTACACCGTAAGGTGGCCCGAACCTAGGTAAATCGCTGTGTCCATCTTCTTATGTTCTCGCGTATCTTCGGCAGGGTTTGGCTATGGGGCGGTAGGCTCGAGACTTGAGCTGGTTGGGATCTTCGCACACGCCCCAGAGTTCGAACCTTCTTGGGTCTGCGGAGCCTTGAATCCGACATTTGGCGCGCCAGGTAGGGGCGTGTCGGAGCTTCACCATCACCAGCCGCGTTTCACCTTCACCTCATCGTCCCCATGGTGGGAGCTGTCCCCAAGACTTGGCAGCCCACGGCCTATGGAGATGCCGCGGTTTGTCAGGCTGCGCCCGCGGTCGCATGTATCCTCGGTGGGTCGCAAGCAGCCGCGTTCGGCCACCATGTCAAGCAGTTTCTTCGCCGGGCAGGTGCAGTTCAGCCGCGGCTCGAGGCCCCACAGAGCGGGGCAAAGCCTGAGACCGACATCACCTTCGACTCCAGGAACCATCCCAGGACGACGGTCGCTGCGGGTGCGCTCCCCATGCTGTGCACGCCAACCATCGGCGGCATTTCTGTCACCAAGACCCTCATCGACGGTGGCGCCGGCCTCAACGTCCTTTCTGTGGAGGCCTTCGACATGCTCCAGATGCCCTATCACCAGCTCGCACCCTCCCGGGCCTTCTCAAGAGTGGTCGGGGCACCGCCACCCCCTTGGGGCAGGTGCGCCTTCCCGTCACCTTCGGCACCCGCGACAACTACCGCACCGAGCTGATCGACTTTGACGTCGCCCGCATCGGCCTTGTTGGAACATGCGGTACGCTACGCTAGCGCCAAATAAAATTTTCTACCGTGCACCCAAGAACATGCTGCTGGAAATAGATCACGGGATCGGGTTTACCACTAGACGCGCAGTCACCGCAGCGGAAGTAGAGTTGGTGGTGCGTGTAGTCGATCAGACAATTCGTCTCCTCCTCGTGTAGCCGATCTCCCACGAACAGCGATCTCCCACGAACAGCTCCTCGCGGATCCCTTGAACAGTTCCTCACGGATCCCTCAAACGGTTCATCCAAGCACCACAGATGCGATGCCTCCAAGATATCCACACGTACGGGGGCAGCGTTGGGCGGCGGACTGCTAGGTCCGATCGCACGGCATGGTGACGTGGGGAGTGGCGGTGGCTGTCGACGGGAGGAAAAGATCAACCCTGAAAGGTGCGCCCACTCCCCTTTATATAGACCTCCGAAGTGGGCTCAACACTTGAGGCCCACGACAAGTCTAGTCCCATTTTCCTTTCGGATCCAATCCTAATGGGCTGCAATCCCTTAAGTGTGCGACCCTATAGGTTCACGTACACATGGACACGACCCGAGTCGATAGTCGGTAGCGGCTCCTAGCAGAACATGCCAACTCCCATGTGTGCGCAAAGTCGTTAGACGAACCTCGACAATGTGTCATATACAACATTCCTATTGCCTCATGATATAGGTTGTAGATCTCAAGGCGAGTACTTGTGAACCTTGTGGTAGCTCGACATCTCTTCTCGAAACCGTGATGCAGATTCCTGAACTGGGTTAACAATTAACCCATGTCACATGGCCATGCTTTCTGAATCTGATCACACGAGAGGGCCCAGCGAATATCTCTCCTCACGGAGGGGCAAATCCCATCTTGGTTAACCATGTCTCGCAGCATGTCTCATGACTCACCCGAAAGCTACCTTTATAACTACCCAGTTACGGAGTAGCGTTTGATAGACCGTAAGTAAGTCGATCCTCATCCCGAGAACGTGCGATGACCTCAGGTCTAGGACATGGCATATACATTGTGGTTGAGACTAACAGATGACATTATCTCACTTTTTCTCAAAGTGGGTCTGTCCGACTCGGTGATCTCAATCCCCGAGTCCATACTATCAGTTTAGGATCTCTATGCACATGACTTGTGAAACGTAGTCATCAACTGAATCGTATACTAGTAAAGGATATGTGTCCGCATAACCTTAACAACTACGGACTATTAGAACAATCATCATACTATATATAGTCTCACAAATAAGTCACATACTTATTGATACATATCACTGATGATGTTCAAGGACAATACAAAATACTCATGAATACATAGGAAACGAAATCATCACATGATTGCCTCTAGGGCATATCTCCAACAGTCTCCCACTTGCACTAGAGTCAATCATCTAGGCATCGTATGCCCACGGACCTCGTGTGCATCTCATGCTTTGACTGCGGGAGAGGCTTCGTTAATGGATCAGCAACATTTGCATCCGTGTGTATCTTGCATATGTTTACATCGCCTCTCTCGACAATGTCGCGAATGAGGTTAAAACGCCTGAGTATGTGTTGGGTTTTATGATGGTTCCGTGGTTCCTTGACTTGTGCAATAGCACCACTATTATCACAATAGAGGTCCAACGGTGTCGGCGTTCTGGGAACGGGGGTACCCAGATCTGCCTGCCTGCGGCCTAGGGCGTGGCCCATTTCATCAGCCCGGCGCGACCCCACTCAAGACAAGGACCTCGCGAGGGCCCAAGCCTTGCGAGGAGGGGCGGCGTCAAGACTAGCAAGGGAGGGGCCCCCCCAGGACCCCTCTAGAGCGACGGAGATTTCTATGCAAGTCCCGGCCTCGAGAGTCAAAGATGACACAAGGAAGGACAGGCGGGCGCCAGCGCGCCAAACGGAGCAGTTTCCCCTTTGGTGCAAAGGGAGCAAGGACGTACGCGGGTTCCCAAAGCCCCCCCCCCCAAAGGTTTCCATTCCGGTGCAACAAGACCACGACCACGAGCCCCGCAGGGCGGATGTCATCGCCGAACCCACCTCTGCGCCGTCGACAGCTACTTTGCAGGCGAAGACCGCCTTAGCGCAAGACGGGCACGTACTCCTGTCCCCCTTCAAAATTGGCCATTGTGGGATACCTTCCCGCCATTGCGATAAGGGAAGAGGGTAGGCTGCAACGTAGAGAGGGATCCAAATCCATTCCACCACTCATCCATCACCAAGCCACAGAGGGCCTCGAACACCTCAGGAGCGCCCTCATGAGGCTCTGAAACATTGTACTAGTTCATCCACCCCACCTCCTCGAGAGGCAATCCACCAAAGCAGGAGTAGGGTATTACGCTTCGCAGCGGCCCGAACCTGGGTAAACTATCGTGTTCATCTTCTTCCTCGTCATCGTGCGAGTTCATTGCTGTGTTCATCGAGTAGCGAGCTAGGTTGGGCGAAGCTGCAGGGGATCTTCGCACACGACCCTATGTTCGAATCTTAAGAGCTTTGCAGAGCCCAAAATCCGACATTTGGCACGCCAGGTAGGGGGCGTGTCGGAGCTTCCCCACTCGCGGCGACGGCCAAGCCTCAGGTCGACAACTCCATGGCGGGCGAGATCCCCGACAATGGCCGGTCCCCGGTGCGTGACGGCGCTAGGGCGCACAGGGCTGCCCCCGTGGTTGCCTGCATCCTCGGCGGGTCGCAGGCACCACCCTCCGGCCGCCATGTCAAGCGGTTCCTACGCCACGTAGGAGCGGTTCGGCCGCGGCCCGAGCCCGCGCAGCACCGCGCAGGGCCGGAGATAGACATCACCTTCGGCCCCGATGACCACCACAAGACGACGGCAGCCGCTGGAACGCTTCCTCTGATGTGCACGTCGACCATACGCCGCGTCGCCGTCTCCAGGACCCTCATAGACGGTGGCACCGGCCTCAACGTCATCTCCGTGGACGCCTTCGACCCGCTGCAGCTACCCCGTGACCAGCTCGCACCTTCAAGGCCCATCTCTAGGGTGGTCGGGGGGTCCGTCGTCCCTGTGGGGCGGGTGCGCCTCCCCGTCTCCTTCGGCACCCGCTCCAACTTCCGCACCGAGCAGGTCGACTTCGATGTCGCTCACATCCACCTTCCGTACAACGCAATACTCGGCTACCCCGCCCTCGCTCAATTCATGGCAGCAATGCACCCGGGCTACAACGTCGTCAAGATACCCGGGAGCGGCGGCGTCCTCACCATCGTGTGGGATGTCAAGGACGCGTCCCACGTGCTCAAGCTCTCCTACAAAGCCGCGGCCGCGGCGCACACCTGTGCCGGGGGCGCCGCACAGGCCGCGGAGGACCCCGAGGGTGCCCTCCCCGACGTCGCGCCAGTGAAGAAGAGGCAGCTGTTCTCCCAGAGTCGGGCGGAGACGAAGCGGGTGCCGGTGGACGAAGGAAACCCCGGCCCTACCTTCACCATCGGCGCCAACTTGCCTCAACATCAGGAGGAGGCGTTGGTGGCCTACCTCCGGGAGAACAAGGATGCGTTCGCATGGAGTGCCTCCGACCTGGTGGGGGTCCCAAGGGACGTGATCGAGCACCACCTCATGGTGTGCCCGAACGCGCGTCCGGTGAAGCAAAAGGCAAGAAGGGAAGCTCCAGAGAAGCAGGCGTTCATCGCCCAGGAGGTCGGCAAGCTCAAGGAGGCAGGGGTCAACTGGGAGGTGCGTTACCCAGAGTGGGTGGCCAACCCGGTGGTCATCCCGAACAAGTGCGGGAAGGAGCGTATGTGCGTCGACTTCATGAGCCTCAACAAAGCCTGCCCCCAGGACCCATTCCCGCTGCCGCGCATCGACCAGATCGTGGACTCCACCGCGGAGTGCGACCTCCTATGCTTCCTAGTCGCCTTCTCGGGTTACCACCAGATCAAAATGGCGGTGGAGGACGTCGAGAAGACGGCCTTCCTCACCACGTGCGGGGTATTCTGCTACACGTGCATGCCCTTCGGGCTGCGGAACGCCGGGGCAACCTTCCAGCGGCTGATGCACATCGCCCTGGGGCCGCATCTCGGGAGCAATGCAGAAGCCTACGTCGACGACATCGTGGTCAAGTCCAGGGCGGCCAAGACCCTGGTCGAAGACTTGGAGGAGACGTTCGCTAGCCTGAGGGAAGTGAACCTGAAGCTCAACCCTGAAAAGTGTGTCTTCGGGGTCCCCTCGGGCAAGCAGCTCGGTTTCCTGGTGTCGCACCGGGGAATCAAGGCGAACCCGGAGAAGGTCAAGGCCATAAACAAGATGAGCGCCCCCCAGACCCTCAAGGAAATGCAGGAATTGGCGGGATGTGTGACATCCTTGGGGCGTTTCATCTCCAAGCTTGGCGAGCGGGCCTTAGCGTTCTTCAAGATCATGAAAAGGAAGGGCCCTTTTGAATGGACCCCAGAGGCGGACGCGGCCTTCGAGGAACTCAAGCGATACCTCACGAGCCCGCCGGTGATGGTAGCGCCTCGCCCTCGGGAGCCTCTGCTGCTACACCTGGCTGCCACCCCCCACTCCGCCAGCGCTACATTGGTGGCAGTCAGGGAGGAGCGGGCCGGCACACGCGCCACATCAACGAGCACTGGCGGGCCCCCATGCACGAAGCGAGGGGGCTCGCAGGATCCCCAGGAGCCTGCTTCTCCCCAAGTCGGAGCACCTGAGGCCCAGGCCGCTCCGACGGCCCCTGAGGCGCTCAACCTTCCTGAGGCCCAAGCCGCTCCGACGACCCCTGACGCGCTCGACCCTCATGAGGGCCCTCCGCACCAATGGCCCCCGAGGCGCCCAGGCCCCTTGGGCCCGCCACGGGACCGGACCCCGCAGGGGACCTCACCCTCGTCGAACACCCGGTGTACTATGTCAGCACGGTACTACGGGACGCACGCTCACGCTACCCCATGCAGCAGAAGCTCCTCCTAGCACTCTTTGTCGCTTTCAGGAAACTGCGTCACTACTTCCAGGGACACCCCATCAAGGTCGTCTCTGCTTACCCCTTGGAGAAGATCCTACGCAACCCCAACGCGACAGGAAGAGTCACCGAATGAAACATCGAGCTGCAGGCCTTCAACATAGAGTTCAGCACGACCAGGGTCATCAAAGGGGCAGCCCTAGCAGACTTCGTGGCGGAGTGGACAGACGCCCCGGACCGAGGGCTAGAAGGGAGCCAGTCCATCACCCCTGGCGACGAGGCACCCGAAGGATGGATCATGCATTTCGATGGGGCCTTCACGCGCAAGGGAGCGGGAGCTGGGGTCGTGCTCACTTCCCTGGCAGGAGACAAGCTCAGCTATGCTGTGCAGCTCTGTTTCCAGCTTGGAGAGAAGGTCTCCAACAACATTGCGGAGTACGAGGGCCTCATCGCCAGCCTCAAGGCGGCGGCAGCCTTGGGAGTTCGGTGCCTCACCGTCATGGGTGACTCCCAGCTCCTCGTCAACTTCTCCAACAAAGAGTACACACCCAAGGACGAGCACATGGGGGCATATTTGGAAGAGGTACGTAGGATCGAAAAACGTTTTCAGGGCTTGGAGTTGCAACACATCCCGCGCAGCGCGAACAAGGAAGCCGATGACATCGCCAAGAGGGCCTCGCGCCGCGAGCCCCAGGAGCCAGGCGTCTTCGAGGAGCGGCTCTTCAAACCCTCCGCGGCACCACCTACTAAAGACCTGGCGCCACGAAGTGAGGAGCTTCCCCCAGCGCCGCCCACGGGGGCTGCGGACTATGGCCAGGCCTTAGGAGCCCGACTGCTCCTGGCCTTGGAGCCTCAGGCCAACAGCTGGATGCAGAAGTTCAGGGCGTACCTACTTCACGGCACGCTACCAGAGAAGGAGGAAGATGCGGAGCGTGTAGCCCGACAGGCCATAGCCTACTGCTTGCAAGACGGCGACTTGTACCGCAGGCGCCCGAACGACGTCGCGCTGCGGTGCATCTCCAAGGAGCAGGGGTGCGAGCTGCTAGCCGACATCCACGGAGGAGACTGTGGGCATCACTCCTCTTCGCGCACGCTTGCAGGGAAGGCATTTCGATCGGGCTTCTACTGGCCTTCGGCGCTTGACGACGCCATCGAGCTGGTCCGGTCTTGCGAGGCCTGCCAGTTTCATGCCAAGCAGATTCACCAACCCGCGCAGGGCCTCTAGACCATTCCGCTCTCCTGGCCCTTTGCGGTCATGGGGCTGGACATACTGGGGCCCTTTCCGGGAGCAGCGGGCGGGTACCGCTACCTCTATGTCGCCATCGACAAGTTCACCAAATGGGTGGAGGTGGAGCCCGTTCGCACCATCCCGGCAGGGTTGGCCGTCAAGTTCATCAAGGGCCTCATGAGCCGCTTCGGCGTCCCCAACCGCATCATCACCGACAACGGTTTGCAGTTCACAAGTAACCTCTTCAAGACCTATTGTGCTAACCTTGGAACGATAATATGTTACGCCTCGGTGGCCCACCCACGGAGCAACGGCCAGGCGGAGCGCGCCAACGCGGAGGTCCTGCGGGGCCTCAAGGCAAGGAGCTTCAAGAAGAAGCTTGAAGCTTGCGGCAGGGGTTGGGTCGATGAGCTTCAGTCGGTCTTGTGGTCCATCTGCACCACCGCGACTAAGCCCACCGGCGAGACCCCGTTCTTCCTCGTCTACGGAGCCGAAGCTGTCCTCCCCCACGAGATCAAGCACCGGTCCCCGCGGGTCTTGGCATTTGACGAGGAGCGTCAGGATGCTGCGCGAGGAATGGACCTCGTGCTTGGAGAGGAGGCGCGTCGTCGGGCCTCGCTCCGAGCTGCGCGGTATCAGCAAGCGCTACGGCGCTACCACTGCCGCAACATCCGCTCCAGGTCCCTCGAAGTCGGAGACCTCGTCCTGAGGCGGGTTCTCTCCAGGGAGGGCTTGCACAAGCTCTCGCCCATGTGGGAGGACCCGTTCAAGGTCGTTCATGTCTCTAGGCCTGGCGCCGTGCGCCTGGAGACTCAGGACGGGGTCCCCATCCAGAATGCCTGGAACATCCAGCACCTCCGGAAGTTCTACCCGTGACACTCTCACGTAATAATGAGTGGGATGTATACGCCCGGAGCCCCCCAAGGACGCGGAGGGGTTCCTCCCACGCAATGTGGCAGCCACAGCTCCGCGCTGGTGGAGAAGTCAACACAGCCCATCAATGGCTATGCCCATGCAACGTGCATGCCCTACGCTTAGCGCTGGGGGAAGACAAAGACTAGTCTAGGTGCCGGACGCGGCCGTTATTTGCTTTTCTCCTATTTGGATTTGCCAGCCTTTATGAAACTAAACTCGGGGATTTTTTCAAATCACGTTTTAAAGGAAAAGGTCAAAGATTTGTTTTCATCGCCATTTCTTATGTTGATTTCTCTCTCTTCGAGTCAAGCACTCGCCTGCTCCCCTCCCCCTCGTACCCCGCGAGCGGGGGCTGGGGGGCACGGTGCTTACACCTCGCCAAGGCCTTGGCGCCCGGATCCTCGCATGGCACTCACGGATGGGTCAGCAAGCGCATGTCGTCTCGTACTCGCCCGGGGGCTCCATTCACGGCCCGACGTGCCATCTTGGAAAGGAAACAAAAAAATTCTTCAGACAGCTTGAGCGTCTAAGGGGGCTCCTGAGCATCGCGCCTCAGGAGCCTTACCGGTCATAAGGCCACTCGCCTCCCTGATGTCGTCTTTGGTTTCCGGTCGGCATCGGGGGTGTCCGGGCCTCGCCCCGCGAAGTCTGTCCTGGTTTCCGGTCGTACCTAGCGGTGGTGGGGAAATGTACGGGACTGGGACCTGCCGATGTAGGGTTACTTGAACGACAACTCGGAGCCTTGGGAAGCCCGCCCTCTCGGGGCAGGCAGCAAAATTTTTGGGAGCCGCTTGAGCGTCTAAGGGGGCTCCTGAGCATCGCGCCTCTGGAGCCTTACCGGTCATAAGGCCACTCGCCTCCCTGATGTCGTCCTTGGTTTCCGGTTGGCATCAGGGGTGTCGGGGCCTCGCCCGGCGAAGTGCGTCCTGGTTTCCAATCGTACCTAACGGTGGTGGGGAAATGTGCGGGACTGGGACCTGCCGACGTAGAGCTGCTTGAGTGTCGAAGGGGGCTCCTGAGTATCGCGCCTCAGGAGCCTTACCGGTCGAAAAGCCACTTGCCCCTTGATGTCGTCCTTGGTGATCTGGTCGGCATTAAGGGTGTCGGGGCCTCGCCTCGTGAGGAGCGTCCAGGTGAACTGGTCGTACCTTGCGATGGTAGGGAAATGTGCGGGACTGGGACCTGCAGACACAGAGCGCCGATAGAGCTCCCAATCCACCTCGCTCGCAAGAAGAAGAAGCCCGCCGGGCGAACGGACCCTCTGAGCGCCACAGCCGCGCCTCCACAACCTAGAAGCCTACCACGAGCATGTCAAGCTAAGTATCCTAACCACGACCGGAAGGCAATTCCAACCAACAAAATGCAAAAAGTGCTGATAAAGAGGGGCAGGCGCCCGAGTCCGTTACACGCCCGCAGGGCCTCCCTTAGTTCTTCGATTGCAGGTACAGGAGAAGAGGAGGAGAAAGAAAGTGAAAAGCCGCACGGGGGCTGCCGCCTCGGGAGCCCCGGCATCGGCGCACCGGCGCTCAGTCGGTGTCCTCCTCTTCCTTCACGGCCCCGTGGAAGCGTGCCGGGACGGACGCCCCTGGAGCGGAAGAGCGGCGCCACGGCGGCTGGCTGCCCCCCGAGGCCCGGGCGCGCCGGCGTGGCGGCGCGTCGTAGCTGCTGTCACTGCTATCGCTCGGGCTCCCTTCGGAGGGGGTGTCGCTGCTGCTGGAGGCGCGGCGCCCGCCGTGAAGGGCAAGCTCATCTCCAAGATCGCTGGCCGGCGTCTTTTGAGCAGCACCCCAGGCGCTAGCCCTCTTCCCCGAAGATCTTGACGAAGAGCGTCGCCTCCCCGTCATACTTGAAGTGGAGGGTGCGCCTCCCCTTCAGGCCGCGAGCACGGGCGAACGCTTGCCACCCGCGGTTCAGGTACACGTAGCCTCCGGGGGTGACCTCGACCTCCACCCAAGACGCCGCGCTGCAGCAGCCGTCGGCCTGCAGCCACAGGCCGGCAGGCCCTCCGGCCGGCAGCGCCCCCGCGAAGAAGTTCGGGAGATGGAACAAAGCGGCCTCCGGCCTCTCCGCCCACATCACGAACTCCTGGGCCGTGTTGGCCGAATGGAGCCGCGGGAACGGCGGCCGGGTGGCCGCCGCCGACCTCCCACCTCGGGCGCCACCGCCTCGGCCACTGTGGCCGCCCGCGCTGGACGACGCCCCCCCGCGGCCGACGATGGTGACCCCAGGATGCGCAGAAGCACGGCCGCACTCACCGGGAACTACTGTCGGTGTCGCGGCATACTTCCGGGGGCGACCGTGGCCCCTCCTGGGCGGCGGAGCGGCAGGATCCTCCCCGGGAGCCTTTCCCTTCTCGGCAGCAGAGAACTTCCTCACCGACGCCATGACTGGGAAAGCGGCGGTTCGGAGGTGAGAAGGCAAAGAAGACGAAGGTGAATGAGGGCTTTCTAGCCCTCGCCCGTTTATATACAACCAAAGACCGCCCGGCGCCCCCTTGCGTTCCGGGGGCGTGCGGCCTCTGAAGGGTCACATCCGCGTGGCCCGAAGAGCAGCAGCATTCAAGGAAAGGGAATGATGGCCGGAGCTGCGCACGGGTGTCCTATCAATTTGACTTGGAGCGGTTCCAGACGCCCTCGGGGAGCGGGGGCGTCGCCGCTCGGGCGTTCGGCGCATGTAAAGCCTGGCCCGCAAGCGTTTGGGGCCCGCGGCGCTTTGGGCCGTCCTCGAGGCTTCGCCCAGAAGCCAGCTCCAGCGCGCCTTGGGTCCGGGGGCTACTGTCGGCGTTCTGGGAACGGGGGTACCCAGATCTGCCTGCCTGCGGCCCAGGGCGTGGCAGAATTTCATCAGCCAGGCGCGGCCCCACTCAAGACAAGGCCCTCGCGAGGGCCCAAGCCTCACGAGGAGGGGCGGCGTCAAGACTGGCAAGGGAGAGCCCCCCCCCCCCCAGGACCCCTCCGGAGCGGCGGAGATCTCTATGCAAGGCCCGGCCTCGGGAGTCAAAGATGACGCAAGGAAGGACAGGCGGGCGCCAGCGCGCCAGACGGAGCAGTTTCCCCTTTGGTGCAAAGGGAGCAAGGACGTACGCGGGTTCCCAAAGCCCTCCACCCCACCAAAGGTTTCCATTCCGGTGCAACAAGACCACGACCACGAGCCCCGCAGGGCGGATGTCATCGCCGAGCCCACCTCTGCGGCGTCGACAGCTACTTTGCAGGCGAAGACCGCCTTTGGGCAGGACGGGCACGTACTCCTGTCCCCCTTCAAAATTGGCCGTTGTGGGATCCCTTCCCGCCATTGCGATAAGGGAAGAGGACCCGAGCCACCGCTATATATAGAGGGTAGGCTGCACCATAGAGAGGGATCCAAATCCATTCCACCACTCATCCATCACCAAGCTACAGAGGGCCTCGAACACCTCAGGAGCGCCCTCATGAGGCTCTGAAACATTGTACTAGTTCATCCACCCCACCTCTTTGAGAGGCAATCCACCAAAGCAGGAGTAGGGTATTACGCTTCGCAGCGGCCCAAACCTGGGTAAACTATCGTGTTCATCTTCTTCCTCGTCGTCATGCGAGTTCATTGTTGTGTTCATCGAGTAGCGAGCTAGGTTGGGCGAAGCTGCAGGGGATCTTCGCACACGCCCCTATGTTCGAATCTTAAGGGTTTTGCGGAGCCCGAAATCCAACATACGGATTGGACGAGTCCTGAACCACTCCAAGATCAGAAATAAAATTCTTCACCCAAACACCTTCTTTTGCAGCTTCAGAAGCCGCAATGTACTCAGCCTCCATTGTAGAATCAGCTACCGTATCTTGCTTGGCACTCCTCCAGCTCACTGCTCCTCCGTTCAGAATGAACACAAACCCAGATTGAGATCGACTATCATCCCTATCGGTTTGGAAACTAGCATCAGTGTAACTCTTTACAATGAGCTCATCCCCACCTCCATAAACTAGGAACATATCCTTTGTTCTTCTCAAGTATTTAAGGATATTCTTTACCGCTGTCCAGTGACTCTCACCTGGATCAGCCTGGTATCTGCCTACTACGCTTAGAGCAAAGCTAACATCGGGACGAGTACATACCATAGCATACATGATGGACCCGACAGCCGAAGCATACGGAATCCCATCCATGCGTCTTCGCTCATCAGGAGTCGAAGGACTCTGAGTCTTGCTAAGACTAATGCCATGTGACATGGGCAAGAACCCTTTCTTGGCATCTTGCATGTTGAACCGCTTCAACACCTTGTCTATATGCGTACTTTGGCTTAATCCAATAAGCCTTCTCGATCTATCTCTATAAATCTTGATTCCCAAAATATAAGCTGCTTCTCCCAAGTCTTTCATCGAAAAACTATTTTTCAATGAGTCCTTGACAGATTCAAGCATTTGAACATCATTTCCAATCAACAATATGTCATCCACATACAGGATTACAAATGCAACTGAGCTCCCACTGACCTTATTGAATACACCATGATCATAGTCGTTCTTGATGAAGACAAACTCTTTGACCGCTTCATTAAAACGAATGTTCCAATTCCGAGATGCTTGCCTCAATCCACAAATGGATCTCTGAAGCTTGCATACCATGCCAGCATTCTTTGGATCGACAAAACCCTCGGGCTGTGTCATATACACGTCCTCAGTTAAATTTCCATTAAGGAAAGCCGTTTTGACATCCATCTGCCATATCTCATAGTCGAAATATGCAGCTATAGCAAGAATGATCCGAATTGATTTAGGCATCGCTACCGGTGAATAAATCTCACCATAGTCAACTCCTTGAACTTGTCGATAACCTTTAGCGACAAGTCGAGCCTTATGGACAGTAACATTTCCATCCATATCAGTTTTCTTCTTAAAGATCCATTTGCACTCAATGGCTCGAACGCCATCTGGCGGATCAACCAAGTTCCAAACTTGATTGTCATCCATGGACTTTAATTCGGATCTCATGGCCTCAAGCCATAACTCGGAATCAGGGCTCACCATTGCTTCCGCATATGTGGTCGGTTCGTTGTTCTCCAAGAACAACACATTGCAATCGTGCATATTACGCAACCATTCCCACCTACGTTGAACCGGCGCCGATTCCACTACGGGTTCCCTGACTAACTCCGGCGTGATTGAATCACCTGTCGGAACATCCCCGTGTGGCTCTCGAATTTCTTCGAGTCGGACCGACCTCCCACTAGCCTTCCGATTGACAAACTCTTTCTCAAGGAAAACTCCATGTCGAGCGACAAACAATTTGCCCTCTTCACGGTTGTAGAAGTAATATCCCAAGGTTTCCCTAGGATATCCCACGAATATCACTTGTCCGACTTGGGTGTGAGCTTGTCCGACTGGAGTCGCTTGACATATGCTTCACAACCCCAAATCTTTAGAAAAGACAAGCTATGAATCTTTGCAGTCCATATCTCATATGGTGTCTTATCTACGGACTTTGATGGTACCCTGTTTAGTGTGAAAGTTGCGGTTTCTAGAGCGTATCCCCAAAATGACAAGGGTAAATCCGACTGACTCATCATCGATCGGACCATGTCTAACAAAGTACGATTCCTCCGTTCCGACACACCATTTCTCTGTGGCATACCTGGAGGAGTGAGTTGTGGAACTATTCCATGGTTTTTCAGATGATCATCAAACTCCTAGCTCATATACTCACCGCCACGATCAGATCGTAGAAGCTTGATTGTCTTGCCAAGTTGATTTTCCACTTTGTTCTGAAACTCCTTGAGCTTTTCAAAAGTTTTTGACTTGTGCCTCATCAAGTAGACATATCCATATCTACAAAAGTCATCGGTAAAAGTCACGAAGTATTGGAAACCACCTCTAGCTATCGTGCTCATTGGTCCACATACATCACTATGTATAAGTTCCAATAGCTCAGACGCCCTCTCACAACTCTGTGCAAAAGGAGTCTTAGTCATCTTGCCGAGTAGGGAGGACTCACATGTCTCAAATGATTCAAAATCAAATGAAGTCAAAATTCCATCATCATGGAGATTCTTCATGCGCTTTTGACTAATGTGTCCTAGTCGACAGTGCCAGATATAAGTCGGATTTATCTTGTTAGGCTTATGCCTCTTGACATTTATGTTATAGACCGATTCACCTTCAAGATCTAATATAAATAACCCATTCTTAATAGGTGCAAAGCCATAAAACATTTCATTCAAGTAAATAGAACAACCATTGTCCTTAATACCGAATTCATAACCTTGCCTCATCAAACATGAGGCCGAAATAATGTTTTGACTCAATGCAAGAACATAATAACAATTATCAAGTTCCATTACAAATCCTGAAGGTAAATTAAGTTGCATGGTGCCGACGGCTAATGCAGCAACTCTTGCTTTATTCCCGACGCGTATGTCAACTTCTCCTCTTGCAACATTCCTAGTCCTTCTTAGCCCCTGCATCGAGTTGCATATGTGAACAACCGATCCGGTATCATATACCCAAGAGCTACTAGAAATATCAGCAAGAAAAATGTCTATAACATATACAACAAGTGTACCTGAAGAAGAAGTCACACTTCCAGTCTTTTTGCCTATCTGGGTAAGCCAATTGCTGTAGTTCCTCTTCCAATGACCGGTTTCCTTGCAGTGAAAGCAAACGCTCCCCGTGTTTGGTCCAGACTTAGGCGCGGCGGCAACAGTAGGAGTTGCCTCCTTGCCCTTTGCCTTAGTCTTTTTCTTGGACCAGCTCTTCTTGAACTTTGTCGTGTTCTGCACCATCAACACTTGATGCGTGCCTTTCTTGATATCCTGCTCTGCCACTTTTAGCATCCCATGCAATTCAGTGAGCTTCTTTTCCATGCCGTGCATATGGAAGTTCGAGATGAACGCCCATAGCTAGTCGGAAGAGAAGCCAGAATTGTATCCGTGGACAATTCGTCCCCAAGTGGGAAGCCCAACCGATCCAAAGCTTGCATGTATCCGATCATCTTGATCACATGCGGGCTCAGTGGATCACCCTCTTTCAGCTTATAATCCATTAAGGATCACCAGACATTGAACCTTTCGGTCCTTGCCTGCATCTGAAACATGCTCTTGAGGTTCTCGATCATATCGAAAGCCTCAATGTTTTTGAAATGCTGCTGCAGATCGGGCTCCATAGAAGCCAGCATGAGACAGCTGATCTCGTTTGACTCATCAACGAGTTTCTGGTGGGCATTCCTGGCCATGGCATTAGCATTCTCGGCAGGTTCCTCTGGAAGGGGTTCCTCTAGAACATGTTCCTTTTTATCATGCCTGAGAACAATTCTCAGATTTCTATACCAGGTGGTAAAGTTTGTTCCATTCAGTTTATCCTTTTCTAGGATTGATTTCAACGAAAAACTGGGTTGAGCATGTGGTGCCATTGATCTACAACAGAAATATACAAAACACTAAGACATGTATTCATAAAGAGTAATTCAAATTAAACATTTTAATAAGAACATTACTCCCACTAAAATCAACATCCCTCCGTTGATTCTTAGTGATTCAAGATCCAAGATCCACATGTCAACTAGTGAGCTTTTGCATCACTGCTAGAAGACTAGATCACTCGGTAAGCAACACATGCTAATCGTATCTCTATACGACTCTTTTTTGTTGGGGACATCTCATGCCATGCCAACTCTTATGCCTCGAGGCCCAAAACTATTTTGATAGCCACGACAACTTAACCAATGCTTCGCTCGTAAGTGTCCGACACAAACACACCACGTTAAGGAGAATTAGCAGCACCCTAATTTTATAGGCCCACCACTAAAAATACTTAACATGTGCTGTTGCAGCAATTGGGGAGGCAATTTTACTTGACATTCTTTGAGGGATCACCCTACTTAATAACATCTATCATGCAAAAGAAGGGCGCATAAAAGAGATAAACTTTCACATGCAGTTTTTATATGTGTGATATGGTATAGCCCCTTTCATCAACGCATGGTGATCTCCATCTCCACGTGCGCTGCATGCCCATGGCGATCTCCATCTCCATGCATGGTAGCCCTTGTGGTGATCTCCATCTTCACACATGGTGTCAACCGCCAAGTGTTACATAAGATACTATGCTATTACAAACTAATAGCTATGTGAGTAAATTACATTACGAGGCATCTCATGTTAACACGCATGTCATTAATACAATAATGGGATAACCATATGGCTCCAGCCGGTTGCCGCACTCATGACACGCAGATCATGATTTAATAATTTACAAGCAACATTCATGGGCTATACCAAATCACAAGCATTCCGTGCAAAAACAAGTCAGACGTTTTACCACCGAAAATAAAACTGTCCGAAAAACTATTTTCCAAGAGAATTTTGACATTGAAAATATCGCTGAAAAAGGCTAAGCTGTTGAAGGTCAAAAGCATCTTTTCGTGCCCTTCAGTTTGAGAGGTCGTGGAGCGAAAAAGGAGTTCGTATGCAAAAGTTATGCCCGTTTTACTGTGACCCCTCCAACAGATTTCAGCACTGCGGAAATCACATTTCCACGGTGTCGATCTTTGCTCTGGTTCGATCAATCTCATTGATCTTCGCATGGTGCATCTGGATTTACGTTTCACTACTACCCCGATGGCGGAAAACGACCGGTAGGGGTAATTCGTGTCACGACCTCTGCATCACGATCACTGAATCAAGATCACGAAACCAACCGTCAACACTGACGTGCACAGCCGATCTCATCGACCCGCACCTGAACCGATCTACATATCTCATATGCAAATCACCGAATCTATCACCACATAGCGGAGGCTCTGATACCACTGTCGGAACACGCGGTACGCTACGCTAGCGCCAAATAAAATTTTCTACCGCGCACCCAAGAACATGCTGTTGGAAATAGATCACGGGATCGGGTTTACCACTAGACGCACAGTCACCGCAGCGGAAGTAGAGTTGGTGATGCATGTAGTCGATCAACCAATACGTCTCCTCCTCGTGTAGCCGATATCCCACGAACAACGATCTCCCACGAACAGCTCCTCGCGGATCCCTCGAACAGTTCCTCACAGATCCCTCGAACGGTTCGTCCAAGCACCGCAGATGCGATGCCTCCAAGGTATCCACACGTACGGGGGCAACGTTGGGCAGCGGACTGCTAGGTCTGATCGCACGGCATGGTGACGTGGGGAGTGGCGGTGGCTGTCAACGGGGGGAAAAGATCAACCCTGAAAGGTGCGCCCACTCCCCTTTATATAGACCTCCGAAGTGGGCTCAACACTTGAGGTCCACGACGAGTCTAGTCCCATTTTCCATTCGGATCCAATCCGAATGGGCTGCAATCCCTTAAGTGTGCGACCCTATAGGTTCACGTACACATGGACACGACCCGAGTCGATAGTCGGTAGCGGCTCCTAGCAGAACGTGCCAACTCCCATGTGTGCGCAAAGTCGTTAGACGAACTTCGACAATGTGTCATATACAACATTCCTTTTGCCTCATGATATAGGTTGTAGAGCTCCAGGCGAGTACTTGTCACCCTTGTGGTAGCTCGACATCTCTTCTCGAAACCGTGATGCAGATTCCCAAACTGGGTTAACACTTAACCCATCTCGCATGGCCATGCTTTCTGAATTTGATCACACGAGAGGGCCCAGAGAATATCTCTCCTCATGGAGGGGCAAATCCCATCTTGGTTAACCATGTCTCGCGGCATGTCTCACGACTCACCCGAGAGCTACCTTTATAACTACCCAGTTACGGAGTAGCATTTGATAGACCCTAAGTAAGTCGATCCTCATCCCGAAAACATGCGATGACCTCAGGTCTAGGACATGGCATATACATTGTGCTTGAGACTAATAGATGAAATTATCTCGCTGTGTCTCAAAGTGGGTCTGTCCGACTCGGTGATCTCAATCCCCGAGTCCATACTATCAGTTTAGCATCTCTATGCACATGACTTGTGAAACGTAGTCATCAACTGAATCGTATACTAGTAAAGGATATGTGTCCGCACAACCTTAACAACTAGAGACTATTAGAACAATCATCATACTATATATAGTCTCACAAATAAGTCACATACTTATTGATACATATCACTGATGATGTTCAAGGACAATACAAAATACGCATGAATACATAGGAAACGAAATCATCACATGATTGCCTCTAGGGCATATCTCCAACAGGCCTCCCGTACAACCCCATCCTGGGGTATCCGGCCCTCGCCAAGTTCATGGCGGCAACGCACCCAGGCTACAACGTCATCAAGATGTCTGGCAGCAGTGGTATCGTCACCTTGGCCGGGGTTACCAAGGACGCAGTTCAAGCCCTCAAGCTCGGGTACAAGGCCGCAGCGGCTACGCGCCCAGACGCCGAGTGCACCGTCCACGGGGAAGGAGGCATCCCGCCCCCGGAGAGCATCGCGCAGGCCCCGAAGGCCGCACCCGTGAAGAAGAAGCAGCTGTTCTCTCAGGACCGAGATGGGATGAAGTAGGTGCCCGCAGATGACGGGAGCCCAGGCCACACCTTCATCATTGGCGCTGGTCTTTCCCCGGAGCAGGAAAAGGCGTTGGTGGACTTCCTCCGCGTGAACAAGGACGTGTTTGCGTGGTAGGCACACAACCTAACCGGCGTCCCGAGAGAGGTGATCGAGCATCACCTAAGGGTGCGCCCCGATGCGCGCCCAGTGAAGCAAAAGGCAAGGCGACAAGCACAAGAGAAGCAAGCGTTCATCGTTCAAGAGGTCGGCAAGCTGCGGGATGCTGGAGTTCTTCGGGAGGTGCGGTACCCGGACTGGCTGGACAACCCAGTGGTCGTCCCCAAGAAGGGTGGGAAGGAACGCATGTGCGTCGACTTCACGAGCCTCAACAAGGCTTGTCCTCAAGACCCCTTCCCACTCCCGCGCATCGACCAGATCGTGGACTCCACCGCCGAGTGCGACCTGCTATGCTTTCAGGATGCCTTCTCGGGCTACCACCAAATCAGGATGGCAGTGGAGGACGTCGAGAAGACGGCCTTCCTCTCCCCATGTGGTGTGTACTTCTACATTTGCATGCCCTTCGGGCTGCGGAACGCCGGTGCGACCTTCCAGCGGTTGATGCGCATTTCCCTGGGGCAGCAGCTCGGGAGGAATGTGGAGGCATATGTCGATGATATCATGGTCAAATCGCGAGAGGTGAAGACCCTGGTCAAGGACCTGGAGGAGATGTTCGCCAGCCTGTGCCAAGTGAACCTGAAGCTCAACCCGGAAAAGTGCGTTTTTGGAGTCCCATCCGGCAAGCTACTCGGTTTCTTAGTATCACACCGAGGAATCGAGGCCAACCCGGAGAAGGTCAAAGCCATCGAGAAGATGAGCCCACCTCAGACCCTCAAGGAAATGCAGAAGCTTGCGGGTTGTGTGACCTCTTTGGGACATTTCATCTCCAAGCTGGGTGAGCGCGCCCTCCCTTTCTTCCAGCTCACAAAGAGAAAGGGCCCTTTCGAGTGGACTCCGGAGGCGGACGCAGCCTTCGAAGACCTCAAGCGGTATCTCACGAGCCCACCCGTTATGGTGGCACCACGTCCTTGCGGGCCACTGGTGCTCTACTTGGCTGCCACCCCCCACTCAGCCAGCGCGGCGCTCGTGGCAGTCCGAGAGGGGAGCACTAGCGCAGGCGTGAAGCAGGGTGGCTCGTGCGGAGCCGCGGAGCGCTTGCCACCTCACGACGGCGCTCCTGAGGCCCACACCGCTTCATCAACCCCCGAGGCACCTGAGTCCCTCGAGCCTCATGAGGAGCCGGGCGACGCCAATACCTCGTCCCTGATCGAGCACCCGGTGTACTACGTCAGCACCGTGTTGCGGAACGCGCGTGCGCGCTACCCTATGCAGCAGAAACTTCTGCTCGCACTCCTCATCGCCTCAAGGAAGCCGAGCCACTATTTCTAGTGTCACCCCATCAAGGTCGTCTCCGTGTACCCCCTGGAGAAAGTGCTGCGCAACCCCAATGCTGCTGGAAGAGTCGCAGAGTGGAACATCGAGCTGCAGGCCATCCACCTGGAGTTAAGCACCACCAGAGTCATCAAGGGCGCAGCCCTCGCAGACTTTGTGGCAGAGTGGACAGACGCTCCCGATCGGGGGTTGGATGAGGGCCAGTCCCTCGCGCCCGATGATGAGGCGCCCGACGGCTGGATCATGCACTTTGACGGAGCCTTCGCATGCCGGGGCGCGAGGGCTGGAGTAGTCCTCATCTCCCCAACCCAAGACAAGTTCTACTACGCTGTCCAGCTTTGCTTCCAACATGGCGAGAAGGTCTCCAACAACATTGCGGAATACGAAGGCTTGCTCGCTAGCCTCAGTTCCGCTGCCGCCCTAGGGGTCAAATGCCTCACCATCAAGGGCGACTCCCAGCTCCTCGTCAACTTCTCCAGCAAAGAGTACACGCCGAAGGACGAACCCATGGAGGCCTACTTGGAGGAGGTACGTGATACGTCTCCAACGTATCGATAATTTATGAAGTATTCATGCCATATTCATCTATGTTTACAATACATTTATATGATTTTGATGCACTTTATATGATTTATTTAGAACTAACCCGGACTGACGCTGTTTTCAGCAGAATTACCGTGGTGTTGTTTTTGTGTAGAAAATGAAAGTTCTCGGAATCGCCCAAAACTTTTTGGTGATTTTTTCTTGACCAAATAAGCAATATTGGAGTAAATAACCACCGGAGAAGAGCCACGAGGTGGGCACAACCCACCAGGGCACGCCAGAGGGCCCAGGCGCGCCCTAGTGTCTTGTGCCCTCCTCGTGGCCCATCTTGGCGTGAAACCGACGCCCAAAAATCCAATAAATATAGAAACCATCAGAAATAACCCTAGACTCTCCGCTCTGCCGCCGCAACTCTCTATATCGACGAAATACCAATCTGGAGACGTTCCAGTACCCTGCCGGAGAGGGGAATCCATCTCCGGTGGCCATCTTCATCATCCCGGCGGAGGCCATGACGAGGAGGGAGTAGTCCACCCTCGGGGCTGAGGGTATGTACCAGTAGCTATGTGTTCAATATCTCACTCTCATGTTCTTGAGATGTCACGATCTTGATGTATCACGGGCTTTGTTAATATAGTCGGATCACATGATGTTATTCCCTTTCTATCATGTTGTGATGAATTGAATCTTTCCCTTTGAGATATTGTTATGTTGGATTGAATATTTGATTTGAGAACACTTGATATATGTCTTGCATGTGGATACCTAAGGTGACAATGGGGTGTTCTATTGATTCACTTGATATATGTTTTGGTACTCAACTTGCGGATTCCCTTGGTGCCATTGGGGTAATCTATGCATAGGGGTTGATACACGTTCTTGTCCTACTTTCTCCGATAGAAATCTTGGGGCACTCTTTGAGGTTCTTTGTGTGGATTGAGTATTATGAATCTAAAATTGTTTGATGCGTATTGTATAATTAACTCATGGATACTTGTGGTGACATATTGGAGTATCTAGGTGACATTAGTGTTGGTTGATGCGTATCATATGATGTTATTCTAGTACGAACTCTTAGATAGATAGAACGGAAAGGATAACTTGATGTTATCTTAGTACGAACTCTTGAATAGATCGATCGGAAAGAATAACTTTAAGGTGGTTTCGTACCCTGCAAACAATTTATTCTTATGTTCTCCGCTAGATAAGAACTTTGGAGTGATTCTTCGTTGCACGTTGAGGGATGGTTATGTGATCCAATTATATTAGCATTGTTGAGAGATTGCAGTAGCGAAAGTACGGACCCTAGGCCTTGTTTTCAAGCATTGCAATACCGTTTGTGCCCACTTTTGTTACTTGCTACCTTGCTGTTTTTATATTTTCAGATTACAAAAACCCATATCTACCATCCATATTGCACTTGTATCACCATCTCTTCGCCGAACTAGTGCACCTATACAATTTTCCATTGTATTGGGTGTGTTGGGGACACAAGAGATTTCTTGTATTTGATTGCATGGTTGTTTGAGAGAGACCATCTTCATCCTACACCTCCCACGGATTGATAAAACTTAGGTCATCCACTTGAGGGAAAATTGCTACTGTCCTACAAAACTCTGCGCTTGGAAGCCCAACAAGAGTCTACAAGAATAAAGTTGCGTAGTAGACATCAAGCTCTTTTCTAGCGCCGTTGCCGGGGAGGTGAGTGCTTGAAGGTATATATTTAGATCTTGCAATTAAATCTTTTAGTTTCTTGTTTTTCACTAGTTTGGTTTTTATAAAAGAAAACTACAAAAAATGGATTTTAGGTTGCATCATTTGTATCGTCTTTATAATGTCTTTCGTGAAAATAAGGATTCAGAAAATTGTGCTCAATTGGTAGAGGAAGAAATTACGAAAATACTTAATGAGAATTCCTTGAATGATGTGCATGATTGCAATGTTGCTAGCATGAATTCGCTGAATATCCATGATGCTAATGATATGCAAAGCCACAAGCTTGGGGATGATATGTTTGATGAAGATGCTATTTTTAGTCCCCCAAGTTTTGATGAGCAAATTTATAATGATGATTGCATGCCTCCTATCTATGATGATTATGATGATGACATGTATGCTATAAAGAGTGATAGTAACCATGAAACTTCTCATCATGATTTTAATATTGAATGTGGTTATGTCAATCAAGTGTCAAATGATAGTTATTTTGTTGAGTTTGCTCCCACTATTATCAATGAGAAGAAATTTGCTTATGAGGAGAGTAATGAAAATTCTATGCTTGTGCATCATGAAAAGAATGATTTATGTGATATTTATATTGTGAAATTCCTTCATTATGCTACTGAAAATTATTATGAGGGAGGAACATATGCTTGTAGGAATTGCAATAATATCAAGTTTCCTCTCTATGTGTTCAAAGTTTTGAAGTTATGCTTGTTTTGCCTTCCTATGCTAGTTGATTCTTGTTCCCATAAATTGTTTTCTCACAAAATCCCTATGAATAGTAAGTGGGTTAGACTTAAATGTGCTTGTCATGAGATTCATGATGCTCTCTTCCAAGTTTCATTTACTATTCCTATGTGAGCATCATTGAAATCATCATGCCTAGCTAAAAGGCATTAAATAAAAGCGCTTGTTGGGAGACAACCCAACACTTTTCCTTTCTTCTTTTGTGTGTTCACATAATTAAGCTACTGTAGTAATCATGTTTTGTGCCTTTTATTTCAATAAAGTGCCAAGTAAAGCCTTTGGGATGACTCACAAGATGAGTATAATTGATGCTGAACCAAAACAGAAACTTTTGACTCCAGTACAGGAATTTTAGTTTTCTACTGGAGAGTGATAATGATCTCAAATTTTTACACAGTCTTCATATACAAATTTTTCAGGTTTTCCTAATTTTTCAGAAGTTTTAGAGACAGGGAAGTTTGGCTATACTACAGATCTTCACATACTGTTCTGTTTCTGACAGATTCTGTTTTGCATGCATAGTTTGCTTGTTTTAGTGTTCCCATAGATTATATTTAGTGGTATAAATTATGGGAATGATAGAATACAGTAGGTATCGTGTGGGAATAATTATGAATCTTGTCTTGACAGTACCTAAGTGAATGATTTATCTTTATTACACTAACCCATCCCACGAAGTTCCGTTAAGTTTTGTGTGATTGAAGTTTTCAAGTATTGGGTGAGACACCGATATGAGGAGAATAAGGAGTGACAAGAACCTAAGCTTGGGGATATCTTACTTGGAGCTATATTTTTATTCGTCACATAATATGTGCTTTGCTTGGATCGTCATTATATGTTGTTATTTTATGTTAGGTGTTATTTATAATCTTGGTTTTCAATAAAAATTTCCAAGAGTTGCCTTAGGATGCTTGCATTGCATGTTTGATGTGTGCTGTGTAAAAACAAAAACTTTCTCTGTAGTGTTTGAATTTTCATATTTTAGTGGAATGTGGAAGTTTATGAAATTTTTACACAGTGTTGTCATATAAATTCTTTAGCATGTCCTAAACTTTCATAATTTTTTGAGTTACAGAAGTGCTCTGGTTTAATAAATTGCTATAGACTGTTCTGTTTGGACAGATTGCTGTCATAGTTATGTTATCTACTTATCCTATAGTTTCCATAGCCTATATTGGTAGATATAAATTGTGGAAACGATAGTAAATAGTAGATGATGTTTAAAAATTATTGTGCAAGTTTTCTTGGCAGTACATGAAGTGTTGATTTGTTTTTATGTGTACTAACCTATCTCACGAGTTCTTTTCATGTTTTGTGTGGATGAGGTTTTTGAGTATAGGTGAAACCGGGATATGAGAGGATTGAATGAGATACAAAATCTCAAGCTTGGGGATGCCCAAGGTACCGCAAGTAAATATTTCAAGAAGTCTCAAGCATCTAAGCTTGGGGATGCTACGCATCCCACCTCTCTTCGTCAACTATCGGTTAGCCTACGTTGAGCCTAAATTTTTATTCGTTCACATGACATGTGCTATTCTTGGAGTGCTATTTTTGTTTAGTTTGCTGTTTCAATAAAATACTCATATCTGAAAATCTTTATTGAGAGAGAGAGAGTCCTCACATAGCTACTTAATTATTTGACTACTCATTGATCTTCACTTATATCTTTTGAGAGTAGCTTGTCATTTACTCTTGTGCTTCACTTATATCCTATGAGTAAATTATTGAATAAATTGAATACCATGAAGTTGAAATTATATGTTCATATCATGCTTAGTAGTAGCTTCACATCTGGTTTAGAAAGTAAAATCTATTGAAGTTTGACAATCACAATATTGGTCACACAAGCAATTCGTGAATCATTAGTATAAGGAAGAGAACTTTCACATACAAATATATTATCTTGGACATCTTCTATGATTGTGAATACCCATTAATTATTTTCAAACTTGAGCAAATTAGTTGAAGTTGGACAAGGAAGACAACGTAATGAGTTATGGTTGTGTATATTTGCATAGAAGTTATATTGTTATGGATCCTCCAACATGTGGTGCTTGTTTAGAACCTTTTGCTAGCCAACACTTCGTACTAAGTAGAGATACTACTTGTGCATCCAAATCCTTGAGCCAAGTTTGTTCCATAAGAGTCCACTATATCTACCTATATGCAGTATTACCCTGCCGCTCCAAGTAAATTTGCATGTGCCACCTCTAAAATTTCAAATGAGCATCTGTTTTGTGTGCCTGGACCGCTCATGGAGTGACAGGGGGCGGTCAGTTTCTTCCATGTTAAGCGGGTTATTCTCATGATGAGTGTTTATTCACTCGTCCTTGCACGAGAGGGGCGGTAATAGGGATTCCCACTCCCGAAATAAAAAAATGCAAATAATTAAACAAAACTCCCCCAGGAATGTTGTTGGTATGGACGGTACCCGTGGATTAGGATAGTCGTGGAGTGTGTTTGTTGGTGGAGGGGGAGTAAACCTTTACTTTTACCGCTTGGGAACCGCCGCTAATGTGTTTAACATGCAAGATATTGATAACTCTTGGTCGTAACGTTGACAGGAAGGGTGCACCTCCCAAAACTATATTCATCTCTGTTTTAAACAATGAGCTCTGGCACCATTGCAAATCCCTACTTCCCTCTGCGAAGGGACAATCTATTTACTTTTATGCTATTTACTATTCATGTTGTGTCAACTTCTTATTCCAACCTCAGTCTATTAGTTGGCAAGCATCATCTGGTGGGGAAAGATCCAAACATATATATCCAGTCAAATATATTTGATCATGATTTATTATTGTTGACAATTATCTCTATGATAAATGAGTTGGGAGGCGAAACTTTAATCCCTATCTTTCTATGTGTTCGATGGATGCCATTTGTTCTAAAAATATGCTTTGATTACTAGCAATCATAGAAGACTATATGATGATTGAGTATGTGGAGCTCTTACTTAAACTTTGTTGAGAATAAGTTGAATTGCAATTGTTTGGTATCTAAGAACATAGGTTGTAAAGTTTCAAGAGAATTCATTGTTTGAACCATAACATGTGAATTGGTTGCTACTTTATAATGATGAGTTTTATGAGAAAAAAATTGCTGGTTATGATGCTAGAAAAATTGATTGGAATTATCATTGATCACACTTATATACTATGCTAGCATTCACACTTCATAAATTATTTCTTTTATCATTTACCTACTCGAGGACGAGTAGGAATTAAGCTTGGGGATGCTGATACGTCTCCAACGTATCGATAATTTATGAAGTATTCATGCCATATTCATCTATGTTTACAATACTTTTATATGGTTTTGATGCAATTTATATGATTTATTTAGAACTAACACGGACTGACGCTATTTTCAGCAGAAAATGAAAGTTCTCGGAATCGCCTAAAACTTTTTGGTGATTTTTTCTGGACCAAATAAGCAATATTGGAACAAATAACCATCGGAGAAGAGCCACGAGGTGGGAACAACCCACCAGGGCGCGCCAGAGGGCCCAGGCGTGCCCTGGTGTCTTGTGCCCTCCTCGTGGTCCATCTTGGCGTGAAACCGACACCCAAAAATCCTATAAATATAGAAACCATCAGAAATAACCCTAGACTCTCCGCTCCGCCACCGCAACTCTCTGTATCAATGAAATACCAATGTGGAGACGTTCCAGTACCCTGCCGGAGAGGGGAATCCATCTCCGATGGCCATCTTCATCATCCCGGTGGAGGCCATGACGAGGAGGGAGTAGTCCACCCTCGGGGCTGAGGGTATGTACCAGTAGCTATGTGTTCAATATCTCTCTCTTGTGGTCTTGAGATGTCACGATCTTGATGTATCACGGGCTTTGTTAATATAGTCGGATCACATGATATTATTCCCTTTCTATCATGTTGTGATGAATTGAATCTTTCCCTTTGAGATATTGTTATGTTGGGTTGAATATTGGATTTGACAACACTTGATATATGTCTTGCATGTGGATACCTGAGGTGACAATGGGGTGTTCTATTGATTCACTTGATATATGTTTTGGTACTCAACTTGCGGATTCCCGTGGTGACATTGGGGTAATCTATGCATAGGGGTTGATACACGTTCTTGTCCTACTTTCTCCGATAGAAATCTTGGGGCACTCTTTGAGGTTCTTTGTGTGGATTGAGTATTATGAATCTGAAATTGTTTGATGCCTATCGTATAATTAACTCATGGATACTTGTGGTGACATTGGAGTATCTAGGTGACTTTAGAGTAGGTTGATGCGTATCATATAGTGTTATTCTAGTACGAACTCTTAGATAGATAGATAGAACGGAAAGGATAACTTGATTTTATCTTAGTACGGACTCTTGAATAGATTGATCGGAAAGAATAACTTTAAGGTGGTTTCGTACCCTACAAACAATTTCATCTTATGTTCTCCGCTAGATAAGAACTTTGGAGTGATTCTTCATTGCACGTTGAGGGATGGTTATGTGATCCAATTATATTAGCATTGTTGAGGGATTGCACTAGCGAAATTACGGACCCTAGGCCTTGTTTTCAAGCATTGCAATACCGTTTGTGCCCACTTTTGTTACTTGCTACGTTTCTGTTTTTATATTTTCAGATTACAAAAACCCATATCTACCATCCATATTGCACTTGTATCACCATCTCTTCACCGAACTAGTGTACCTATACAATTTGCCATTGTATTGGGTGTGTTGGGGACACAAGAGATTTCTTGTATTTGATTGCAGGGTTGTTTGAGATAGACCATCTTCATCCTACACCTCCCTCAGATTGATAAACCTTAGGTCAACCACTTGAGGGAAAATTGCTACTGTCCTACAAAACTCTGCGCTTGGAGGCCCAACAAGTGTTTACAAGAATAAAGTTGCCTAGTAGACATCAGTACGTAAGATGGAAAAATGCTTCCAGGGCTTGGAATTGCAGCATGTCCCACGTGGAATGAACAAGGAAGCAGATGACATCGGCAAGAGGGCATCATGTCGCGAGCCTCAGGAGCCCGGAGTCTTCGAGGAGAGGCTCTTTAAACCATCGGCGGCACCCACGACTGCAGGCCCGGCGTCACTTCAGGAGGAGCTGCCACCGGCCCTGCCCCCAGGCGCCCCGGCCTGTGGCCCGGCCTTAGGGGCCCGTCTGCTCCTGGCGCTAGAACCCCAGGACGGTGACTGGACCGGAGAGTTCAAGGCATACCTACTCAGCTGCGCCTTGCCGGAGAAAGAGGAGGACGCGGAGCGCATGGTCGCCAGGCTACTGCTTATTATTTACAGGATGGCGAGTTGTACCGCAGGCGCCCCAACGACGTCTCACTGCAGTGCATATCCAAAGAGCAGGGGCTCGAGCTGCTGGCCGACATCCACCGGGGCGATTGTGGGCACCACTCCTCGTCTCGTACCCTCGTGGGGAAGGTGTTCCGCAGCGGCTTCTACTGTCCCACAGCGCTCCAAGATGCCACTGAGCTGGTCCGATCCTGCGAAGCCTAACAATTTCACGCCAAGCAGATTCATCAGCCCGCACAGGGTCTCCAGACCATCCCGCTCTCCTGGCCCTTCGCGGTCTGGGGGCTGGACATACTGGGACCCTTCCCTCGGGCGGCCGACGGTTATCGCTACCTCTACGTTGCCATCGACAAGTTCACCAAGTGGGCGGAGGTGGAGCCCGTGCGCACCATCCCCGCCAGCTCGGCCGTCAAGTTCATCAAGGGCCTCGTGAGCCGCTTCGGCATCCCCAACCGTATTATTACCGACAATGGGTCACAGTTCACAAGCAGCCTCTTTAGAACATATTGTGCTAACCTTGGAACGCAGATATGCTACGCTTCGGTGGCGCACCCACGGAGCAATGGCCAAGCCGAGCGCACCAACGCGGAGGTCCTGAGGGGCCTCAAAACCAGGAGCTTCAAAAGAAGCTCGAGGCCTGCGGCAGGGGTTGGCTCGGTGAGCTTCAGTCCGTGTTGTGGTCCATCCGCACAACCGCGACTAAGCAGATCGGGGAGACCCCATTCCTCCTCGTCTACGGGGCAGAGGCGGTCCTCCCGCACGAGGTCAAGCATCGTTCCCCTCGGGTCTTAGCATTAAACGAGGAGCGTCAAGATGCCTCGCGGGGGACAGACCTCGTGCTCGGAGAGGAGGGCCGCCGCCAAGCCTCGCTCCGCGCAGCGAGGTACCAGCAGGCGCTGGGGCACTACCACTGCCGTAGCGTCCGCTCCAGGACCCTTAAAGTCGGAGAGCTCATCCTGAGGCGGGTCCTCTCTAGGGAGGGCTTGCAAAAGCTCTTGCCCATGTGGGAGGGCCCGTTCAGGATCGCCCGTGTCTCTAGGCCTGGCGCCGTACGCCTGGAGACTCGGGACGGGGTCCCCATCGAGAGTGCCTGGAACATCCAGAATCTCCGCAAGTTCTACCCGTGACACTCTCACGTAATAATGAGTGGGCTGTATACGCCCGGGGTCCCCCGAGGACGCGGAGGGCCCCCCACCCACGCCCATGTGGAAGCCCCATGCTCCGCGCTGGCGGACGACATTGTCCTCCAATGACTATGCCCACGCCTAGTGGAAGCCCTATGCTCTGCGCTGGGGGAAGACGAAGACTAGCTATTTGGTGCCGGACGCGGCTGTTCGTTGCTCTCTTTTGTAAACCGAATTTGCCGTCTTTTGGAATGAAACTTGAAGCTTTCGCGTCTTTGTTGGAAAACGGCGTGGGAATTTTATTTTTTTCTCCTTTGCAGTGTTCTCGTTTTACAGGCTTGGCTTTAAAATTTGGCACATGCCAGTTTTCTCTCTCTCGCACCCCGCGAGTGGGGGCTGGGCACTATGTGCACCTCGTCAAAGCTTTGGCGCTCTGATCCTCTCGCGGCGCTCTCGAGCGAGCCGGCAGGCGCAAGTTGCCTCTGGCTCCCGCTGCTCGCACGACAAGGCAGACCCCTGGGTATCGCGACCCTGGGGCCTCACTAGTCACGTAGCCCCTCGCCCCTTGGTATCGTCCTGGTGATCCGGACGCCCCAACGACAGTCGAGGTACGCGCGAGATTGGGTCCCGTCCTGGTGATCCGGACTCCCCAATGGCGGTCAAGATACGCTCGAGATTGGGCCCCGTCCTGGTGATCCGGACACCCCAACGGCGGTCGAGGTACGCGTGAGGTTGGGCCCCACCGACGTAGCGCACAAAAGCAAGCAGGAAGGACACTGGGCGCAGAAGGGAATCTCAGGATTCAAACAAGTTACTACAAGCATAGGCTGGCTGGCGCATGTTGCCTCAGGTCCCCGGCCTCAGGAGCACTCATTCCCTGGCCTTGCCAGGTATTGCGACCCGGCACAGCAGCGGCGGTCGGCCCTCGCTAGGGGGCTCCAACCAAAATGGTCGCTGGAAGGAAGTCGACTAGGGGAAGGGAAGTCAGGTTTCGGCTTGTTATCAAGGAATCCTAACTCTACGTAAAGCACTTTTCAGCACCTACTCGGAAGGCGAGGCCCTCAGGAAGCACCTTCGGAGGCCCTGACTCCTCGCCACCCCAGGAGCTTCGCGGGTGGCGGGCACCTCTCGAAGTTGCGAAGCTGCCTGGCCTGCAAGGAAGAGGCCCCCTCGGCAAGACCTTCAAGCTGCCTCGGCGCCCCAGCTGCACCTCGCGATGCAGGGACCCGCCACGAGTACGCCAAGCTAAGTTACCCTAATCACGTCAAGCATGAGCTTTCCATTGGCGGCGACATAAACGCCAAAGCACGGGACAAAAACAAAATGCTAACATGAAGGCGCAGGAGCCACGGTTCATTACACACCCCCTCGGGGCCTTTCGTGATTCTGGATGCAGGAAGTAAGAAAAAAACAAACAACAAAAGATGGCCTCCCGGGGACCGCTACTCCTGAGGCCCGGCCCCAGCGCCGCCCGCGCTCAGTCAGAGTCCTCCTCCTCCTTGACGGTGGCCCGGCGGCATGGGGGCTCGACGGCCTACGGGGGCAGGGGCGCGGCGCCGCGGCGGCTTGCCACCCTTCTTGGCCCGGGCCCGCCGGCGGGGCGGCTCGTCGTAGTCGTCGTCGCTCGAGCTTCCCCCGGAGGAGGCGCCGCCTTTGCTGGAGGTGCCGCGTCCGTCACCAAGGGCAAGCTCACCGCCGAGGACGCCGCCACCACGGTGGTCATCGTCGACAGAGAAGTGGTCGCTGTCTTCGTCGTCGCCCTCCAGACAGCACCCCAGGCGCCTGCCGTCTTCCCCGAAGGCCTTCACGAAGAGCGTCGCCGCCCCGTCATACTTAAAGTGGAGGGTACTCCTCCCCTGCAGGCCGCGGGCGCGGGCAAATGCCTGCCACCCGCGGGTCAGGAACACGTAGCCCGCGGGGGTGACCTCGACCTCCACCCACGAGGCTCGGGTGCAGCAACCATCATCCTACAGCCATAGGCCGGCGGGCCCTCCGTCTGGCAGCGCCCCCACGAAGAAGCGTGGGAGCTGGACCAAGGAGATGGCCGGCCTCTCCTCCCACACCATGAAGTCCTGGGCTGTGTCGGCCAAGTGATATTGCGAGCGGGGCGGCCGGGCACCAGCCGCAGGCCTCCCCCCTCAGCCACGAGCCGGAGGCAGCACCGGCCCGTGCTAGAGTGCGCCCGCGTCCTCGAGGGGCCACCACTGGCGTCGCGGTGTGCTTGCGGGGACGACCTCGACCCCTCTTGGGCGGTGGCTAGCCCAGTCCCTCTAGGCGGCCCTTCCCCTTCTCGGCAGCGGAAAACATCCTCACTGGTATCATGGCTGTGGAAGTGGCAGAATGGAGCAAAGAAGTGAGAACATAAAGACGGGCTAGGGAGGCTCTGCCCCCACACCTACTTATAGTTGAATGGAGGCCACCCAGCGTTGATGGCCCCGCAGCGTGCGCCAGCCCTTGCCAGCCGGGGCAGTTACCGAAGCGATGTGGGGAAGTGGAGGCGTCCGCGCCCCGTCTTGCGCCACGTGTCAAGGTTGGCCCGCAGGCGGTTGGGGCCCACGGCGCTTCGGGCTCCACTCCCTGGCTTCGCCCCGAAGCCGGCCCAAGAGCGCCTTGGGTCCGGGGGCTAATGTCGGCGTTCTGGGATCGGGGGTACCCAGACCTGCCCGCCTGCGGCCCAACGTGTGGCCCACCACGATGGCCCTGTATGGCCTGCCGACAAACCCCGCAAGACAAGACCCTCGCGAGGGGCCCGGCCTCACGAGGGGAACGATGCCAAGACCTCCAGGGGAGCGGCCTCCTCAGGCTGCCTCCCGAGAAGCGGAGATTCCTATGCAGAGCCCAGCCCCAGGAGGCTGTGATGACGTGAACTATGACGACCATGGCAGGCGGGCGTAGCAGAGATAGTTTCCTCTTTCGTGCTAAGGAAGCAAGGACATACGCGGGTTCCCAAGGAAGCCACCCAAAGGTTTCCATTCTGATGCAACAAGATCAAGACCACGGGCTCGGCAGGACGGATGTCATCGCCGAGCCCACCTCTGCGTCCCGCCAGGAGCTTTGCAGGCTAAGACCACCTTTAGTCAGGATAAGTTGTACCTCCTATCCCCTTTTAAATTTGGCCGTTATGGGATCCCTTCCCGCCAGTGCGATAAGGGAAGAGGACCAAGGCCTGCTATAAATAGGTCCTAGCCACCACCGTAGAGGGGGATCGGATCCTCCCACACCAAAGAGCCCTCGCGAGGTCGCTCAACCACTGTACTAGTTCATCCCCAAACCTCCTCGTGAGGCCAATCCACCAAAGGTAGCAGTAGGGCTTTACACCGCAAGGTGGCCCGGACCTAGGTAAATCGCTGTGTCCATCTTCTTGTGTTCTCGCGCATCTTCGGCAGGGTTTGGCTGTGGGGCCGCAGGCTCGAGACTTGAGTTGCTTGGGGTCTTCGCACAGGCCCCAGAGTTCGAACCTTCTTGGGTCTGCGGTGCCCTGAATCCGACACCGGTGTTTGTAAAAATAGTACATGGTCGCCCTACCTGGTACGACCCCGTATCGAGAGAGTAACTCATACTCTCCCACCACAAGTAATGTGCTCTCTCTGCTAGCATCGACCAAAGTAATCAACAAAGCCCCGTCCCATAAGGGGTATTGTGGTTGTACATGTAAGGTTGGGACGGTCAGCAGATCTTAAATCTCTCCGTTTTTGAAAACATACACACACAACTTGCCTTGGTACACCACTTCTTTACCAAGTGGTTTCCTAGCTCTCATCTCCCTCGGGCATTAGTGGCACCTGACTGGTTTTTTGAAAAGTCTTTGAAAACACTTTGTTTCCAACACCATGCATATTCCCGTCCCATTTTCATAGCACTACTGAGCATCCTATCTACTTCCCACCCACACAACTCTAAGTAGAAGGTAGAGTCATGTCGTGCAAGTGTCAACGAGGAAAGTAACGGAAGTAACCCACTACGGTGGTCACCGTTTCATGATGATTCTATGCAACGGAATAAAGTGCCATATGTCATGCATAAAATGGTTTCTTGGACATGGTCAAAGGGCTGCTTCCCTGGCTCAACAAAGTCTCCGGGGTCTTCAAAATCTTCTGGTCCAACTCCCTCGTCAACAACGCAATCTATCGTCGCAAGGTAACGGGGGGTAATAAGGCAATTGCACAAAATAGGGAAAATAAATCACTCCGAAAAATGTCAAACCACTTTTGTAAAATACTAGGTTTTAAACCAAAAATAGAAAAATTTCTAATTTCTGGTTTTGAATTGTAAAAAGTGGTGAAAATAATTTTAACAGTGGTTTTGGATATTCAAAACAATGTTTTTAAATAAAACCAGTACAAAAACTCTTTTCAAAAAGTTGCATCATTAAATAGGTGATTGTTTTACAAGGTTTTAGAAATTGGAATATTTGAATTTGGATACATATTCATTCTAGAGGAATTTCTGGAAATTGCCAGAAAAAGAAAAAAGAAAAATGGGCACAATCGCCCTGGGACAGAACGGCTGGCCGAACCGGCCCGACCAGCGAAGCCGGCCCAAGCGACCCGAGGCGCGCGCACATGTCAGGTTTGAATCTGACGGGCGGGCCCCGGTGGCCAGAGAGAGGAGGGGGGCAAGAGCATGACAGGCAGGGCCCGCATGTCATCTCCCACCTGGCGACCAGGGGGGTCGGGAGCTCATCGGCGAGGCTGCCAGCGGTGGAGAGGGAAGCCGAAGGCGGGAATGGGCTCAGGAGGCTGTCGTCGTTCGAGCAGTGGTGGAGTTGGTCGGAGGGGACGCCTGGTTTGCCGGCAACGAGGTCCCGCGGCGGAGGAGCTTCGGGAGGTGGATGCTGTCAACGCCACAGGTTGCAAACAGCACTGGAGGGAGAGGGGAAATTATCAGAAGGCTCCTACGGGTGTAGATCGAGTGAGAGAGGAGGCGGAGAAGGTGTGCACTGACCGGACGACGGCGGACCCGACGGGACAAGAGCTGCTGGAGAGGGATCGAGAGCTACTGGAGAAGAATAGGTGGAGCAGGGGGTCAATTGGGGTCATAAGAGAGGGATCATACGGGAGAGACGGGCTCGGGAAGGCCTTATATAGGCTGGCCCGTGATCCACCGTATGCTGGTGCGCCAGCGAGGTCGTGGCCGAGGCCAGAGGCCACGGGAGGAGGCATGGGTGTGTCGGTGGTGCTTGTGGGGGTCGTCCACGTCCGGAGTGAGAGAAGAGAGAGAGCGGGGAGCTCGCACGTGCGAGGCCGGGGGTTGGCCGAACCGGCGGTGCTCGGTACGTGCGGGAGGGGAGAGAGGGAGGAGGAGAGGGCCGACCGTGTGCCGGGTCACGGACACCGAGCAAGCCTCGGGGGACACGTTGGGGAGGCCCGAGGCTGTCGGGGCCATGCATTGGGCGATGTCTATAGTGCAGCTGGGCACTGTATCGTGCTCCAGAGCATGCAAATGGCCGGCATGGCTGCTTGCCCGCGCGCTCTAGGGTGCCCCACCTTGTCCAGTAGCTGCTGGTGCAAGTGGAGATGCCCTTTGGATGCTTAGGGGCTAAGGAGAGGGGTAGAAGAGGAGAGGTAGAAATGGTGCTAGACTTGGCTGTCCAGGGGGTAAAAGTGGGGTTTTCACCCTTCCATGATTGCGCTGAAGCCAGGAGAAGGTTACTAGGGGTGCAAGGTAACTCTAGTGAGACGTGGTAAAAGTTTCGGGTGAAGGAGAATTGTGAAAAAGATCAAAACAGGATTTTACCAAATCACCAGAAGGTGTTTGATGAGTTTTTGGGCAAGATAATTTTTTCCACTTGTAGTGAGATTTAACAGGAACAAATGGTAGGTAAAAATAAGGTTGATCACAAGGTTTGAACATGTTTGAAGAAAGTTGACAATGCAAACTTTGTAAACCCTATAAATGGGAAGAAACTGATTTTCTTAGATCTACCCTCCAATACCATGTCTTCAAAGTTTGAGATCAATTGGAAATACTTGACAATGCAAAGTTACTTAAATTTGTATCTAGACACAGAGGGTTTTGGGATATTTTGGTGAACCAAAACAATTGAGATTGAGATGAAACATTGCAAGATCATCACATATAGCATGTGCGGCTTGCTAGAATTTTCCTGGATATATTTGAGAATATTTCTTATAGAAATATTTCATAAGCTTGAAATGAACAAAAATGGTTTTGGAGGGTTTTGTCCAATATTTTGAACATGACCATGTGTTTAAACTCATATATATGGAAAATATATGTCCACTGAGTTTCCCTAAATTTTCTCAAATATTTTGAAAGCATAAAAATAAATTTTCCCTATGAAGGACCATTTTTGGCCTCAAGAAAAAGCCTTTAAATAAAATAGGAAAATAATATTTAAAAATATAATTTGATGGTTTTGGAAAGTATTATATATGGTAGGTTCCAAATAAAGCCTTTCAGGAAAAACATTCACCCTAATTTGAGGACTTGCAGTACAAACCTCAATTCAGGGGGTTTTGAAATCCTAAATTGAATAAATGCTTTTCGGCCAATATTTTATAAAAATAGTTTTTGTTCCTATACACATGGCATGGTCATTGGGCAGTGAGTTTGGATCAAGTAGATGAGTATGGAGAGGAGAAGAATCCTTGAGTGCTAAAACACAATCAACCAAACAAGCAATCATCAAACAATCAATTCATGCAAAAGCACTCAAAAAGTTTTAAATGGGTCCAAATTTTATGAACTCATAACATAGCAAAGTGGTCCAAACACAGGGTGTGACATTTTTTAATGTTTTTTTGGAGATTATCAACTAGCGAGTCAGCGTGTTTGGTTTTGACAACCACGTCGTCTACATATGCTTCCACCGTTTTGCTGATCTATGGCTCCAGACAAGTTTGAATCATGCACTCATATGTTGCGCCAACATTTTTACACCAAATTGCATTGTTTTAAAACAAAATGGCCTGTAGGGAGCTATGAAAGTCGCGGTTGCACCACACCAAATATTTTTATTTGTGATGAACTTTGGTGATGAATATCCATTTACTCACACATGCTTTGTCTTTAGTGACAAACCATCCATTCCTCGCTCATTCACATGTAAATGGTGTACAAACCCCTTTTTGTCACAAAACTGCCCACTAGTGACAATTTACTGGTGACGAACTAGAGTATTGTCACCGTTTTATCTAAATTTGTGAGAAATTGTATGTCGTCACAAACGTATGTATCAATGACAACTATATAGTGATGAATAATAGTGTTGTCACTAGTTACTACACAATTGTGATAAAACATGTGCCGCCACAAAAGTTTCATACTAGTGACGAGTTTGTAATGATGACTTTGTATGTGTCATTAATTTTATCTTAAATAGTGGCAACTTTTTCATCACAAGTGTGCCTACTGGTGATCAAACATTCTGAAATTACAATTACACCATAATAGTAGCAATTGTGTAGTGATGATGTCAACCGGGGAGTTGACCGACTAGCGAGCTCGAATGGCGTCAGCCCACTAGGACCAAACACGGATGATGTGATGATGTACTACTTGTTCTTGGCTATGTTGGTGTTAATCTCTCTTACTAATGGTGACCATCGAGGAAGATTGCAAATTAGGATTGGCAAAAAATCTAAGCGAACATATTATAATATGTCCTTTTCTATTAGAGTTTTCTCCGTAAATGTATCTCAACATTATCCCCAATGTGTGAGTTTGAGTGTTTTTCCCGCTTATATATGTAACTTTATGAAGATTGTTATTGGATCCCGAGCTCACCTATTCTTAGGTGAACAATAAATTTAAAAAGGTAATAAAATGACATAAATCTAAAGCAATGCTCGAAAGTAGTATCTCTGTTCAATGATTTTTTCCAGAGTTGTTCTTTTTCTTTTGTCCAAAGCTCCCCTGATGCTACCTCACCAAGAGAATTGCAAGCACTTGAGCATCTTTGGTGCGAGGAAACCTACACGGTGGTTTTTTCCCTCCCGCTAGGTCTCTTGGGGAAACCACTAAATTATGTTGCAATTTTAATCTAAAGGGAAACACTTTGCATCCACCATCTGATTCAAGAAAATCGTCAGACCAATGGTGCATTGTTGATTCTTTATTTGATCCTATGGCTTAGAGCTTCCACCAAATTTTGTTCCAATCTCCTTTTTTCATGCGCCCATGTCTCCCTCTAAATTCCAGCTTCTTTTAATCCCTTCGGATATATAGAAGATATGTTCTTTCCAAATTTACCAACACTAGAGACCTTCAGTTCTCATGATCCACATCGTCGCTCGGCTCTTCTTCCATGCACTGCCTCGACCACGACGGCCCGTCGGCTTTCTCCAACATTCTCAAACGATGTATCTCCCGTTGCACCAAGCCAAAGCATTGTCTCCTCAGCAAGAAACCACAGTGTCTGTCACAAGTGGGGAATTGCTTCACCAGACATGAGAAGGTTGATGTTCTTGCTGTTTTGCAGGCCATTTTTGGCAGCGACGACAACACGTGCAATTGGTAGCAGGAATCAACTCGTACCTTCCACCGCCATGTATGTTCTAATTCACCTCAATTTTTGTCTATTATGAGAAATTTGAATCTGTTAATTGAAATCAATTCATTTCTACATGATGTCCATGTTTCATTTGATGTCAACCTCATGAACGAACTTTGATGGTCATGTAGGACTCACCATCGTCGGTGAAGCAATGGTCCTACTCGGGTGCTGTCATCGCCAAGGCGAACTACTAGTCACGAACAACATGAAAAACCCTTTGATTGCCTGGGCATGGAAGGATGCACACAACCATGATGGCCTTTGCATTATGCCGAGACAGCACAAAACCTAACCCTACGATCCATCCATGTTGTTCGAACATTGGATGCAAATTCCAATTTCCTTGGAAACAAATTGTACAATGAAAATATTAAAGCACTTTGGTGACATATTCAAAAATAATTTTCTAGTCACATAAAAAAACCTGTCGAACACAAATATAAAGCCTGGTGCAATCTCCAATTTCCATGGAAGCAATTTATATGGCCGATCCAAACAAATAAAAAAATTATAACATATGGAAAGAATCTTCCGTAACCGAGGAAGCAATATACTCCCTCTGTTCCTAAATATAAGTCGCTCTAGATATTTCACTATGTACTACATATGAAGCAAAATGAGTGAATATGCACTCTAAAGTATGTTTGTATGCATACGTATGTAGTCCGCAGTATAATCTCTAGAAAGACTTATATTTAGGAAGGAAGGGAGTATGTAGGAAACCAGAACACACATATTCTCTTGTATAAAAAGAAAAATAACACACGAATTCTACTTGGATTGAAGCTATCGTTATGTACAGTGGAAGCAATTTCTATAGTTGATCCAAACAAACAAATTATACTTAATATGGAAGAAATCTTCAGTTCACATGGAAACAATTTGAATGAAACAAATCTTTACATAAATAATTTTTTTATGGCTCGAAACAATCAAGTATTCTTTTTTCAGGGTAACAATCAAGAATTCAAGTGTATGTATATGATATGAATAAAAAAAAGTTTCACAGGAGGCATTGTCCTCGCGTTTGGAAACAAAAATATTTTCGTAGTTTCCATGGAAGCAAATTGCACGGTGCATAATTAATTAGATCGAGAAAGCTAACTTCCAGCCGACCGGACGGTAGCGACAGATCCGCACGATCCCCCGATTCGTTTTAGTACCAATTTTTCTTTCCTTCTTTTGAAAACCGTAGTACGTCCGGTTCTGTTTCTTTGTTTTTCTTTGCTATTGATTTTTCTCGCAAAAAAGGAGGACAACAGGAATCCAACTTTGCACCTAGTGGTTTAGTCCTACTCTTGCTAGCAATCTGGGTTAACACCTCGCTAGTGCTTAGATACAGATTAGGCTGCTTTTATTTCCACAAGTGATGCTGGTGCATTTTCTAGAGCGGGCGGGATTTCCTTTTTTATTTTTTCTCAATCTTGTCACCCATCAGAAACTATGTATCCCGGTAACTTCCATGTAAATACATGGTAATACACACACATCGTGGCTGATAACTCACGCACAAACATCGTGATAAGTTTTGAACCAAGAAAAAAGTTGTTGACAAACATACACTGGTAACTTATATAAAAAAATAACATGGTAATATACGCACAACAGAACTGATAATTTACTTAGCCGAAGTGTGGTAATTTTTTGACCAGGGGAAAAAGGTGTTGAACTGCCCTTCCCTGGTAAATCATGTCTACTAACATGGTAATCTACGCACATCGGCATTCATAACTTACTTAGCCGAGACATGGTAACTATTTTTGACTTGGGAGGGGGTGGTTGTTGAAAACTTACATGGTAAATTATGTATAAAAATCATGGTAACATGCGCACAACCAAACTGATAACTCACCCACAAACACCATGGTAACTTTTATCCGGGGTGTGTTGTTTGAAAACATAACCCGATAACTTTCGTGTTAATAGCAAGGTGCTATACGCACCGTATACATGATAACTGCCCCATGCCTTAACCTTCTCGTACTGTAGTTACCAGCCTTATCATGGTATAGTTATCATGTTGCTCATACTATATTTATCACGCTGGTCATGCCAAAGTTACCAAGCCAATCTTTATTATTTTTCTGATATGGAAGAAATAAGAAAGGTTCAAATAACATTGCTTATCTACAATAGACAACAACAAAAGGTGGCTTAGTTGGTTATTAGGCTCAATAGATATTGCATAGATTCGAATCGTCTTTCAAGAACTTTTATTTTCTTTTCATATTATGCAGCGAAGAACCAGAAAAAACCACTAGCGATTCACTACGGTTTTTGAGAGAAGGAAAAAAATATGTGCAAGCGAGCATGGGATGATAGCGATCGGGAAAGAACGAGTCATGCAGATCTATCGCTAACTTTCGGTCGACTAGAGGTTAGCACTGTCCTAATCAGTTATGGCTTAGGAGAAGTTGTTAGGCAACAAACTAACAACAAATCGATGCAAAGAATCATGCACGCAAAGTAACTCACAGTCACGGGTGCATGCAAACTAGCCTGTTGGGTTTTGATTCGACGAACCAGACCTCCCACAGATCACACATCTCCAACATCCGTTCTTATCTAATCGAACAACCATAGATGGCCAAATGGGCCGGGCCAGCCCGCGAGCACGCTGGCACGGCCCACCATGGGCCACGCATGACATGACTTAAATGGGCCGGACCCGGCACGCGTCACGCTTGGGCCATGCCTTGGCCTCGAGGCTGAGCACGTGGGCCCGCACGACACGGCCCATTTAATTTTTTTCTGTATTCTTCAGATTTTTTTAGTATATATATATATACCTAAAATACAACCCAATAGGCCTAAAAATGACCCCAACACGCTAAAAATGTGTAGCCCAGCGTGCTAAACGGGCCAACGTGCCGGCCGTTTAGTAACCAGGTCGTGCCTAGGCCTGGAGTCACAGCACACGGGCTGGCACGACACGGCTCGCTTACTAAATGTGCTCCTATGGGCTGGGCGGTGCCGTGCCGTGCTGGCCCGGCCTGTTTGGCTAGCTCTGTGAACAACCCTACTCTTTCTCCTCCCTAATTGTGATTTATTTGGTTCTTATCCTCTCACACGTACGGGCGCACCATCCCAGCAGCAACCGCGCCTAACGAACTAAACTCGCAGCCGTCGAACCCCGTCGTCCACGCAACGGGCCGATGCTCGTAGCTCCCACCGCAATACGTCGGTGATCTGCCACTATCTGTCTCCTCGTCTCTCTCATATCTCTCTCTGCCTCTCGATCAAGTTTTGGAGGCCCAGCGGCCATGACGTCACCCAGGCTCAGCTCCCAACCGCCGTTCTTCGTCGAACCCATCGGGATCTGGCCGGATCCGGACGCCAGCGCCCTGTTCCCGACCTCCCTGCCTTGCCTGGATCACCGGCCACTGCGATGCCGGCCGTTGTTGCCCTCCTCAACCTCCCCTTTGGAAGCCCGTGTAGTGGTTTCTCGGCCCGATGGTTGCTTGCTGACCTTGATGGTGAGTCTTGTGCCTCTAGACGATGGAATCTGCCCACTTCAAGGGCACCCCCTAGTCGTTCAACCCAGGAAGATACTCCACATATTTGACGTCGGTAGCTTCTTCAACCTCCAGATCCTTCTGTGGATCAGTTGGAGGCCGTCAACCTAGAAGTTTCGACCTTGCTGGTGGAAACCGGAGCAACACTTCGCCAACTCCTTTAGCTTCGGCCAGCAGTCATGGCGCTCGTAGATGGTGATTGCGGTGTTCTCTTGCTGCGTGGCATCATGTGTATTGGGTTAGGCGTGTGTGTACACGTGTTTGTATGCAGCAGCTGTGTCATGTGTGTAACAAGGGATTCAAGTTTGACAAAAAAAGAGTTTCATGGTGGCATTTACCCATCATTAACTAAAACCTCATTATCGCTGTAATAATAAGAAAAATGAGAAAGTTCTTTCACAACACTAGGTTCATTTTGTGAATATAAATTGTGTTAAATAATTTACTCATTACTACATGCATTTGCGGTAAAAGAATTTCTGAACAGCTCATTTCATTGGTGATGGCAAATTTTCCTCACAAATAACATTGCATTCGTGATGAATAAGATTGCTCACTACCCACACAAACTTGTGGTAAACTAATTTTCTCACTGATGTTTTCATGATGAGCAAAATTTCCCACAAGTCACACACATTGGTGATGAAGTAATTTTCTCACTGCCACATTTGTGACGAATAAAACCCTTCACTACTTATGCACATTCGTGATGAAGTAATTTTCACACTGCGTACGTGCTTTAGTGATGAATATAATTCCTCACTACTTGACATGTTCATGATGAAATAATGCTCTCACTGTGTACACTCAGTGGTGATGAACATTCTGCCACTAATGCGAGACATAGTTATGGCAATATTTTGTCTCCGATGTGGTGATTATGAGTGATTAATTTGTTGTCAGAAATGGAAGCATCATTTGTGATGAAAATAAATTCATCACTATGTATTAGTGACGCCACTTGTAGTGAAAACCTAGTGCGATCTGGAATGTTGTCACTAGGTGTCAATTGTGACAAAAAATAGGCTAATAGTGATGAAATCTGTCATCACAAAAAGTTGTATCCGTTCTAGTGCCGCTTGGTCGGACTTATTCATTTTTATTTGATGGTATCTTGAGTAGGTGTCGAGGAAGCATAACGAATCATGTCCTATTGTGGCGTCCACTATCTGGTCAATCTGAGGAAATGGAGAAGGATCCTTTGGGCAAGCCTTTTTAACATCTTTGATGTCGACACAAAGGCACCATGAGTTGTCCTTTTTGGCACCAAGACCAGATTGGCCAGCCAATCGGAGTGTGTTAATTTCCTGGATGAATCTGGCCTGTAATAGTTTGGCCAGTTCTTCTTCCATTGCCTGTCTTTTGGGCTCGTAGAACCTTTGGAGCGATTGTTTAATAGGCTTAAAGCCTTCCATTATATTGAGGTTGTCCTTGGCAAGGCTCCTTGGGATTCCTGGCATGTGGAAAGGATGCCAGGAGAAAATATCCCAGGTATCCCGAACGAAAGCAGGTAGAACTTTGTCCAACGTCGGGTCCAGCCGTGTGCCGATGGATGCCTTCTAATTGGGGTCCTCAGGATGCTCCTGAAATTTGACTATCTCATTGGCGAGCTTGAATGACGTGGAGTTGAGTCTCTTGTCAAGGATGATGTCATCCTTGTCGACGGTTACATGATATGCCGTCAATTCTTCAATCGCAAAGGCCTCGACTAATGCGTCTAGGGCAACCACCGCCATTTTATTCTCGGCTCTGAGTGCCCTGTCTGAGTTACTTGCGATCGTGATCAATCCCTTAGGTCCTGACAATTTGAGCTGCATGTAGGCATAATGAGGGACGGCGTGGTACTTGGCGAATGTGTCTTGGCCAAGTAGGGTGTGATAGCCTCTTCACAAAGGTACGATGTGGAAGCTTAACTCCTCGGAACAGTAGTTGTTGGGTGTTCTGAATACAACATCAAGTGTGATTCTACCGCTGCATCATGCCTCCCTTCCTGGGATTATCCCTTTGAATGTGCCTTGGCTTGGTTCGATGTGTGATTTGTCAAACTATATCTTTTAAAGAGTGTCCTTGTAGATGAGTTTTAAACTGATGTTGTCGTCCATTAAAACTTTGGTTAACCGACAACCATCTATGATTGGCTGTTCATGTTTCCCGAAAGTAATAGTCATGTCTTAACACCTCTTATCCGAAGTCATCACGTGATTAACATGGTTTATCTCTCGGATTGCTCTTTTGTGTGGTTCCTTGATGGATGAGTTTCATAGATCATTAAGATCCCGTGCTCATCGATCGACAACGCATGGTGGTCTTTATGCACCATGCAGTTATCTAGGGGGTTTAACCCTTGCTTTGCCACTTTTCTAATGACCCAGCAGGCTCAGATGTCGTGAGTTGGGTTTGTGTTCAGTAGAACAGAGTGAATTAGGCATGGTTTGTTCAGGATCGTGTTGACCGCAGACATAGGCCCCTTATCTAGTAGTTTCCTCTTCTGCAAGGGCTAGCTTAAATATTTATCTGCTCCCAACTGCTTCAGGCGTTGGCTGAGGCATATGTGCCTATCTTCAGTTTCTACTTTGGACTGGATTGAATCCCTTTGTTCCTTCTGCGCTAGCCAGGCATCCTCCATGACACAAAATCTTGATACTATGTCTAATAACTCAGGGAACGTTCGACCGCTTCCCTGGGCGAGGGTATTAGAGAGGCCGTCATCGTGGCAATTAAAGCAGAAAGCTGCCAAGGCATCCACATCGCAACAATCTAGGATCTTGTTTTTGATGAACAAGAATCTCATCCAGAAATGTCGAACCGTTTCTTTAGGTTTTTGTGTGACATAGGATAGATCCCATAAATCGGTTGGTCCCGAATTGCTCGGATAGTACACGATATGGGGGTGGGTGGGAGTTGAAATTTTATTCCAGCTCGATATGAGTGGTCCTCCCGAGGTAATCTTCCCGAGATCGGCCCAAAGGGGCCTCCGGGATAGATCGTGTAACTGCTTTGGCCGAATTATCTTTTAGATCCGAGCTCCTGCCTTGATATGATCGGTCGTGCTAATAATCCCCTATCGGGTGGTGCGCCAGCTCTTGGGTTGTGTGCATTTGAGCATCCTCGGCTGGATCCGAGGAAGCCGCAGGGGATCCATTTATGCGACCATGGTCGCTAGGCCTCACATCTTGAAGATGGGAGGAGCTTCGACGCGTTCCTGACCCTCGATCGACTCGAGGCCTTTAGTTTCCAGCGTGAAAGATACACTGGCATGGATGTGATGGTTAACCAATACCTCCATTGTTCCTTCGTGACCACCAATGTCGATGCTAAAACCGTCGGATCTCGAGAAGGGGATCCCGAGCTGGTGATCATGGAACAATTGTGAACAGGAAGTAAAGGGACACAGTTTTACCCAGGTTCGGTCCCTCTCGTAGGGGTAAAACCCTACGTCATGCTTGTATTGTACTAGTTTTGGATGGGATACATAGTACAAGATAGTCTACCTCAAGATCGATTGTGTTCTAAGCTCTAAACCTTGGAAGAGTGCATGTGAAGAAAAAACCCTTCGGCTTATATAAGCACCTAGGGTATCTAGGGTTTACATCTGGTCGGTTATAATCTAGGTATAAACATGACGACCATTCAAATTCACCGTGGCGTATATTTAAGTCTTCGGTAGATTTCATCTCACGCAAGCCGAGGGCCACAACTTATGTGGCTCGTCCTTTAATGGATGGTGGTTCTTTGGCCCAACCCATGGATGCTTGGCCGATGTGGCAAACACCCCCTAATCCGGGACGCCGTCACGGGGCCATAACACTCATTAGAGGCATCTCTCTCATGAGAATATTATCGGTGTGTAGATAAATTACTTTTGGGCAATTGATAGAGAAGCGCATAGTTATGATTATGATTCTTAGTGACATGATTCAAACATAGGCATTACGCCTGTGAGAAGTAGAATGTTAAATTTATCGTTGCCTAATACTATTACTCCACCCCAAGACTGCTATCCAGCATGCATCTCAAATTATTAAGTTCATGACAAACAAAGTAATACTTTAAATAAGACGGCATAATGTAGACAAGGTAAGATCGATCAATATGTTTAGACCCCATCGTTTTATCCTTAGTAGCAACAATACAATATGTACCTTGCATTCCCTCCTGTTACAGAGTAAGGACACCACCAGATTGGACCCACTACTATGCACCACTCCCTCTGATGATCTAATCGTTAATGTGGCCAAAGAAAACTTATAGATCAGAAAGCATACATAGCTATAAAATCACACATAAGAGATATGAATAGACTAAATTAATTTCAATGAATAATCTATTCATAAACCCACAATTCACCGAATCCCAACAAACACATCGCGAGAATTGCATCGAATTGGTCTCCAAAGAGATCGTTGTATTGAAGATTATATAGAGAGAGATCTAGCTACTACTATCGGCCCGTAGAGATCATTGTTTTGAAGATCATATATATATATATACATATATATACATACATATATATATATATATAGGGTGGGTCTATTCTGACAACACCCAGAGTCTTATCTTGACATCAAAACCTTATTCTGACATCACCCCCCAAATAGCGCCGCCTCCCCCTCCCCTCCCCGCCTTCTACCGCGGCGGCGGCCAGCAACTCGCCGCCGCCTCTCCCCTCCCCTCCACTCCTCGCCTTCTTCCGCGGGAGCGGCCCGGAGCGATGCCGCCCTTCCCCTCCCCACTTTCTCCCGCGGGAGCGGCCTTGAAGCACCTCCGCCCTACTCCTCCCGGCCTTCTTTCGCCGCAGCGGACTCAGCGGCGGCCTCGGAGCACTGTTGCCCCTTCCCTACCGGCCTTCTTCTGCGGTAGCGGCCTCAGAGCGCCGACAGCCCACTTCTATCGACCTTCTTCCTCAGCAGCGGCCTCGAAGATCGGCATCGCGTCAGGTACCAGTGGGGACAGATCCACTGCGTTCCATCCTCCCCAAGATCCGATCTGGGGCTGCCTCGACAGGGCACCAGTTCGACGGAGAAGAAGTTCAAGCAAGGCTCCTTCGTCCGCCGCCACTGTTTGGAGTCAAGCTTCGCCAAGGTTCGGCTCCAGACATCCATCTCCGCTGACCTTGAGCCAAGTTCAAATCACCCATGTTCTACTGAAGAAGGGCAAGAGAAAGTGGACTGCACCAGTGAATGCAAGAGAGCAGCAGACGGGAGCGAATGGAACTTCCTGCAAACGCAAGAATGAACTTGAACGTGAGGTAAGCAGTTCAGTCGTACTTCGCCCTTAGTTTTGTTATTACAGTCAATGCAGTGCTCGAAGTTCAGTACGTCTTCGATTATGATGCAGTATGTTCAATTCAGTTCGTCATGAGTGAATTTGCAGTGTACTTGGTGGATCATGCAGTACAGTCATACATGTTCACCCTTTATTATGGATGAAGTGCGTTTGCTTCAGTTAGCAAAGAGCGGTGATGCAGTCTGCATGCTTTAGTTCGAAGTATGCTTTTACATGTAATGCAGTTCATATGATTCTGTTCATTTCACCTAACAATGCAGCTCGGTCATTTTGTGCAGGAAATAACGTTCAGCAGACAGAAAATGCCACATATAATCCAAAGCCCAAATCCCCTGAACTACATGATGAGCCACTCTTATGCAAACTCTGGATGGGTAACTCCTGAGATACCTCCTGGATACATCAATACGACAAGCAGGCTGTCGTACTCTTTGGAAGAAAAAAAAATCCAGGAAGAAGAGACAGTGGAAGATGGCGATCATGTCACCTTCATGTGGGAGGGCACTCACCAACGTCAGCAGGATGGTGATGATGATGACAATGATGATGAACCGATAACAGTTCTCAAGCCAGAGTACAAGCATGACTTCGTTATATTTGGACAGCATGTCCGAACATACAATGATGATGCCGTTGGCCATGATGCTGAAGATGATGATGATGTGCCACAGCCCCAACAATTTCAAACCAACCCAGTGAGACAGCAACACAACACTAGATTTCCACGGCGTGCACCTCCTATAAACAGAGCTCCACGAGCACCTGCAGCATCAAGTTCAAGCCAGCGGCCACCAAGGGTGCCTCGGCCAGAAGCCAACAGCAGAAACAAGACTTCGTCACTGCTGCCATCGTGAGATCCTAAACTACACACATCCATTCTAACCCAACCATGCCCAATACAACCTGGCGAGCTACAAACGTCGTTGGGTGAGCGGAAGTACACACACGTAAGTTTCTGTCTTGGAAATAATAACATTGCAGTCCATCGAGAAAAGCAGCACACTGTTAGTTCATCTGAAGTTTGGTCTAATATGGTTTATGAATAGCTAGTTGTACTTTCTTATTTCTTATTTCTTATGCAGTCCTCATATGGTTTATGAATAGCTAGTTGTACTTTCTTATTTCTTATGCAGTCCTCATGTGGTAAACAGAACAATGCACTTAGTTCATAAAAATAATTCTTTCATAAACAAAATCAAAACATGATGATGCAAATTTTATCTAATATGGTTTATGACAATGATATTTTAAAGGATCCAAACATATCGCCACATCTCGTACCTGCCGCTGGAATGAAGTTCAACTCATATGACCAGGCATGGGAGTTTTACAACACTTATGTATGACATGCAGGGTTTGGCACATGCAAAAGATCAACCAACAACAAAAATAACTACATCGTCTGTTCCAGACAAGGGATACATATTGAGACAGTGCCAGATTATGAGAGGAAACATGCAAAGACAACTAAAAGGAATGGTTGCCAAGCAGGGATAAGAGTGAAAAGGAAGAATAACGGGCGATACATTATAGAGGAGGTGGAGCTCAAGCACTATCACAGGATGATAGATATCCCCGGGATGCTTTTGCACATGCGCCCTCACAAAAGAGATGATCCTTTGATCGATCATTTGGTGAAGGACATGCAGATGGACAACCACACCCACGCACAAGTGATGTCAAAGCTATCGCATATGTCCGGAGGTCTGCAATACATGGGCCATACTAGCCGTGACTGGGTGAACAAATAAGCACATCACTATGAACATCTCGCTTGAGCATACTTTTTGTAACTATTTCCTGTTCTAACAATATATGTTTGCATTGTCTTTGAACTGCAGGAAACAACAGTTTGCAAGAGAGGAGTCTCAAGACGACGTCAAGAAGCTACTAGATTATTTTGAGAAGATGAAGAAAATAAACCCAGAGTTCTTTTATGATTACGACGAAGATGCAGATAATTGTGTAAGAAACATCTTCTGGTCCAACGCAAGTTGCAGAGGGTCGTATGAAGACTTTGGAGACTGCGTCACATTCGACACGACATATAAAACGAATAAATTCCACATGCCTCTAGGGGTGTTTGTGGGAGTGAACCATCATCTACAAAGCATGATCTTTGCTGTCACACTTGTCCGAGATGAAACAATCCCATCTTTTGAATGGGTTTTCAAAACCTACTTGAGATGCATGAACTACCAAGCGCCAATTTGCATACTCACAGGTACAAATGCAAACACCTGCATGTTTACATTTGTTCAGTACCATTCTATTTGTTCCGTATTTCTTGCACATAGCCAACTTCATAATAATACACAATCTCTGCCACTCAGATCAATGTTCCTTGATGAAGGCAGCATTAGAGACCAGCCTACCACATACATGGCATAAGTTGTGTTGGTGGCACATCATGAAGAAATACAAAGACCACCTAGCCTTACTATACACGACATATGGCACATTAAAGGCTGATCTCACTTCTATGCTGAACCATCCACTGATGCCTTCGGAATTTGAACAAGCATCGAATGACCTTATGCAGAAATACAACATGCAAGAGGATGAAGTGAGGAAATCGCTATGGGCTGATAGACATGACTGGATCTCAGCCAACTACAAGGAAATATTATGTGCATGGATGACTTCCACATAGAGAAGCGAGAGCATGAACCGCATATTGGAGAATAATTTCATCAAAGAGAAACACGATCTACATATCTTTGCTCAACAAGTGGACAAGTGCATTCAGACCAGAAGGGGCGTCGAGCACGCAGAGACAATCGGAAACGAGGTAAAACAATAATGTTCATCAACAACCCAAAATTTATATTGTAGTTTTCACATGTGTGTAATGCTGATTTCCTGATAACACAGTCGAAGGTGAAGACAACAACACAAATTGGGTATGAAGTCCAACTGTCAGAAATATATACAAGGGCCGTTTTTGCTGATTTCCAGCTGGCTCGTTACCGCAGTATTGCATTCCAAGATGAAAAGTGCCCCGACAACCCAACAAAGTTCTTTGTACACCACTACAACCAATCGGATTTGTTTGATTGGGCAAGGAATAGATTCCAGGTGGTCGCCGATAAGGAGAAGGGTGTCTCCGAATGCGAGTGCAAACTGTGGACACACACAGGTGAGCTTCGCTTGCATAAAAACCATAATTTCATCTTGTCCTACATGAAGTCCATTTGAGTAAATAACCTTTCATGCACAAGTGAAGTTCACTTTCAATAAAGAAATATGGTCGGTAAATTTCATGTCCACTTCACTCACAAACACGAATAAATTTGTGTTGTCTACAGGTCTATTTTGCGTAAATGTGATATGCATGCTTGATCTGTTGAGAGTGGACAAGATACCTAAAGTGTACATCAAGAAAAGATACACAAGGAACGCAAGATCAAATCCGACATTTGACCGTCGAGATTATGAACAAACAGCACCAGATGGAAGCTCGCTATTCTGTCATAGAAAAATGCTGGCAGAAAGAGCCATGGCCCTTGCAAACAGAGTGACAAAGTCCGACGCTGGGTACCACAGAGCAATGGCTGGTATGAAGGCACTATCAGACCAGGTTGATGTCCTGAACGAAGAAGAAGAAGCAGCAAAAATTCAACAACAAGAAAAGATTCTGCTTGACAATTGTACTGAGCAAACAAAAGAAGCAGGACACAATGCCACTGGTCTTATCAAAGAGCAAATAATTCTTCCACCTCCTGTTTCAAACACGAAAGGAAGGAAGAAGGGGGGCAATAAATCTAAACAAAAGGATACATCCACGGAAAAATTTGCTGAAACAAATACAAAGTTGCAGCCCAAGCTAGACAGTGATGGTCGGCCACTAGGAATAAAGAGGTGCTTGACGTGTAATTCCATCTGCGGGCACAATTCCAGGACATGTAAGAAAAAACATGAACACCAGCAAATCCCTCGGCCTGGCAGTGCGCAACAAAACAGAAATGCTACAGCAACAAAGCAAAATAAGAGCAAGACCAGTTCTGCTGCCAACACTGAAAAAATGCCGAAAGCAAGAGTTTGCAGCATCTGCAATAAGAGGGAGTGACACAATGCAAGAACTTGCCCCAAAAGAACAAAAAAACAAAATGAAGCGGAGGATGAACAACAGGAAGAAGAACAAGAGAAGATGAAGAAGAAGAAGAAGAAGAAGAAGAAGAAGAAGATAATGATGATGATAATGAAGATGATGAAGAAGCAGAAGAAGCAGAAGACGAAGAAGAAGAAGGAGAAGAAGAAGAAGAAGAAGAAGAAGAAGAAGAAGAAGAAGAAGAAGAGACTGAAGAAGAAGAAGAACCTGAACAAACAATGCCTACAAGACAACCAAACAAAAGGCAGAAAACAGAGGAAAAAGATGTGCAGAAAAAAGCACCGATGACACCACATCTAGAAAAGTGGACTGGAGCACGAAAGAATGCAGTTCAGATTGGTGAAAAACAGCACCGGATCCAACCAGCAAGCGAGGAGCGATGAAAACTGCAGTTCACACCAGTGGAAAACAAAAACAGGGAACAACCAACATGTGAGGAACTACAAACACTATTGCAGGATGCTGCTAACGCGACACATCAATCAGAGACCCTTCGACAAAACTGTGTGCGATGACCAAATCGCAAACGGTATAGTTATAGCTCCGTCGCTAATGACGTAAACTATGTGCGATGACGGGTCCATCAAATACGATCTAAAAAATAGTTGCGTGTGCGATGTTTGGCAAACAGTTGCCCTAGATAAACTGTTTGAGATTGGATAATATAACACAAACGCTTATAAAAATACAAGTGTGTGCGATGTACGGCATACAGTTCACCCCGATAAACTGTTTGCGCTGATCAAGCAGAACACAAACGATTGTCCAGATGATCACGTGAGCGATAGACGGCATACAGGTCACTCGGATGAACTGTTTGTGATGAGGTTAAATAACATAAACGGTTACATAGATCACGATGTGTGTGATAGACGGCATACAGGACACTGGGATGAACTGTGTGCGATAAGCAAAAATAACACAAACAGTTTCTCAGATCAAGATGTGTGTGATGTACGCAGGCCACTCGGATGTGTTGTGGGCAAATGGTTCCGGATAAAGAACTGTCAAGGACTGATGAAATCATCACCGACGGTTTTGGTCCTTTATGTCGTATGCGATATGATTTGCTCAATCTGCCCACAAACATCTATGGTCTGTTTAGAAGAACATGATTGCATAACCAAATTAAGCATCCAATACACACAAAACATTGGCACACACCTTAATAAACTATTACATGCATAATAAACTTATCCCTCTAAAACTACGAATATTTCTGCATAGAGGGAGTATGAGAATTGAGAAACGATCATCAAATCATCTACTTCTTGTGACGCTTGCCGCCAGCGCTCTGCTTGTGGCTCGATCCCTCGTTGTCTTCAGGTAGGAGGCGCTTCCTCATGTCAATGATCCGCCTGAACATCTCGTAGCATGTGTATGCTTGCTTAGCCGCGGTGTGGAGGTGATATTCATCCAGTTTCTTCACCCAGCCCCTATGCTTGACAGGCTTGTTCTTGTTGCACTCAGCCTTCATGTCAGCGTAGTAGGGGCCGATGATGGCCTCGGCCAGGTCAACATGGGAGTCCATGTCCTTCTTGCGGCCCCAGACTCTGTAGTGGCCGCGGATGTCGACAAGCTTCTAGCAGGCCAAGCCGGAAGTCTTGAGCACCTTTGGATCGTTGGCGCTGTCCACCATAGCGAACCTGTAGTCAGGGCTGTTGAAAAACCTGGTGAAACGATTGCAAGGCACTATGGCTAGGTAGTAGTGGTAGAGGAGGACGTGATGGCCCACGCACAACTGGGCGACGGCAACCTTCTGATCATGCCCGACACGACCACTTTGTACTTGTCATCCGCATCAAGCAGCCGCTCCATGGTGTCGATGGAGTCCTCCACCATGCCCGGGTCATTCGTGTACACCATCGTGAGGTCTGTCTTCCTCTTGTGGTCTCCACATGATGCACGCCGAACTCCATTGGAGCGCCGCTGGACATCCTCTCTGTATGCGTCTTCTAGGGTGTGCTTATTGTGTTGTGGGGCATGATCGAAAGCATGAAGAGACTATGGTTAATGGCCGTGGGTATAAATGGGGGCCGGACGTCCTGGAAAACCGGCATGTCCGGATGGCAGTTTTTGTAGTGCGTGATTCAGTCGTGGAGCACGTAACTGCATGGGGCGACGCGCGTGGCGCAACCGCATGCATATGGAGCCCCGAACATGATCGTAGGACAGCCCCAACCACTGGCAGAGCGCGCGCGGAGGGGCGTGAGAGCAGAGCACGCACAGGGGAGCGAGAGCAGAGCACGCCCAGGGACGCAAGAGCAGAGCACGCGGTGGGACGCGAGGTCGAACCAGACCACTATGTACTTGTCCTCATCAAGTAACAGGTCCATGACGTTGGAGTTCTCCATCCAGATCGGATGTTTGGTGTACACCACGAACCGACAGGGCGTGTCCACTACGGCATGCAGGGTGAACTGGCGCTCTTCGTAGGCAGCCACTGGGAGCGCCATTGGAGCCGCGCGGGATACCCTCGGTCGTGGTTCTGCTTCTTAAGGTCCGGATATTAATCGTCAATTGCATATTGATGTCCAGATATTAATCAGCCATTGCATACTAAGGAAAAGATAGTACTACCAAAATAAGAGTCTCCCTCATAAGATGTCATTTGCATGGTTGTATCACAAATGACAAAAATAGTACAAAGGTTCATATTCCAGCATTAGAAGGCTCAAATTCAAATATTACAAGGTTCAAACCGATAATAGAAATGAAATTCAGCTTATGCAGGAAACTTTGTCATGAAGCTCTAGACGCCCGCGCTGATCAGCTGAACATGAACATATATGATAGGTTCATACTGATATTACTACCAGTTTCGCAACTTCAATATTTCTGCAAAGGGATCCGCCACTGACATGTCATTTATGGGCTTGGCATTAGGACTTTCGAATAGTCTGTCAAATGAAGTTACAAAATGAAATTGAGCTTCTACAGAGAGTTTTACATTCTGTCCTAGTCGTCAGAGCTGATCATCAAACCATTCTTTTTTGCGCGATTAATATAGGGAAAATCTCATTATCTTTAGCACAGTTGCTCTCACAACAAAGAACCTGGCGAATATAATCTCCGGTAAGGTCCCTCGGTAGGAGTTCAAAGTATTCTCACGACAAAGAATCTTCGATGGGATTGTTATATTGTATCACATTATCCTATACCAGGCCTAACCGTATCTGTGAAAGAAGAGAATGTATTAGTGCTTGGACACACAACGGACCTCTTACGATTTGCAGGGTTTCAAAATTTGAACTCCCTTGTGGTTAAAATTTAACATGAAAGAGCATCACCTCGACATATAGCTTCTCCAGGCACGGAAAGAATCACAGCAATCTGACAACTTGGTCCAGGTCAGGGCCGATAGATTCTACTGCTAAGACCTTCACTCCGTGTAGATATGGGGTCAAGCTTGTCGATATGATTTTCTGGATGACAGACGAACATACATCTTTAATAGAGAGAAAAAAATGTTAATTCAAGAATGAGAAGAGGGCGATTGTTGTACCTGGACGGTTATGGGTCCAAAAATAAGTTTAGATAAGTTGACAGGCGAGTAGCCAAACACTGTCAATTTTGGCGCATGAATGACCCTGATTCTTGTTGGACCTTGTCGATCAACAACAAGTAATCTCTCAAGTAAAGGCACGTCCACAATGACCATTTGGTGATTCACCTTGTCCGATCTCCTATTGCAACACCAGCAATACACACGAATTGCCAGGAGACTCATGGAGGTGATGTGGAGGCTACTCAACCCATTGATCGCCTGAATATGAAGGTACTCGAGCGCAGTACAGCCGTGGAGCAGGCGCTCCATGTCGTCGTTGGGGATGCAGACGGCGACGAGCTCAAGGTGCTTTAGTCGAGGTAGCAAAAGAGCGGGATTGGCATTAAACTGGGGGAAATGGCAGTTCAAGAACCTTGCGAAGCGCAGCGTTGGCACGAGGAGCAACGCGGAGGGTGGCATCGGGCGCATATGTCCGTCATTAAAATGGAGCTCCTTGAGATGATCTAGGGCTGGCGATAAGAACCACTCGTTAAGCTTGGCTCGGTCCTTGCCATTGGATCGGAACTTGCCCATGGTAAGGCCTTTGATTTGGCCACAATGCGTGCCGAGGATCTGGGATAATGCATCCAAGCATTTGCGATAGCCAGTGCAAACCATGTGCTCGCTGATGATGCCGAGAGGGGCGCAACGCCATAGGGGGCGCCACCACGGAGAGAGGAAGGTTGTGTGCACGCAATCTTCGATAGGGAGGAGGAAGATGATGACTCTCAACATATCGTCGGGGAGGCTGCTGATGAAGTCTACGCCTATCAGAGACGCTTGTGTTTCTGGCTCAGCCCGCCTCTGCTTGTTGGCAACCTCGACATCCACGTCCGGAGAATGGCTGCTGGCGTATCTTTCTGTCAAGAGTGGAGCGGTGGGAGGATAGTGATTATGTAGCTAGATCAGGGTAGAAGAATAGTGCATTGGTAATTACAAGTTACTACTTACTAGGTAGCGACAGTTTTAACAGATTAAGAAAATGAATTCCCAATTGGTTGCTGAAATACTACATAGTTACATTGATATTGCTACGCAACTCAACATGCAGATACTACAAAGAACAATTACTTCCAACATAGCATGTACGGAGAATGTCGTCTGGGAAGTTAGCATTTATCGTATGGTAAGGCTCTTTTAGGTGCAGCGTAATTTTAGTGCCACCTTTCAGTACATAAAACTTAGAAATTTCTCCCCAAAGGCCTTCTTCAAAGTAGGAGTGACAATCTTCATCAATTTTTATAGAAACAACGGTTGTAAATCCATGGTTTGTGCTCAATATGACATCCCTGGAGTCTTCAGTTATGTAAAGGCAAAGATTTAGCGCTACAGTTGTCGTTGCAGCGCAAGGGATGTACTGCAGGAAATGATAAGATTCTTAGAACCTGGTAACGTGATAGTATGAGAGTAGTAGTTAAAAGAACAGCATGCACATCAGTTGATTTGAAAGGACAAAAAATTACAAGTAAACAGATAATGTAACCATGACGTCGTGCAAATATATATGAGAGTAAACGAAAGAACAATACAGCATTAATTTGCCTAATATACAAGGAGAAGGATAAGAAGAAGAAGAAGAAATCACATTTGACGTAAATGTTGCATGTGGCACCTTTTATCCAAATGTAGCAATCTATAGTATAGGTTCAGAAATAGAATAGGCCATGCATGTCAACCCAGGTAGTGTGAGATTAAACATACCGTGCGCTCCATGAAGTCGTCTGGTACGGTGAGATGGAACTCCTCGGTTTTTTGGCTGAGTCCGCATAGCCCTGATGTGTCCTTGGACTGTACACTCTATGAATGAAAACCCTCAAATTAGCTAGAAGAAACATGAATCCACGGCGATTTCGTACGGGTGATTAAAAGGGGCCGACGGACTGGGATAAGAGATGAGCGGAAATTTTTTAGTATATTAGTTACCTGGTTCTTCATGGGGAAAAAAACCAGTACCGAAGATTCCCCAATCAGGTGAGCTGGGTCGACAGCGAGCAGCATCGAGAAAGTCAGTGCCGATAGGCTGCGGCAATCGGCAGTGGAGATATGCGGTGGCGTTTTGCGGCAGCCGGTGGCGGTGACAGGGGTCGAGCTAAGTGGTTGCCGCAGGGATAGGCGGTGACATGCATGGAGAGTCCCGGAGTACTATCGTTAGTGCAGGTGCTACTGGAGTGGGGAGGGGGAGGGGGAGGGGAGCAGGCGAGGGTTTTGTGACGTGTGGGTGCTGAGTTTTTTTTTCAAGTGGTGCTAAAGGAATTCTGTCCTAGAATAATGTGCTTCGGAGGAAACGGTTTATTAGATCCAACCGTGTGTGATAAATCCTATATAAATATTACTCTCAAGTAAACTAGCACTCCGGTGTGATGGAGATACCGCATAATGAAAGTCGTCGCACAGTTTCAATCTCAGGAAAAAATATAATACACAAGCATAGATATAATACACACAAACTAGATCGATTCAATCCAACATTTTTTTTTCGAAACAGTCAATCCAACATCTCATGTAGATGCTACATGGTTAAGATTCTCCAGGAACTGGTCGTACGCGGTGTGTGCTATCCTGCGAGAATACTTCTGCTTGAAGAAGCCAACGGCTCATCCTCTTGCATGCGCCAGAACACTCGAGTACATGTTGTTAATCTTATGGTTGCAGAACGGGCATCCATAGCCCCATTCTTCCTGACACGCTTGTTATACTTTCCATCCATAAGCCCTCTGAGCCTTGGCCTCTTGAACCTCTCTTGGACGTCTTCATCCTCGCTGTCCACATCGTTAGATAGCACCTATACATAGTAAAAAATGTGATGTCCGTATATTTTATAATGCGAATTTGCAAGGCAAAGTTTATGAAACATACTATATCTTGCGACAACGTGAACCCTAAATCGAAGCTAACTGATTTGATGCCAAAAGTTGGCATGCCATGTTTTGGTAGCAAACTAATCAGCCTATCATATGTATTTGCAAAAAATGGGTATATGTGACCAACCAGTTCTCCGTCCGAGTCGTTGTCGTCGCTGGAGTGTTCGTCGGAGTCGCTGTGGACCACCGGCTTCGGCTGGGGAAGCGCGGCGACGACGACAACGTCAAGGCCGTGCTGCTGTCCGCACGATACGTCATCTCTGACGATGGTAATCTTTGTGCCCAACTTCACACTGTGCTCGGGTGCTTTGCCGGCACCGACGTGGTTACTCCCTCCCATGGTGTAGGGAGGCCGCTGATGACGATTGAGAATGGCGGAGAGGATGCTGGGGGGGAGAGAGGATTGTGTATAGAGAGAATGTTAAAGCCAACAGACCAGGCACGGTTAATAAAGGGGGGTTGGGACAAGAGAGGGAGGCGGGCGGCGGTTTAAAGGGACGGCTCGCCTCCCGGTGAGGCGCCTGTGCACCGGACTGCTCGCATGCGCATCGTCAATTCACACGTCTGACGGGTGACGGCACGTCTCCCTGCGAAACTGCTTAACGAACACGCCTCCCATCAATTCAACCACCTTCTCACATGCATCCCGGTCAGCCTGCGAGGCGACCTGCTGCTAGCATGCGTCCCGTCAAATCATATATGTGCACAAGGATCGCGCTTGATATAGTTTGACCAACTTTAAAGAAAGGAATAGAAATAATTACCATGACAAATATATATGATGTGAAAGTACATTCAATAAAGAATCCAATGGTAATAATTTTTAATTGTAAACATTAACATTTTTTCCTAAATTTGGTCATAGTTTACAAAGCTTGACTTTATCCAACGCTAATACGTGGAGTAAATAAAAAAAGTTTGGATTAGTAAACCGTTTGCGATGTAAACGTGATGGTTTTATGTTGCATTTATTAATAAGCCCCCGTTTGCAAGAAGCTTAGATGAAAACTTCTCTCAAATTGGAGGATTTATTTACCACGACCTATAAGTTCCATATCATGAAATCATGTCCATATTTCATGAATTCTAGCTTAGCTGGGCGTTTGCTGCAAATTGATAGCCAAGAGTCAATGTTTGCGGCCCCGAGATGTTTGAAATTTATTGTTTTTCCTTCCATGGGGACTAAACATGCACCGAATAAAAAAATGAATTTCTAATCCATTCGGGCGCACAACCGTGTGTGCATATAGTTCAAATTTGAATTTTACAAATTAAATACCTAAGGAATCAATTTGATGTATATAATGTCTTAATGTTATTTACAAATCGAATTTTAACAATACACTCCTATTGTCACATGTGCACTACATAAAAAAGTTTGACATGCATGCCTCGAAGTGACGGTGGTGTGCTGGGACGAGTGGGGGTGTGGGGTCCGGCACACAATACGTGTCGTATGTGCGCCACCACGTGGGGTTGTCCGGTTAGTTAGGCATCAAGCTGACAATGGGGATTACTCAGGAGGGTATATTGGAGTCCCATCCCCGTCCCCATCACCGCCATCCCATTCCTGTCACCATCTCCATACCCGTGCGCGGGGATAAAATGTTTCCCATCCCCGTCCCGATCACCGCCCTCCCATTCCCGTCACTGTCTCCGTACCCATGCGCGGGGATAAAATGTTCCCCATCCCCGTTGCCACTTCTTTATCCCCTTGGGGAAACCCAACATGCATTTAAGAACAACATTCGATAGTATTTAAGTAAAAAAACAGTAGTCGAACGCAAATAAACAATATGTTGTGGCTAAGTTTGGGATTTCTTAGGGATATTTGGGCCAGATGGGTGGGATCTGTGGAAATTTGGGTGACCGAGGTCGCGAATTACGTGGGGTCTACTAATTTGAGAGCCCACATGTAAGTACTTCATGGTTAAGGCGGGTAATAATATGTATATCCCATCCCCATCCTCGTCCTACACGCTGGGTAAGGTATTTGACCCACCATCTTCCCCATGGGAATTCAAGCTCGCACTTCTCCGTGCCCTAATATAGTAAACACCCATGGGGATGCGGGTAACGGTTTTAACCATTGACAGCTTCAGTTGAGGCACACATGCCACGTCAAAAGTCGTGCATTGGGTATATATTTAAAGCATCTCGATCATAACCTTTTCATGCATATGTTTGTGTCTCATGCATGCGGAGGTGGTCCTCGTACACTCACTCATGCGATTACCACCGACACACCCATTTGTTGTGTCACATCCCTAGTTTCCCCCTTGCATTGTGCTAGCTAGATTGTGCATCATGTTTAAATTTCATCCAAATGAAATGGGGATTAACAGAAACCATAGCACCTCACTTGAAACAACCAATCCAAATACTTGTGATTTTCAATGAATCCAAAATGCCCTTCAAAAGTGTTCACAATTTCTCATAAATGTTGGCAACAACATATCAGGGGACATTTTAATTTTCACAACAATTATAGCATTTTAAAATAACCTTTTAATGCTACTGAAATCAATAAATAAAGCACTATAATTATGGTAGTTGTCGAAAAATGCTGAAACTTTTTGTGGAGGTTTGAAATATTCAAACTACATTCCATAAAATATGTTGGTATTTTTGTGCTAGGTATTTTGGCCAAACAAAAATAAAACAAATGTCAGAAAACAGAAAACAGAAACAAATAGAAAAGAAAAGAGAGAGAGGCTTACCTGAGGCCCAGGGGCAGGCCGGCCCATCTAGCCCGTGCCAGTCGTCCCCTACCTCTGCCAGTAGGCAGAGGTGAAGGGCGGCACGGCGAGCGCGGCCAAAGCGCCACGCCTCTTGCCTGGCCTCCCTCGTTGCGCTGGCGAGTGGGATAGGCTCGCCAGAGCCGTCCGCATCGCCTCCTCCTCCATTCGCCCCCTCTGCTCCTCCCCTCGCCTCTGCTTCGCCATGGCCACACCCCGCCGCAGCTCGCCGCCGTAGTGCCGCCTCTCCAGCGGCTCCCCCCTCGCCTCTGAGCCGCCCACGAGCTCCGCTTCGTCGCCCTCGACCTCCACGCCAACCAGCTCGATGCCGGAAGCCCACAGTCGCTGCCCCGAGGTCTTCTTCAACCTCCCGCCACCGAAGCCGCCGCCGTCGATTCGCCGGCTCCAACCTGCCCCCGAGCCCGCTTTTGACGCCGGTGCAACTGCTGTGAGCCTCTGGCCCCATTCCCCCTCTCTTCCCCGTCGATTGAGCGCCATAGCTCTCGGTTCCATCGAGACCCGAGGAGCTCCGCCACGGACCTCGACGCCGGCGACGCTCCGGTACCTCTTAGGTCTAGCCAATGCCCTCGTTGGCTTCGTGTGCTCACGTAGAGAGCGTAGATGGTCTCAGGTGGGGATTCCACCCCCTGAGGCGTCGGCTCTGAGCTCACCCGAGCTCCGGCAGCCGCACGGGTCGACGCTGGCGAGCATTCCGGTGTCCCCACGACCATCTGACCCCGTAGCTAGCTGCGGCCCAACGCGGGCATCACGCTGGTCGCGTTTGCGTGCCCAGCAGCCGTCTGTAGAGCAACTTCGGCGACGTGCCGCCATCGGTTTCGTCGCCGCCGGAAGGATTTCGATGGGGGCCGACGTGGCAAGTCATTAGGGGCTAAGCCCACTAATTAACCCACCTAACATCCACTGACACTGGGCCCTGGCCAGGGTCAAAACCAGGGTCAACTCGGGATTATTCCCTGGGTCAAGGACATGTGGACCCCAAATGTCAATGACTCTTAATGTCCCTGGGTCACTGACCAGTGGACCCCACTGGTCAGGTTTGACCTGGCAATGGCCAGTTGACCAGCTGACACAATAAAGCCTTTTCTGATTTATAATAATTTCAGAAAATGGATAAAACTTCTAAAATTCATAGAAATTAATATGTAACTCAGATTGAAATAAGTTATATATGAACAATCATCAGAAAAATCCAAAGAATCCATTGGTGCCATTGTCATGCATGCTAGAGCAACCTAAATGGAAGAACATTGATATTTTGCAATAATGCAATATGTGGAATATTACATGGAGTACGATTTTGAACCTATATTCAACTCGACTCCATTTAACTCTAATGATAGGTGCATTATCTCATCCAAATCATATTGCCATGTCATGATCATGCATCATATTGTTGCACTTGCCGTGTATTGATTATTACTCCATCTATGTCGCGGTAGGTTTTGCTCCATCGGATACCCACGAGTATCTCCCTGAAGGAGAGTACCTCCCCGCCAACCTGCAAGGCAAGCAACCCCATTGATCATTCCGATAACACCCCACTCTCTCGCTCCTGCTCTTGTTTATTGCATTAGGACAAACGCTTCAACTGTCTATCTATTGCGGTAGTTGAACCCATTCCTCTACATGACCTATCATTGTCACAGTAAATAGCTAAACAAAGCAACCTAGCATACCTGGTAGATGCTTGAGACCTGATGTGTTTTACCTGCTTTGCTTGCTATGCTTGCTATGCTTAGAGTTTTGTCAGGTCAGATTCATCTGGGTGATGAACCGGAGTGAAACAGTGTTGTTCTGATGTGATGAGCTAAATGATGAACCTGATTATGTAAAGGTAGCGATGAGAGGTTATGTAGAAGTACATAGCAGATTGTCTCATCGGGACCGTTCTTAGGAACTGAGTTCCGTGTTTGTGATACAAGACTAGTTACTACCACACGTTGGGATACTTAATTGACCCTCTCGACCTATCAACCGCCTAGTCCTCGGTCCAGGTGTTGCAAGTAGTTTCTGGTGTTTGTAGCTATGATGGAGGTCGTGCGTAGCACTGACCTTAGGGGTGGGCTACGACGCGGTAGGCAGTGGCACGGTGTACCAAGGGTCACCCGAATGGTGGGCTTGGGAACCCTGCGCACATCGTTTGGGGCCGTAGCAGAAACTTCGGCCGGACTTCTGTGCGGGTTCAGTCTCAAATAGGCGATAGCCTGGACTAGGGTCTTGTGTGTTTGACGGTCATGACCGACTCCCTCGTTGGGCTTCCACTTGAAGGTTGCCGAGGTGCCTGTTTTTATGTGCACACAACGATAAGTGGCGAGAGCGTGTGTGAAGAAGTGCATCCCTGCAGGGTAATGAATCTGTTCGAATAGCCGCGTCCTCGGATATGGACTACTTGGAGAACTTATGTTGTTCATAGATAACTTGATGGTTACTCTTAAAATACTCAAGACAAGTGTGAGTACCGTGGATGGCACTCTCGTAGGTGATGGGAGCGAATCCATGGTAGAGTATTGATGTGGTGTTAGTGGACTCGTGTGCGCTATCTCAAAACTTGTTCAAAGAACTAGTAGTCGTAGGACAGGTTAGCCAAGAGTCAAAGCTGGCTTGCTGCATAAACCCCACTACTCCCCTTGATGATACATGAGCATGAATAGATTAGGTATGCTTTAAAGACTTGCTGAGTACGTTTGTACTCATGTTTGCTTAATAACTGTTGCAGATGAGAACATGGACCCATTTGGTGGGTTCTACCTAGACGTCGACAACGCCGAGTAGCTGGTATCCCAGCTACGATCTGATGCCCTGGGATGGGCTGTAGATAGTCAGGCTTTATGACTTTTACCTTTCATCTGTCTGTACTCAGACAGCTTTAAGCTTCCGCTTGGTTTTTATGAACATGTTTGTATGACTTGAGTGTCGGGTCGTGTGACCCCTACCTGTATGAACATATTATGCAAGGCTCTTCTGAGCCTTCTAAATAAATGTTGTGTTGTTGTATGGTTATGCTGTGATGCCATAGTTATATCTATGCATATCGGACATGTCGTGCGTAGTGTTACGTGTAACGGTATGTATGGGATTCGACACCTATTTGTGTGCCTCTAGTAGTACTCTTTACTGGGAAATGCCTCTTTGTGCTTCCACTGAGCCTTGGTAGCTTGCTACTGCTCTAGACACATTGATTGACCGGCATGTATCCTTCTTGCTGTTGTGTCTGTCCCTTCGGGAAAATGTCTCGCAGTGTAATGGAGTCCATGTAGCCTGCTATAACTCGTCTACGTGCAGTTGATGACATTTATGTCCCATCGCATAATGGAGTCCCTGTAGCTTGCTATGACTCGTCTACACACGCTGAGACCGACACCTGCATTGTTGGGTTACGTATGCATGTCCCTGTACGGATGTGCCACCTGGGTTCTACGACTAGTCATGTCGACCCGGGTTCTTGGACATTTGAATGCTAGCGACATATTCACATTCGTGAGCCAAAAGGCGCAAACGGTCCCGGCCCAGGTAAGGTGGCAGCCGTGGAGATAACCGTGCGTGAGGCCGCAAAGTAATGTGAAGTGTTACATGCTAGATTCTTATGGCTTAGGATCGGGGTCCCGACACGTTGCCCCCGCGTGGTCTATCACCTTCGATGGCGCGCGCGAGAGGGGTTTGATCAAAGGTGGATTCATCTTAGTCCATGTTTCAGCGAATATCATGGTGAGATTACGGACAAAAGTTTGGGCGCATGTGTGCATGCGCGTGTTCATTGTACAAGTTGTGAACCTCAGTTTTTTCCGATTTGCAAAGGTGCCACATGAAACGTGTGCATTGGGTATTCAAAACATCACACAACACCTTCGTACATATGTTAGGGCAGCATGGAGGCCGTGGTTGTCCTCGGACACCGTCCCCCTCGCACAATTATTAGTCTCGCGTACTTTTGTACCACAACGAGAGAGGTTAATTATTGTGGATTCTTTTTTGGTCGATGTTTGCGGTAGGCCATGGGTGTGAGATTACATGGTATAATTTGAGTGTGTGTAGTGTACGCATGAATGTCTCTCCCATCGGCTCGAATGGGGGGGATATATATACCACACGTCGTGAACCTCACTTTCCGTGCGGACTTTAATATTCCCGAGGTAGGTGTGCCACGCTAAAGTTTGTGCGTTGGGTATGTAAACATCACACAACACTTTCATGCATATGTTTGATCCACGCTTAGACGACATTGATTGTCTTTGGATACTCCTTCGCGTGGTTGTCGTTGGAAAGTCCATTACTGGGCCCGCGTGGATGTCCATCACATTGACTAACAACGAGAGAGAGGTTACCATGGTGGAATCTTCAATTGTTTTGTGTTATGGTACACATTATACAGGTCATTTGAGTTTCCTTAGCCAAGTCTGAGCACACGCCTACGGATGCGTGAATCGTTCCCATCGACGCTCGGCATATTAGTTGTACGCGTCATGAACACTCGCTCGGGGGGGGGGACTTTCCCGTTCCAAAGCATGTGACCCATCAAAGTTGCACATGAGGTATATATTAATGAATTCAAACGCAACACAACATTCCCGTACACATGTTTGCACCACCAACATGTGATGGCTGTCTTCGACACTCCACCGCGTGGTTAATTATCGGCGCCACGCCCATTCATGGGCCTCGGTGGACGTCCATCCTTTCGACCGACAATGGGAGAGGTTTGACCAAAAGTGTTGATTCTTTGGTCGGGATGTCCGTGTTTCGAGGCGCATGGGCCATAGTCCACCTTTGATCGGAAAAGAGATGGGGTGGTTCGACCATGCTGGATTCATGTATATGTTTCATTTTCGTGTTACGACATGAGTGATACGCAATACCTGTTTGGGGGCATGTATTCGCGGCTTGGATTCCCCCTCCACCAACACGAAGTGGCGACGGAGGAGACATGTGCCACATCAAAGTTGCGCATTTGGTATTTTGAACGATCAAACCACCCTGTGCATACATATTTTTGTTCCACATGCAGGTGTGTATGTTTTTTTTTGAGACAACGTAGGAGTGTATGTGTTCTGACCCCTTTCCAGCATTTTTTTGACGAAATGCTCCTTTATATTATTATTCGAGGAATAAATAGCAAACAATTCAAATGTAACAACCGTTTGTGATTGTACACTCAACAGAAACCATTCCATCCGCCGCTGGCACATCAGCACGGTCCACTGGTGGGCGCCGGACACGATTGGGTTCCACGAGACTTCCCGCGTAAAAGTATCTACCACCTTGAGCCATTTGAAAAATGGCTATTGCGCGGGTTTTTCCTATTTGATAGCACACACTTATTATGTTTCGGCTGTGTGCGATGTTTGTTGCTCCCGCCTTGGTCGCGCCGCTTCAACCCCGTAATCTAAATTTTCAGTAGCCCCGGCATTCCCGCCTAGTAAAATTTTCAGTAGCCACGCGACATTTCATCAAACACCCCCTACCGCCCTCCCCACCAGAAAACCTCTGGTCAGATAACGTAAAAAAAGGAAAACCTCCGCTCCCGTTCGCACCACTCCTCTCCCTCGCTCGAACCATACGTAGCCTGCCGCCGCTGCCCCCGACTCCACCGTCATCCTCTGCAGGCCTTCCCGTGACTATCTCAAAGTCCTCATGAAGATCCATCACAAGGGGGTTAGACTAGAGTCGGCCGTGCAATCGACAGTAGTGCTCCTCCATGTCGAATAATGCACGCACAACTCTGGTCTACCCCGTAGTGTCGGCCTGCGAAGCACCCTCTTCCCCGCAGATCCCCATCCCCATCCTCATGCACACTCCAAAGCGTCACTGCCTCATCCCGGCTATGCTTCCCAGGGAGTTGGAGATGCAAATGGCCAAAAAGAGGTATATCGAGGCCTGTCCGCTGGACGACGGCGAGGTGGCCGCCGAGGGCCCAGACGTGGGCTATGACACAGGTTAAGTATATCAACCTCCTTGGATCTCCTCCATGCCCCCCCCCCCCGCGCGCGCTGATCTACTCTGCTTCGCTGTCAGGATTTTGCCTTCATCGCCATCGAGACCCTTTTGACATTACTGAAGGTCGCGTTCGATAGATATGGCGGTGGCTCGGCATCGTCAGCTGCCAAGTCAGACCTAATTGACGACGACGACGACAAGGCGCCCTATCCGTCTATTCCAAGGGGAAATAGCCCATCCACGACATCAGGGACGTCACCTTGCAGACGTGCTCTTCCAAAGGCAAGGAGATAAGCTGCCACAACAAGGAGCGCACAGTGTGCACCCCCACTCCAGGCTATTCCAAGGGGTATGAATTGTTCAAAAGTGCAATTTTTGATATGCTGGAGTATGAATTGTTCAGTTCAATTTCAGTGCTAATGCGTTTGGTTGTCTGTAGTGAGCATATACCTTGTTTAGCGTGATATGTGGTTGTTTGTAGTGAACATATGTCCAGTTTCATTGCTAGATTTGGTTGTTCAATCATACAATTGGTTCCCGTTAAAGCTGGTGTATTTAACACGCCCCTGTTTATTTCAGTTTTCTCACAATGTGATGTTGAATCATACAATTTGATGTTTAAGCACATGGTGCGTTCTATTTTCTATGCAATTTCAACAATACTGATATGAATGGCTGTTTGCTTGCTGTTAAGTATGTTGTAGTGAGCATATGCTTCCTTTAAAGGTTTTTTGGTGGTTTGTGGTTATGATTTGTCCGGTTTCAATTGCTATATTTGGTTGTTTGTAGTATGCCTTTGATCTACTCTTCTTTACTGTTAGGAATGTGCTATGCTGGAGTATGAATTGTAATGTTCAAAAGTGCAATTTGATATGCTGGAGTATGAATTGTTCAGTTCAATTTCACTACCTATGTTTGGTTATGTGTTGTTAGCATATACCTATATTTGGTTGTTTGTAGTATGCATCTGATCTACTCTGCTTTGCTGTCAGGAATTTTCCTTCATCACCAACGGGACCCTTTTGTCATTTATGCAAGTCGCGTTCTATGACGATGTTTTGGCATCATCAGCTACCAAGTCAGGTCTCATTGACAACAACAACTTGTCGTCGACAAGTGCGCCCTACGCTCGAGTATGAATTTTTCAGTTCAATTTCACCAACGCCTATGTTTGGTTGTCTGTAGTGAGCATATACCTTGTTTATCTATTTTTGGTTGTTTGTAGTGAACATATGTCCAGCTGCAATTGCTACATTTGGTTGTTCAATCATACAATTGGTTCCTGTTAAAGTTGGTGTAGTTAACATGCCCTTGTTTATTTCGGTTTTCTAACAATGTGATGTTCAATCATAGAATTTGATGTTTAAGCACATGTTACGTTCTATGCAATTTCAACAATACCGATATGAACGACTATTTGGTTGCTGTAGTATGCCTTATTTATTTAGTTATACACCGCCTGTTTTTTTTCACTCTGTGATGTTCAATTATACAATTTCATGTTTAAGTACAAGCTTTGTTCTATGCAAATTCAACAATACCATTATGAATGACTTTATTTGGTTGTTGTTAAGCCTGATGTAGTGAGCATATGCCTATTTTAGTGGTTTTTGGTTCACATGGCTATATTTGTTTCCCATGTTATAGTCCCTCCGCCCCATAATAAAAGACGCTAATACATCCAATATGTTTGTGCATAGGATGTAATTAGATCTTGTATAGTGGGACGGAGAGAGCATCATGTGACGTAACAAATAAAGATTGCTAGTACAATGGGACAAAATGTGGCAATTAAACTATTTATTTATAGTTTGTCCAAGACAACAGTGATATGAAGTATATTAACTCAAAACTATGTACCCTTTTTACTGCACATAATGAGTTGGTAGATGACAATCTCTGTATCTTTTTCCTTTGCAGTGGTTCCCAACGCAGTCTACCCAAGATCACCTCTCAAACTACATGATTGTTGGACATGCAAATGTACATGTATTTCTGCCAGACTAGAATGACTATCTGGAAGTCATGAAGATATTGAAGGATGGGCGGTCGACCATCACAAGGGATTGGGCTAGAGTCGTGTGTGAAGACGACATGGAGGAGGGCACACTACGGGCATTCCGCTTCACCTTTTACAGCAATTAGAATATATTTTGCCTCTTTCTTTGCCGTCTTTAATACAAGTATTCAACCGTCGTTCATCATTCTTTATTTGGTGCTTATGTAATTCTTTCGTTGACATAATTCTTGAGCGTATGTACCCAGTGAATGGAATAATGCATTGGTTGATGAACCTATCTACGTATATGTAAAAAGCTGTTCCCTACTTCCAAATTCAAATTCTGTACAATTTTAAATTGTAGCGATTAAAAAAATGCTCTACGGGTCATTACGCCGCACACGGTTTGTATGTCTCAACGTTTGTGATATACCTCAAGATCCGACATGTTTCATAGATAGAAAACGTGTGGGACCATGCACACAGTTGTCGTTTGTGAACCGTGTGTGATTTCAGATAATATAACAAATGGTGCAACCGAATGCAACGTTGGTGATACAATCTCTATCGCACACAGTTTAAAATGATGAACTGTTTGTGATGTAGTATGCATCGCAAACGTTGGACCACAGAATAGCACGTGCGATACTTATCCTGTCGGACGCGATTACGACGTTTCTTAAACCTATCTGATACTTGTACGACGGTTAAATTATAGTCTTAGTTAAATATTGCCAACGGTTCATCCAATATAAGTGTTTGTGATATACCCCTTATCATACACGCTTCATAATCGTGAACTGTTTGTGATTAGGTGCACATCGTAAATGGTGATCCACAGAATAACGCGTGCGATGTTAGTGTGATCTCACACGAGTTGCAAGGATGGGTCGTATGGGAAGTCCACCATATCTCAAATGGTTGACCGGTGACTCTCGTTTGTGATAGATGCGGACATCCCATACGCTTAGTTTTGCCAAACGTTTGCGTTCGTTGGACACCATCGCCGACGATTATTCTGTGTCGTGTGGGATGGACCCCCCTATCGCCCACACATGCAAGGCGGCGGTTTCAAAGTACGTCGCGGAAAGGGGTTAAAAACCGTTTGTATAGCACGTCGCTGCACCAGTGAAATACAACAGTGCGGAGAGACGAAACTGCAACACCACCACGAACAATAAGGCAAAGTATAACAAAAGACAGACTCCAGTCACCAAGAAGAAGAAGCAGGTTAACGTCAAAATAGATACGGTTTATATAGCAGTTTGCATTTCTTTGAAGACTTGTATAGCCGTTTGCATTTTAGTAAGACTTGGTAAACTTCAAATTTTCCACTAACTTAGAGCTTACTGGTGCAACATGTGAGTAAAGTGACAATGGATGCATGAACCGTATATTAGAGCACTTTGACCGTCAACAAAAAACAAAAAAATTCAGTTCGACACTTGAAAGAATGAAGTTATGTTCTACAAAATAAGTAGTCCGGCTTAGTTACACAAACTGCAAATTGATTTAGCAATCAAACACACATGTCTCATAGATATTATTACAGACCACAAAGAGAATGCAATGTAGCATTCTGTCCACAAAAAGTACTTATTACAATCCACTTTAAAAAATTAACCAATCACGTCAAACGTGATTTCAAACATACGATCCTCAATTTCGAAAAAGTTGACAATGACAACTTGGCAAGACTTCAAGCCACTCTGAATGACGAATTCCTTCCAACCTTTGTGAAGATACAGCCGCCCATCAACACCAACACGATATTCAGCTGGTTGTGCGTAACCTTCACCAAGAACAACTTGGAGAATACCCTTCTTCCTAAGATGGAGATATCCAATAGCTCGATGAGGGAATTTCTGTAAAAATAATAATACAAAATTTTATTAGTGCACTTCTTATACTTTATGCAGTACTGACGCAAGCTGTATGAAGTGCACAATCAGGACACAAGCAGTACAGAACAACATCACAAGAAGTTCATTACCATCTTACACGAAGTTCATCCAAAGGGGTACATGCAGTGCACATCATGCTAACATACAGTCCATGTCTCACTCAATTATGTTGCAGTTCATGTAGATATCCACACATGGAAAAACTAGAAACAAGGTACAAGAACATTGCGCTGCACACATTAAATAGATTAAAAAGGTGCACTTATACACTAATACAATTCATATTAATGTATCAATTATACATCAAGATAAAACACACACAAAAAATCAGACCAAACGAAACTTACCATCTTGTAATAAGTCTCCACGTCTGTGAGCGTAAGGCAATGGACAAATGGCCTTGTGCGGCCAAGGCCTCGAAGCAAAGCAGAATAGAAGACAACAACATTGATCTTGTCGAGATCCAATCCCTCTGTGAAAACAATGCCATATGCAAGCTGCTCTGCTCGCCCAGATTGGCACAAGACATTGCCCATCCGGCGAGCATGCCGGGCCTCTATGCAAGCTGAGCAGTCACAGTGCGTCGGCACACCACAACCATGACCATTGCAAGATACTGTCACGCAAGGGCCTGGCGCCATGGCAAAAAAATATAGAAAATGAAAAGAAAGAGAGGGCCGCAGCACAGGAGAGTAGTTCGGGCTACAGTGTGTCACAAGTTGCGCTAATATATAGAAGACGAATGCAAAAGGTCTAGGAGAGTAAATGCGGCTGCAAAGGAGAGTAATTCGGGAAAATTAATGAAAGTTACGTTACAAAAAGAAAACGGAAGTTAATGAAACTTATGTTACCCAAACGAACAACTGCTTGGGTGGATTGGGCGATTACTACTAATAAAGATCCTATTTTCCCGCATCACCACCGCAAACACAACTAATTATTATTTATAATTTATCATAGAATGTAATTATGTAGATGTTGTATGCAGTTCACAAGTGTATACCAACGAAGTCCATTGTCTGGATACATGAAGTTCATAAAGGTAATCCACGTGCTTTGCAAGAGCTATGCAAAACGCTGGTACATGCAGTACCGAACTTGACAAAAGGTGTTCATAAGAAAAATAAAATAAAAAAGATGACCACCCAGGTGCCACCCGTCCATAGATAGTCTCGTAATAAGGCAGCGCCCGCAGATATGCGCAGGTGCACCGGTTCTGAGCCACGATGCATGGGGACGGGCACTCAAGGGCCCACAGGTCATGGTGTGTGGTGCAGCGAGTGCCATGTGTAAGCGCCCAACAATTGTATCGAGGAGTTTGGTTATGGCTGTCTCACCAGCGCTTATAAACAGGTCGAGGTCGCCCTCGGCGGGCGAGGTGGGACTAAACATTGGCACATTCGCAAACCGAACCGACGAATGGCCTATTCGGGGGCTTTCGCAGGGCGAGGTGGGCTTGTCTAGGCCGATAGTGATTTACTGGCAGTAGGAAACCACAGAAACATGAGCGCAATGTATTCATATATTTGGGCCGAATGTGTTTTTTTAGTTTTCATTCGCATACAAACTGCGCGAAACCGGAAGCAACAACAAAAAATGCAGTCCGCACCTTTTAGAAATGAAGTGCGCCAGGCTAAGGGAAGAAGTTCGGTTACGTTCGGTGAGCAGATCGCTCTATAAAAAACTGCAGTGTAGAGCACAACTATGGGCGTGATCCAATACAAATATGTTCACAAAAATGTTTGCCCCCCAAGGCTATGAACTGCACTTATATCAAAAAACTATTACAGTCCTCTCCCCGCCTGAGTGCAGTGCGGCAGTGTGATAAAAGGAAGTTTGGTAACATATGCAATGAAGTTCGGCATCTGAATCACGTTCATTGTACGTACCTCCTACCGCATGCTACAAACAAATGCGCACCTGTGGATAGCACGGTGGTTAAAAATTATTTGTGAAAAAAACACATGATTAAAATACCCATGATCACAGACGAACCCATGGTCCGATCGGTTGCATCAGAAAAATCCACAATCAAAAACATAGCACAACCCACGATCACAGACGAAGCACAACCCACGATCTCCACAACCACATCTTCAGGGGAGATCGTGCAGTTCCTCCATGGTCGCCATCCCGCCCATAAATACAGACCTCCAGAACAACAACAAAGATCACAATTACGCTGCCATCACTTCCCTCCCGTGCTCATTCATCTCCACCAGAAATCAACTAATCCTTCTCCAGGGCTCCCGGCGATGGGGTTCATTAGGGAACTCAGGGAGGTGGAGTCCCACGACAACCCCAAGTTGGACGTGATCCACACTAACGACTTGCAGAAAGAGGAGCACACCGTCAATCTCTACGAGCTGCACCTCAAGTACCAGCGCAACAAGATCGTCACAGTTGATGTCGAGTACACTAACGAGCCAGCCCACAAGCAGAAGGCCGCCCTCGTCCAGCTCTCCGTCAGCAAGAACCATCTGGTGCTGCTCTTCCAACTGAGCGCCACCGAAGACAAGTGCACGGTGTTCGACAAATTCCTCCAACACCCAAGGTACACTTTTATTGGATTCTCCATCGACCAGGACATCAAGAAGCTGGAGCGTGTCGGCCTGGAAATCGACCACTTCATCGACATCCAGAAGAAATGGATGGTGCCCTAAAGCACCAAGTATTTGGATTCCCTTGTCGACGTCTCTAGCAAGCTCATTGACAACTACTACGCCGACATGAAGCACAAGATGACCAACGATGATCACAAGCTCTGGGATAGGATGCCCCTGTTCGAGAAGCACATCGAGTACGCGGCAAAGGATGCTTATGCCGCCTACGAGATATGGAACCACATCACCCTCACCCAGCACGGGCTTCGCCGCGCAAAGATTGAGAAGTCCAAGAAGCGCGCCACCTGGTACAGACTACGACCAGTGAAGATTGAGATGGTGCAGGCCAAAAAGTATCTTCAAGATTGCTCTAGTCATATTTGCTTTGGAGGTAAAACTTTCTTTGCTTTCGAGTTTGTAGTTTGATTTTGCTTTAGCAAGGTGTGCTTGTGATGTAGTTACTTTGCTTTCGAATTATGTAGTTTGCTTAAGTATGAAACAAGTTTATTTCCTGTAGAATATTGCACTTATCTTTTACAACACGCGGCAGTTCGCCGTAATATTATACTGCAGTGCACAAAGATGCAAACATACCAAACTAAGCATGTGATGCAAAGCACTGCATGAAAAGAACGTGCGCACGCCAGTACACAACAGACAAACCTGCGGACAAGGGATGAAGAAAACACACACAAAATTTAAAAGGCAAATAGATATGCAGTTCTCACTAAAAGAGAATGCAGTGCAGAGGGTTCACAACTCCAGTACTAGTCAGTACGTCAAAGCAGGTCTATACAGAAAAGACAAGTTGCTCTCCAAAATATAAAAATAATGACCGCCCAGATGCGACCCATCCCCAGCCAGTTACGCAGGCATGCAAATTGTGCACGGGACGGGCCCACAAGGGCCCACAGGTCTTGGTGTGTGCTGCAGCGAGCGCCGTGTGTAAGCGCCCAACTAATTGTATAGAGGAGTTTGGTTAGTACTACCTCGCCAACCCTTATAAATAGGTCACATTCGGCCTTGACGGGCAAGGTGGGACTAAATTTTGGCGCATACACACACCGCACCGAGAAGCTACAGTGCCGGCAGGCCTAAATTGGCTCGAATATTCTTCACTCGCAATAAAAAAAGCCCAAAACATTATCGCCATGCATATATCTTTCTCAAAATCCACGGCATAATAAAGAATTCAATATGAAGCCTTTAGCGATGTCGTACACTCCCGTACGTAAAGCAGTGCTGACATATTCTGAATGCAGTTTCCATGCTACTAAATAGCAGTGCGGCTATGTTCAAGAATGCAGCCCTCTAATTAAAGCGAAACACTTACAATATATTTGAATGGAAAAAGCATCGGATACAATGCACTATGCTCCTAAAACAAGCAGCTGCATGAATTACATACTGTGGACCTAGGCAGTCCTTTTGTGTTTCCGAAGCGGTGCAAATTGTTTGAAAAGAAATACTAAGCAAGACAGTTATCCAATTGCATACCAAAAAAGAGGGCATGCTGTTACAGATTTCGAGGCCACTAACAGAACCTCCACCACACTCATGTCCTCTCTTTAGTTGCCACGTTATGGCTAACACCACCACCCACCACCTCCCCCACCATAGGAACTGTAGCAAACCGCCATAAAAACCCCATTCAGAAGTTGTCACACCCTGTGTTGTATCACTTTGCTATGCTATGAGTTTATAAAATTTGCACCCATTTAAAACATTTTGAGTGCTAGTGCATGTTTGAATTGTTTGATGTTTGCTTGTTAGGTTGATTGTGTTTTGGCACTCCAAGCTTCTTCCTCTCTCAACACTCATCTACTTGATCCAAACTCTCTGCCCAATGATCATGCAATGTATAGTACCTAAAACTATTTTTATAAAATAATATTTTGGCCAAAAAGTATTTATTCAAATTAGGTTTTCAAAAACCCCTGAGTTAAGGATTTAGCTACAAGTCCTCAAATTGGGAGGATTGTTTTGCCCCAAAGACTTTATTTGAAACCTACTATATATAAGACTTCCCAAAATCACCAAATATTAAATTTTGAGATTATTTTCCTATTTTATATGAAGGATTTTATTTAAAGCGAGAAATGGTCTTTCCTAGGGAAAAATTAGTTTTATGCTTTCAAAATATTTGAGAAAATTTAGGGAAACTCAGTGGACGTATATTTTCGATATATATGAGTTTCAACACATGGTCTTGTTCAAAATATTGGACAAAACATTCCAAAACTCTTTCTATTTGCTTCAAGCTTTTGAAATATTTCTATAGGAAATATTCTCAAATAAATCCAAGAAAATTCTAGCTATTCACGTATGCCCAATGTGATGATCTTGCCAAGTTTCATCCCAATCCAGATTATTTTGGTTCACCAAAATATCCCAAAACCATTCCTGTCCAGATCCAAATTTGAGCAACTCTAGCCAACTGTCTCCTATTGACCCCAAACTTTTTGTACATGCTATAATCCCTAAATAATGCTACTATACCAAATTGTGCATTAAGGAGATTAGCTTAGCATGACTAGATCTACAGGAACTTGATTCTGTTAATTTGTAGGGTTTACAAAGTTTACATTGCCAACTTTTCTCAAATAATCTCAAACTTGGTGGCCAACCAAATTTTTACCATCCCTTTGATCCTGGTAAAACTCATGGAAACTGGAGCATTTTTACTTGCCCAAAACTACATTAAACACCTTCTGGTTAAATCCTAAGGTTACTGGTTTCACCTTGTAACTTGTTCTCCTTGCCCCCAAATTTTTACCTCAGCTTGCTAGAGTTACCTTCTACCCCCAGTACCTGCCTCTCCTCAACAAGGCAATGATTGGTGGGGTAAAACCCTCATTTCTACCTCTAGATAGCCAAGTCCAGCAACATTTCCACCCCTATTTTCACTTCTACCCCTCTCCTTCCTCCCTAAGGTAACCAAGAAGCATCTCCAGACCCCCGAAAATGCTAGAGGACAAGGTGGGACATTCCCAGAGCGCGTGCTGCATGCCATGGCATGTAAAACCCATGCTCTGGAGCGCGCTACAGTGCCCAGCCGCACTGTAGCCGCCCCCAATCGCCTCTCCCGATAGCTTTGGGCAACGGGGCCTTGTCCCCTGGATTCCCCTCGACGTCCGCAACCTTCCAACGATTCGGCCACCTCCCCCATCTCTCTCCGGCGGCCTCCAGCGCACGTGCCCGACGCCTCCTGAGCTGGCCAACACGCGAGCTCACACGCGCGACCCCCCTGACCTCTCCCGCTCTCAATCTTCTCTCCCCACGTGCCTAGACCACTCCCAGGAACACCCCAGGCTCGCTCCCACGGCACCCTATGCCTCCCTGCGACGGCAGAAGCCTCGCCGACGCACAACCATGCGGTAGACCACGGGCGGCCTCCAAATTGCAAGCCCACACCACCAGTTCCTGCTCTAGAAGCCCTGGTGCTTGGGATCAAGCCGGACGTCGCCGCCACTGGTCGCCGGCGTCCGAACGGTAAGAGCCCCGTTAGCCACTCCTCTTCGTCGATCTGAAACCGCGGCGATGCGCTGACCCTTTTCCACCTCTCCCCCGTGCCTATTGCAGCCCGGAGCAAGCGCATCAACCTCGAGCCGGAGCTCCGCCGCTCGGGTCCGATGTCGCCGCCGTTCTCGTCGTCTCCGGCGACCAACTCCACCCCCATCAGAACTGCGGCTCCTCCCTGGTCCCGTTCCCGCCGCTAGCTCACCTCGCCATCGCCGGAAGCGCCGTCGGTGAGCCTCCCCTGCTCTTTACCGCGACGTAAGGGATGATAGGTGGGTCCCACCTGTCATTCCCTCACCCTTGCCCCTCTCACTGACCGGCCTGACCCACCGATCAGGTTTGAAATGGCCGCACGCGCGCGCCAGGCTCGCGCGGGCTGGCTCTGCTGGTTGGGCCGACCAGTCGGCTCTTTTCGCCCTGTGGGACAGTGCCATTTTCCCTTTTTCCTTTTCCAGTTAGATTCCAAAAATTCCACACTGTTAAATAAAAATCCAAATCTATTGATTCCAACTCCACAAATCTTGTAATATTATGTGCTATTTAATGATGCCACTTGTGCCAATTTTTGAAAACTTTTTATGTACTATTTTATTTTAAAACCCCTTTTTAAGCACTTTCAGGTTCTATTAAAATGTTGTTCACCACTGTTTTTAAACATCAAAACCAGAGGCCAGTATTTTTAGTATTCTTAGTTTTCACCCTAGTATTTTGCAAAAGTAGTTTGACATTTTTTTGAGTGATTTATTTTCCCTGTTTTGTGCTATTGTCTTATTATACCCCGTTACTTTGCGACGATAGATCACGTTCTTGACGAGGGAGTTGGACCAGAAGACTTTGAAGACCCTGAGGACTTTGTTGAGCCAGGCAAGCAACCCTTTGACCATGACTAAGAGACCATTTTTATTGCATGGCATGTAGCACTCTATTTTTGTTATGATTGATCATGATGCTATGGTGACCACCTTCATGGGTTGTCTCTGATACTTTTACCCGTTGATACTTGCACTGAGCATGACCCTACCTTCCAATTAGGGTTATGCGGGTGGGAAGAAGTTAGGTTGCTAAAGTAGATGCTACGCAAATGGGACGGGATTACGCATGGTGTCCGAGAGGAAATGATTTCAAAGACTTTTCGAATACCCCGTCGGGTGCCACTAATTCCCGAGGGAGAAGTTGTTGAGCTAGGTAACCACTTGGCAAAGCAGTGGTGTACCGAGGCAAGTGAGTGTGTGTGTTTTCGAAAACGGATTAGATTTAAGATTTGTCGACCGTCCCAACCTCACATGGACAACCACGATACCCCTTATGGGACGGGGCTTTGTTGATTACTTTTGTCGATGCTAGGAAGGAGCCCACATTACTAGTTGCGGGAGGGACGTGGTCACTTACGATATGGGGTCGTGCCTGAGAAGACGACTGTCGTGGGAACGATTCCGACAATAGAGAGGGGTAGGATTAAGGAGCGTGATCTATCGAGATGCAAATGGGTGACACGAGTGTTTTAGTGAGTTCGGGCCTCTCATGGTGGAGATAACAGCCATACGTCTCGTGCTCCGGAGAGGCTTTGTTTTATCAGTCATGAACACGGAGTTACAAGAGTATTTGGGAGAGAGAGGGGAGAACGGATCTCCATGCCTGAGCTAAGTCCTGAGACTAATGGCGAGAGAGCCAAGGGAGAGGAATGAGCTAGCCCTGAGCTATGTGGTTGGGGTGGCTTACATAGAGTGTGCCACCCCTTCACCCCTTATGTTACAAGGTGAGGCTTTGACGCCATAATGCCAGCCCACTGTGGAACCACCACTATGAGGATGAGGCTCGACTGCCTCTTGGATTGTTGGTCTTCGCATATCCGAGTGAGACATACGACCGAGTGGTTGACTCTCATCCGAGTGGATGGAATATACTTGTCCGAGTGGATAGTATGTATGTATTTATCTGGACCCACCTGATGTGTGGACCCCATGCTATTATGGTATTTCGACCCTTCATGGGCCTACCTGTTATGTGTATCCCCAACAGTAGCCCCTGAGACTCTGACTGATTGCTGGTAGTCGGTTGGAGTCCGTAGAGTTTGTTGAACTTGAGTGTTGTTGCTGGACCTCACCAAGCAGAATGTTTATTTTTTGTATTTCTCTTCCAGTGGGGGCACGCTGAGCGCACCCACTGGGTGTAGTCCCCGAGCCTCTGTCGGACTAGACGAGTCTGGCAGAGGGTTTAAGTCTTCTAGTGTGGAACTGAACTAAACAAGTGAACTCTCATGCGCTTGGCATAGTAAATTTCTGCAATCTGGAGCTGAATAAGTCGGACTGATCTTTGTGCGCTGGGCACGGTAAATAAATTTAGCCTGGAACTGGGTCAGTCAGGTAAATCTTCGTGTGCTGGAGATGCTGGATGCTTGTAGAGTCTGCCTTATAAGATTTCTGGATCAAGGCGGAGTCCCCGAGTGTATTTTTTAATTTAGGTGATTGCTGGACGGCAGCTAAACCCCCGAGTGTGGATGCTGTCCTCACTTGGGATGATTTTTAGCTTAGGCGATACGGTGTCGTAACTAAGCCCCCGAGTGTAGATGATGCCCTCACTCAGGGTAGTTTTTAACTTAGGCGAAACGGGGTCGCAACTAAGCCCCCGAGTGTGGGTGATGTCTTCACTCGGAGTTGTTTTTGACTTAGGCGATACGGGATCGCAGCTAAGCCCCCTAGGGTGGATGTGTCCTCACTCAGAGTTGTTTTTGACTTAGGCGATACGGGATCTTAGCTAAGCCCCCGAGTGTGGAGGATGTCTTCACTCAGAGTTGTTTTTGACTTAGGCGATACGGGATTGCAGCTAAGCCCCCGAGTGTGGACGATGTCTGCACTCAGAGTAGTTTTTTAACTTAGGCGACGTCGGGTTCACAGCTAAGCCCCCAAGTGTGGAGGACGTCTGCACTCGGAGTTGTTTTTGACTTAGGCGATACGGGATCGCAGCTAAGCCCCCGAGTGTGGACGATGTCTGCACTCGGAGTAGTTTTTTTAACTTAGGCGAAGTCAGGTTCCCAGCTAAGCCTCCGAGTGTGGAGGACGTCTGCACTCGGAGTAGTTTTTGACTTAGGCGAAGTCAGGTTCGCAGCTAAGCCCCCGAGTGTGGAGGATGTCCGCACTCGGAGTAGTTTTTATCTTAGGCGAAGTCAGGTTCGCGACTAACCCCCGAGTGTGGAGGATGTCCGCACTCGGAGTAGTTTTTATCTTAGGCGAAGTCAGGTTCGTGACTAAGCCCCTGAGTGTGGAGGATGTCCGCACTCGGAGTAGTTTTTAACTTAGGCGAAGTCAGATTCGCAGCTAAGCCCCCGAGTGTGCAAGATGTCCGCATTCGGAGTAGTTTTTTTTTAACTTAGGCGAAGTCAGGTTCGCAGCTAAGCCCCTGAGTGTGGAGGATGTCCGCACTCGGAGAAGTTTTTTAACTTAGGCGAAGTCAGGTTCGCAGCTAAGCCCCTGAGTGTGGAGGATGTCCGCACTCGGAGAACTTAGGCGAAGTTAGGTTCGCAGCTAAGCCCCCGAGTGTGGAGGATGTCCTCCACACTCGGAGTAGTTTTTAACTTAGGAGAAGTCAGGTTCGCAACTAAGCCCCCAAGTGTGGAGGATGTCCGCACTTGGAGTAGTTTTTTAACTTAGGCAAAGTCAGGTTCGCAGCTAAGTCGTTCACCCACTAGGGGTTGTGGTGTAGATGTGTTCTGCTGAGCAATGGCGCACGGGGCAGCCGAGTGATGAAGACGTGCCGCACGGAGTGGTGACATGCGGGGCATCCAAATGAGGTAGACGAGTCCGGTTGAGTGGCAACGCACGGATTGGCGATGCGCGGGGCATCCGAGTCAGATAGACGAGTCCGGCTGAGTGCCGTCGCGCGGGGCAGCCAAGTCCAGCATGTCGTCGAGGAGGCGTCCGACCAAGTGACGGTGCGCGGGGTGGCCAAGTCTAGCATGTCGTCTGACAATGTGACTGAGCGTTGCACGGCCGAGTCCAACATGTCGTCAAGGAGGCGTCCGAACAAGTGGAAACACACGAATGATTGGTGCGGTGACTGTGTCTGAATAGCGACGAAGATGGCGCACAGAGGTGTCGAGTGATCGTCTAACTTAGCTGTCTGACGGAGCACGAGCGGCCGAGTGATGTAGACATGTCCGGCGGAGTGACGATGCGCGGGGCGGCCAAGTAACGAAGGCGCATCCGATTGAGTGACGGCGCACGGGGCGGCCGAGTGACGAAGGCGCGTCCAGCTGAGTGACGGCGCAAGGGGCGGCCGAGTGATGAAGAAGCATCCCGCGGAGCGACGACGCGTGGAGCAACCAAGTGACGAAAACGCATTCTGCGGAGTGACGGCGCGCGGCGCCGAGTGATGAAGAAGCGTCCAGCGGAGTGGAGGCGTGTGGGGCGGCCAAGTGACGAAGGCGCGTTCCACGGAATGACGACGCACAGGGCGCCCGAGTGATGAAGAAACGTCCCGCAGAGCAGTGTGCAGGGCGTCCAAGTGATGAAGACGCATTCCTTGGAGTGACGGTGCTCGGGGTGTCCAAGTGACGAAGACGCGTCTAGCGGAGCGATGGCGCGCGGGCGACCGAGTGACGAAGAAGCGTCCCACGGAGCGACGGCGCGTGGAGCAACCAACTGACGAAAACGCGTTCTGCGGGGTGACGGCGCGCGGCGTCCGACTGACGAAAACGCGTTCCGTGGAGTGATGGCACGCGGGGCGGTCGAGTGATGAAGAAGCGTTCCGCGGAGTGACGACGCGTGGGGCGTCCGAGTGGCGAAGACGCATCCAGCGGAGCGATGGCGCACTGGGTGACCGAGTGATGTAGACGCATCCAACAGAGCGACGACGCATGGGGCGGCCAAGTGATGGAGACGTGTCCAGCTGAACGACGGCGCGCGGGGCGGCCTAGTGACGGAGACGCATTCCGCGGAGTGACGGCACGCGGGGAGGCCGAATGATGAAGAAGCGTCCAGCAGAGTGACGGCGCGCGGGACGGCCAAGTGACGAGGACGCATTCTACGGAGTGATGGTGTGCGGGGCGTCCGAGTGACGAAGATGCGTTCCACGGAGTGACGGCGCGCGGGGCGTCCGAGTGATGAAGAAGTGTCCAACAGAGTGACGGCGCGCGTGGCGGCCAAGTGACGAAGACGCGTTCCACCGAGTGACGGCATGCGGGGCGGCCGAGTGACGAAAACGTGTTCCGCGGAGTGACGGTGCGCGGGGCGGCTGCGTGAAGAAGAAGCGTTCCGCGGAGTGACGACGCGCGGGGCGTCCGAGTGACGAAGCCGTGTCCAGCGGAGCGATAGCGCGCGGGGCGACCGAGTGATGAAGACGCGTCCAACAGAGCGACGGCGCGCAGGGCGGTCGAGTGATGGAGACGAGTTCCGTGAAGTGACGGCGTGCGGGGCTGCCAAATAACGAAGGCGCGTCCAGCGGAGTGACGACGTGCGGGGCGTCCGAATCACTGCACGTTAGTCGCCTACGTGTCATCATGTTAGTCCCTCGAACGAGCTGTCCGTCCGAGTGAACTACCGTCCAGAGACGATGATGGGACGAGTGACCCTACAACTTAGTAGCAAGTATAGCCACGAATATTTTTCGGTGGACTAGCAGCATGCTATTTACCACGTATGAATTACCACGGATGGTTATGCATGCATGCATTGAAAACACTCACCTGATGAGGCGCTTAATAAGGCAATTACCTTGATGAAACGGTCAGCCCATCCCACAAAGTATTATGAGGGCCACGTCCTTCCATTTTATGTGCTTGAATGCATTTACGTGCATGCACTTAATCCAGTAGGAGGTGGCCCACACACCTTTCATTGTTAGAGGAAAAATGTCCATGCCCAGTAGCCGGAGGACCCATGAAGGAGTTGCCCCCACGTCCAACGCATTGAAGGATTTGCCTTTCGTCCAGAATCTGCATGCAGAAGCGTAAGTGCTAATTAAGCAAGAATTAAATACGGCGTCTGCACGCGATGTGAGTTGAAATGAGAGGCAGAGTTGTTGAGGCAGCTTGGAGGAGGGCTCTGCTGCGTCGAAAATTGCCGGTCTGGCCACAATCGGATGGCAGCTGGCCATAGCCCAGGCGCCGGAGACGCAGGCGGGTGCAACCAAGGGCGAGGCCAACGCGAGCACTGGTGGCTGCGTTTCAAAGCTCGGGGAGCCGGAGCTGCCCGCCGGTCGAAGTAGCGCTTCAACGCCCGCGGAGCAGGGTGAAGCGCAAGCATTTGGGCCTCGCTGCCCCGGGAACCAGGATGCTGGGCCAGTTGTTGTGCTCTGCCGCTGTACTGCATGCGAAAGAGCACGGCGTCGGCGGTGCGGACGAGGCCGGAGATGAAGACGATGAGACGAACGAGGTCGGCGGCCTCGTGTGACGACCATGAGGCGGATGACGCCGGTGGCAGCGCGTGACAACCATGAGACGGACGACGTCGCTGGTTGAAGAAATAACCATCTACATCATGGCTCGATAGACGCCATGCCCCACGCTGGGCGACAACTGTCATGGGAACGATTATGACAATAAAGAGGGGTAGGATTAAGGAGCATGATCTATCGAGATGCAAATGGGTGACACGACTGTTTTAGCGAGTTCGGGCCTCTCACGGTGGAGATAACAGCCCTACGTCTCGTGCTTCGGAGAGGCTTTGTTTTATCTGTCAAGAACACGGAGTTACATGAGTATTTGGGAGAGAGAGGGGAGAACGGATCTCCATGCCTGAACTAAGTCCTGAGACTAATGGCGAGAGAACCAAGGGAGAAGAATGAGCTAGCCCTGAGCTATGTGGTAGGGGTGGCTTATATAGAGTGCGCCACCCGTTCACCCCTTATGTTACAAGTTGAGGCATTGATGGCATAATGTCAGCCCACTGCAGAACCACCACTATGAGGACGATGCTCGACTGCTTTGTGGACTGTTGGTCTTCGCATGTCCGAGTGAGACATACGACCGAGTTGTTGACTCTCATCCGAGTGGATGGAATGTACTTGTCCGCGTGGATAGTAAGTATGTATTTATTTGGACCCACCTGATGTGTGGACCCCATGCTATTATGGTATTTCGACCCTTCATGGGCCTACCTGTTACGTGTATCCCCAACAACGACCATAGGTCGTTTTCACAGACACCGGGCACACCATTGGTCCCTTCATGGATGATACTTGTGATGTACATCATGTGGGATGTGTGCCAACGAGTGGACTCCTTGTTTAGTGTGGTCAGGAGAAAGGCATTGTTCGGGTGCTTACCTTGGGTATGTGATATACCACGAGTCGAGGATTGACACACAAGTTCCCTGAGTCTTGTGGGTAAAGTGTGCAACCTCTACAGAGTGTAAAACTATTCGAATGGTTGTGTCCACAGTCAAGGACAGTTGGGTGGTGCTGCTTAAACTATGTCCATTGTTTACAAAAACTTGGTGTGAGCGTGTGGGAAAGGAATACTTGAGCTAAGTCGGATGACTTGACATGATGATTGAACATGTGATGTTCAAACCTTGTTTATATTGATATCGGTAACCGTTCATATGGATACATGTAACCTCATGATGCATGCTCTTACAAGAATATTGATCATGTCATCGCACTCAAAAATTAGCTTTCCGCAACTTACCTACTTAGCGCTATATCATGCATTGTTATACCTTATTCCAAAACATGGGTTGCTTGCGAGTACATTCAAAGTACTCATTAGCTTGCCACTGGTTATTTAATTGACCAGGCATGGAAGAGCAGGAATATGGTGAAGAATTCTTTGGCGACGAACATGCGAATTAGGATGCTTCCCAGTCAGAATGCATGTAGGGTTAAGGCAGATGGCATGGGTCTACGCTATCTTTCAAAATTTCCGCTACGAGTTTATATTTGCTACTTGGCCTTCATGGCCCTATCTATGTAAGACTTGACCTTGGTGGTTTTATTTGTGTAAGATGGTATGTATGGATGTAAGACTCTTGTATGGATGTAAGACTCTTGTTATTGAGCATTGATCTCTAGGATCACTGTACACATGCATCGGTGAACTGGACTTATTGGTCGGGGTCCCCACAGAGCTGGTATCAGAACCATCCTGACTGTAGGAAGCCTTAGTTAGCACGGACGTTAGTTAGGATAAAACCATTTTCAAAACAATACCTAGTACCTATACTTAGGAGTTTATGCAATTCTTATCTCTTCTAGTCTTCTCTCAACACTCTACTGACTCTCCTCCCTTCAAAACTTTATAGATGGTCGTCGTACCCGAGGACCTCCTAGCATCCAGCTTTCCCCTACTCCTTGAGGATAGCCTGGAGAAGTGCCAGTTTCACCGACCTCCCATTTTCCTCTACCATGACCATTGGGTCGATGTCGTCATGAAAGAGTACCACGTTGATGTAGTCATGAATGCAAATGACTCCCCAACGAGTTGGTTCTTTAAAGGACCAAAGATGGAGACCCTGGCACTCACAGTCGAGACAGCTGCACACAAGGCACTTATCCACCTTCGAGACATCATCCCAGAGATGGCTGACGAGCCAGCCACTCGCCACCTCCCTTTCAAGAAGGATGAGAATGGCGAGAGTTGGATGTTGATTCCATCCAAGGAGGATTGGCTACAACTCAGGTTCCAGACCTACTTCAGCCTCTCCGCCGACAGTCTGGCTCACAACCTGATTAAGGAGTCCGTGGAGCTCCGCGAGGAAGTTCACCACACCCGAGAGCTACTCCGTCAAGCCAAGATGAGGCCAGACAAGATCAAGAAGGATGGAGCCCCCGAGGGACGACCAGCTATCGCTCACAGAGGAGGAGCACCCCCAGCTAGAGATGCACCCACACGTCGTCGTCGCATGAGTGCGAAAGAGTACCGTGATCTCTTCACCGCACCACCGGCGAATCACCGTCGGGATGGACCTCCTTGCTCTCTGACCCCCTTGACCGGAGACGACGCCCGTACGGATGACGATCTGGAGGAAGATCCAGAGGAGCATGAGTACATGACCTCTCCACCACTTGAGTCCGAGAACCCCTAGGGTAGGATCAGTCATGTACCCCTCATGCGAAGTCGAGTCCGTGTAATGGTTCATATGAAACCATGTGTGCTTGTTGTTTGTGTTCCGATGCAAGTCACGCTTTTGCCTTAAGGCAACATGTAAGAGACTCCATCATCTATCTTATCTTAATATAATGTGTTTGGTCTTTCAACCTATGTTTGATCACACTTGCACTATACCAACCCCCTTAGGCGCACTTTATCTATTATTTCTTTTCTCTCGTCTATCCCAATTGTTTGACTTGGCTGCTCCAAACAGGATGGTGACTGCAACTCGCACCAGCACCTTCCCCAACCCCAACACTGCCGGCTCCAGCCAGCAGCAAGCGACTGGCAAATCTGCTGAAACTAGAGCTCACCAGGAGCAGCCACACGGCGACATTCCCCCGCCACCACCTCCACTGGAGAACATGACCATAGCTCAGTTTTTCCAAGTTCTCCGGGAGGAACGTGTAACAGCCCGGGACCGATGCTCCAGAAGATTCCCCTTTTATTCCGTAGTCATCGTGTGATTCGTTTGGTTATCGCATTCATCATCGCATCATTCGCATCATCTGCATATCATCGTCACTCGTTTTCGAAAATTTGCATCCGTTCGTAGTTGCCGGTTCTCTCCGTTCATGTTGCTGACCGTTTTGAGACCAACCACACACGCACGCGCCCGCGGCATCGATAAAATATTATTTTCAAAAGTGCATGAAAAATACTCTCGGATTGGGTCAAAACTTGGCGTGCGGTCTTGTTATATTGTAGGTAGACCGCCTGCCAAGTTTCGTCGCAATCAGAGGTCGTTTGATACCCGAACGGTCGACCGTAGCGGCACCGCCATCGGTTTATTCATCGGACGTTTGCGGTATTTGAAAAAACCTGTCACAGGCCTGAAAACTTCCCTCTCTTCCCCACCTATCCCATCAACATAGCCCACTAGCCCACCTAACACCTAGCCACGACCGGAGCCGTCCGATTGCGATCGGAGGGTCCGAAAACGCCCCAAACCCTCAAACCCTAGCCTAAACTGCTATATATGTACGTTCCTCACGTCCAAAAATGGCCTCCCCTAGCCTCCACCTCTCTCCTCCCTCGTTTTCTGTGCGCAGCCACCACCTCCACACCACTTGGCGCCGCCCCGCAGGTCTGGCCGCCACCTGAGCTGCCGCAGCTGCCATCCGCAGCCTATAGGAGGCTGCCACGTGGCCTCCCCGCTGCCAGCCGTCAGCTCGCGCCTCCCACCAGCCAGCGCCAGGGCCGCCGCAGGCCCGCCCGGCCCGTTCGCCGCCGCCGCCAGGGCTCGAGCGCCCCAAGCCCCAAGCTGCCCGGGACCCCCCGCCGTCGCGCCCGCTGCCCGCCGGCGACCTCGAGGAAGCCGCCCGCTGCTCGTCGCCGCCTCGCGCCGCCGCCGCCGCACCTCGCCTCCCGCGCCCGCCACCGCAGTGTCCCCGCCGCCGCTGCGTCGCTGCCGCCGCCGGAGCTCGCCTCCCGCGCCAGATCTGGCGGCCCGCCGCCCGGTTCCCCCTCGCCCCTCGCCAGCCGGTCGGTTGCCCTGCGGCCAGATCCAGGCCGGCTGCCCCCGGATCCGGTGACCCCTTGCCCCCTGCGCCCATCCCTGGCCTCCTCCGGCCTCCCGCCGCGGCGCTCGCCGCCATGGACGCCGCCCGGCCTCTGCCAACCGCCGCCGGGACCGGCTCGTCCCGGTACCTCCGCGTCCCGCCATCCAAACGCCGCCGCGCGCCCGGATCTGCTCGTCCGGGACGGCCCGATCCCGTTTTCCACGAGGTGAAATTTCCGAAGTCCGTAGAAATGCACGATTTAACAACATCATTGCATTTTGAGAAGGCCATAACTATATGCACATGTGTCCGTTTGTGATGATTTTTATATCTAGCTGCATCTACTCTTCGTGCTTTTTGTGATAGTGTCATTTGAATGCTCATAGGGATTCATTTACATGCTATAAAATGTGTTGCAAAAGTGCATATCGTCGTAATTTGAAATCTGTTATTTTATTCGTTGTTCCGTGGATGATTGCATCTAAACCGTAGCTCCTTTGCATGTGGTGTCTTCATGAGATATGCCCTATAATATGTCTACTATCATGCCATACCTCTGGTTGCTAGGTAGGACATCATCATCATGTTCATTACTTGCTCTAAAGTTGCCATCATGTTAAAACTGAAATCTGTTAACGAAGAGTTCCGTTTTGTGGGCATCATATTAAGCAAAACCATTCATCCTATGTAAGTGTGCCAATGCAATGATTTGAAGTGTGTCATGTATACTTGATGTTAGAGTCCTTGCCATGCCTATAAATGATTGCTATTCTACTGTTATTGCCTTCTCAACATGCCTACTCAAACTACAGTTTTGGGAGATAGCAAAATTTCACTAAGTCTGAAACTGTTATTTTGTTGCCATGTTGTCATGTGATTTGCTATTGATCTAGGAGTCTTTTGTGGTTGCCACCAAGGAGTCTTTTGTTAAGCATGTTGTTGCCTATCATGTTGCGCCAATAGTTTGCATGAATAGTTTTAGCTTCATAATTAATTCTGTTGTCTAATATGTCAATCTGTTAAAAACTGCTGCACATGTCTACTCTAATTTTCACTAAGTCTGAGAATCTGTTTTCTTCATAATGCCATGTTGTGATGATGCAACCACGTTTCTATGCATAATTAGACATTGCCACCATGGTATGAATTGTAGTGCATCATGTCCTCTACCATGCTGTTAAGTTTCATGCCATGATATGCCTTGTAGCATATAGTTTTATTGCTGCCAATATGCCTTCATGAAAAATGTGCTATGTTAAAACCTGTTATTTTCACTAAGTCCTAATCTGCTATCTTTTGTTGCCATGTTGTGAGCTTCCTACCATGTGATCCATGACTCTTTTGAGTAGGATATGTGAAGATGAAATGAAGTGTGTGTTATATGCTACTGCCACATGCTTAGTTCGTGCATTTTAGAATCTTGTAGCTTGTTGTTTTCATGTGTGCAATATGCTATGTTGCTATTTTGGACAGATTTGAACTAAAACTTGTATTGGTGATTGTGGTTGAACCGTAGTTCCGTTTTGGACATGCCATATATGAAAATTGCTTAGAATCTCATGTAGTTTCATAATATCTTGCTGCATCCATGTTTTGAAATGTTTATGGGTGTTGTTTTCTTGCATTTTGCATTCATGCCATATCCATCTTGTGATTGTCATATCTTTTAGGCCGTAGCTCCGTTGCAAATGTTCTATATATGTAAATCGACTAAAATGACAAGTAGAATCGCATTGTGAATTTTATTTCCCTGTTTAATAAATATAAAACATGGTTAGTTCAGATCTGGACCAGTTTCGAAATTAACTCATGAGGTCATTTCGGAAATGCTATATGTTGTTTCCGACCTCATTTAAGATGCCTAGATAGTGTAGTTTCATTATGCTTCACCGCTTGCCATGTTTAATAATATTTAATACTGTTGTGTACCTAACGAGAGTGAACTAAATAATTCAAACGTGGAGTTTCGTCAATATGCAACTCGTTGCATATTGAACTTCACTTAATGTGTAGGAGTTTATTGTTGTGTTTTCCCATGTCATGCATAACATGCATCATCCTTGTTGTGCATCATGTCATGCATTTGTTGTGGTGTTTATCATGTGTTGATTGTTGTTTCTGGATTATTTCTTCTCGATAGAGTTCCGAAAGCGTTCGGAGTGTGAGGATTCGTTCGACTACGTTGGCTCGTCTTCTTCATGGACTCGTTCTTCTTCCAAGCGGGATCTCAGGCAAGATGAACATTTCCCTGGATACCTTTACTATCATTGCCATGCCAGTTGTCTCACTTCTATCGATGTCTCGCTACCTACCACTTGTATGTCAAGCCTCCCAAATTGCCATGAAAAGCCTCTAACCCCTCCACATCCCGGCAACCATTGCTTGGCTATGTTACTGCTTGCTCAGCCCTTCTTATAGCGTTGCTAGTTGCAGGTGCAAGCTCTTTCCATGTGTGACATGGTTATTTTAATATATCACAATATTATTGCTATTTAATTTAATGCACATATATACTTGGTAAAAGGTGGAAGGCTTGGCCTTTCGCTCGGTGTTTTGTTCCACTTTTGCCGCCCCTAGTTACTTGTGTACCGGTGTTATGTTCCATAATTGAGCGCTCCTAACATGCTCGGGGTTGTTATGGGGACCCCCTTGATTTTTGTTTTAGCATAAAACTTGTCTGGCAAGGCCCAACATTGGTACTACATTTGCCTAATAACAACTAAAATTGCATAGGGACCCGCCGGCACCCGCAGATAATTTAATCAACCACCTGGGCCAGTGCTCCTCATGAGTGTTGGTCCAAACCGAGCGATGTCTGGCGCCCCCTGGACACCCGGGGTTTCAGCCAACCCGACGTCTAGCTCATCCGGTCGTACCCTGAGAACGAGATATGCGGCTCCTATCGGGTTTAGTCGGTACGCCGGGCGGCTTTGCTGGATTTGTTTTACCTTTCTCGAACGTCTTGTGCGAGGAATTCCGATAATACTTCGGGCTATCTCGAGGTTGCGGTTTTCCAGTGGAATTGCCTAGGAAGATCACGAGATTCGTGGTCGAGGTTATTCCCGCGGCGTGTGGTTAGTTTGTGATGGATGAGTTGGAGCACCCCTGTAGGGTTAAATCTTTCGGAAAGCCATGCCCGCGGTTACGTGGCAACTTGGAAACTTTGTTTAACACCTGGTCATAGCAAACTTGAAGTAAACTCAAATAAAATACACCAACCGTGTGCGTAACCGTGACTGTCTCTTCTCATGAGTCCTTATCCGAGAGAGAACACGGTGGGGTTATGTTTGACGTAAGTAGGTGTCTAGGATCTCTTAGAGATCATTACTAGATCACGTCCGTTTATTCGACAATCATCCCTCTTTATTCTTGTACTCGTAAGTTAGCCACTCAAATAAATGCTTAGTGTTTGCTGCAGCCTCACCACTTAACCATACCTCACCCATTAAGCTTTAATAGTCTTGATACCCTTGGAAATGAGATTGCTGAGTCCCCGTGGCTCACAGATTACTACAACAACAGTTGCACCTACAGGTAATGCGATGATTTGACGTGAGTGCGATGCTTATTTGATTTGGAGTTCTTCTTCTTCTTCGATCATAGGATGGGTTCCAGGCGGCAGCCTGGGATAGCAAGGATGGATGTCATTTTATCGTTTGATTTCGTCCGTAGCCGGACCCTGCTCTTCTGTATGATGATTTTTATGTTATTGTATTGATTGATATTGATGTAGCTTGTGGCGAGTGTAAGCCAATTCCATATACTCATCTATTTTTTACATGTACTTGTAATGATATCCATTCTTGCAAAACGACGAGATGCGCTTCTATCCCTGTCGAGGCCCTCGTGCCAAAATAAGGATAGGATCACATCCTGGGCGTGACAAGTTGGTATCAGAGCCTGTACCGACCTAGGAGCCCCGTTGTTTGATCGAACTTGGCCGAGTCGAGTCTAGTGAAGAAAACTATTTTGAGTCTAGTGATATCGGAGAGTAGGTTTCTTTTACTCCTCTTCTATGCTCTGGTGAGGTATTCGACTTAGGAATTTTGATTCTACTCCTCTTCTCGCTCAAATTTTTTTTATAGGATCACGCGGGTATTTTGGAAACTATATGATGCCGATGTGAAGGAATTCTGTCTTGGTGCCTCCTGTTATCGAGGAGTAGAGCTCCGAGGGATTTTTTCACATCGTTATCATTCAGTTTCCTTAGTATCTCAGGACAGAGGATGTTCGAAATTGCTTCAATACTAGTAGTGGCGAGAGGAGTCCGGCATCCCCAGTACGGGTGGAGAGAGTTCGGATGTACTGCCATACTTAGTATCATTGTGATTACGAGTGTCTGAGGTAGATGAGTTTGCGGAGTTTCTTGGATTATGGTGTGGAAGGTTGCGGGTGCAGTTGTAGCTGATTACCTTGGGTACGTTCCTGGGTCCGCAACCCGAATCGCATAAACAAGTAAGACTTCAGAAATTCTTAGGTGGGAATTCAAGTAGTTACCTAGGATTATCCTCCCAACAAATGCATGGTGGGTTATGTATTTGTTTCCGGCTTTATTCCCAAGCCTCATCCTTTGTTTTGCTTTGTAGTATGGTAATTCGAGTTTCTTCGATGTCAGTGGTGACTTCATATCTTTCCTAACCGGTGTGTTTCTCATCAAGTTAATTCAACCCTCTCGAATATTTGCAAGATCAATCCTCGTATTTCTTTCTGGAGTTCATCTCATCGGTATCAAGTTGTCTTTGTTATTCCCCGCCCTCCCGCCCTTTTTCTTCAATGATTAAATTCTCATCCAGGTGCCTTTCTCTTCATTGATGCTTCCGCTATCTTCTCTTTCGTGATGTATCCGGTGATTCATTGTGAAGATCCCAAGTGCTAAGTTCATCATTCTTCGTTCTTGTTTTCTTCCCCGGTGATTCAATTCAAGCTTTTGGAATTCATCATGTCCTTTTTCATTCTCTAAATGTTATCCCATGTTGGAAATTCTTATCCAAGCCTCCCTTGCTTATTCATCTCTCTCTATTCTATCTGGAGTGGCAAGATATCTCAGAAGACTTTCATTTCCATTCAGATCCTCTTAAAAAATTTGAGGCTCTCAACCTCATCAAGTTTTCAATTGTACCGGTGCAATCTCTCCTTGTAAGCAATCGTTTTAACGGTGTTTCCTTTCAGTGGGCCCATAACCCACAGGTGTTCCCCAGGATCTTACCTGGCTCTTCTAATCTTTTCCGGAGATCTCAAGTTCTTTTCAATATGACGTAAGAATGAATTTCATCAGTCATATTCCTTCTCGAAGATCGCTTCTCAACCATTTTCATCATTGGCTCAACCTTTCCTTATTCATTCTTCCGGAGTATCTCAGTAATTCATGATGTTGTTTCTCGTCATCATTCTCAGCGTTGAAGACCGAAGGAGAGTTTCTCTTAAATCTTGGCCCATTCTCTTGAAGATTCATGGTTTCAGCTTCGTGCTTTCCTCTCAAATTGTTTTGTTCATAAGTAATTCCTACCATATCTATCCGAAGCATTTCAGAGTTGTTTTCATTCTCGATCCTCCGAAGGCCATCATTTCAGAAGATTTCTTCGTTCTCAGCTTTCAGCTCTCATTATCAAATTCTTCTCAATTGTTGTCTCTTCGTTCGTATCTAAAGTATTTTGGTGCGTCGTTCAAGTTTTCTGTTAGGCGGGTCATGATCTCTTCGTTCTCATGCATCTCCATTCATTCATGGTATCCTCATTCGTTCAAAATTCTTACCGGTGTTTCATTGAAGACCTCTTCAAGTTTGTGATATTCCCCAATCTTTGCAAGAAGAATAAGTAGTATGCCAAATCCGTTGCTTGTCATCAGTTTAACTTGATGAAGGGTATGCATAACATAATTCTTATTATTGTTTGTCAAGGTGATTTCAATCCTTCTTCCGGTGTTGTTCATGTTATCAAATTCTCGATTCTAAGTTGTTCATCTTTTCTTTCCGGAGTTCCAAGTTGTTCTCAGGTTTCTCATCGCGAAGCTTCATCTAAATCATTGCAAGGCCTTAATCTTATTCTTTTCAACCTTCAATTCTTTTGATCATTCTTTTGTTTACGGAGGCTCTTCATGGTGGTTTGTTAAGGATGTAATTCCTTCTCAAAGTGTTCTTCAATATTCTTGTTGGGGAGGCTCAAGTATTCTTTATCTTGCATTTCAAAGTGCATCTTTCTCCTTTATCTCTTGAGATGGTATTATAACATTCTTGATTCATGAGTAGTCTTGAAGAGAATTTTTCTAGAATGAGATATGTAAACCCATCATTTCCTTCTCAGAGCTATCTTGGATTAGAGTTCACCTAAAGCCTATCCTAAGTATTGTTGCTATTTGCGGTGTTTCTCATGATCCAATTTCTCAATGTTTCCTCTTGGTGAAAGAAATTTTGCATATCTTGTTGCTCCCAACCAATCAATTGTTTCCGTTTGTGGCCGGTTGTCACCTCATTATGTTGAGATGTTTTCCATAAGCCCACAACAAGCTTAATCTTTTAGCTGTTGGATTTTCAACAACTCCGTTCAATCCTTCTTTCTAAGGTTGTTTTTCATATTCAATTGCGTTAGAAATTGTCATTTATTCTCCATTCTCTTCGATCCAATGATCTAGCTTCATTCGGTTGTTCCGGAGGCATTATTTTGTTGCTCTCTTTAACTCATCATCTCGTTTGTCAAGATCGTGTTCTTTCTTGCTTATCCATTTAACCAGAGTGTTGTGTTCTCTTTTCAAGTTCTCCCATCTTATGAAATTTTGCCCCTCTATCCTACCGAAGTGCTGCCGAAATTTCTTGTGAATTCTTGCTTGTTCCTCATGTCATTCTTCATCTCTGTGCAACCTTCATGTTTCATTTGTTTCACTCGTTTATCAAAGAAGAAACTAAGTTTTACCTCTTCCTCTTCTCTTTCTCTTCCCCTTTTCATTCTAAGATCTCGGGTCGAGATCTCTTGTAAGTGAGGAGAGTTGTAACAGCCCAGGACCGATGCTCCAGAAGATTCCCCTTTTATTCCGTTGTCATCGTGTGGTTCGTTTGGTTATCGCATTCATCATCGCATCATCTGCATATCATCGTCACTCGTTTTCAAAAATTTGCATCCGTTCATAGTTGCCGGTTCTCTCCGTTAGTGTCGTTGACCATTTTGAGACCAACCACACACGCACGCGCCCGCGGCATCGATAAAATATTGTTTTCAAAAGTGCGTGAAAAATACTCTCGGATTGGGTCGAAACTTGGCGTGCGGTCTTGTTACATTGTAGGCAGACCGCCTGCCAAGTTTCGTCGCAATCAGAGGTCGTTTGATACCCGAACGGTCGACCGTAGCGGCACCGCCATCGGTTTATTCATCGGACGTTTGCGGTATTTGAAAAAACCTGTCACGGGCCTCAAAACTTCCCTCTCTTCCCCACCTATCCCATCTACACAGCCCACTAGCCTACCTAACACCTAGCCACGACCGGAGCCGTCCGATTGCGATCGGAGGGTCCGAAAACGCCCCAAACCCTCAAACCCTAGCCTAAACTGCTATATATGGATGTTCCTCACGTCCAAAAATGGCCTCCCCTAGCCTCCACCTCTCTCCTCCCTCGTTTTCCGTGCGCAGCCACCACCTCCATGCCACTTGGCGCCGCCCCGCAGGTCCGGCCGCCACCTGAGCTGCCGCAGCCGCCCTTCACAGCCTATAGGAGGCTGCCACGTGGCCTCCCCGCCGCCAGCCGTCAGCCCACGCCTCCCACCAGCCAGCGCCAGGCCGCCGCGGCCCGCCGCAGGCCCGCTCAGCCCGTTCGCCGCCGCCGCCAGGGTCCAAGCACCCCGAGCCCCGCGCCGCCCGGGAGCCCCCGCCGTCGCGCCAGCTGCCCGTCGGCGACCTCGAGGAAGCCGCCCGTCGCCGCCCACTGCTCGCCGCCGCCGCCGCACCTCGCCTCCCGCACCCACCACCGCAGTGTCCCCGTCGCCGCTGCATTGCTGCCGCCGCCGGAGCTCGCCTCCCGCGCCAGATCTGGCGGCCCGCCGCCCGATTCCCCCTCGCCCCTCGCCAGCCGGCCGGTTGCCCTCCGGCCAGATCCGGGCTGGCTGCCCCCGGATCAGGCGACCCCCGGCCCCCTGCATCCGTCCCTGGCCTCCTCCGGCCTCCCGCCGCGGCGCTCGCCGCCATGGACGCCGCCCGGCCTCTGCCAACCGCCGCCGGGACCGGCTCATCCCGGTACCGCCGCGTCCCGCCATCCAAACGCCGCGCGCGCGCCCGGATATGCTCGTCCGGGACGGCCCGATCCCGTTTTCCCCGAGGTGAAATTTCCTAAGTCCGTAGAAATGCACGATTTAACAGCATCATTGCATTTTGAGAAGGCCATAACTATATGCACATGTGTCCGTTTGTGATGATTTTTATATCTAGCTGCATCTACTCTTCGTGCTTTTTGTGATAGTGTCATTTGCATGCTCATAGGGATTCATTTACATGCTATAAAATGTGTTGCAAAAGGGCATATCGTCGTAATCTGAAATCTGTTATTTTATTCGTTGTTCCGTGGATGATTGCATCTAAACCGTAGCTCCTTTGCATGTGGTGTCTTCATGAGATATGCCCTATAATATGTCTAATATCATGCCATACCTCTGGTTGCTAGGTAGGACATCATCATCATGTTCATTACTTGCTCTAAAGTTGGCATCATGTTAAAACTGAAATTTGTTAACGAAGAGTTCCGTTTTGTGGGTATCATATTAAGCAAAACCATGCATCCTATGTAATTGTGCCAATGGAATGATTTGAAGTGTGTCATGTATACTTGATGTTAGAGTCCTTGACATGCCTATAAATGATTGCTATGCTACTGTTATTGCCATCTCAACATGCCTACTCAAACTACAGTTTTGGGAGATAGCAAAATTTCACTAAGTCTGAAACTGTTATTTTGTTGCCATGTTGTCATGCGATTTTCTATTGATCTAGGAGTCTTTTGTGGTTGCCACCAAGGAGAGTCTTTTGTTAAGCATGTTGTTGCCTATCATGTTGCGCCAATAGTTTTCATGAATAGTTTTAGCTTCATAATTAATTCTGTTGTCCAATATGTCAATCTGTTAAAAACTGCTGCACATGTCTACTCTAATTTTCACTAAGTCTGAGAATCTGTTTTCTTCATAATTCCATGTTGTGATGATGCTAGCCACGTTTCTTTGCATAATTAGACCTTGCCACCATGGTATGAATTGTAGTGCATCATGTCCTCCACCATGCTGTTAAGTTTCATGCCATGATATGCCCTGTAGCATATAGTTTTATTGCTGCCAATATGCCTTCGTGAAAAATTTGCTATGCTAAAACCTGTTATTTTCACTAAGTCCTAATCTGCCATATTTTGTTGCCATGTTGTGAGCTTCCTACCATCTGATCCATGACTCTTTTGAGTAGGATATTTGAAGATTAAATGAAGTGTGTGTTATATGCTACTGCCCCATGCTTAGTTTGTGTATTTTAGAATCTTGTAGCTTGTTGTTTTCATGTGTGCAATATGCTATGTTGCTGTTTTGGACAGATTTGAACTAAAACTTGTATTGGTGATTGTGGTTGAACCGTAGCTCCGTTTTGGACATGCCATATATGAAACTTGCTTAGAATCTCATGTAGTTTCATAATATATTGATGCATCCATGTTTTGAAATGTTTACGGGTGCTGTTTTCTTGCATTTTGCATTCATGCCATATCCATCTTGTGATTGTCATATATTTTAGGCTGTAGCTCCGTTGCAAATGTTCTATAGATGTAAATCGACTAAAATGACGAGTAGAATCGCATTGTGCATTTTATTTCCCTGTTTAATAAATATAAAACATGGTTAGCTCAGATCTGGACCAGTTTCGAAATTAACTCATCAGGTCGTTTCGGAAATGCTATATGTTGTTTCCGACCTCATTTAAGATGCCTAGATAGTGTAGTTTCATTATGCTTCACCTCTTGCCATGTTTAATAATATTTAATAATGTTGTGTACCTAACGAGAGCGAAATAAATAATTCAAACATGGAGTTTCGTCAATATGCAACTCGTTGCATATTGAACTTCACTTAATGTGTAGGAATTGATTGTTGTGTTTTCCCATGTCATGCATAACATGCATCATCCTTGTTGTTCATCATGTCATGCATTTGTTGTGGTGTTTATCATGTGTTGATTGTTGTTTCTGGATTGTTTCTTCTCGATAGAGTTCCAAAAGCGTTCGGAGTGTGAGGATTCGTTCGACTACGTTGGCTCGTCTTCTTCATGGACTCGTTCTTCTTCCAAGCGGGATCTCAGCCAAGATGATCATTTCCCTGGATACCTTTACTATCATTGCCATGCCAGTTGTCTCGTTTCTATCGATGTCTCGCTACCTACCACTTGTATGTCAAGCCTCCCAAATTTCCATGAAAAGCCTCTAACCCCTCCACATCCCAGCAACCATTGTTTGGCTATGTTACTGCTTGCTCAGCCCTTCTTATAGCGTTCCTAGTTGCAGGTGCAAGCTCTTTCCATGTGTAACATGGTTATTTTGATATATCACAATATTATTGCAATTTAATTTAATGCACATATATACTTGGTAACAGGTGGAAGGCTTGGCCTTTTGCTCGGTGTTTTGTTCCACTTTTGCCGCCCCTAGTTACTTGTGTACCAGTGTTATGTTCCATAATTGAGCGCTCCTAACATGCTCGGGGTTGTTATGGGGACCCCCTTGATTTTCGTTTTAGGATAAAACTTGTCTGGCTAGGCCCAACATTGGTACTACATTTGCCTAATAACAACTAAAATTGCATAGGGACCCGCCGGCACCCGCGGATAATTTAATCAACCACCCGGGCCAGTGCTCCTCATGAGTGTTGGTCCAAACCGAGTGATGTCCGGCGCCCCCTGGTCACCGGGGTTTCAGCCAACCCGACGTCTAGCTCATCCGGTCGTACCCTGAGAACGAGAGACGCGGCTCCTATCAGGTTTAGTCGGTACGCCGGGTGGCCTTGCTGGATTTGTTTTACCTTTCTCGAACGTCTTGTGCGAGGAATTCCGATAATACTTCGGGCTATCTCGAGGTTGCGGTTTTCCAGTGGAATTGCCTAGGAAGATCACGAGATTCGTGGTCGAGGTTATTCCCGCAGCGTGTGGTTAGTTTGTGATGGATGAGTTGGAGCACCCCTGCGGGGTTAAATCTGTCGGAAAGCCGTGCCCGCGGTTACGTGGCAACTTGGAAACTTTGTTTAACACCCGGTCATAGCAAACTTGAAGTAAACTCAAATAAAATACACCAACTGTTGGGGATATAACCCCAGGATGAGACACGCCCGGGTGGGGCCGGGTCATGCGGTTGGCGGCTTACGACAAGATTAGGAGTAAGCTTATCCAATGGGCCAGGAGGCCTAGAGCCAGAAGACAGGATGTAACCCGGTGGGCTTGATCCGCCGGGGCGACTTGTTAGATAAGGCATGTATAATTAGAGGCGAGGTCGGTGGTCAAGTATAACCCGGCCCGGACTCTTGTAAGCTCAGGGGCCTTGACCCGTGTATATAAGGGCAGGTTACCTGGGCGGCTTAGGCCACGAAACAACTGATCGATAGCTAGGTCAAGCGAACTTGCTCCCTTGTAATCGATAACCAATCAATACAACACAAAGCAGGACGTAGGCTTTTACTTCTTTCCGAGGGGCCAAACCTAGGTAACTCTTGTCTCTCGATTCCGATCAACCCCTTCGAGCTCAGCCTAGCGATGGCCTCAAACCTAAGTCCTTTGATGAGGACATCTGCCGTGACAAAACCACGACACCAACCGTGTGCGTAACCGTGACTGTCTCTTCTCGTGAGTCCTTATCCGAGTGAGAACATGGTGGGGTTATGTTTGACGTAAGTAGGTGTTCAGGATCTCTTAGAGATCATTACTAGATCACGTCCGTTTATTCGACAATCATCCCCCTTTATTCTTGTACTCGTAAGTTAGCCACTCAAATAAATGCTTAGTGCTTGCTGCAGCCTCACCACTTAACCATACCTCACCCATTAAGCTTTAATAGTCTTGATACCCTTGGAAATGAGATTGTTGAGTCCCCGTGGCTCACAGATTACTACAACAACAATTGCAGGTACAGGTAATGCGATGATTTGACGTGAGCGTGATGCTTGTTTGATTTGGAGTTCTTCTTCTTCTTCGATCATAGGATTGGTTCCAAGCAGCAGCCTGGGATAGCAAGGATGGATGTCATTTTATCGTTTGATTTCGTTCGTAGCCGGACCCTGCTCTTCTGTATGATGATTGTTATGTTATTGTATTGATGTGATATTGATGTAGCTTGTTTCGATTGTAAGTCAATTCCATATACTCATCTCTTCTTTACATGTACTTGTAATGATATTCATTCTTGCAAAACGACGAGAGGCGCTTCTATCCCTGTCGAGGCCCTCGTGCCAAAATAAGGATAGGATCGCATCTTGGGCGTGACAGAACGCCAAGCCAACACTACTGCTATCTAGCAGATGGCTCAAGCCCTTGTGAACAACCAGCAGCAAGGCAGGAACGGCAATGGCCGCTCCACTCTGTCTGAGTTCATGAGGAATTCGCCCCCAACCTTCACCGAGACTGCCGAACCTCTGGATGCCGATGACTGGATCCGCACCATCGAGGACCTCCTTGCACTGGTCAACTGCAACGAGGATCGTGAGAAGGTGATTTATGCATCTCACTGTCTCAGAGGTATCGCCAGAGCTTGGTTGGATGGATTCAAGGTCATGCAAGGCGACCCATGTAAGGCGACCATCTGATCACCTAGGATGACTTCAAGGAAGGATTCCGCACGACCCACATTCCTTCTGGGATCATGGATATCAAGAAGAGAGAATTTCGAGCGCTAAAGCAAGGAAGTGGCTCTGTCAAGGAGTATATGCAGAAGTTCAACCTGCTGTCAAGGTATGCCACTGAAGATGTCAGCACTGAGGCCGCTAAGATGGAACGCTTCATGGAAGGACTCCAGCAAGCGCTGCAGTATCAACTCATTGTCTGCGACTGCCGGACCTTGTTCGACCTGGTGAACAAGGCTCTCTTGCTCGAAGACAAGCATCGCGCCATGGAAGAGACTCGCAAGCGCAAGATGATCAGCAAGGGTAGTTCCAGCAACTAGAAGCCTCGCCCCTAGCAGCCAAACCCACCCAAGCCAACCTATCAGCCTCAGCAAGCTATACCCCCTGCACCTCGTCCGAGCTACCAGCCTCAGCAGTACGCCAATCCCAGGCCAGCTTACAACAACCCCAATAACAACAATGGTGGCAGGAACAACAACAACTCTGGTGAAATCACATATTTTGGATGTGGTCAACCTGGACACATCTCTAAGTTGTGCCCCAACAAGAAGCCAGATGCATCGCACCCCAATGCGCCAAACCAAGGTCAAGGATGTGGAGCGCCACCAAGGAACCCAGCTCCCCGCAACCAGCCCAACAATGGCAAGGGTCGTGTGAATCACGTCACCGCTGAGGAAGCCCAGGAAGACCCGGATGTCATACTGGGTACGTTCCTCATCAACTCAACTCCAGCAACCATTATGTTTGATTGTGGAGCTTCGCATTCTTTTGTTACCCAAAAGTTTGCACTAGGGTGTGGTATGAAACCTACACCCATGGGTAGTCATATGCTGGTACAAACCCCGGGATCGGTTATGAGAACCAATATAGGATGTAAAGGGGTTGGGATTGTCATCAATGGAGTAGAATTCCTAGCAGACCTTATCATCTTGAAGTTGCAAGGCTTGGATGTGATCCTAGGCGTGGACTGGTTAACCAAGCACCAAGGCTTGTTAGACTGTGCCAAGATGACTGTTACCATGACCAATACCCAAGGAGTTGAAGTCAAGTATGTTCCCAACCCTACCTCCGCTCAAGCCCCTCAGGCTAATTGTCTGTCGGGAATTGAGTTACGCCAAGTGCCTGTGGTATGTGAGTACCCAGATGTCTTTCTTGATGAGCTGCCCGGAATGCCTCCTTACCGCGACATTGAGCTCATCATTGAGCTACTTCCCGGAGCAGGACCCATTTATAAGAAGCGCTATAGGATGGGCTCCGTAGAGTTGTCTAAACTGAAGGAGCAACTGGCTGAGCAGCTCAGAAAGGGATTTATTCGCCCTAGTGCCTCTCCTTGGGGCTCACCTGATCTATTTCTGTCAAAGAGGGACGGAACTATCCGACTCTGTGTTGTTTACCGTTATCTCAATGAGGTCACAATAAAGAACAAGTTCCCACTTCCCAAGATTAAAGACCTATTCGATCAGCTAAATGGTGCCAAGGTGTTTTCCAAGATCGATGTCAGGTCCGGGTACAATCAGCTAAAGATCAGACCCCAAGACATTTCGAAGACGGCATTTGTGACCCGATATGGCCTGTATGAATACACGGTCATGTCATTTGGGTTGACCAATGCCCCTGCCTACTTCATGTACCTCATGAACAAAGTCTTCATGGAGTATTGGGACAAGTTTGTCGTTGTCTTCATCAACGACATACTCGTGGTCTCCAAGTCTGAAGAAGAGCATGCGCAACACTTGAGATTGGTCATGGATAAGCTTCGAGAGCACCAGCTTTATGCCAAATTCAGCAAGTGCGAATTCTGGCTGCATGAAGTGGGATTCTTGGGTCATGTGTTGACTGCAGAAGGATTTTCAGTGGATCCTGTCAAGATCGAAGTTGTGACTGAATGGCAATCCCCAAGCAATGTGAAGTAAGTCAGAAGCTTCCTCAGACTCATGGGATATTACCGCAAGTTCGTCGAAGGGTTCTCCAGCATTGCTAGACCCATGACTCGGCTCTTGAAAAAGGAGAAGAACTTCGAATGGATCCGAAGTGAGAAGAAAGCTTCCAAGAGTTCAAGAGGAGATTGACAACAACCCCAGTTTTGGCCACCCCTGATATTCTCAAGGTGTTTGTGATATATTGTGATGCATCAAGAACCGGGCTTGGTGGTGTTCTAATGCAAGAAGGCAGAGTCGTAGCCTATCTTTCCAGACAGCTACATCCTCATGAAGAGAACTACGCTACCCAGGATCTTGGGTTGGCAGCTATAGTTCATGCCTTGAAGACATGGCGACATTACCTTCTGGGAAAGCGATGTGAGATATACACAGACCACAAGAGTTTGAAGTATATTTTCACTCCAAGGGTGTTGATCATGAGGCAACGAAGATGGTTGGAGTTGATCAAGGATTACGACCTCAGTGTTCAATACCACCCTGGAAAGGCTAATGTGGTAGCAGACGCCTTAAGCAGAAAGGCTTGTTCCTTGAATGCTATGATTAAGGAAAGGCTACCCGCCTTGTATGAAGAGCTTGAAAGCTTTGGCCAGGAACTAGTTGCACCTGGTTTCCTAGCCAACCTCGAAGCAAAACCTACCTTGATGGATGATATCAAGGAAGCTTAGAAGGGTCATGACAGCATTGAAGGCATCAAGAGGAAGATTAAGAAAGGCAAGGCCCCATGATTCTCAGTGTATGGGCACAGAGTTGTATGGTTTGGGACTCGCATCTGCATGCCCAACAAAATTGAGCTCAAGAATTTGATCTTGCAAGAAGCCCATGACACTCCATAATCCATCCATCCTGGAGGAACCAAGATGTACCAATACCTCAAAGCAACATTCTGGTGGCATGGCATGAAGAGAGAGATAGCCATTTCGTCGCTAAGTGTGACATATGCCAGAGAGTCAAAGCTGAGCATCAGCGAACCGCTGGATCGTTACAACCTCTCAAAGTGCCTGAATGGAAGTGGGACATGGTCGGGATGGACTTCATCACCGGTTTGCCTAGGTCAAGCAAGGGACATGATTCAATTTGGGTCATTGTCGATCATCTGACCAAGGTAGCCCACTTCATTCCCGTCAAGACCACCTATGATGGAAGCCAGCTAGCGAACCTCTACATCAACCGTATCGTGAGTCTTCATGGAGTTACAAAGGAGATTGTGTCAGACCGAGGCACCCATTTTACCTCGAGGTTCTGGAAGAAGTTTCAAGAAGCAATGGGAACCAAGCTATCATTCAGCACTGCTTTTCATCCCCAGACTGGAGGACAAACGAAACGAGTAAACCAGATACTCGAGGACATGTTTTGTGCCTGTTTTTTGGCTTATGGATCCAAGTGGGAAGATTGCCTACCGTTTGCCAAGTTCTCCTACAACAACAGCTATCAATCGATTTTCCAGATGGCACCATTTGAGGTATTATATGGACGCAAGTCACGTACTCCCCTCAATTGGTCAGAGACCGGAGAAGGGCCGGTCTTTGGACCATATATCCTCCGTGAAGCAGAAGAGCAAGTTCAACTCGTCAAAGAACGCCTGGTGACCTCCAAGTCAAGGCAGAAGAGCTACACCGACTCCCACCACCGAGAAGTGAACCTCAACGTCGGAGACCATGTCTATCTTCGAGTCACGCCTCTCAAGGGAACCAAGCGCTTTTATGTCAAAGGAAAGCTCGCACCAAGATATATATGCCCCTTCAAGATCACCGCAAGATGAGGAGAAGTTGCCTACCAGCTAGAGCTACCTTCCGAGCTATCAGATGCGCACAACGTTTTCCACATGTCTCAACTCCGGAAGTGTCTCCAAGTTCCCAACCGCCCCGACCTCTACAAGGACATCGACCATCAAGCCATCGACCTTCAACCAGACCTCACGTATCGTGAGAGGCCAGTTCGCATTTTGGATGAAGTTGAACATTGCACCCGAAGCCACACCATCAAGTACTTCAAGGTCCAATGGAGCAACCACACTGAAGCGGAAGCAACCTAGGAGCATGAAAACTATTTTAGATCCAAGTTCCCATATCTTTTTAGCGCTTAGCCTAGGAATCTCGGGGACGAGATTCATGTAAGGGGGGTTGGTTTGTCACACCCTGTGTTGTATCACTTTGCTATGCTATGAGTTTATAAAATTTGGACCCATTTAAAACATTTTGAGTGCTAGTGCATGTTTGAATTGTTTGATGTTTGCTTGTTTGGTTGATTGTGTTTTGGCACTCAAAGATTCTTCCTCTCTCAACACTCATCTACTTGATCCAAACTCTCTGCCCAATGATCATGCCATGTGTATAGTACCTAAAACTATTTTTATAAAATATTATTTTGGCCAAAAAGGATTTATTCAAATTAGGTTTTCAAAAACCCCTGAGTTGAGGATTTAACTACAAGTCCTCAAATTAGGTGGATTTTTTGCCCAAAGGCTTTATTTAAAACCTACTAGATATAAGACTTCCCAAAATCACCAAATATTAATTTTTAAGATTATTTTCATATTTTATTTAAAGGCTTTTATTTAAAGGCTTTTATTTAAGGCCAGAAATGGTCTTTCCAAGGGAAAAATTATTTTTATGCTTTCAAAATATTTGAGAAAATTTAGAGAAACTCAGTGGACATATATTTTCTATATATAGGAGTTTCAACACATGGTCATGTTTGAAATATTGGACAAAACCTTCCAAAACCCTTTATGTCTGCTTCAAGCTTTTGAAATATTTCCATAGGAAATATTCTCAAATAAATCCAGAAAATTATAGCAAGTCACATATGCCCAATGTGATGATCTTGCCAAGTTTCATCCCAATCCAAATTATTTTGGTTCACCAAAATATCCCAAAACCATTCCTGTCCAGATCCAAATTTGAGCAACTCTACATTGCCAACTGTCTCTTATTTACCCCAAACTTTGTGGACATGCTCTAATCCCCAAATAATGCTACTATACCAAATTGTGCATCAAAGAGATTAGCTTATCATGAATAGATCTACAGAAACCTGATTCTGTTAATTTGTAGGGTTTACAAAGTTTAGATTGCCAACTTTTCTCAAATAATCTCAAACTTGGTGGCCAACCCCATTTTTACCATCACTTTGATCCTGGTAAAACTCATGGCAAGTGGAGCATTTTTACTTGCCCAAATTTACATCAAACACCTTCTGGTTAAATCCTAAGGTTACTGGTTTCACCTTGTAACTTGTTATCCTTGCCCCCAAATTTTTACCTCAGCTTGCTAGAGTTACATTCTACCCCCAGTACCTCCCTCTCCTCAACAAGGCAATGATTCGTGGGGTAAAACCCTCATTTCTACCTCTGGACAGCCAAGTCCGGCACCATTTCCACCCCTTGTTTCACTTCTACCCCTCTCCTTCATCCCTAAGGTATCCAAGAAGCAACTCCAGACCCGCCAAATGCTAGAGGACAAGGTGGGACAAGCCCAGAGCGCGTGCTGCATGCCATGGCATGCAAAACGCATGCTCTGGAGCACACTAAAGTGCCCAGACGCACTGTAGCCGCCCCCCAATCGCCTCTGTCGACAGCCTTGGGCAACGGGGCCTTGTCCCCTGGATTCCCCTCGACGTCCGCAACCTTCCAACGGGTCGCCCCATCCCCCTTCTCTCTCCGGCGGCCTCCAGCGCGCGTGCTCGACGCCTCTTGAGCCGGCCAACGCGCGAGCTCACACGCGTGACCCCCCTGACCTCTCCCGCTCTCTCTCTTCTCTCCCCACACGCCTAGACCACTCCCAGGAACAGCCCAGGCTCACTCCCACACCCCCCTGTGCCTCCCAGCGACGACAGAAGCCTCGCCGGCGCACAACCGTGCGGTAGACCACGGGCGGCCTATAAAATGGCCTCCCCGAGCCCTTCTCTCCCCTTCGGATCCTCTTTCCTCATCCAAATTGCACGCCCACACCACCAGTTCCTCCTCTCAAAGCCCAGGTGCTTGGGATGGAGCCGGGCGTCGCCGCCACTGGTCGCCGGCGTCCGAACGGTGAGAGCCCCATTAGCCACTCCTCTCCATCGATCTGGAACCACGGCGATGCGCTGACCCTTTTCCCCCTCTCCCCCGTGTCTATTGCAGCCCGGAGCGAGTGCATCAACCTCGAGCCGGAGCTCCTCCGCTCGGGTCCGACGTCTCCGTCGTTCTCGTCATCTTGGGCGACCAACTCCACCCCCATCAGAACTGCGTCACCTCCCCGGTCCCTTTCCCGCCGGTAGCTCACCTCGCCGTCGCCGGAAGCACCGCCGGTGAGCCTCCCCTGCTCTCTGTCGCGAGGTAAGGGATGACAGGTGGGTCCCAGCTGTCATTCCCTCACCCGTCCCCCTCTCACTGACCGGCCTGGCCCATCGGTCAGGTTTGAAACGGCAGCACGCGCGCGCCAGGGTCGCGCAGGCTGGCTCCGCTGGCTGGGCCGGCTCGGTCGGCTCTTTTGGCCCAGTGGCACAGTGTCATTTTTCCTTTTTCTTTTTCCAGTAAGATTCCAAAAATTCCACACTGTTAAATAAAAATCCAAATCCAGTGATTCCATCTCCACAAATCTTGTAATATTATGTGCTATTTAATGATGCCACTTGTGCCAATTTTTGAAAACTTTTTATGTACTGTTTTATTTAAACCCCCCCTTTTTAACCACTTTCAGGTTCTGTTAAAATACTTTTCACCACTTTTTTAAACTTCAAAACCAGAAGCCGGTATTTTCAGTATTCCTAGTTTTCACCCTAGTATTTTACAAAAGTAGTTTGACATTTTTTCGAGTGATTTACTCTCCCTGTTTTGTGCTATTATCTTTTTATACCCCGTTACTTTGCGACGATAGATCACATTCTTGACGAGGGAGTTGGACTAGAATACTTTGAAGACCCCGAGGACATTGTTGAGACAGGCAAGCAGCCTTTTGACCATGACTAAGAGACCCTTTTTATTGCATGGCATATAGCACTCTATTTTTGTTATGATTGATCATGATGCTATGGTGACCACCTTCATGGGTTGTCTCCGATACTTTTACCTGTCGAAACTTGCACTGAGCATGACCCTACCTTCCGATGAGGGTTCTGCAGGTGGGAAGTAGTTAGGTTGCTAAAGTAGATGCTACGCAAATGGGACGGGATTATGCATGGTGTCGGAGAGGAAATGATTTCAAAGACTTTTTGAAAACCCCGTCTGGTGCCACTAATGCCCGAGGGAGAAGTTGTTGAGCTAGGTAACCACTTGGCAAAGCAGTGGTGTACCGAGGCAAGTGAGTGTGTGTGTGTGTTTTCGAAAACGGATTAGATTTAAGATCTGTCGATCGTCCCAACCTCACATGTACAACCACGATACCCCTTATGGAATGGGGATTTGTTGATTACTTTTGTTGATGCTAGCAAGGACCCCACATTACTAGTGGCGGGAGTGACGTGGTCACTCTCGGTACAGGGTCGTGCCTGAGAGGACGACCATGGGCTGTTTTCACAGACACCGGGCACACCGTTTGTCCCTTCATGGATGATACTTGTGATGTACATCATCCGGGCTGTGTGCCAACGAGTGGACTCTTTGATTAGCGTCGTTAGGGGGAAGGCATTGTTCGGGTGCTTACCTCAGGTATGTGATATACCGCTAGTCAAGGATTGACATGGAAGTTCCCCGAGTCTTGTGGGTAAAGTGTGCAACCTCTGCAGAGTGTAAAACTATTTGAATAGCCATGTCCACAGTCAAGGACAGTCGGGTGGTGCTGCTTAAACTACGTCCATTGTTTGCAAAAACTTGGTGTGAGTGTGTGGGAAAGGAATACTTCAGCTAAGTCGGATGACTTGACATCATAATTGAACATGAGATGTTCAGACCTTGTTTATATTGATATCCGTAACCGTTCATATGGATACATGTAACCTCATGATGCATTCTCTTACAAGTTGATTGATCATGTCATCGCACTCAAAAATTAGCTTTCCGCAACTTACCTACTTAGTGCCATGTTGAGGGATCACTAGAAGAGTGTCTAGAGGGAGGGTGAATAGACTAGCTGGAATTTAAAACCTAACCTTTTCCCAAGTTAATTGGTTGGCAGATAACAGTTTTAGCAAGTCTAACAGCCCTACACATGCATGTCAACAAGTATGGCAGCGGAAAGTAAAGACATTGCACATGAAGTAAAGAGTTGAGATAGGTAGATCAAACGCAATTGCAGACGCAAAGATTTTTCCCGTGGTTCCGATAGGTGGTGCTATCATACGTCCACGTTTATGGAGTCTTCAACCCACGGAGGGTAACGGTCACGAGAGTCCACGGAGGGCTCCACCCATAAGGGTCCACGAAGTAGCAACCTTGACTATTCCATAACGGCTTCCGTCCACGAAGGACTAGCCTCACTATGGGTAGATCTTCACGAAGTAGGCGATCTCCTTGCCCTTACAAACTTCTTGGTTCAACTCCACAACACGAAGTAGGAAGCTCCCAAGCGACACCTAACCAATCTAGGAGGCACCACCCTCCAAAAGGTAATAGGCTCGGCAATGATGATGAACTCCTTGCTCTTGTGCTTCAAGATGATAGACTCCTCAACACACAATCACTCTCTCACAGATTTGGCTTGGTGGAAGAGACGGGATTGGTGGAAAGCAACTTGGGGAGGCTAGAAATCAAGATCCATATGGTTGGAGTGGATGATCTTGACCTCAACACAAGGGTAGGTGGCTCTCTCTCAGAAAACTGGATGGGGCAAGTATGGAATAGTTCTGAGTGCTTCTCTTTCGAGTAGGTGGTGGTGAAGGGGTATATATAGGCATCCCCAAAAATCCACCCGTTACACACAAAATGACCAACTCAGTGACACCGATGTGTTAATCTCGGTGGTACCGAAGTGACCAAAAGGTGGCAACTTTTGAATCTCGGTGAGACCGATATAGGAAACTCGGTTGGACCGATAAGGTGACCAACGGTCAGATTGCCCATTCTCGGTGACGCCGATCCAACAATCTCGGTGGTACCGATATTGTGAATTTGCGTAACAGAAAGTTGGCAACCCAAACTCGGTGGCACCGAAGCAGAATCGGTTGCACCGAAAGGCTAGGGTTTGGCTTAGGTCTGTCTGAGTTTGGGAATCGGTGGCACCGAGTGGAAAGTGTTGGTTGCACCGATTTTGAATATTTGACTTTGGACAGACTTTTGTGGAAGAGCTTGTGGGTGTTTTTGGTGACTATCACTTGTGCACGTATGAGCATTTTGTTCACCAACAGTACCTTACCCCCTTTTAATAGTATTGGCTTTCCTATGGACTCAAAGTGATTTCTCACAAAGTAAAATGTAGAGTCCTCTTGCTTGAAGCTTTGCCAATCCATTTCCTTACATCTTGGGGTAACTCCACAATCTCCACAATCCTTTTGCCAGCCCTCTCTGTGGACTTTATCTGAAATACACTAGGTAAAAGTATTAGTCCAAGAGACAATGTATGTTGTCATGAATTATCAAAACCACCAAGGGAGCATGTTGTGCTTTCAATCTCCCCCTTTTTGGTAATTGATGACAACATACAATCAAAGCTTCAAATAAATATATGCATGGATATAATGAAGACTTTGAGAGACACATGACTTAGATTTGCTCCCCCTAAATGTGTGATTCCTTTAAGGATAGTTGCTTTGGAATGCATGGACACACGGGTAGTGGAAGGGATATAAGAAGTCATGTGTATCTTGGCTATATGCATCAAATATATATGAATGAGATGTATCCTTGTTCAAGACTTCACTCTTGCAAACAATATGTGCAAGAAGCAAGAGATCATCTTGATCAAAGATATGATGCATATACTTACCTTGAGTTCTTGAGCATTCTTGTAGTAGAAATACACTTGAGAAAACAATGTTAGGAAACACAAGAGTATTCTACTAATCAAAGGCAATAGAACTCAAAGGTACCAAGATATGGAGAACATATAAAAGATGATATTTCTTAAGATTGATATGTCTCCAAGATCATCTAGAACTTTCTCCCCTTAGATATGAAAATAGTAGATCATCCTCTCCCCCTGAATCTTAGCATGTAGATATTGGTATTGGATAGGGTGAGAAAAGAAACAGTCAAAAGAAATAAATGCACTATTCTTCCAACTCATTTTAGATTTTTCTCCAAATATATTTTCTCCCCCTACTTTGGTATTCTCACCTTGTTTATAAAAGCTTTGATATTCTCCCCCTTGATAATATCTCCCCCTTTGCATAAGTATGTATCTCCCCCTTTAGCATGAAGCTTTGTTATTCTCCCCCTTTGGCATTAATTTCCAAAAAGGTCAAACACAGGAACAGATATAGGGATCATTGACTAAGAAGGGATCCTTGAGAACAAGGGTCATTGAATGTAGGGTTCATAGAAATTAAAACTGAGGGAATCATTGAAAATAGTTTCTCTCCCTTTGAGATTTTGTAAGACTTCTCCTCCTTTGAGTTAGGGATCCTTGAATAACGAATTTCTCCCCCTAAGAGTTTGTTTTTAAGAAGGGATCATCAAAGTAACAAAATCATCACTTGAAAGATCAAAGAGAAACATAGATTTGCAACTGCTAACACAAATAAGAAAAGAAAAACAAATCGGTGACTCCGAGACAGATAAATCGGTGGTACCGAGATTTTGTGGTGCAGCTCATCTGCTAATTCGGTAGAACCGAGTTATTTGTATCGGCGGCTCCGAGGCTAAAACAGAAACTTGGCAATGGGATTTTGAAATCAAAATTTCTCAAGTTTTGCAAATGAATGCAGTTTGTTATTGGCAAAGAAATTTTCAAGAAAAATATAAAAAAAATTACAAACGGGATATCAACTAGAGAAGATTTGAGTGGTTCCAAGAAATCTTGCAAAATAAAGAATGAACCAATCCAAAATATTTCACTAGATGATGGGCGGTGACTAGGTCACCTAAATTAGAGTTAATTGACTTAGGAGCCAAGCAAGAATACTTGATCATAGGTCATACTCTACGTTAAGCTCAAAATGGGGTTACCATTTTTCGATTATGCATTTCAATGTTGTCATATCACTTGAGTTGCTTTAGCTCATGACTTGGAGTAAAGCCTTTTCAAGGATATGATTACATACCTTTGAGTGATGTTGATGACGTTGCTTGTAGGTGAACTTGTTGAGGATGCTCGAGGTTGATGAAGATCATCTTGAGTTGGGAGCAGTCCTTCTCGCTTTAGTACACTTGTCACCTACAAAGGCTAGTCATGCAAGGAAGAACAATAGATATATCCATTTGACATGATACCAATTGATATTTAGAGAATATGATCACATCAGGTATATGTCAAGGATATGGTTGAGTTTTCTTCTTCCTTCCATCATCAAGAGGGGTTGTGGATACTTGGTCAAGACAAGATTGCTTATGATTTGAGTTGATGGAAATCTTGTGGAATGAAATTCTTCCAAGTACCTACAAAAGGTTAGATGAAATACAAGGGAGCATAGAATTCCATGGCATAAGATAACGAGTTAAGAGTTTCATGGAAATATCAAGAAAGCTCATGCCCTTGCATGCAAACGAGTGAGTCTAGCTCAAGTTTGAAGCATCAATGATGTTCAACTCACTCCTCAAGTAACAAAATGTTTTCTCATCAAGAGGCTTAGTAAAGATATCGGCCAATTGCTTGTTAGTGCGAACATGCTTAAGATCAATATCTCCTTTGGCAACATGATCACGAATAAAATGATGTCTAACTTGAATATGTTTAGTTCGAGAATGTTGCACAGGATTATGACCAATTTTAATAGCACTTTCATTGTCACAAAGTAATGGAACATTTCTAACATGGATTCCATAATCCTTAAGCGTTTGTGTCATCCATAGTAATTGCGCACAACAAGATCCAGCAGCAATACACTCAGCTTCGGCAGTAGATAGAGATACCGAGTTTTGTTTCTTGGAGGACCAAGACACAAGAGATCTACCCAAAAATTGACAAGTACCCGAGGTGGATTTTCTATCAACCTTGTCACCGGCATAGTCCGAATCAGAATAGCCAACAAGGTTAAAGGAAGATCCCTTGGGATACCAAATGCCAAAGTTTGGTGTTTGTATCAAATATCTCACAATATGTTTCACGGCCAAGAGATAACACTCTTTAGGTGCAGCTTGATATCTAGTACACATGCAAACACTAAGCATAATATCGGGACGAAAGGCACATAGATATAGCAATGAACCAATCATAGATCGATAAACTTTTTGATCAACCGGTTCATCCTCCTTGGTAAGATCAACATGTCCACTAGTAGGCATGGGAGTTTTCATACCTTTGCACTCCTGCATGTTGAACTTCTTGATCAAGTCCTTGGTATACTTAGTTTGAGAGATGAAAGTTCCTTCTTTCGTTTGCTTGATTTGCAAACCAAGAAAGAATTTCAGCTCACACATCATGGACATCTCATACTTCTCGGACATCAACCTTCCAAATCTTTCACTAAATTGTGGGTTAGTAGATCCAAAGATAATATCATCCACATAGATTTGGCACACAAATAATTCACCATTAACTCTCTTAGTGAATAAGGTTGCATCAATTTTACCAATTTCAAATCCTTTTTCAATGAGAAACTTCGTTAAGCATTTGTACCAAGCACGAGGGGCTTGCTTAAGACCATAAAGGGCTTTACGAAGCTTGTAAACATGATTAGGTTTCTTAGGATTCACAAAACCAGGTGGTTGCTTAACATAGACTTCTTCTTCAATCTCACCATTTAAAAAGGCACTTTTAATGTCCATTTGATAAAGCGTGATATCATGGTGATTAGCATAAGCAAGAAGAATGCGAATAGCTTCAAGTCTAGCGACTGGGGCGTAGGTCTCACCGTAGTCCATACCTTCGACTTGCGTATATCCTTGGGCTACGAGACGAGCCTTGTTGCGTACGACTTGACCGTCTTCGTCTTGCTTGTTCCGAAACACCCATTTTGTTCCTATGATGTTTTGCTCATCCTTGGGCTTTTCCACGAGTGTCCACACTTCATTCCTCTCGAAGTTGTGAAGCTCTTCATGCATCGCGTTCACCCAATCCGCGTCTTCAAGGGCTTGTTCTACCTTCAAGGGCTCAATACTAGAGATGAAAGAATAATGCTCATAAAAGTTAGCTAGACGAGTTTTCGAGCGAGTGATTCTCCCTGTTTGTATGGCACCAAAGATTTGGTTTAGGGGATGGTTCTTGGTCACTTGTGCTCGAACTCGGGTCAGCTTCCGATTGTTGGATGATGGAGCTTCTTCTTCATCATCATCTCCTTCATCTTCGTTGTTGTTGAAGGTGTCGTTCCCTTGAGGTGGTGGTGAAGGAGGTTGTGGTGGATCTTCATGATGCACTTCCTCCTCTTCATCATCTTGTCGTGTACCGCTTGTGGATGCCTCCAAGTCATGTTGTGGTTCACCTTGACGTGAAGTAGGGGCTTCCACTTGAGTTGATGAAGTACTTTCCTTCACCTCCATGGGACGAGTCTTGCCGATGGACAAGTCTTGGATAGCTTCCGAAGGGTCCTTATCACCTACATCATTTGGCAATTGTTCGACTTGCGAACCATTAGATTCATCAAACGTCACATCTACCGCCTCTTCAACTTTTCGAGTGAAGTTGTTGTAGACACGGTAAGTGTGAGAGTTCGATCCGTAACCGAGTAGGAATCCTTCATGAGATTTAGGAGCAAATTTAGTACGACGATGCTTATCAAGAATGTAGCACTTTGAGCCGAATACCCGAAAGTATCCAACTTGGGGTTTGTTACCGGTGAGTAGCTCGTATGCCGTTTTATCGAGAAGCTTGTGCAAGTAAAGTCGGTTTGTGGCATGACATGCTGTTTCCACGGCTTCTGCCCAAAAGTGTCTTGGCATCTTGTATTCGTCAAGCATCGTTCTTGCCATCTCAATAAGTGTCCGGTTCTTCCTCTCAACAACTCCATTTTTTTGAGGCGTGTACGTAGGCGAGAACTCATGTGAAACACCTTCTTCGTCAAGAAAGGTATCCACATGGGTGTTCTTGAACTCCGATCCGTTATCGCTCTGAACCTTCTTGATCTTCACTTCAAACTGATTTTGCGCTTTGCGAGCGAAGTTCTTGAAGATCTTTTGAACCTGCGACTTATCATCAAGAAAGAATACCCACGTAAATCTGGAAAAATCATCAACTATAACTAGACCATAGGAATTTCCACCGAGACTCTTGTAAGCTTTGGGACCGAAAAGATCCATATGAAGTAACTCGAGTGGTCTCCTAGTAGTCATGATATTCTTAACGGGATGACTTCCACCTACTTGCTTTCCAGCTTGACATGCACTACAAAGTCTATCTTTGTCAAAGATAACATCTTTAACACCAAGTATATGATCACCTTTGATAAGCTTGCTAAATTGCGCATGCCAACATGTCCTAGTCTCCTATGCCAAAGCCAACCTTTAGAAGACTTTGCAATAAGACAAGTACGAGGTTTGGATCTCTTAGTGAAATCGACAATGTATAGATCACCTCTACGGAAACCGGTAAAGACCATTTTATGATTATCTTGACGAAACACTTGGCAATCTACTTTCGTGAATAGCACATTAAAACCAAAGTCGGCAAGTCTAGATACGGAAAGAAGATTGTAGCCAAGAGATTCAACAAGCATAACATTTTGAATAGAGCTATCATGGGATATGGCCACCTTACCAAGACCAAGTACCTTACCCTTGGAGTTGTCTCCAAACGTTACGTACCTTCGCGGTCCATGGTTTGGTGTGATCTCTTCAAACATTTCTCTATCTCCGGTCATATGATCGGTACATCCGCTATCGAGAATCCACTCTTTTCCTCCGGACATGTAATCCTTGAAGTTTGCCATGAGACTTAGATTCTTCATGATCTTCTCATACTCGATGTCGAATAGCTCATCTTCATCATAGTAGCCATGTTCCACATTGTCATCATCAAGTGGGAAATCCTCGTCATAAAGAACAAGAGATTCGTTAGGATTGTGATCATGACAATGTTCAAGTTTATGAATGTGAAGGGCTTCTATAATGATGTTGTTGATTGTAGTGACATCTCCTTTAGCACGCATGAGGTCTCTAAGCTCAAATAGACAATCATCAAACTTGGGATCACTAGGCGTCATATTGTGGAAGGCAATGGTTTTATGAAGAATTTCATCAAGATTACTCAATGAATAACTTGGATATCATTTCTCCAAGTCATTCCACAAAGTGTAAGCACATTCAAAATTCTTCATTTGGTTAAGCACATTTATAGGTAATGCTCTAACAATGAGATTGACAGTTCTAAGATTGCATAGCATATCAATTTCCTCTTCGTGTGTACGATGAAAAGGATCAATGGGAGGCACATAGGGGCACTTAACATACTTGCTCAATTGAAATTCATTAAACAGCTCAAGCATCAAAGTTTTCCATTGACTATAGTACTCTCCATCAAGAATAGGCACTCTACAACTCAAACTCCCTATACTAGACACATCCATCTTCCTCCTTGGTGATAAAACCTAAGCAATGGAGACCAAAGCTCTGATACCAATTGAGGGATCACTAGAAGAGTGTCTATAGGGGGGGTGAATAGACTAATAGCAGGAATTTAAAACCTAACATTTTCCCAAGTTAATTGGTTGGCAGATTTTAATAGTTTTAGCAAGTCTAGCAAGTCTAACAGCCCTACACATGCATGTCAACAAGTATGGCAGCGGAAAGTAAAGACATTGCACATGAAGTAAAGAGTTGAGATAGGTAGATCAAACGCAATTGCAGACGCAAAGATTTTTCCCGTGGTTCCGATAGGTGGTGCTATCGTACGTCCACGTTTATGGAGTCTTCAACCCACGGAGGGTAACGGTCGCGAGAGTCCACGGAGGGCTCCACCCATAAGGTTCCACGAAGTAGCAACCTTGAATATTCCATAACGGCTTTCGTCCACGAAGGACTAGCCTCACTATGGGTAGATCTTCACGAAGTAGGCGATCTCCTTGCCCTTACAAACTTCTTGGTTCAACTCCACAACACGAAGTAGGAGGCTCCCAAGCGACACCTAACCAATCTAGGAGGCACCACCCTCCAAAAGGTAATAGGCTCGGCCATGATGATGAACTCCTTGCTCTTGTGCTTCAAGATGATAGACTCCTCAACACACAATCACTCTCTCACAGATTTGTCTTGGTGGAAGAGACGGGATTGGTGGAAAGCAACTTGGGGAGGCTAGAAATCAAGATCCATATGGTTGGAGTGGATGATCTTGACCTCAACACAAGGGTAGGTGGCTCTCTCTCAGAAAACTGGATGGGGCAAGTATGGAATAGTTCTGAGTGCTTCTCTTTCGAGTAGGTGGTGGTGAAGGGGTATATATAGGCATCCCCAAAAATCCAACCGTTACACACAAAATGACCAACTCGGTGACACCGATGTGTTAATCTCGGTGGTACCGAAGTGACCAAAAGGTGGCAACTTTTGAATCTCAGTGAGACCGATATAGGAAACTCGGTTGCACCGATAAGGTGACCAACGGTCAGATTGCCCATTCTCGGTGACGCCGATCCAACAATCTCGGTGGTACCGATATTGTGAATTTGCGTAACAGAAAGTTGGCAACCCAAACTCGGTGGCACCAAAGCAGAATCGGTTGCACCGAAAGGCTAGGGTTTGGCTTAGGTCTGTCTGAGTTTGGGAATCGGTGGCACCGAGTAGAAAGTGTTGGTTGCACCGATTTTGAATATTTGACTTTGGACAGACTTTTGTGGAAGAGCTTGTGGGTGTTTTTGGTGACTATCACTTGTGCACGTATGAGCATTTTGTTCACCAACAGTACCTTTCCCCCTTTTAATAGTATTGGCTTTCCTATGGACTCAAAATGATTTCTCACAAAGTAAAATGTAGAGTCCTCTTGCTTGAAGCTTTGCCAATCCATTTCCTTACATCTTGGGGTAACTCCACAATCTCCACAATCCTTTTGCCAGCCCTCTCTGTGGACTTTATCTGAAATACACTAGGTAAAAGTATTAGTCCAAGAGACAATGTATGTTGTCATGAATTATCAAAACCACCATGGGAGCATGTTGTGCTTTCACATATCATGCATTATTATACCTTATTCCAAAACATGGGTTGCTTGCGAGTACATTCAAAGTACTCATTGGCTTGCCACTAGTTATTTAATTGGCCAGGCATGGAAGAACAAGAATATGGTGAAGAATTCGTTGGTGACGAACTTGCGAATTAGGACGCTTCCCAGTCAGAATGCCTGTAGGGTTAAGGTAGATGGCATGGGTCTACGCTATCTTTCTAGATTTCCGCTGTGAGTTTATGTTTGCTACTTGGCCTTCATGGACCTATCTATGTAAGACTTGACCTTGGTGGTATTATTTGTGTAAAACGATATGTATGGATGTAAGACTCTTGTTATTCAGCTTCTGTGTGTTTAGTGAGCATTGATCTCTGGGATCACTGTACACATGCATTCGGTGATCTCGACTTATGGGTCGGCGTCCCAACAGAAGCGATTCATTCATCTCTGCTTCTCACCAAAATCACCATTGCCACTCCTTCTTATCAATCTCTTCCATTCCCGCTTCATCTAACCATCTCTTCCATCAAACTCTCCCCACAAAATCAAATGAGAGGAAGCAGAGCAAGGGCGGACGCACCTCTGTACAAGAGGAAGCGCAAGTACACCAGGGAGCTTCACGACGTCGAGCTTCACGGCAACTACAAGCTCCACGTCATCTGCACAACCAAGGCTCAAGACATGGTCAAGATGTTCTGCAAGCTAAGGAGAAAGAATCGGCATTGATGTCGAGTACACACACTACAAAGATCCAGAGAAGGCAGCGGTACTCTAGCTATGCGTAGAAAATGAGTGCCTTGTGTACCATATCTCTGCAGCAAAAGACATGTTAGAACGATTTTCAATTTGTACTATTCGTTCTGAATCTGTAGTTATAATTTATTCATCTCAAGAAGCCCTTTTAGCCTGATGTGGAAAAAATTTAAACTTAGATTCTGATTTATTTTTAAGCATGTCATAGGATTAATAGAAAATTTTGGACTGCCTCCATGTAACTAATGTGTTTAGTACTAGATTAATTGCTTTAACTGTTGTTACTGCAATATATTAAGTCTCTACCTGAAACAGAGTATATTAAAATAATTTGTACGATCTCACTATGAACAACACTCATATTCAGTCTCTAACAAAATGCAGGCCACAACAACTGGATGAATTCCTGATGAATGTTGAATACAACTTTGCTGGATTCTCCATTAAAGGAGACAAAAAGAAGCCGAAGCTCTCTAACTTGGAGATCAACTCAAACAACTACATTGATATCAGGTGGAGTGGAGAGACCCATACAGCAACAAGGAATTTGATTCTTTAGCCGACGTTGCTGGAAGGGTGATCGACAATCACTACATGGACATGAAGAACATAATAAACCGCAAAGAAAACCATACTTTGTGGGGGTTCTGTCCGCTGCCAGAGATGCTTATCAAGTATGCAGCAATAGATGCATATGCCAGCTATGAATCATGGAAACGCATTGACGATATCGCCGCGGGGCTACAGAGAGCGAAAGAAGAAAAAGAAGCAGGCAAGAAGAACAAGGATGTAATCCCATGGAGCAACTAGGAAAGAACAAAACCAAATAAGTCTTACATGTGTTAGGTCATGTTAATTTGTGCTATAGTTGTGATTTTGCTATAGTTGTGTTGCACCTTGTTTATTGTTGATCGTTTTTGCTCAAGTCTACACTACAGCATTAGTGAGGGAGTTTGTATGCACACAAGTAATTAAGGGGTTTGTATTCAGTCAAGTATGTTCAACAAATTATACTACATGCATCCTGATACTTTCAAAAAATTAATTTCAAAAAATGATAAAACACTTATGTTCAAACAGCCTTGGGAAGACAAAGGACGAATGTAAACACTTGCAGTACAGATATAAAGAACATGCAGTTCTAATACCGAAGAAATACAGTACAGAAGAAGTAGATGATATAGTGCAACAGAGAAGTCCACACATGCATCAAAGAAGTTCACTTCTAATAACGTACAAATGCAGTACAGAATAAGAAGAGGATGTAATGCATCAGAGAAGAGAAAATCTAACAATAAACAACCGCACCCCCACCCCCGGCTCGGCCTCGCGCTAACTCGGCAGTGCGCTTGGTTGACAGGCGCAGTGCGGTTATTCTGCCCTCCCCCCACCCAGAACAATCGTGTCGCGGAAACGAACACCTATGGGACCGAAGGATCCCTTTACGGTTCGGCAGGGGAGAGAGGACAGCACAAAGAGCGGAACTGACGATCAGCGCGAGGGGATTTTACCCAGGTTCGGGCCGCTTGGAAGCGTAAAACCCTACTCTTGCTTGGTTGTATTACTGTGGATGTTCCTGGCCAAGTTCCGGGAGCTACAGTAGTAGCTACGCATGCAGAACGGGTCCAATGTCTGGGTCCAATGTCTCCTCCTCCCTGTAGATACGCCTTGGGCCTCCTTTTATATGTCTAAGGGTCTCCAACAGTGGTGAAGTACAAGAGGTGTAAAGTATCTACAGTATCTCATGATTACCAGTATCTCATGATTACCACTGACGCCCTAGGACAAACGTCCTAGGACAAGCGTCTCAGGACAAGACGCATTCAATGCTCTGAACAGGTGTCCCTGCCTTTCTTGGGGATGGGAAGAAGGACTCGTCCCATCAGCTCCGCTTAACCCCCTCTGCGGCCAGCGCCATGACACGCAACCAGGAGGACAAGCCCTAAACGACAGGCTGGTCGCTGCGCTGGAGCGGCGGCACTGCGCTGAAGCGGTGGGATCTTGCCGGGTGCTGATCTTGCCGGGGGCTGATCTTGCCGGGGCTTACCTTGCCGGGGCTCGACGGGCCAGTCCGGCAAGATCTTGCCGGACGCCCAGCCTTCGGTCTTCTGATCTTCAGCTTTAACGCCTTCTTGATATCTTGCATCTGTCTCCAGCCGTCCTCCGGTAGGCCTTGCCGCAGGTATGGCTACAACTGTCCGTGCACAAGTACGGGGTAGTAAAGGACCCGATCTTTAGTACACCGACAGGAGCCCCCGGGCCTAGGCCATACACGGGTGCGAGGCGTTGTTGGGCTAGGCCCAAAACAGTGCACGGGCACGCGTGGTAGGAGTTACTGTCATATTCTTCTCATTTACTGCGCCCTCCCACGATGCGTGTTGAATGCGGAACGTGGGGGACGTGCGCGGAATGACCGCAGCCTCCGCTCCTTCCCCATAAAATGGAAACCGCAGGGGCGCTGCTCATTTACCTCTTCTTCAATCTAGGAACCGCCGTCGTCTTCCTCCTTGAGCCTGAAACTGAGCCTCCTCCATTCTTCCGCCACCCGCACGCCCTCGCCACCTTCGGACTCTGCTTCCACTGCCGCCATGCCGCCCAAAGCAGGCAAGGGAAAAACGGCGAAAGCCGCCGGCTCAGCCGCAGGAGCAGATGAAGGGGATCTGGTGCGGATGCGGAGAGAGCGCGCCGTCTTCGACCCGACGCTTGACGGGCGCACCTTGATTACTCAGTACAGGTGCGTATGGGGGAAGGAGACAAATGGCCATCCCAAAACTCGCGCGCTTTCGGCTTCCGCCGGGGGCGGCGCGAATAGATACCCTTTCTTCCCCTCTTATTTTTATTGCGGGCTCTGTCCTCCTTTTTCTGACTTCTTCGTCGACATCATGTATACGTATGGGTTCCGCCTTTTGGATTTTATGCCGAACGCCGTAACGTGCATGTCTGTCTTTGCGCACCTTTGCGAAAACTTTGTCGGAGTGGTCCCCAACACAGCCCTCTTCCGCCACTACTTCATCCCCCGCATCGAGGCAGGAGACGCCCTCTCTGGATCTATCACTTGGATTCCGAGGGCACGGAACAAGGATATATACCCAGGGGGTCTCTACCGCAAGAAGTGGGAGGAGTGGCGATCCGAGTGGTGCTGGATTCAGGAGGAAGATCCCCAGCCGTTCTGCGTGCCCCAGCAAAGGAAGGTGGCCCGTGGTGAGAATTGGAGCGACCTCGACCCTGAAGACGAGAAGCTCACGATTGCAATCACCAGGATCCACCGCCTGAAGGCTGCCGGGCTCACGATTGAAATGGTTGGCGCAGATTTCCTTCGCCGGCGCATCGCCCCTCTGCACAATAAGGGGAGGCCAGCCTGGGACTTCAAGAACGCAGCAGATATCATGAGGCTGCGCACTGGCTTGAATCACAATTTCACGGTCTTGCGGCACATGTATCTCTGCCACAAGCTGTTCAGGCCTGACGGGAGGTACACGTTGCCGTCTGGAATTGTCCCTCTATGCAACAACTCTGCCCTGAGCTCCATCATTGCTATGATGCCAGTGTGCAATGCCCACGGCCTTGACGGGACTTGGGTAGAGCCGCCTCCAAAGCAAGTGCAGGAGTTCTTTGACAACTTGTCGGAGAGGGCCATCCGGAAAGATTCCAACCTTATCCGTCCCACCACTGAGGGAGAAATAGCTTACATTGCCAGCAGGGTGGAAGAGGCAAAACTTGCCGCAGAGGCCGGCGACTTTGGCTTCACGGGAGAAGACACCAGTTAAGACGAGATGCTGCCCGAGGAGACCTCTTCGGAGCAAGAGGAAGTTGTCGGGGAGCAGAGCGGCATGGTTGCCGGGGGCTCTACCGTCGAGGGCGCAACCGAGGAGCAGCCGCACGAGGAGCCCCCAGCTCCAGGGAAGAAAAAGCGCGTTCTTCGGAAAGCCAGCTCTGGCGCCCCAGCGAGTCAGCCTCCCTCAGGGGACGAGGTCCCCGGCAAGAAGGCGGCCGGCGAGGCCGTGCAGCGGCAAGAGGCCCAACAACCGCCCGTGCGACGTACGACACGCTCGACCGCGGCACAAACCGGTGCGGCGGGAGCGCCCCATACGACGACACCAGCAGCTGGAGCAGCAGGGTTGCAGCAACCTACTGCTTCCGCTGCAGCCAAGCGCGCCAAGTCTCCTTCTCCACCTCCTCGCCCAGGTGCCGAAGCGGAAGTCGTCTTCGACCTCTCTACCTTGGAATCCGACGAAGAAGAGTAGGGACCTTGCCGCACCTTGTAATTCCCGTATTTCCGTCTTTACTTGACTAATTCACTTTGGCTTGTCCCCACAGAGATGCAGAAACCTTGGCGCAAAGGATGGCGAAGAGGGCGAAGACCTCAACGGGCGACGAACCGCCGGCAAGCACCTCCGGTGCGCCAGAAACGATCAACATCAGCCCGGAGTCGAGCCCACAACGCAGTCCTCTACGCAGCCCCCGGCGCAGCCCCCAGCGTGAGTCCGTTATGCACTTTCCGCTGGCAAGTGCCGGGGTGCGTATCTTCACTGCTGACATCTCCGGGCGTGCAGGAGCAGAGCGGCAACAAGGAGCACCATCGGGAACCGTCCCTGATGCGCCGCCGCCATCGACTACACTGCCCAGAAATGAGCCTCCGGCAAGCGAGCTTAACCGCGATGAAGAAGAGCCGGTGAGCACTGGCTCCGGCAACCCTCCTCAACAGCTCGACGCAGGTAAACCGCTCGCCTCAGATTACTTGCTATCCTGTTTTTCTCTCTCTTTTTGTCTTCTTGAACTTCAACCTTGGTCTCACTTTGCTTCCCTTCCTGGGCCTCCAGATTTCCTCTTGGTGGAACCCATGGATGTCGAAACCGTCATCGAGGAGACCGCCAGGGATGCTGCCAACGAGGCCGATAGGGTCGCAGCGGACGAGGCCGCCAAGGCCGCATAGGAAGAGACCGCCAAGAAGTCTGCTGAGGGGACCGGCAAGGAGACCGACGACCGTACCGACGACATTCCTGCCGCGGGAGCGCCTGGCGCTACACCGGTCACGGAGCCCCCAGCTGCCGGTGAAGATCAACCGTCAACATCTGACGTGCCCCCGTCAAGCAGCTACTTCAAGGTCAGTGACAACCTGTTCGTCAGCATGCCAGGGACGGCAAGCACTGGGGTGCCGGTGGAAGGAGAAACTCTGGATGGAGACGTCGTCGCTGCCGCCAGCAGCAGTGAGCCCACGGAAGAGCAGCAACTCCAAGCCGTGCACGACAACTATCAGAAGCTCCGGGCACTCTACCGCGCCCGGAAGGATAAGCTGGATTCCAGGGCAGCGGTTGTTGATGCAGCAGAGGCGGACTTCCAAAAGTGCGTCGAGGAGATGCAGGCTTGGTATGCTGAGGCCTTCCAAGAGCTGAAGACTGCTCGGGAACAGCTGAGCGAGAACTGGAACGACCTCCTCCTGAAGCAATCCGATGTCGAGAAGGCACAGGAGGAGGCTGCACAGCAGGCCGCCGCAGCAGAAGCCCGCCTGACGGAGCACTGCATCGGGCTCGATGCTCACGAAGAGGACCTTACTGCTCGCGAGGAGGCGCTTGCCGCCAAGCTCCGTAGCAAGGACGAGGAGATCGAGAAACTTGTCGCGCAGCGGACCCAGGAGCTAGAGCAGAAACACATGGAGACGCTCGGAGCTCTGACTGAAGATCACGCCGGCAAACTGAAGGAAGCCGTCGATGCTGCCGGAGCTGCAGAGGCCGCCAAGAGCTTGCTGGAGGGGAAGGTGAAGAAGCTAGAGGCTGATCTCGAGGATCACGGCAAGAAGGTCTCGACACTCGAAGCCGAAAGAGACAAAGCTCTTCACAGCTTGATGGAGGCACAAGTTGCCGCATCCGAGAAGACTCAACAGCTCACCTCCCCAAGGAATCCATCATTGGTCTGGACCAGAAGCTGACCACGCTGAGGGAGACCCTTGAGACCGCCAGGGGTCGGGAGAAGACCTTGACCAAAGATCTCACAATGAACAGGAGCTGCTCAAGAGTGCTGCCGCCGCACACAACGACTATGTGGCAGGCGTGCAGATCTGGACTGAGAAGCTCGTCAACGTTGCGGAGAAGCTTGCCGCACAACTGTCCACCATGGGTCTGCAAGGCTTCAGGTACTCTTCTGACGACAGGGTGTCCACAAGCGCCAGGCTGACCATGTTCTTTGACCGCCTGATCGAAGCCTTGGAGCAGCTTCACTCTGACCGAACATCCCAGCTGGCGGACGAATCCCGCAAGCTCTGCCAGGCCGTCCTCCGCGAGGTGCTGGTCAAAGTTGTGCACAAGAACCCCGGCATCAACCTCTCCAACGTCTTCAAACGCTTGCCGAAGGATGCGGACGTCAAGGCACTCGAAGAGCTTGTCGCACCCATCATTGACAGGGTGAGCCAAGTCAAGAGGGTCGAAGGCGATCACCAGGATTAGCTGTTTCTCTTCTCATCTTGTCATCACCGCTTCATGCCAAAGACAATTTATCTTTAGTTAGAAACGCGGCAACTATCGATGTAATATAACTTGCCATGTCTGGATTAATGTATGCTATTCCCTCGTCTGATTTCTTTCTGTACTGCTGTACCCTACGCTTATGCTGGGAACTTGCCGGTGCACACCCCCGCGAGCGCTGGGTTCGGGACTTCAGCAGCCTGCTCGAGGCGCAGCTACCGGCAAGAAACCTTGATGTTTTCAGTGCAGCCACCTAAACTATTGAGCGGACTCGAAACAGAGTAAGGGCGCGACCGACCATGACGAGGTTCCATCGCGTGCGGGTTTACCATACAAAAGTCGAAATCGTTCAAGGGAAATAGCCTTACAATAAAGATTCTGCTTAAAGGGTTCTGCAACTTAGCTTTTCGTTGTTGTTCTTCTTCTTCTCCCAGCAAGATGTCAACCTTGAACGTCGCCTGTCGGTATCCATACCATCTCCCCCCCCCCCCCCCCGGCAAACTTGCATGCGAGGGAACCTTCTATCCTTTTGAAAAAAAGAAAGAAGAGAAAATATGGAACCTTGGCGGTTCGTTAGCTCTCACCGGAAGCAAGCACAATATAGCATCTCAGATAAGCATGCATATAAAATGACATGAAATCGACAAGGATTGTAAAACACTTAGCTTTATTTAACTATGCACAGGGTCTGCGCCTGGTTTTGTACAAAGGATTACATGCTGCATCGGCAAGACTTGTACAAAAGGTGGTTGCCGGGAGCGTTTCTGCGGCAAGAACCAAAGGTTCTGCGCGAAACTGCTGCTAACCGGCAACCGCGCCTCACGGGTAGAACTTACGAAGATGTTCGATATTCCAGGAGTTGCTCACTGGCACACCATCTTCGGTCTCCAGGCGGACAGCGCCAGGCCTGGTGACTCGTACTACCCGATAAAGGCCTTCCCACTTCGGTGTCAACTTGTTGGAATTCTTGGCCGACTGAACGCGCCGAAGAACAAGGTCGCCTTCCTCAAGACTTCGGGCATGAACCTTGCGGCTATGATAGCGGCGCAAAGCTTGCTGGTAGCGTGCAGCACGCACAGCAGCCTGAAGATGGTCTTCCTCAAGGAGCACAGCGTCATCTTGCCGCAGCTGCTCTTGCTCGAGCTCATCATAAGCGAGCACTCGAGGTGACCCGTATATGAGTTCCGTGGGGAGAACTGCTTCAGCCCCGTAGACCAGGGCGAAGGGAGTCTGGCCGGTAGCTCGATTTGGTGTCATTCTGATTGACCAAAGAACCGCCGGCAGCTCATCAATCCAGCGTCTTCCGCACTTGTGTAGCTTGTCGAAAGTTCTGGTCCTGAGACCGCGCAGCACTTCAGCATTTGCCCTCTCCGCTTGGCCGTTGCTTCTCGGGTGAGCAACGGAGGCAAAACAAATCTTGCCGCCAAGGTCTTGGACGTACTGCATGAAGGTGCGACTCGTGAACTGCGTACCGTTGTCGGTGATGATCCTGTTCGGCACACCAAACCGGCACACTATTCCCTTGAAGAACTTGACCGCTGACTGTGCTGTCAGCTTTCTCACTGCTTCCACTTCCGGCCACTTCGTGAACTTGTCGATAGCAACGTACAAGTACTCGAAGCCCCCGGCAGCGCGGGGGAAAGGACCCAGTATGTCGAGCCCCCAGACCGAGAAGGTCCAGGAAAGAGGGATTGTCTGAAGAGCTTGAGCTGGCTGATGAAGTTGCTTTGAATGGAACTGGCACGCTTCACACTTGGTTACTAGTGCAGTTGCATCCTGGAGGGCAGTGGGCCAAAAAAAACCTTGCCGGAATGCCTTGCCGACAAGAGCTCTCGAGCCTATGTGGGAGCCACATATGCCTCCATGAATCTCTGCCAACAGCTCTAGTCCATCCTTCCGAGGAATGCACATTAATTTCACACCGTTGGGTCTCTTTCTGTACAGGACGTCGTAGACGAACTGGTACATACTAGACTGACGGGCTACTTTCTCCGCTTCTTCCTGTTCCTCAGGGAGTTCTCCTGTCTGAAGGAAATGAACTATGCGCTGTGCCCATGCCGGAGCCTGTGGTTCGACGGCAAGGACTAAAGGCATCTCTTCGGCCGCGGGAGCGCTTGCTTCAGCGGCAAGAACCTGAGGTTCTGCGCAAAGCTGCTGCTCACCGACAACCGGCATATCCTCAGCTGCGGGGGCGCGTACTTCTGCGGCAAGAACCTGAGGCTCTGCGCGAAGCCGCTGCTCACCGGCAACCGCGTCGTTCCCGGCAACTTCCTTGGCGGCGGCTTCTGGAAGCTCTGCCGGGAAGTACTTGCCGGTACTTAACTTCCTTCTCTTGTCCGGCCTCGTCGGTGGTGTTATGGATGGCTGAGTCAGGCGGAGCACAAAAGTTCCTGGTTCCACAGGTAACTTAAGGGCAGCACGCTTCGACAGGTCGTCAGCAATGCAGTTTTCTGCTCGAGGAACATGCTTTGTTTGCAAACCGTCAAAACGCTCCTCCAACCTTCTCACTTCATCCACATAAGCTTCCATCAACGGGCTCTGGTAATCCTTGTTGACTTGCCTGACGACAAGCTGGGAATCACCTCTGACGATGAGCTTCTTGATCCCAAGGTCTACCGCGATCCTGAGACCGGCAAGCAGCCCTTCATACTCTGCGATGTTGTTCGTTGATCTCTCCCGGGGAAAGTGCATCTGAATCACGTACTTGAGGTGCTCTCCGGTGGGTGCGACAAGCAGCACGCCAGCACCGGCGCCTTGCAGAGAAAAAGCCCCATCAAAGTACATAATCCATTCGCGATCTGTTTCCTTGCCGGGGACAGCCGACCCTTGAACTTATTCGTCTGGTGTTGGTGTCCACTCTGCAATGAACTCTGCCAAGGCTCTGCTCTGAATTGTTGAAGTGCTTTCAAACTTGAGGCCAAAGCATGACAGCTCCAACGCCCACTCCACAATCCTGTCGGTTGCATCTGGATTCCGCAAGATCCGCTGCAGCGGAAAGCGAGTGACGACGGTAATCTCATGTGCTTGGAAGTAATGGCGCAGCTTCCTCGAGGCCATAAGGAGGCCGAAGAGCAGCTTTTGCACACCAGAATATCTTGACCTAGCCCCTGCAAAAGGGAGCTGACAAAATAGACTGGGCGCTGCACCATCTTCTTCTTCTGCACTGCTTCACTTGACTGCGCGAGCTCTATCTTGTCGGCACCAGACTCTGCCGGGAATGGTCCTGGCTTGTCGCTTGACAGGCTTGCCGCTGCCGCTGCCTCTTCGTCAGCTTCTCTCTACGCCACTAGCGCAGCACTAACCACTTGATTCGTTGCCGCTAGATACAGTAGCAACGGCTCTTGTGGCCTAGGTGCGACCAGTGTCGGTGGAGAGGAGAGGTACCTCTTCAAGTCCTGCAGCGCTGCCTCCGCTTCCGGAGTCCATTTCATTGGTCCTGCCTTCTTCAAGATTTTGAAAAAAGGCAGGGCGCGCTCAGCGGACTTGGAGATGAACCTGCTCAGAGCAGCAACGCAGCCGGCAAGTCGGCGCACATCTTTGACACGTCTTGGTGCTTCAATCTGCTCAATTGCCTTGATCTTGTCGGGATTGGCTTCAATTCCACGTTGAGACACAAAGAACCCGAGAAGCTTGCCGGATGGAACGCCAAACACGCACTTCTCGGGATTGAGCTTCAGATTGATCCTGCGCAGATTTGCAAACGTCTGTTCCAGATCTTGTATAAGAGTTGCCTTGTCCTTGGTCTTGACCACTATGTCATCCATATATGCTTCCATATTTCTATGCAGCTGGGTCTCGAAACCAATCTAGACAGCTCTTGCAAAGGTCGAACCAGCACTTTTCAACCCGAAAGGCATACGTATGAAGCAATACGTGCCACATGGGGTGATAAATGCGGTTTTCTCTTCGTCTTCTTTGGTCATAAAAATCTGATGGTAGCCTGAATATGCGTCAAGGAATGACAGCAAATCGCAGCCAACAGTGGAGTCCACAATCTGGTCGATGCGCGGCAAGGGAAAAGGATCTTTTGGACAGGCTCTATTGATATCAGTATAGTCAATACATAGCCTCCATTTTCCATTCGCCTTGGGCACAACAACTGGATTGGCCAACCATGTCGGATGGAGGACTCCTCTAACCAGACCTGCTGCTTCAAGCTTTCTGATTTCTTCGGCGATAAACTCTTGCCGCTCCAAGGCTTGCTTCCTGATCTTCTGCTTGACGGGCCGCGCATGAGGGCAGACAGCAAGGTGGTGCTCAATTACCTCCCTGGGAACACCGGGGATATCAGATGGTTGCCATGCAAACACATCGATATTCGCCCGCAGGAAGGCAACGAGCGCGCTTTCCTATTTGTCATCAAGGGTGGAACTTATGGTGAAAGTTCCTCCCGTACCATCCTCCTTGGCGGGCACCTTCTTGGTCTCAGGCGGAGCAGCCTTGGATTTCTTGCTCTTGCCGGCAGAGCTCTCCGGCACGTCCTCAACGGGAGCGCAGCACTCCGAGGAGGTGCGCTTGCCGGAGTGGGTGCTAGAGGTCTTGCCGGGCTTCTTCTTCTTCCCGGGAGCTTCAGTGACAGGAGTAGGTGCCTTGGCGGCAGATGCTACAACTGCCTCCCGGTAGAGTTTGTCGGTGCAGATAAGCGCATCCTTCTTGTCGGAGTGAATGGTGAGGACGCTCATCGGCCCGGGCATCTTCAGCACGTTATAGGCGTAGTGCGATGCCGCCATGAACTTGGCCAGCGCCGGGCGACCAAGAATCCCATTATAGGGTAATGGAATCTTGGCGACGTCAAAGACGATCTTCTCCGTCCTGAAGTTCAACTCGCTGCCAAACATCACTGGCAGGGTGATCTTGCCCTTCGGCTGGTTCCTTCCCGGATTGACCCCTTGGAATGAGCATGTTTCCTCGAGGTCTTCGTCAGGAATTTGCAATCTCTTAATCACATTGGGCGAGATCAGGTTTAGGCCGGCCCCACCGTCAACTAACATTTTTGTCACCTGGAGGTTGCGGATGGTTCGTGAAACCAACAACGGCAAGCACCCGACCGCAGTTGTGCGATCAGGGTGGTCCTCGGCGTCAAAAACGATAGGCTTGCGGGACCACCTCAGTGGCTTCCGGGCGTCGAGCGAGGGCTCAGCTGCATTAATCTCGCGCGCCCACTGCTTGAGCTGGCGGTGAGAGGAATGTAACGAGGCGCCTCCGTCAACGCACATGGCCTCTGTCGCCTTCTGGAACTCGTGTTCGCTGGACTCGTCGCCCTCTGCATCATCATCATCATCCCCCTGCTTCTTGTCGCGGCTTCGGGCGGGCCGGTCCTTCTGTTGCTTGACCTTGCCGCGGCGGCCTCCTCGACCGCGCCTCTTGCCGGACCCTCCAGCGCCATCCTGGGCCCTCTCCTTGTATCGCCTTTCGTACTCGGCTCTCTGCTTCTCGACAAGCTCCTCAACTTGCCGGCAGTTTTGGAGATCGTGGCCCTTGGTGCGGTGGATCTTGCAATACTGCTTGGCGGAGCCTTCCGGCTTGTCGGCAACTGCCAAGGCCTGACACGCGGCGCACCCGGCAACTTCCTTGTTGGGGTCGTCAGTCTTGGCCTTCTTGGCGGTGCCGGGGTTGCCGGATCCCTCGACGGCAAGCACGGCCTTGCCCTTGCGCTTCCTGGCCTTCCGTCGGCCCTTCCTTGCCGAGGCAGCAGCGTCTTCGCTTTCGGAGTCGACTCCTGCGCCAGCGTTCTCGCCGGGGAGCCTCCTTCCTTCTTCTGCCCGAGCACATTTGTCAGCCAGAGCGTAAAGCTCGGTGACATCCCTGACCATGTTCATCGCAAGATCTTCCCGCATCTTGCGGTTGCGCACATTCTGATGGAAGGCGCTGATGACAGCGGCAGGATGAACGTCTGGAATGTTGTGCTGGATACGGCTGAACCTCTGGATGTACTTGCGCAAGGTTTCGCCATCCTTCTGGGGAATGATATGCAAGTCGCTTTCCTGGCCAGGAGCTTGGTGGCCGCCAGTAAAGGGGCCAACAAACTCATGACACAGATCTGCCCAGGAGGAAATGGAATTCTCCGGCAGATGCATCAACCACGACCTGATATTGGGCTTCAGCACCAACGGGAAGTAGTTGGTGAGGATCTTGTCGTCTCGAGCCCCGGCAGCCTGCACCGCAATGGTGTAGATGCTCAGGAACTCTGATGGATGAGTCTTGCCGTCGTACTTCTCCGGCACCTCCGGCTTGAAAGAGCGGGAGTTGGGCCACTGGACTCGCCGCAGCTCACGAGTAAACGCTGGACAGCCCACCTCGTAAGGCAGGCTACCAGGATACCCCGGTGCAAGCTCGTCGACAGTGGGTCCCGCGCACTTGTCGGATTGACGACGCACTTCCCGTCGCCGCTCGATGGTGGTTCGAGCGTCCTCCTTCTGCCGTTCCCGAAGGATCAGACGCTGATCGCGGTGAACCCGCGGATCGGACGACGCCGTGGAATCGTCATCACAGGCGTCGACCCGCCGGGTTAGCGACCGCTCTTGACGTGGTGGAGGGGAGCGTATCGTAGATGCACCGCCTCCGGTCTTCTCGCCATCAGCACGCACCGGCCCAGTAGACTGCCGCCGCGAAGGCTCTGCTTGCTGCGGCCTGTCATTGTTAGCCAGACCGATGAGGCTCTGAATGGCAGCTCTCCACTCATCTAGCTTCTCCGCAGCGGGAGGGAAGTCTAGGAGCAGCTGATCTCGCGCCAACGCTTCTGCTGGTGTAGGCGGCGGCGAAAGATGTGAAGAGCGCGAGGTGCTCAGACTCCTAACTGGGTCAGAAGGAGCACCATCATGGTCCTGCACCCGCGCGCGGCTTCCACCGGCATGTTGACGTGGATCTCGGCCCCGCGCATCTTGAGAGTGATGCGCAGGGGTTTCCCCATGGGGATGCTTGGAACCACCGAGGTTGCGGTGCTGCACGTCGCGCGCGTCCTGACAAGGTCACGGTGCATGCGCCGGCGTGGGTGTCTTGGAGGGCGCCGTCCCGCCCTTGGAGTTCGCTGCGCCACCCTTAGGTAGCACGGCTCCGTCCTTGGACCTGGCGCTCGCCTGGCTCGGATCGCCAGAACGTCGCGGAGGCTCAAGACCTTCACCTCCTCCACCAGCGTCCGCGCCATCACCCGTCTGCGCAGGAACGGGGAGGCTGGACGTGGGTGGATCAACCGCCGTAGTGCCCTTCTTCTTGGGAGCCATGGCGACGAAGATGATCTAGAACTGGCGCGCTGACCGCCAGATCGGGTTCGTGCAACCCCTCCCCCTACCTGGCGCGCCAAAGATGTCGCAGAAACGAACACCTATGGGACCAAAGGATCCCTTTACGGTTCGGCTGGGGAGAGAGGACAGCACAAAGAGCGGAACTGACGATCAGCGCGAGGGGATTTTACCCAGGTTTGGGCCGCTCGGAAGCGTAAAACCCTACTCCTGCTTGGTTGTATTACTGTGGATGTTCTTGGCCAAGTTCCGGGAGCTACAGTAGTAGCTACGCATGCAGAACGGGTCCAATGTCTGGGTCCAATGTCTCCTCCTCCCTGTAGATATGCCTTGGGCCTCCTTTTATATGTCTAAGGGGTCTCCAACAGTGGCGAAGTACAAGAGGTGTAAAGTATCTACAGTATCTCATGATTACCAGTATCTCATGATTACCACTGACGCCCTAGGACAAACGTCCTAGGACAAGCGTCTCAGGACAAGACGCATTCAATGCTCTGAACAGGTGTCCCTGCCTTTCTTGGGGATGGGAAGAAGGACTCGTCCCATCAGCTCCGCTTAACCCCCTCTACGGCCAGCGCCGTGACACGCAACCAGGAGGACAAGCCCTAAACGATAGGCTGGTCGCTGCGCTGGAGCGGCGGCACTGCGCTGAAGCGGTGGGATCTTGCCGGGTGCTGATCTTGCCGGGGGCTGATCTTGCCAGGGCTTACCTTGCCGGGGCTCGACGGGCCAGTCCGGCAAGATCTTGCCGGACGCCCAGCCTTCGGTCTTCTGATCTTCAGCTTTAACGCCTTCTTGATATCTTGCATCTGTCTCCAGCCGTCCTCCGGTAGGCCTTGCCGCAGGTATGGCTACAACTGTCCCTGCACAAGTACGGGGTACTAAAGGACCCGATCTTTAGTACACCGACAAATCGCACCCCCCGACACCCCTAAGATAGATAGTGGGGTCACGTGTGTGACGGACTCGCCGAAGCTTGCGACGCCGCGGCATGCCTCGACGTCGACTGCTCAGGTTCGTTCCTGGCTCAGCCTCGCAGGGGGCGGGGAGGGGGATCCAGACCCCCCCTTCCCCCACCCCGGCTCGGCCTCGCGCTAACGCGCCAATGCGGTTGGTTGACAGGCGCAGTGTGGTTATTCTGTCCCCACCCCCAGAACAACCGCACCCCCACACCCCTAAGATAGATAGTGGGCTCACGTGTGCAACGGACTCGCCGAAGCATGCAACACCGCGACACGCCGCGTCATCGCCTGCCCCGGCTCGTTCCTTGCTCGGCCTCGCCGGTGGTGGGGAGGGGGGGTCTAGACCCTCCCTCCACCACCTCCGGCTCGGCCTCGCGCTAACGCGGAAGTGCGCTTGGTTCACACGCGCAGTGCGGTTATTCTGTCCCCCCCAAAACAACCGCACCCCCCAACACTCCTAAGATAGATAGTGGGGTCACGTGTGTGACGAACTCGCTTGAGCATGCGACGCCGTAGCACGCTGGGTCGTCGCCTGCTCCGGCTCGTTCCTTGCTCTGCCTCGGCAGGGGTGGGGAGGGGGGGCCCAGACACCGCCTCCCCCCGGCTCGGCCTCGTGCTAACGCGGTAGTGCGCTTGGTTGACAGGCGAAGTGCGGTTATTCTGTTCCCTTCCCAGAACAACTGCACCCCTCGACACCCCTAAGATACATAGTGGGGTGACATGTGTGACAGACTAGCCGAAGCATGCGACGCCGCGTCGTCGCCTGCTCCTGCTCGTTCCTGGCTCGGCCTCGCCGGGGGTGGGGCGTCACATGCTCCGGCGAGTCCGTTACAAACGTGACCCCACTATCTATCTTAGAGGTGTTGGGAGGGTGCGGTTCTTCTCGGGGGGGGGGGGGGGGGGGACAGAATAACCGCACTGCGCCTGTCAACCAAGCGCATTGTCACGTTAGCGCGAGGCCGAGCCGAGGGTGGGGGAGGGGGGTCTGGACCCCCCTCCCCACCCTGGCAAGGCTGAGCAAGGAACGAGCCGGAGCAGGCGACGGCGCGGCGTGCCACGGCGCCGCATGATCCGGCGAGTCCGTTACACACGTGACCCCACTATCAATCTTAGGGGTGTCGGGGAGGGGGTGCAGTTGTTCTGGGACTCCCCGACCCCTGGCTCGGCCTCGCGCTAACGCGGAATTGCCCTTGGTTTACAGGCGCAGTGTGGTTATTCTAATCCCCCAGAACAACCGCACCCCCCCCCCCCCGACACCCCTAAGATAGATAGTGGGGTCACGTGTGTGACGGACTCGCCGGACCAAGCGACGCCGCGGCTCGCCGCGTCGTTGCCTGCTCCGGCTCATTCCTAGCTCAACATCGCCGGTATTGGGGAGGGGGGTCCAGACCCTCCTCCCCCACCCCCGGCACGGCCTTGCGCTAACGCGGCAGTGCGCTTGGTTGACATGCGTAGTGCGGTTATTCTAACCCCCCCCCCCCCAAGAACAACCTCACCCCCTCCGTGAGACCCCTAAGATTGATATTGGGGCCACGTGTGTGACGGACTCGCAGGAGCACGTGACGCCGCGGCACGCCACGCCGTCGCCTGCTCTGGCTCGTTCTTTGCTCGGCCTCGCCGGGGGTGGGGAGGGGGTTCCAGACGCCCCTCCACCACCCCTGGCTCGGGCTCGTGCTAACGTGGTAGTGCGCTTGGTTGACAGGCGCAGTGCGGTTATTCTGTCCTCCCCCCCCCCCCCGAGAACAACCGCACCCCCAACAACTCTAAGATAGATAGTGGGGTCACGTGTGTGACGGACTAGCCGGAGCATGCGACGCTGCAGCACGTCGCGTCCTCGGATGCTCCAGCTCGTTCCTGGCTCGGACTCGCCGGGGGTGGGGAGGGGGGGTCCTGACCCCCCTCCCCCACCCCCGGCTCGGCCTCGCGCTAACGCGGCAGTGCGCTTGGTTGACAGCCGCAGTGCGGTTATTCTGTTCCCCCCAGAACAACCGCATCCCCCCGGCACCCCTAAGATAGAGAGTGGGGTCACGTGTGTGATGGACTCGCCGGAGGATGCGACACCGCGGCATGCCGCATCGTCGCCTACTCAGGCTCGTTACTAGCTCAGCCTCGCCGGGGGCGGGAGTGGGGTCCAGACCCCCCTCCCCCACCTCCGGCTCGGCCTCGCACTAACGCGCCAGTGCGCTAGGTTGACAGCCGTAGTGCGGTTATTCTGTTCCCCCAGAAAAACCGCACCCCCCGACACCCCTAAGATAGATAGTGGGGTCACATGTGTGACGGACTCGCCGGAGCATGCGTCGTCGTGCCACGCCACGTCGTCGCCTGCTCCGGCTCGTTCCTGGCTCGGCCTCGCCGGGGGTGAGGAGGGGGGTCCAGACCGCCCTCCCCCACCCCCAGCTCAGCCTCACGCTAACGCGGCAGTGCGCTTGGTTGACAGGCGCAATGCGGTTATTCTGTTCCCCACAGAACAAGCGCACCCCCCCCCCGACACCCCTAAGATAGATAGTGGGGTCACGTGTGTGATGGACTCGTCGGAGCTTGCGATGCCGTGGAAAGCCGCGTCGTCGCCTGCTCCGACACATTCTTGGCTCGGCCTTCCGAGGGTGCGGAGGGTGGGGGTCCAGACCCCCCCTCCCCCACCCCTGGCTCGGCCTCGTGCTATCGTGGAAGTGCGCTTGGTTGACAGCCCCAGCACGGTTATTCAGTTCCCCCCAGAAAAACCGCACCCCCTGACACCCCTAAGATAGATAACGGGGTCACGTGTGTGATGGACTCGCCGAAGCAAGCGATGCCGCGACACGCCGCGTCATCGCCTGCTCTGGCACATTCCTGGCTCGGCCTTGCCGGGGGAGGGGAGGGGGTCCAGACTCCCCTCGTCCACCCCCGGCTCGGCCTTGCGATAACGCGGCAGTGCACTCGGTTGACAGGCGCAATGCGGTTATTCTGTTCCCCGCAGAACAACCGCACCCCCCCCCCCCCGACACCCCTAAGATAGATAGTGGGGTCACGTGTGTGACGGACTCGCCGGAGCATGCGACGCCGCGGCACGCCACGTCGTCGCCTGCTCCGGCTCGTTCCTGGTTCGGCCTTGCCAAGGGTGGGGAGGGGGTCTAGCCCCCCCCCCCTCCCCCACCCCCGGCTTGGCCACGCGCTAACGCGGCAGTGCGCTTGGTTGACAGGCGCAGTGTGATTATTCTATTCCCCCAAGAACAACCGCACCCCCCGACACCCCTAAGATAGATAGTGGGGTCACGTGTGTGACGGACTCACCGGAGCATGCGACGCGACGGCATGCCATGTCGTCGCCTGCTCCGGCTCGTTCCTGCCTCGACCTCGCCGGGGGTGGGGAGGGGGGTCCAGACCCCTCCACCCACAGCCATGGCTCGGCCTCGCGCTTACGCGGCAGTGCGCTTGGTTGACAGCTGAAGTGTGGTTATTCTGTTCCCCCAGAACAACCGCACCCCCCGATACCCCTAACATAGATAGTGGGGTCACGTGTGTGACGGATTCGCCGGAGCACGCGACGCCGCGACATGCCGCGCTTTCGCCTGCTCCGGCTCGTTCCTTGCTCGGCCTCGCCGGGGGTGGGGAGGGGGGTCCAGACGCCCCTCCCCCACCCCGGCTCGGCCTCGTGCTAATGTGGCAATGCGCTTGGTTGATAGGCACAGTGCGGTTATTCTGTCCCCCCCCCCTAGAACAACTGCACCCCCAACACCTCTAAGATAGATAGTGGGGTCACATGTGTGACGGATTCGCCGGAGCATGCGACGCCACGGCACGCCGCGTCGTCGCCAGCTCTAGCTCGTTCCAGGCTCGGACTCGCCGGGGGTGAAGAGGGGGGTCCTGACCCCCCCTCCCCCACCCTCGGCTCGGCCTCGCACTAACGCAGCAGTGTGCTTGGTTGACAGCCACAGTGCGGTTATTCTGTCCCCCTCGGAACAACTGCATCCCCCCCGGCTCCCCTAAGATAGATAGTGGGGTCGCGTGTGTGACGGACTCGCCGGAGGATGCGACGCCGTGGCATGCCGCATCGTCTCCTACTCCGGCTCGTTACTGGCTTTGCCTCGCCGGGGGTGGGAGTGGGGGTCCAGACCCTCCTCCCCCACCTCCGGCTCGGCCTCGCGCTAACGCGCCAGTGCGCTTGGTTGTCAGCCGTTGTGCGGTTATTCTGTTCCCCCCAGAAAAAACGCACCCCCCGACACCCCTAAGATATATAGTGGGGTCACGTGTGTGACGGACTCGCCGGAGCATGCGACGCCGTGGCACGCCACGTCGTTGCCTACTACGGCTCGTTCTTGGCTCGGCCTCGCCGCGGGTGGGGAGGGGGGTCCAGACCGCCCTCCCCCACCCCCGGCTCGGCCTCGCGCTAACGCGGTAGTGCGCTTGGTTGAAAGGCGCAGTGCGGTTATTCTGTTCCCCACAGAACAACCGCACCCCCCGACACCCCTAAGATAGATAGTGGGGTCACGTGTGTGATGGACTCGCCGGAGCTTGCGACGCCGCGGCAGGCCGTGTTGTCGCCTGTTCCAACACGTTCCTGGCTCGGCCTTGCCGGGAGTGCGGTTATTCTGTTCCACGCACTGGGGCTGTTAACCAAGCGCACTGCCAGGTTAGCGCGAGGCTGTCGCGATACATCTGGTCCACGCAGATAATTGCGTTCTTCTTGTCGGATGGGATGGAAATGACCCCAATGGGCCCTGGCATCTTCAAGGTGTTGTAGGCATAGTGAGATGCTGCCATGAACTTTGCCAGAGCTGGGCGACCGAGGATTCCGTTGTAAGGCAGCGGGATTTCGGCGACGTCGAACACTATCCCCTCTGTCCGGAAGTTCAACTCCCCGCAAAATGTCACAGGCAGGGTGATCTTTCCCTTGGGTCGGCTCCTGCCGGGGTTGATTCCTTGGAATGTACCCGTAGCTTCGAGCTCTTCATCAAGGATCTGCAGTTTCTCAGCCACTCTAGGGGAGATCAAGTTCAATCCGGCCCCGCCGTCAACTAACATCTTAGACACCTTGAGGTTGCGGATCGTCGGAGAAACCAAGAATGGCAAACATCCGACCGTAGTGGTACGGTCAGGATGATCCTCTTCGTCAAAGATGATAGGCATGCGGGACCATCTGAGTGGCTTCCTAGATTCTGCAGTCGGTTCCACAGCATTGACCTCGCGTGCCCACTGCTTGAGCTGGCGGTGAGAGGAATGCAAGGATGCACCCCCGTCAACGCACATGGCTTCAGTTGCTTTCTGAAACTCCCTATCGCTGGAATCCTCATCATCATCCTCATCTTCACTCATATCATCTTTTCCTTCTTCTCTCGGCCTCTCGCAGGTTTTCCCCTTTGCTGCAGGGTTTTGCCGCGGCGACCTCCTCTGTCGCCACGGCCTTTCCCAGTAGCGCCGTCCTGGCCTTTTTCTTTGTCGCGCTTCTCGTACTCGGCCCTCTGTTTCTCAACAAGTTGCTCGACCTGTCGGCATTCTTGGAGATCATGGCCCTTGGTGCGGTGAATTTTGCAGTACGGCCCGTCGGACTTCCCGGTCTTCGCAACGGCAGCAGCCTCCCGGCAATCATCGCACGCGGCAGCTCCCTTGATGGGGTTTTCGGCTTTCGCCTTCATGCCTGCACTGAGGTCTTCGGAGCTCTCGACAGCCAATACTGCTTTTCCCTTACGCTTCTTGTTGCGCTTCCTGCTACTTCCCTTCGGGTCGGGGGTGTCGTCGTCATCATCAGAGTCCACTTTGACGCCCGCCTCCTCCCCGGGAAGTCGCCTTCCTTCTTCAGCTCGAGCACACTTATCCGCCAAGGTGTAAAGCTCATTAACAGTCTTGGGGAGCTTGACATTCATCTTGGCTCGCATCCTCCTGTTGCGCACGTTCGAGTGGAACGCGGCAATCACCACTGCCGGATGGATCTCTAGGATGTTGCGGTGCACTCGGCTGAATCTCTGGATATACTTTCTCAAGGTTTCTCCCTCCTTTTGCAGGAGGACTTGAAGATCGCTGGGCTGGCCTGGTTCTTGATGACCACCGGTGAAGGCGCCAACGAACTTGTTGCATAGATCAGGCCCAGATGAAATGGAATTCTCTGACAGGTGCAACCATGATCTCACGTTTGGCTTGAGTGCCAAAGGGAAATAGTTGGCGAGCACCTTTTCATCTCTTCCTCCCGAAGCTTGAATAGCTATCGTGTATATGCCCAGGAACTCTGTCGGGTTTAGCTTCCCATCGTATTTCTCAGGTAGCTCAGGCTTGAAAGCTCGGGTCGACGGCCAGCGGACCCGTCGCAGCTCGCTAGTGAAGGCAGGACAACCGACCTCGTAAGGAAGGTACCCGCCAACACTGGGCGCGGGGTCGCCGACGTCTGGACCGTTGCACTTATCGGATTGACGGTGCGCTTACCGGCGTTGCCTGATGGTGATGCGTGCGTATTCTTTCCGCCGGTCTTCAAGGACACGTCGTTGATCCTGTCGGTCGCGCGGGCTAGACGAGACTATGGACGCCTCATCGTGCTCATCAGCATGCGAAGCTTGTTGCGGCTGCCTCTGGGCCTATTGTCGCGGAGGGGACTGCACCATTGGGGGGGCCCTTCGACGCGCTCGCCACCCCGTGCCACTGCTGCTATTTGCGTACGTCGCGATGGCAACGCATGCTGGGTCTTGTTGGCTTCAACGAAACAAATCAAACTCTGAATGGTGGCTCTCCATTCGTCCATCTTATCGGCCGCTGGCATGAAGTTGAGCAGCATCTGGACTCGCACCATGGCCTCCTCTGTGGAGCCCGGCATGGCGAAAGAGGCAGACTGCGACGTCGCTCAACTCTTGGTAGGGCCAAGAAAAGCATCGCCGCGTCCTTGATGCCGCGCGCCACTCGCCGGAGCTTTCTGGTGGGCAGCGGGCCGATCCTGCGGGACTGCGGCTCCGCTGGGCGCTCCGTCCCGTTCTGCACGAGGTGCATGCCCAACAATCTCGCTGGCGACGGGTGCGGCCGGAGGGTCACGGCTCGCACCGGACCGAGCGCCGCTGAGGCGGCCTCAGCCATCCGCCCGACGGGGAGGTGATGAACGGATGTTCCCCTCGCCCGCGGCGTCGGGGCCGAGCTCGCCATCTTGTTGTTGTAGTTGCTCCTCTCCGGCGCCTCCTGCTCCATCTCTGGCCACAAAGGACTGGACGGGGGCGCCGACCGCGTCGTCCACGATGCCCGCCTCGCCCGCAGCCGCCGCAGCGCCTATGGCGCCAGCGGCCGCGTGTGAGGGAGCCTTCAATGTGGAGGGATGTGTGGCCACACCAGATTTCTTCTTGGGAGCCATTGTTGAAGAAAATGATGATGAAGATCGATTCGCCGTTCATGAACTCGGGTTCACGCAAATTATGCATGCCCCCTACCTGGCGCGCCAAAGATCTCGGGGCACGGATGCCCACGATCACCTATGGGACCAAAGGTCCCTTGTGGTTCGGCAAGGGGTGTCACGTTGCACGAAGAGCAGAGAGCATGAGACGGCGCGACGATCAGGACACAAGCATGTTACCCAGGTTCGGGCCGCTGCTAAGCGTAAAACCCTGCTCCTGCTTTTCGGTGGATTGATTGGAGGAACATGAAGTGTCGGATTTCGGGCTCCGCAAAACCCAAAGAACTTTGAACCCAGGGGCGTGTGCGAAGATCTCCAACAGCTTCACCCCCTCCAAGCTCTCAACACGATAACCCCGCTCGATGGCGAGGAAGAAGATAGCACACGAGAGTTTACCAAGGTTCGGGCCGCTGCGAACCGTAAAACCCTACTCCTGCCTTTGGTGGATTGCCTCACGAGGAGATTTGTGGATGAACTAGTACAGTGGTGAGTTGCCTCGCGAGTGTGTTTGCGGGTGGTGTGTTGTTCCCTCTACAGAGCAGCCTAGCCTCTATTTATAGCGGCCTGGGTCCTCTTCCCTTGTCGCAATGGCGGGAAGGGATCCCACAATGGCCAAATTTGAAAGGGGACAGGAGGTACATCTTATCCTGACGAAAGGTGGTCTTCGCCTGCAAAGTGGCCGGTGGTGATGCAGAGGTGGGCTCGGTGATGACGTCCGCCCTGCGGGGCTCAGGGTCTTGGTATTGTTGCACCAGAAGGGAAACCTTTGGGGGACGCTTTGGGGACCTGCGCTCGTCCTTGTCTCCTTTGCACCAAAGAGGAAACTGCTACCTCTGGCGCGCTGGCGCCCATCTGGCCCGGTTGGCGTCATCCTCGACCTCCCGAGGCCGAGCACTGCATAGGGGTCTCCGCCGCTCGGGAGGAGGCCTGGGGAGGCTTACTCCCTCACGGGTCTTGGCGTTGTCCCCTTCGCGAGCTTGGGGTTTCGCGAGGGCCTTGTGCTGAGTGAGGCTGCGCTGGGCCGTACCTGGTTGTCGAGGTGGGCCATGCCCTGGGCCGCAGGCAGGCAAGTCTGGGTACCCCCGTTCCCAGGACGCCGACAGTAGCCCCCGGGCCCAAGGCGCGCTTGGGTTGGCTTCTGGGCGAAGCCATGGAGGATAACCCAAAGCGCCGCGGGCCAAAACCGCATGCGGGCCCAACTTGACCTGCGGCGACCACTCCCCTTTGCGCTACCTCGGCGACTGCCCCGGCTGACAAACCGTCTGGAGCACTCCTTCGAGCCATCGCTGTTCCCCATCAATCTGGTCGCCCGTCTCCCTCCTTCCGCGGCTCACCCCTTCTCCGCCGAATCCTCCGCCCGTCCGGCTCGGACGCCTTCTATGGCTCCCAAGAAGAGAGGGGGCGAGGCCTCGAAGGCGCCGGAACCTGCGCCGACGCGAGAGCCCGCGTTGGGTCGATCCTTGGTGGTCAATCTTGAGGGGTTGGAGAAGGTCCGCCTGGCGGTCGCCACCGGCTCCAACGAGTGGGGGGCGACCAAGATCTGGCTGGGCTCACGGCCTCAGGCCGAGCTGGAGTCCACCTACATTCCCCTTCATCTCCATGCTCTTCTCTCCGGCTTGTTGTTGCCGTTCTCGGACTTCTTTTCTGCCGTGCTCACGCACTACCAGGTTCATGCACTTCATCTCGACCCTGGCTCCATCGTGCTCCTTTCTGCCTTCGCGTTCTAGTGCGAGGCCTTCGTCGATGTCTCCCCTTCCGTGGCCCTGCTTCGCCACTTCTTCTCTCTCCGGTTGAGCTTCGGGGGGGCACTGTTCAGGGTGCGTGTCCCTGCGGGCCGCCGATGCGACGGCCAGCGGGGCCCCCGACGCCCGGCTTTCACCGAACGCAGAAGGCTTCCGGAGGCAGTGGGTGTATGTAGATGCTGCTGAGGCCGGCTTCTTGGTCCAACCCCCGTCGGTTCCTGCAGAACCAAACCCTAGGTGGGGAAACGAGGAGCTGGTCGACCCGCGGCTTGCGCCCGTTTTGGCCAGGCTGCGGAACTGAGGGAGTCCAGCGTGACAATGGCGATGGTGGTGCGGGAGTTCTCCCGCCAGCGGATTGCTCCCCTCCAATGCCATTCCCGCCAGATGTGGACCTTCGCGGGCCCTTGCGACTCCATGAGGCTCCAGGTTCCTTCTCTTCTTCCCAGTGCGCTGCGCGAGCTACTCCGCCGCCTGACCGGCGGGGATCCGGATGAGCTTCCCCGGAGCGGCCTTCCTTTGTACAACTGCCTGGATGGGAAGGCCCTTGCCGGGAAGATGCCTCGCTTCGACGAGTGGGGGCTCCTTCCTTCGGTGGAGGCGGGTCCCCGGGACGGTCCCTCTGTGATGGCTTCGAGGCCAGGGGTCCTGAGGGTGCTGGGGCAGTGACTCCCCCTTTGGCCGTGGAGAGGCGCCCTACGTCGCCCATCCCTCGGGCTGTTGTCGAGGCCATGCCCGGGAGTGAAGGTGACACCCCGACGGCGGGGGCGGCCGCCATCTTCGCCGCTAGATGCCTGGGGTCAGACGCCGACACGTCGTCCCCGGGCCCCCGCGCTTGCCGGAAGAGGAAGAGGCCCGGGGGCAGCCGCCGCCCGTCGCCGTGGGTGCCGATGAAGAGGAAGTGGGTCGCCTTGGACGAGTAAGTGTCCGAGCCCTCTCAGTCTTCCCTGATGTACCTGTCCTGAATCTCCATTTCGCAGGTTCCCCTCTGCTGAAGAGGAAGGTGCGACGTCACCGCCGCCTCCTGAGGCCACTGGGCCCATCATGGCCTTGGCACCCGCAGCCTTCGAGGCCCCTCGCAGGGGGGCGCCCGTGCCCGAGCTTGCGTGGCCCTCGCGGGGCCTTGAGCGCGAGTTCCCAGCGAACTTCTTCATGCCTGCCCCCTATCTCGCAGGGATGAGGCTTCATCCTCCGCTGGTGGTCTCCTCCGGGAACCAGTCGCGTCGTGCTCTCGGGCCTTCCTCGAGCGATGACATGGGCCTCCGCGGGGGGCGGCTTCTGCTTGGGGAAAGAGAGGAGGAGCCGCCAGCCCCCGGGCACGCATCGGGGCCGGGCTGCCCCTCGCATGCCCTTCCGACCGGCCCAAGGGAAGGCGGAGATCCCGGTTGGGCCCTCGAGCTCGCATGCGACCGGAGCGCCGTGTGGCGCAGTTTGCTCCAGACTGCGGCGAACACGCTGGGGCATCTGGGGACGGAACTCATCAATACCGACACTCGTCTCGAGGCAGAGCGCCAGTGCCTTCCGCGCAAGTGGCATCGTCTTGAGGTCGCCGTCAACCTCGGCCGCCTGCAGCGCGAGTGCGCCCACGCTGTCGCCGAGGGGTCCCTTGCCGCGGCGAGGGATGCCCGCGATCGCGCCCTCGCGGAGGCACACGCCGCCGACTGCCGACGTAGGGCCTCGGAGGAACGCTTGGAGGAGCTTGAAGTCTCCAACGCCGCCCTTGAAAGGCAAATCCAGGTACACAAGGCCGCTCTTGACGACATGACGACCGAGCCACCCGCCGGCGGTGTGGGGCCCTGCATACCCGAGGATGCCCTGACGATGGAGGCGCTGCAGCAGAGTCTGGAGCACGAGAGGCTGGAGGTGAGGGAGCACCAGGTGTCCCTCGCCGAGCACTCCCTCGCCTCCCGCGAGGTGAAGTTTCAGGAGGAGGTCGACGACAGGGTGGCAGAGGCATGGCGTTCCCTCCTCCAGGACTATCGCGCGAAGTTGAAGCTCTAGGAATCCCGTTTCTGCAAGCGACGTGACCACCTGAAAAGCGAGGTCGATGTCCTCAAGAGAAGGTTAGATCAAGAGGAGCGATGCCGGCAAGCCGCAATGGATGCCCAGGCTGCTGCCGAGGCCGAGCTATATTTTCTCTATAAGCAGGTAAAGGGTGTCGCTTCCCTCGCGGAGAAAGCTTCAGACGAGGCGGATCGTGCCCGCGGCCTTAAGCACACACGCTCCAAGATGTTCCAGTCCCTCGAGAAGAGGGCCCACCGAGCCTTAAACAACATCTGTGGCACGAGCGTCTCGAGCCCCCTGGTTCCTGATGACGCAGGGTACCTGGGCTTCTTTTCCAGGGTCGTGGAGTGCCTTGAGGGGGGCGCGAAGAAGATCCGCGAGCTCGTGGAGGAGAAGCGACGTGACCTTCTTGCGCGGGCGGCCTCGCACGTCTTCAGCCACCTCCTTCACCTCGATCTGCACTTTGACTTCGGGGCGGTGCTTGCCCCAGTGCCTGAAGTGATCCAAGCCGCCCTTGCCGAGTGGGTGGAGGACCACGTGGAGGACCTAATCGCAGGATTTTCTTCTGAAGAACCGGAGGACCACGGCGGAGCCGGGGACCGCGAGCCCGGCAGTGGTGGTGATGAGGAGGGCGATGATGACGACGTGTATCCATAAGTAGTCTTCGCGTTTGCTTATCAGGGTTACAAGCGCTGCCCTGTGGTGGCTTGCACGTATTTTTAGAAGGGCCTCCGAGGACGCTCCCGTGTGGCATGACGCACAGCGTTGTATGTCTTTTTCCAAAAATTCCTGCCAGCTAGAATGATCGTGTCGTCTGAGCGTCCGAGTGTTTATGCCTTGGCAGGTTATGCGCGGTAGGGCATCCACTACGCCCAGCTTCTGCTTTGGGTCACGCATAAGAGAGGAAGGGTCCGGCAATTGCCGAGCTTCCCAAAGAAAGCGAGATGCCAAACGAAAATCATTACCAAAAAGAACGACCCCCTCCCTATTTCCTAAAGAAAATCGCAAGAACTTCAAGTTTTATTCCGAAAGACGGCAAATTCGACTACAAAATCGGCAAAGAACAGCCGCGTCCGGCACCTAGGCTAATCCTCGTCTTCGTCTTCTCCCCAGCGCGGAGCATAGGGCTTCAACGTTGCATGGGCATAGCCATTGGGGGGCAGTGCTGTCCGCCAGCGCGGAGCATGGGGCTTCCACTTGGGCGTGGGATGGAACCCCTCCACATCCTCGGGGGGCTCCGGGCGTATACAGCCCACTCATTATTACGTGAGTGTGTCACGGGTTGGGCCTGGGGGTACGCTGTGAACTCCATGCCTCCTTGACATGGAGCCCGCTCCCAGCCCCAAGCATGATGCAGCAACGTGGGGTGGGCCCCGAACGGGCCCTCGAGCGTGGGGCGAGCCGCCCCACGCCCTTCGCAGGGAGGGCCCATCCCGGAGTAGGGCCTCGGGCTCTCCAAAGCCCGGGGACGGGTGTCGTCGTTGTAGCGGCGCCGCAGCCCCCTGCGCTGCGGGCGAGGCTCGGCGCAGGGGCCCTTCGTCGCGTGCGAGGTTGACGCCCAAGACGGTACCCCAACGCGCCTCGCTGAGGTGCCCAGGAGCCCCGCGCGGGTACCCCACCGCCCGTCCCCGGGCGGACCGAGCCGGGCCCGGAGACATGGGTGAGTACGTGACGCCGTTGGTTGAGCGAAACCTGGCCCGGAGACATGGGCGTGTGTTCCACCCTCCGTCTCTGGGCAGGAGTCGCCCTGCCTGGGGACATGGGCGTATGTTCCACCCTCTGTCTCCAGGCTAGGGGCACCTGGCCTGAGGACATGGGCGTGTGTTCCACCCTCCGTCTCCAGGTTGGAAGCACCTGGCCTGAGGACATGGGCGTGTGTTCCACCCTCCGTCTCCAGGCTGGAGTCGCCTTGCCTGGGGACATGGGCGTGTGTTCCACCCTCCGTCTCCAGGCAGATGACCCCCGGTCCGCGGACCCAGGCGCTTGCCAAGGGTAGCCCCCCACCAGCGGGCGCGCCTCACGAGGCTGCCAGTGCCTGGCATCCTCATGAGGCCGGCCCCGCAAGCCACCCTCGCGAGGCTGTTCGTACCAGACCCGGCGAAAGCCGCTCGTGGGGTCGCATATGCTCCTCCTGTTGTCGTGGTGGCCGGCGCTGCTCCCATCATGGCCCGGGCGCTCATCAACATGGTCGTGGTAGAGTTGCGCGAGCCCCCGGGTGCTAGTGTAGACGAGTCGCCGGGTGCCCTCCCCTGATGCGTCGGGTGTGCTGGGAGGCGCGTTGCGGCGCCAACTCCACACGGCTGGCAGCTCCCGTCGGCCTCCGTCTGCGCCAGGGGCTAACTCCTGCGTGCCCGATGAGCCGGGCCGTGCTCCCAGCGGGTGCGGGTCGCGACGCGCTTCTTCCGTGCATCCGCACATCCTCAGCATCTCGGCGGTTGGTTGAGCGACCTCATCGACGCGAGCCCCCTGGGCCGTCCCATAGGGAAGTGCCTAGACCTCACCGGTCATGGTGGCGCGCATGGCCGCGCGACATACCCAGCTGTCATAGCGTCCGCGAGCAACGTGGAAAGGCTGCAGCTCACGGGCCAGGAGGAGCGTGATTCGCCCGTGTGTCGGGTCGCGGCGAGCCCGGGGGGATCATGCCGCGACACGGATGCTGGGGAGGGTCAGGGCGGCGAGGGCGCGCTGCGCGGTTGACGAGGGCGACAGCCCCCGGTGCCTGTCCAAGGCCGGGCTAGAGACGGCATCGTCCGACGAAGGAGCAAGGCGGCGCGGGATGCCGAGGTCTGCAGGCGTCGCCCGAGCAACGCGGGCAGCCCGTCGCTCAGCGCGGGCTCGGCGTCCCTTGGCCATGGAAGCGATGAGCCGAGGCGAGGCGAAGCTTGAGTGAGGATCCCAACACGCCCCCTACCTGGCGCGCCAAATGTCGGATTTCGGGCTCCGCAAAACCCAAAGAAGTTCGAACCCAGGGGCGTGTGCGAAGATCTCCAACAGCTTCACCCCCTCCAAGCTCTCAACACGATAACCCCGCTCGATGGCGAGGAAGAAGATAGCACATGGGAGTTTACCCAGGTTCGGGCCGCTGCGAAGCCTAAAAGCCTACTCCTGCCTTTGGTGGATTGCCTCACGAGGAGGTTTGTGGATGAACTAGTACAGTGGTGAGTTGCCTCGCGAGTGTGTTTGCGGGTGGTGTGTTGTTCCCTCTACAGAGCAGCCTAGCCTCTATTTATAGCGGCCCGGTTCCTCTTCCCTTGTCGCAATGGCGGGAAGGGATCCCACAACGGCCAAATTTGAAAGGGGACGGGAGGTACATCTTATCCTGACGAAAGGTGGTCTTCGCCTGCAAAGTGGCCAGTGGTGATGCAGAGGTGGGCTCGGCGATGACGTCCGTCGGGCTCGGGGATCTGCGCTCGTCCTTGTCTCCTTTGCACCAAAGAGGAAATTTCTCCCTCTGGCGCGCTGGCGCCCGCATGGCCCGGTTGGCGTCATCCTCGACCTCCCAAGGCCGAGCACTGCATAGGGGTCTCCGCCGCTCGGGAGGAGGCCTGGGGAGGCTTACTCCCTCGCGGGTCTTGGCGATGTTCCCTTCGCGAGCTTGGGGTTTCCCGAGGGCCTTGTGCTGAGTGAGGCCGCGCTGGGCCATACCTGGTCGTCGAGGTGGGCCACGCCCTGGGCCGCAGGCAGGCAAGTCTGGGTACCCCCGTTCCCAGGACGCCGACACGAAGAATGCACAGCGCCTAACCCCGGCAAGGACTGCTGTCGGGGAAAGAGCTGCTACGCGAGTACAAGTGTTCGGGGGTTCGGATTGCCAACCTTGAGCTAGGTTGCCTTGGGACTCCTTTTATAGTGCAAGGGGTTACCACAATGGCAAAACAGTCATTATCTATCGATTCGATAGCTAAGCAGAGCTATCATACCTAACTCTGGCATTTAGGACAAAATGCCATGATTACCTGCCTAGGTGGCGCTTGGGGGTGTATACCCGGCAAGCTCTTGCCACCGCTTGGCCGGTCATTGCTTATGGTCTTGACACGCTGCACGGCAGGTGTCATCCGAGCGTAACTTGCATTCTGATGTGTTTCCACGTGCTTAGCGAGAGCTAATTAGCCGCCTGAGGGCTCGCCACCGCATCGATAAGTGACAGGCGTAGCGATGCGGTGGAGCGGTGGTCGGTTGGCTCGCGCCTGCCGGGGAGTGGCTTGCCGGGTCTTCTGGGAAGGAGTGTATGTCTTGGTCCCCGGCAAGCGTAGGGGACATGCTTGGTGCATTGTAGTCTAGGATTGGGCTGCCGCGTTGACCTTGCTGAAGTCTTGTCTTGATTGTTCGCCAGGTTTTTACTTCTACCGCCTGTGCATAAGTCAGGGGCACTGGGTACCCCTATTCTAGTGCACCGACACTGTGTGTCCTGGGACTGTGTGTCCTTTGGTTTAAATACCAAGCCGCTCCGAACCAGACATACGACTGTCACAGCAGTTGGAACTGGGTCATCAAATCACTGTCTTCATCGAGCTCCTGGTTCTATTTCCTCAACCCCTTCATTTCCTCGAAGTACTTGTTGATGAATCTGATCGATACTGTTTGAAGAATTTGACTGAAGACTTTCTCAATTTCCTCATCTCAAATTCTTCAGTCACTTTAACTTCTGCCTACATATCCTGTTCTCGCTACTTATGCTCTGTGTATGCTTCATTTCATTATGATGACTATGCTACTACTCTGTTTCACATGCACTTGAGTACTTATTCCGCTGCTAGTAGTTCGTCACTTAGCAAATTCCTCAACTAGTAATTCCTCAGTGACGAATTTGTAAAAATAGCCTATTCACCCCCCTCTAGTCGACATAACGCACTTTCAATTGGTATCAGAGCTAGGTACTCCCTTGTTCTGTGTGATTTTGGTTTAACCACCTAGAGTTTTAGTTATGTCGACTACAGGCATGATCAAGGTCTCAGCTGGGTGTCCTACCTTTGATGGGACGGACTACCCCTACTGGAAGAACAAGATGTGCATGCATCTTGAGGCAATTGACAACGATCTCTGGTATGTTGTGGAAAATGGTGTTCCCCGCGTCACTCCCACTGTCACTACTGCTGATGTGAAGAGATTCAAGCAACCTGACTCTCAAGCGAAGAATATCATATGTGGCCATCTGAGCAAAGGTCAGTATGGCAGAGCGAGTGCTTTGGAGACTGCTAAGCTTATCTGGGATAGGCTGTCCAAAGTTAATGAAGGTGTTTCAACTCAACGTGACTCTCGAGTTGATGCTCTTCGCAATCTCTTCAACCGCTTCAAAACACTAGACAACGAAAATGTTCAGCAAACCTTCAATCATCTCACTGATATCTCCAATGAGCTCCAAGCTCTTGGAGCCACTGACATCACCGACCATGAGGTGGTGAAGAAACTGCTGAGATCTCTTGATTCCTCTTTCGATACACTTGCTTTGATGATTCAAGAACGTGCAGACTACAAGTCACTAGATCCTGCTGATATTCTTGAGAGACTCAATACTCATGAATTCCAACAAGCTGAGAAGAGAGACCTCTACGGGATGAGCTATGGAAGATCTCGTGCTTTGAAGGCTAAGGCAATTTGCTCATCCGAAGGCGAAGAATCTGATAGTAGCCTTGGTGATCCTAAAGAACTGAGTTAGGGGCTTGCTATGCTAGTGAGGAAATTCCAGAAGTTCTCAAGGAGAGGTCGATTTGGAAAATGATCAAGAAGTGGCATGAAGAACTCAGAATCTTCATCAAGCGATTACAAGAAGAGAACTTGTCACAAATGCAAGAAATCTGGCCACTATATTGCTGACTGTCCTCTCTGGGAAAAAGAATCAAAGAAGAAGAAATACAAGGATGATAGTTCTGATGACTCGAAGAAAAATAAGAAATCTTCAAAGTCTTCAAAGTCCTCATCTTCAAAGCCTTCATCGCACAGAAAGAACAAATTAAGGAAGGCTCGGGCTCTTATTGGCAAGGAAATGGATTCTGAAGAAGAATCTGAAGAATATGAGGAAGAGGAGGAATCTGAAGAGGAGTCTGACTCCGGCGTGGCTAGCCTAGCCCTCGCTACTACCTTCGTCAGCAAGTCAATCTTCAACACTGAGGACAGTGATGATGACTCCAACCTTGGCAACGATGACTATGCTCCCACCTATTGCTTCATGGCAAAAAGTGCCCAGGCAACCACAGTGTGCCCCATCTTTGATGGCTCTGACTATCCCAAATGGAAAGTCCTCATGCGGAAGCACCTCATATCGAAGAATAGCGAGTTACGGACTATTACTGAGCTTGGACTGACAGATCTCTGCAAGATGGCAAACGCTGATGACATTCATAAGTACACACAGCTGGACGCTCAGGCGAAGAATATCATTTGCTATAGCTTATCGAAGGTCATGTTCAAAAGCATCTACCATCTTCAAAATGCAAATCTCATCTGGGACAGACGCTCTGATGTTCATGAAGGATATTGCAATCGTCAAGATCCCATGTTCAAAGAATACAAGAATTTCTTCAAAACTCAGGAGACAGATCCAACTTCATCTTCCTCGTCTATGTGCCTCATGGCAAAAGGTTCAAAGGTACTCAAACATCATTCCTCATATGAATCTAGTGAATGTGAATCTGATGAAAACCTCAAAGCTAGCTATTCCAAACTTGCTAATATGGCCACCAAACAACAAACTGCTTTGGAAAGGGTTCAGAAACTGCTAGAAAATAAGCGATGACCTGTTGAATGAGGAAATGAATCGCACTAAAACTCTGACTAAAGGACTTCAAAGTCTTCAGTCTAAGTTTGATAACCTTCAAAGTCGTCATGATGCTCTCTTAGTCGATCATGAGAAGCTCTCTTATGAATTTCTTCAAAGAAAACAAGATCTTGAGAAACTAAGGGTGTCTCATGAAGATCTTCAAAGGGATAACGATTCTTGGCTTGCTCAACAGATCAGTACCGCTCAGCAAGATTTCGTTCCACCTTGCTTGAAATGCATCGAATGTGAAACTGCTCACTCTTCACCTAAAAGTTCAAATGCTTCTATTGCTGCAATTTCTTCAACTATTCCTGTGGTCACAAATTCCTCATCTGAGGATACCACAAGTGTCACTAATGAAAATGCAGGGTTGAAGGAATTGTATGTGACAGGCATATACAAAATCCTCAAACGGCATCAAACCCTTTGTGATGTGCTTAAAAAGCAGATTCTGAACAGGAACCCTAGGAAAGAGGGTATTGCCTTTGAGAGGAAATTAAATGTTGATGGATCCTACTGGAAACCTGAGCAGTACCCCAAAACCTCATGGGTTGCTACAAAAGGACCTCCTGTAGATCCATCCACTTTATCTGGCTCTACTTGTGAATCTTCATATTCCTCTGATGAGTCATTTGACTCCAACTATAAAATGTTCAAAAATAAGAATAGTGAAGGTTTCCCACATATGTTGGTACTAACTGTAGGAACGGTCCTCCGATGAAGAAAATCTTGGTCTCCAAAAGTTACCTTCAAAATCTTCAAGTGAATGTCATCATGACACCACCAGTGAAGAACAGGAACCCTAGATCAAATTCTTCATTTGCATAAAAGTCTTCACAAGGACCAAAGTCCTCACAAGGATCAAAGTCGTCACATGGACCAAATTCCTCATATGGTCAAAAAACATATCATTCTCATGCTAATGCTTCAGTTTCGCAGGGAAAATCTAAGGGTCATGAATATGTTCATTATTCTTCAAATCATTATGTTCATAAGTCCTCGAAGAATTTCTCTGCTTATTCATATGAGTACTCTAACCCCCCTCCTTTGAAACGAAGTGCACTTGCTTCAATGCCACCATTCTCATATGGAGCTCGCAGAATGATGAACTCTTTACCACCCCTTCAGATGTGGGTGGTGAAGAAATCTAACTAATCTCTTATGCAGGCTCAGGTCTCCAGGCGAACTTAAATGTTTGATGAATTTGTTGGAGACCTGATAAAATGCTTGAAAGGACGCAAGCTAATCACGAAGAAATGAATCATTCATTTCTCACGTCCTCACGTTACTTTGCTTACTATACTATGTGATGAAATTCAATCTGATGAATTTGATGTCATATTCTTCACTCTGAAGCATATGCGGTCGTAAGATGTACTAATTCATCTGCAGGATGAAACACCCAAAGCAACTGAGTGGGTCCTCGACAGTGGATGCACCAACCACATGACTGGTGACAAGAACCTATTGAAGAATATTCCACTGGCCCCTTCTCATCTGAAGCATATCACGTACGCTGACAAAGGAAAAAGCAAGGTATTGGGTCTAGGTAAGGTTGCAATCTCGAAGGATCGACACATGGATAAAGTGATGCTTGTCGAATCCCTTGGATTCAACCTCATGTCTGTATCAATGCTTTGTGATCTTGATATGGTTGTCATCTTTGGCAAATACCGTTGTGTTGTCATCATGGAATCTGACAAATCCAAAGTCTTCGAAGGCTTTAGGAGAGGAGACTTGTATATTGTTGATTTCTCTATAGGTCCACAGCCAGCCACATGTCTACTTGCAAAAGCTTCAGAAGGCTAGTTATGGCATCGACGACATGGACATGCTGGCATGAGGAACTTGCACACGCTCGCGAAGAAAAAGCACGTCATTGGTATTGAGGGTGTCAAATTCCTCAAGAATCACTTGTGTGGGGCTTGTGAATCTGGAAAGATGACCAGATCCAAGCATCCATCAAAGACCATCATGACTACCAGTCGTCCTTTTGAATTGCTTCATATGGATCTCTTTGGTCCCACTCACTATGCCACACTAACAAACACTCCATGCTTATATGGCTTTGTTATTGATGATGATTTCTCTCGCTATACTTGGGTGCACATTATCTTGTACAAATCTGAAGTGCAGAATGTCTTCAACGATTTTCTTCAAGGGCCTCAATGAATTTCGGCATCAAAATCAAGCACATCAGGAGTGATAATGTGACTGAGTTCAAGAACACTGGCCTTGATGATTATCTTGATGAACTTCGTATTACTCACGAGCTATCTGCCCCTTATACTCCTCAGTAGAATGGCGTTGTTGAGCGCAAGAATACGACTCTTGTTGAAATGGCTCGCGCCATGCTTGATGAATACAAGACCCCTCATCGTTTCTGGCCTTAGGCAATCAATACTGCTTGCCACGTCATCAATAGGGTATATCTTCACAAATTCCTCAAGAAGACTTCATATGAATTCCTCACTGACAAGAAACCCAATGTGAGTTATTTCAAAGTCTTCGGTGCTAAATGCTGGATTAGAGATCCTCACCACAGCTCTAAATTTTCACCGAAAGCACATGAAGGATTTATGCTTGGTTACGGAAAGGACTCGCACACCTACAGAGTCTTCAACATCTATCACAACAACGTTGTTGAAACTGTAGATGTGCGGTTCAATGAAACTAACGGCTCGCAAAGAGAGCACCTACCACCTGTGCTAGATGAAATGCCTCCTGAGGAATCTATTAGGTTCAAGGCCACCGAAGACTGTTGGGGAACGTTGCATGGGAAACATAAAATTTCCTACGCACACGCAAGATCTATCCATGGTGATGAGCATCTACGAGAGGGAGAGTGGATCTACGTACCCTTGTAGATCGCTAAACGGGAAGTGTTAAGAAACGCGGTTGATGTAGTCGAACGTCTTCGCGATCCAAATCGCAAGCCGTCCCGCGATCCAATCACGATCCGTCCCGATCTAGCGCCGAACGGACGGCACCTCCGCGTTCAGAACACGTACAGCTCCATGACGATCTCCGCCTTCTTGATCCAGCAAGAGGGAGTGGAGAGGTAGATGAGTTCCCCGGCAGCACGACGGCGTGGTGACGGTGGTGGTGGTGCTATCCCGGCAGGGCTTCACCAAGCGCAACCGAGACGATCTAGTGGAGAACAAATCTAGAGGGAGAGAGAGGCAGCCGTGGCTTTTCAGGTTGGGGGCTGCCCTCAAAAAACCTCTAGTATATATAGGAGGGAGAAAGGAGGAGGCAGCCCCTAGGGTTTCCCCTAGGGGTTCGGCCGAACCACCAAGGAGGAGGAGTCCACCTCCCACAAGGGAAGTGGAATCCTAGTAGGACTCCTCCCCACTTGGCCTCCTCCCCACCCATTGCGCAAGGGACTCCTAGGGGCTGGCCGGTCATCCCACCAGGGGATGGTGCGCCACCTCCTAGGCCTATGTGACCCTTGGGGTGGGTGGGCCCCACTTGGTGGACCCCTCAGAACCCATTAGTCACTGCCGGTACACTACCGGAAGTGCCCGAAACTTTTTCGGAGACCAAAACGGGACTTCCTATATATCAATATTTACCTCCAGACCATTCCGAAGCTCCTCGTGACGTCCGGGATCTCATCCGGGACTCCGAACAATATTCGTTCACGACCATACATAACTCAATACTACCGAAACGTCACCGAACGTTAAGTGTGCAGACCCTGCGGGTTCGAGAACTATGTAGACATGACCGAGACACCTCTACGGTCAATAACAAATAGCGGGACCTGGATGCCCAAATTGGTTCCTACATATTATATGAAGATCTTTATCGGTTGAACCTCTATGTCAGGGATTCAGTTAACCCCCTATGTTGTTCCCTTTGTTCTTCGGTATGTTACTTGCCCGAGATTCGATCGTCGGTATCTCTATACCTAGTTCAATCTCGTTACCTGCAAGTCTCTTTACTAGTTCCGTAATACAAGATCCCATGGCTAACTCTTTAGTCACTTTGCTTGCAAGGCTTATTGTGATGTTGTATTACCGAGTGGGCCCTAAGATACCTCTCCGTCACACGGAGTAACAAATCCCTGTCTCGATCCATGCCAGCTCAACAGACACCCTCGGAGATACCTGTAGAGCATCTTTATAGTCACCCAGTTACGTTGCGACGTTTGATACACACAAGGTATTCCTCCGGTGTCAGTGAGTTGCATGATCTCATGGTCATAGGAACAGATACTTGACATGCAGAAAACCATAGCAATAAACTGACACGATCATATGCGTTCATAGTTTTGGGTCTTGTCCATCAAATCATTCTCCTAATGATGTGATCCCATTATCAAATGACATCTCATGTCTATGTCTAGGAAACCTTGACCATCTTTGATCAACGAGCTAGTCTACTAGAGGCATACTAGGGACACAGTGTTGTCTATGTATCCACACATGTATTTGTGTTTCCAATCAATACAATTATAGCATGGATAATAAATGATTATCATGAACAAGGAAATATAATAATAATCACTTTATTATTGCCTCTAGGGCATATTTCCAACAGTCTCCCACTTGCACTAGAGTCAATAATCTAGCTCACATCACTATGTGATTTACATTGTAATGAATCTAACACCCATACAGTTCTGATGTTGATCATGTTTAGCCCTTGGAAGAGGTTTAGTCAATGGGTCTACGACATTCAGATCCGTGTGTACTTTGCAAATATTTATGTCCTCCTCCTTGATGTAATCGCGGATGGAATTGAAGCGTCGCTTTATGTGTCTGGTCCTCTTGTGAAACCTTGGTTCCTTGGCCAGAGCAATGGCACCAGTGTTGTCACAAAACAGAGTCATTGTGTTTAGTGCACTGGGCACTGTTCCAAAATCTGTCATGAACTCCTTCATCCAGACACCTTCCTTCACCGCCTCCGAGGCAGCAATGTACTTCGCGTCGCATGTAGAATCAGCTACCACGCTCTGCTTGGAACTGCACCAGCTTACCGCTCCCCAATTGAGAATAAATATGTATCCGATTTGAGACTTAGAGTCATCCGGATCAGTGTCAAAGCTTGCATCGACGTAACCCTTTACGACGAGCTCTTGATCACCTCCATAAACGAGAAACATGTCCTTAGTCCTTTTCAGGTACTTCAGGATATTCTTGACCACCGTCCAGTGTTCCACTCCTGGATCACTTTGAAACCTTCCGGCCATACTTATGGCAAGGCTGACATCAGGTCTTGTGCACAGCATTGCATACATGATAGAGCCTATGGCTGAAGCATAGGGGATGACACTCATCTTTTCTCTATCTTCTGCAGTCACTGGGCATTGAGTCTTACTCAACTTCATACCTTGCAATACAGGAAAGAACCCCTTCTTGGACTGATCCATTTTGAACTTCTTCAAAACTTTGTCAAGGTATGTGCTTTGTGAAAGTCCTATTAAGCGTCTCGATCTATCTCTATAGATCTTGATGCCTAATATGAAAGCAGCTTCTCCTAGGTCCTTCATTGAAAAACTCTTGTTCAAATATTCCTTCACGCTTTCCAACATTTCTATATTGTTTCCAATCAGCAATATGTCATCCACATATAATATTAAACGCTATAGATCTCCCGCTCACTTTTTTGTAAATACAAGCTTCTCCGTAAACTTGTATAAACCCGAACGCTTTGATCACCTCATCAAAGCGAAGATTCCAACTCCGAGATGCTTGCACCAGTCCATAAATGGATCGCTCGAGCTTGCAAACTTTGTCAACATCCTCTGGATCGACAAAACCTTCCGGTTGCATCATATACAACTCTTCCTTAAGGAAACCATTAAGGAATGCTGTTTTGACATCCATCTGCCAAATTTCATAATTGAAAAATTCAGCTATTGCTAACATGATTCTGATGGACTCAAGCATCGCTACGGGTGAGAAGGTTTCATCGTAGTCAACTCCTTGAACTTGTGAAAAACCCTTTCCCACAAGTCGAGCTTTATAGACGGTGACATTACCGTCCGCGTTCGTCTTCTTCTTAAAGATCCATTTATTCTGAATGGCCTTTCGCCCTTCAGGTAATACTTCCAAAGTCCATACTTTGTTTTCATACATGGATCCCATCTCGGATTTCATGGCCTCTAACCATTTCTCAAAATCCGAGCCCATCATCGCTTCTCCATGGCTCGTAGGTACATCGTTGTCCAACAACATGACCTCTAAGACAGGGTTACCGTACCACTCAGGAGCAGTACGTGCCCTTGTCGACCTACGAGGTTTGATAGCAACTTGATCCGAAGCTTCATGATCATCATCATCAACTTCCTCTTCAACCGATGTAGGCTCTACAGAAACATCTTTCTGTGCTGCGCTACTCTCTGGTTGAAGTAAAGGTTCAACAACCTCATCAAGTTCTATCTTCCTCCCACTCAATTCTTTCGAGAGAAAGTCTTTCTCGAGAAATGACCCGTTCTTAGCAACAAACACTTTGCCCTCGGATCTGAGATAGAAGGTGTACCCAACCGTCTCTTTTGGGTATCCTATGAAGACGCATTTCTCCGCTTTGGGTTCCAGCTTTTCAGGCTGAAGCTTCTTGACATAAGCATCAAATCCCCAAACTTTAAGAAATGACAACTTTGGTTTCTTACCAAACCACAGTTCATATGGCATCGTCTCGACGAATTTCGATTGTGCCCTATTTAAAGTGAATGCAGCTGTCTCTAACGCATAACCCCAAAACGATAGTGGCAAATCGGCAAGAGACATCATAGACCGCACCATATCCAATAAGTTTCGATTACGACGTTCGGACACACCATTGCGCTGTGGTGTTCCAGGCGGTGTCAATTGTGAAACAATTTCACATTGTCTTAAGTGATTGCCAAACTGATAACTCATATATTCTCCTCCTCGATCAGATCGTAGGAATTTAATCTTCTTGTTACGATGATTCTCAACTTCACTCAGAAATTGCTTGAACTTTTCAAACGTTTCAGACTTATGTTTCATTAAGTAAATATACCCATATCTACTTAAGTCATCGGTGAAGGTGAGAAAATAACGATATCCACCACGCGCCTCAATACTCATCGGACCGCACACATCAGTATGTATGATTTCCAACAAGTCACTTGCCCGTTCCATTGTTCCAGAGAACGGGGTCTTAGTCATCTTGCCCATGAGGCATGGTTCACGTGTGTCAAGTGATTCAAAATCAAGTGACTCCAAAAGTCCATCAGCATGGAGCTTCTTCATGCGTTTTACACCAATATGACCTAAGCGGCAGTGCCACCAGAAAGTGATGCTATCATTATAAACTCTACATCTTTTGGCATCAATGTTATGAACATGTGTATCATCACTATCGAGATTCAATAAGAATAAACCCCTCACAATGGGTGCATGACAATAAAAGATATTACTCATATAAATAGAACAACCATTATTCTCTGATTTAAATGAGTAACCGTCTCGCAATAAACAAGATCCAAATATAATGTTCATGCTTAACGCAGGCACTAAATAACAATTATTTAGGTTCATCACTAATCCCGATGGTAATCGAAGAGCGAGCGTGCCGACGGCGATCACATCAACCTTGGAACCATTTCCCACGTGCATCGTCACTTCGTCCTTTGCCAGCCTCCGTCTATTACGTAGTTCCTACTTTGAGTTGCAAATATGAGCAACCGAACCGGTATCAAATACCCAGGCACTACAATGAGAGTTGGTAAGGTACACATCAATAACATGTATATCATATATACCTTGTTTGGTGTGGGCCGCCTTCTTGTCAGCCAGATACTTGGGGCAGTTCCGCTTCGAGTGACCAGTTCCCTTGCAATGAAAGCACTCAGTTTCTGGCTTGGGTCCAGCCTTGGGTTTCTTCACGGGAGGGGCAACTGCTTTGCCACTCTTCTTGGAGTTACCCTTCTTGCCCTTGCCATTCTTCTTGAAACTAGTGGTTTTATTGACCATCAACACTTGATGCTCCTTCTGAATCTCACACTCAGCGACTTTCAACATCGCAAACAGCTCGGCGACTGCCTTGTTCATCCCTTGCATGTTATAGTTCAACACGAAGCTTTTGTAGCTAGGTGGATGTGATTGAAGAACTCTGTCAGTGATCGCCTCTGGCGGGAGAACAATTCCCAACTCCGCCAGACGGTTGGAATACCCAGACATTCTGAGTACATGTTCACTGATAGGCCCGTTCTCCTCCATCTTGCAAGCATAGAACTTATCGGAGGTCTCATACCTCTCGATCCGGGCATTCTTCTCAAAGATAAACTTCAACTCCTAGAACATCTCATATGCTCCATGATGTTCAAAACGTCTTTGAAGTCCCGGTTCTAAGCCATACAACATTACACATTGAACTATTCAGTAATCATCAGAACGAGCCTGCCAGGCATTCGCAACGTCTGCAGACTCTAATGGAGCAGGTGGTTCACTGAGCGGTGCATCAAGGACATAAGCCTTTTGGGAAGCCGTGAGGATAATCCTCATATTACGGGCCCAGTCTACAAAGTTACTTCCATCATCTTTCAACTTAGCTTTCTCTAGGAACGCATTGAAATTCAGGGGTGCTACTGCGCAAGCCATTAATCTACAACATAAATTTTGCAAAGACAAATTAGACTATTGTTCAAGATAATGAGTTTAGTTAATCATATTACTTAAAAACTCCCACTCAAATTGACATCCCTCAGGTCATTCGAGTGTCACATGATCCAAATTCACCAACCCAAGTCCGATCATCACGCGAGATGAGGTTGTTTCAATGGTGAACATCTCCATGTTAATCATATCTACTATATTGACTCATGTTCGACCTTTCGGTCTCTTGTGTTCCGAGGTCATGTCTGTACATGCTAGGCTCTTCAAGTTTAACCCGAGTGTTCCGCATGTGCAACACTGGCTTGCACCCGTTGTATGCGAACGTAGAGTCTATCACACCCGATCATCACGTGGTGTCTCGAAACGACGAACTTTCGCAACGGTGCACACTCGGGGAGAACAAAATTTTATCCAGAAATCTTAGTGAGGGATCACCTTATAATGCTACCGTCGTCCTAAGCATAATAAGATGCATAAAAGGATTAACATCACATGCAAATCATAAGTGACATGATATGGCCATGATCTTGTGCTTTTGATCTCCATCTCCAAAGCACCGGCATGATCTCCATCGTCACCGGCATGACACCATGATCTCCATCAATGTGTCGCCATGAGGTTGTCGCGCCAACTATTGCTTCTATAACTATTGCTAACTCATAGCGATAAAGTAAAGCAAAAACGGCGAAAATAAATTAAAGACAACCCTATGGCTCCTGCCGGTTGCCGTACTCATCGACATGCAAGTCGTGATAATCTATATGAAACATGACCATCTCATACATCACATATATCTCATCATGTTTCTGGCCATATCATATCACATCATACCCTGCAAAAACAAGTTAGACGTCCTCTAATTTGTTGTTGCATGTTTTACGTGGCTGCTATGGGTATCTAGCAAGAAAGATTCTTACCTACGCAAAACCACAACGGTGATATACAAGTTGCTATTTCACCTTCTACAAGGACCGCCTCTGTCGAATCTGATTCAACTAAAGTGGGAGAGACAGACACCCACCAGCCATCTTATGCAACAAAGTTACATGTCAGTCGATGGAACTCGTCTCTCGTACGTGGACGAGTAAGGTTGGTCCGAGCCGCTTCATCCCACAATACCACTTAATCAAGAAAAGACTAAGGAGGGAAGCAATTTGAATATCAACGCCCACAAACTCCTTTTTGTTCTACTCGAGATCTCATGTATGCATAGACCTAGCTCATGATGCCACTGTTGGGGAACGTTGCATGGGAAACAAAAAATTTCCTACGCACACGCAAGATCTATCCATGGTGATGAGCATCTATGAGAGGGAGAGTGGATCTTCGTACCCTTCTAGATCGCTAAGCGGGAAGCATTAAGAAATGAGGTTGATGTAGTCGAACGTCTTCGCGATCCAAATCGCAAGCCGTCCCGCGATCCAATCACGATCCGTCCCGATCTAGCGCCGAACGGACGGCACCTCCGCGTTCAGCACACGTACAGCTCGATGAAGATCTCCGCCTTGTTGATCCAGTAAGAGGGAGCGGAGAGGTAGATGAGTTCCCTGGCAGCATGACGGCATGGTGACGGTGGTGGTGGTGCTGTCCCGGCAGGGCTTCGCCAAGCGCAACCGAGATGATCTAGTGGAGAACAGATCTAGAGGGAGAGAGAGGCAGCCTTGGCTTTTCAGGTTGGGGGCTGCCCTCAAAAACCCTCTAGTATATATAGGAGGGAGGGAGGAGGAGGCAGCCCCTAGGGTTTTGTGACACCCTGGTTTTTGACAACTTTTTCTTTTCCAAATCATTTGGATTTTATTTGCAAACTTGGTTGATTTTCAAACCTTTACAATTGATTTGGATCTGTGAATCTTTAAATCTTTTCTCAAGTAACCCAAAACTCTCCTCATCTTGCCAAAACCTTTCCACATATCTCCTGGATCAATTTCCAATATTTTATCTTTTCCAATAAACCCTTTCTTTATTTGGGAAATTATGTCAGCACTATGGGTTCTGAAGCAACCTATAGTTTGGATGATCAATAAATTCCCAAACTTTTTCCACACCTTCTCATTATCATATGGTTCCATAATCTCCAAAAATATTCAATTGCCCAATGTAAAATTTTGGCCAGAATAATTATTTTATTTCTGACCAGAATTTGTCCATTGTGAAGCAACCCCATTTTTCCTACCTCAGAAAATTCTCAATAAATTCCCCAAGCTCCTAGGGATCCTATCTAGGCACAATATCCAAAAACATCATCTGGTCCAGTACAATTTTTGAGCAGCAACACTCTGACAAGATTCTGCTTATCTAAGAACTTTGTGAAGGAAGTACAAGCTAGGGGTGCACCATTGATCCACAATTTTTAGGGCATGTGTGCACTACCAAATAACTTCTTTTCACCAAGTTTCATCATTAGCAGAGCATGCATGTGAGTGCCACAAGCTCATTTAGATTCTGGACCAGAATGGTGGTTTCCAAAGGAACTATGCTCAAATCTTTTTCAAATCTCTCCAAACCTTGCCTATTTATAGTCCTTCCAAGATAGATAACACCAGACATATCCACTAGCTCCATCTCCATCTTATCTTCCCTCCAAAACCCTCTCAAGTTTGCAGTCAGGATCTATAGTTGATGCTACCCATCAAACCAGAGTGCATCTGGTCGAGCCAGTGGTATAGAGAGGCTAGGGGGACGAAGGTCGACACCCTGGACAAGGAGCGCCAGGCCTGCGTGGCCTCCTGGTGGCCGCACCCGTGGTGAGCACGGTGCTTGCATGCTAGAGCGCGCGCTCTGCGCGGCGCCAGAGTCGGATGCGCTTGCCCGAGCCGTCCCTCGCTGTCCCCCCTTGTCCATTGGTGCCGACAGCACCCCAGTCGAACGGGTGGCGTCTCCCGAACCCTCCTGACCGCCGGCGAAGGCCGCCGTCGCTCCCAGCCAAGCTAAGCCACGGGCAGAACAGTAGGCTCCGGCCACTGTGGTTGTCCGCGAGCCATTGATGGCGCCGGACCCGTCCCGTCGCTCCTCTGCCCTCCTCCGTCACCTCACTCCATGCCGCGACGGCCAGCTCGCCGTCCTTGCTCCAGAGGCATGCCCGAGCCTCGCCGCTTCGGGAGAGCTCGGCTGCCTTCGTCTCCCGCCTATATAAAGCCCCGCTCAGCCCCTCCGAGCTCCTAACCCCACCTCTCCACCTCTGAATCGCCCCTAGAGCACCCCTAGCAAGAGCCGGGAGCTCGTCTCCCTCGACTCCGGTGAAGGCTCCGCTGCCTGAATCCCCTCTGTCGCCAGCCACCTCCAGTCCCATCCTAGCCCTCCTGAGCCAGCCATAGAGATCAGTAGGTTTCCCTGGTCCTCCTCGACCCTTTGCCCAGCCCAATCCCCGTCGGAATCTCCATCGCCGACGACCACCGTGAGCTCCACCCGCCGGAGAGGAAGGGGGCGACGCCGTTCGTTCACCTCCGGAGGAGCTGCGGGTACGTACGTGCTCGCCGTCGAGCACCCGTTCCACCCCCTCAATCGCCTGACCTCGCCACCGTCTCTAACGCCGGTGATCGTCGCCGGTGAGCGTCGCCGGTGAGCCGCCGCTCCTCTCTGCCCTCCTCTCCCTCTGTTTTAAACTAGACAGGCCCCACCTGTCAGCGACCCCGCCCGCGCCCGAAGCGGTATGAGTGGAGGCGTATTCTAAGAATACACCTTCGACGTGGCCGCTGGAAGGTTTTCTGGTTTTTCTGTTTTTCATTTATTTAATTCCAGATTTTGACCAAACTTTGACCATGAATAACTTTTAATCTACAAACCCAATTCAGTTGATTCTTTTTGCATTGTGTTGGTACTGAGCCCTTTTATTTTCTGACAAATTTTGGTATTTTTCCAATACTCACAGAATTGTTGGTGAACAGAAAAGCATTATGTGACATTTTTCCTTTGCACTTTTAAAATATTTTCAGAAGGAGATTGTGGTGCATTTGAAGACCAAGAGTGTTTGAACAACCCAACAGAGCAAGGCAAGCCATGATACCCATTTCATGAAGCATTCCTATAGCATTACATATTCTAATATATTATGCTTATTTAGTTGCTTTAAGATAATTCATAGAATAATTTAAGTAGATAATGGCATGTTGTGATAACCACTATTTTGCTAAGTAACTTAGTGGTTGATCTTGAGTCACCTGTCCGGGCTTACCCGTGCAACCACATTTGCCGGTATGGGACGGCCTTGACTTGGCCTGACTGCGTGATCTTTCACCGGTACCTCCAAAGAGGGAGGGTTATGCGTGCGTGCTACCCTGATCAGGTAGGCGGCGATAATCCTGTGAGCCCAGTTGTTGTTTGTTTGTGCCGGCGTCCCCGTTTGGGACAGTTTAGTTTGGCCACGACGGTGGCAGGTGTCATGAGGACACAGGGGCCACCCAGGGCAGGCCTCCTGGGGAGCATGAATGTCGGTGGTACGATGAAAGAGTCACGGGTCAGGCAGGTTTCGTTGAAGCAATGCTGGTCCACCCGAAGGGGATCACGAGGCCGGGTGCTTCATGGTGTGGGTAAAGTGCGCAACCTCTGCAGAGTGTAAAAATCTATTCGAATAGCCGCGTCCACGGTATTGGACAGCCCGTCCAGACCTCGGTAGATGGTCAACTGTATCAAGGATAGTAATGATGGAAGAACTCTTCGTATGGTCGGAAGTACTCGATGACTTATGAGTATTCCGAGGGTTGTGGGACAACCCGATTGAGAGTAAGTTAATGACCGGTACAGTAAGTGAATTGCTTAAGTATTTAACATGTGATTGCCATGCTATTGTTTGCTACATTACTTGGTTGTCATGAGGTTGCGTGTACATTCAAAGTACTCACCTGGCGTATCATGCCAGATGCAGGAGAAGCCGAGGACGGAGGTCCTGATGGTTCGTGCTACGCTAACTAGGATGTGTCCACAGCAGTGTCCCTGTGGATGGAGTTGCCGCTATGTTCCGCTACGCCGTAGAAGTACTTAGTAGTTCCGAGGCCCTGCTATGTTCCATAAATAATGTGGATACTGTCATAGCACCGAGGGTGCCTTTGGCCTCGTTATCATTGTAAAATATGAGCTTGTACCCATCAGCTATCAACAAAGTTCAGTTTTGTTCTACACCAAGTTGTTGTGTGTTTCCAGAAGACATGATCTCTGGGTTGGAAACACTGGTAATCCGGTTCTCTGAGCCGGGGTGTCACAGGTTTCCCCTAGGGGTTCGACCGAACCATCAAGGAGGAGTCCACCTCCCACAAGGGAGGTGGAATCCTAGTAGGACTCCTCCCCACTTGGCCTCCTCCCCACCCCTTGCGCAAGGGCCTCCTAGGGGCTGGCCGGCCATCCCACCAGGGGCTGGTGCGCCACCTCCTAGGCTCATGTGACCCTTGGGGTGGGTGGGCCCCACTTGGTGGACCCCCCGGAACCCATTCGTCACTCCCGGTACACTACCGGAAGTGCCCGAAACTTTTCAGGAGACCAAAACGGGACTTCCTATATATCAATATTTACCTCCGGACCATTCCGAAGCTCCTCGTGACATCTGAGATCTCATCCGGGACTCCGAACAATCTTCGATCACCACCATACATAACTCAATACTATTGAAACGTCACCGAACGTTAAGTGTGCAGACCCTGCGGGTTCGAGAACTATGTAAACATGGCCGAGACACCTCAACGGTCAATAACTAATAGCGGGACCTGGATGCCCATATTGGTTCCTACATATTCTACGAAGATATTTATCGGTTGAACCTCTATGTCAAGGATTCAGTTAATCCCGTATGTTGTTCCCTTTGTTCTTCGGTATGTTACTTTCCCGAGATTCGATCGTCGGTATCTCTATACCTAGTTCAATCTCGTTACCGGCAAGTCTCTTTACTCATTCCGTAATACAAGATCCTGTGGCTAACTCTTTAGTCACTTTGCTTGCAAGGCTTATTGTGATGTTGTATTACTGAGTGGGCCCTGAGATACCTCTCCGTCACACGGAGTAACAAATCCCAGTCTCGATCCATGCCAGCTCTACAGACACCCTCGGAGATACCTGTAGAGCATCTTTATAGTCACCCAGTTACGTTGTGACGTTTGATACACACAAGGTATTCCTCCGGTGTCAGTGAGTTGCATGATCTCATGGTCATAGGAACAGATACTTGACATGTAGAAAACCATAGCAATAAACTGACACGATCATATGCTACGTTCATAGTTTTGGGTCTTGTCCATCAAATCGTTCTCCTAATGATGTGACCCCATTATCAAATGACATCTCATGTCTATGGCTAGGAAACCTTGACCATCTTTGATCAACGAGCTAGTCTACTAGAGGCATACTAGGGACACAGTGTTGTCTATGTATCCACACATGTATTTGTGTTTCCAATCAATACAATTATAGCATGGATAATAAATGATTATCATGAACAAGGAAATATAATAATAATCACTTTATTATTGCCTCTTGGTCATATTTCCAACAAAGACGTGATCCCTACTGAAGAACAACTACTCTCTAAAGAAGTTGTACCCAACGCTGAAGATATTCATGCTGATACACCTGAAGAAAATGGCACTGAAGAAAATGCTCAGCCTCAACAAAGTCATCAACCTGCTCATCCACGACTTGCAAATGAAGTGCAGATTGAGAAAATCCTCAACGACATCAATGCACCAGGTCCTCTCACTTGCTCAAGAGCTTCTCACTTGTCTAACTTTTGTGGGCACTTTGCTTTTGTCTCTATCACAGAGCCCACCAAAGTTGATGAAGCATTCTTGGAGCCTGAGTGGATTCAAGCCATGCAATAGGAACTGCATCAATTCAAGCTCAACAACGTGTGGGAACTTGTTAAACGCCCAGATCCTCGCAAGCACAATGTCATAGGTACCAAGTGGGTCTACCACAACAAACAAGATGAACTTGGTCAGGTAGTGAGGAATAAGGCCCGTCTCATGGCACAGGGCTACACACAGGTTGAGGGAATTGACTTTGATGAAACTTTTGCACCTGTTGCTAGACTTGAAGATATTCGCATATTGCTTGCTTATGCTAATCATCACAATATCATCTTATATCAAATGGATGTGAAAAGTGCATTCCTCAATGGTAAGCTTGAGGAAGAAGTATATGTTGCTCAACCACCAGGTTTTGAAGATCCTAAGCATCCTGACAAAGTCTTCAGACTCAACAAGGCTCTCTATGGCCTCAAGCAAGCCCCTCGGGCGTGGTATGGCACACTGAAGGAATTCCTCATGAAGAAAGGCTTCAAACCCGGTTCACTTGACCCAACTCTTCTCACAAAATCATATGATGATGAATTATTTGTGTGCCAAATTTATGTGGACGATATCATCTTTGGATGTACTGACAAACGTTACAGTGACGAATTCACCTATATGATGAGTGAAGAATATCAAATGTCTATGATGGGAGAACTCAAATTCTTCCTAGGGCTACATATTTGTCAACAATGCAATGGCATCTTCATATCTCAAGAAAAATACCTCAAGGATGTCCTGAAGAAATTTGGCATGCAGGATTGCAAAGGCATCAAGATTCCTGTGCCCACAACTGGTCAACTCTGCACTGACGAAAATGGTAAAGATTTTGATCAGAAGGTATACCGCTCCATGATTTGCTCTTTATTGTATCTATGTGCATCTAGGCCATATATTATGCTTAGTGTTTGCTTGTGTGCCCGTTTTCAAGCAACACCGAAGGAATCACACCATAAGGCTGTGAAACATATTCTTCGATATCTAGCTCACACACCAACACTAGGATTATGGTACCCCAAGGGCTCGGATCTTGACCTCATTGGATATTCTGATTCTGATTATGCTGGTGATCGTGTGGACCGCAAGTCAACATCAGGCACATGTCATTTCCTCGGACGATCCTTAGTCTGCTGGTCCTTGAAGAAGCAGAATTGCGTGTCACTATCTTCTGCAGAAGCTGAATACCTTGCTGCTGGTTCCTGTTGTGCTCAATTGCTATGGATGAAGCAAACCCTCAAGGACTATGGCATCAATGTGAAGAATGTCCCTCTCTACTGCGACAACGAGAGTGCCATCAAGATTGCCTACAACCCAGTTCAGCACTCAAAGACCAAGCACATCCAGATTCGTCATCATTTTCTTCGTGACCATGTGATGAAGGGCGATATCTTCATCGACCAAGTGAAGACTGAAGAACAACTAGCTGATATCTTCACAAAGCCCTTGGATGAGAAGAGATTTTGCAAGTTGCGGTGTGAGCTAAATATCTTAGAATCTTCGAATGTTCTTTGAAAGGACACACATCCTAACACTTATGCAAAATTGATGACTTTGATGTGCAACACACGAAGTAACGTTTTTCTTCCTATAAGTGTGAAGAAATTAATGAAGAATTTGATTCTCAGAACCCTACGACAATTGTACGTGGTGTCTGAAATCATTATTCTTACACGGTGGGTCACGCCACCACCATAGTTGAATTTGATCAGAAACTGAGTTTTTCATCATTTTGCAAATTCTTCAAAATTGTCAAATTCTTCAAGTTTGCAAATTCCTCAAAATTTCAAATTATTCAAACTTTTCAACTGATGTTCTTCATGTGAGTTTCTCTTCATTGACTATATATATATATATATATATATATAGAGAGAGAGAGAGAGTTTTCAATGTCCTCAACAGCATTCACTTATAGGTAATTCCTCAAGTTGATTTTCTTCTAAGTGAATGTGATCGGACCCGTTCCCCCACTATGCTAGACTCAACCCAGTCTGTTCACAAATTCTTCATATGCGTTCTATTTTGAAACTCGTTCAAAGTTTTCACTGTGTCCTTGTCAGCTGAAGAATTTGCGAACGAAAACTTTAAAATTTTCCATTTCAATTTTTGGCGGTTGCCGCTCAAACCATTCTGATTCCCACGACTGGATAACCCACGATCCCCCACTATCTCCACTACACAGTACGTGGGTGACACATGTCGCGTGGATAGCAAGGGTCAGGGGTATACTGGTCCAAAAATCTTCGGACCAGTTAACTTTGACTGTAGCTATAAATACCCCCCCCCCTCCCTTCCACTTGCTCAAATTACTCCTCACTTCCATCTCTCCCGAGCTCAAGACCTAGCGCCGCCGCTAACCTCATCGTCGCCGAAGAGGAAGAGCTTTGCTGCCTCGACCTCGCTGTCGTCGTACTCGCATCGGCTGCGGAAGTCTTCACTCCGCCGCCGTTGTAGCTGTCTCCCTCTGCCAAGCTAGGGCGTGGGAGATCTAGACTGACGAACTCCTCCGCTTCACTTGTCTATTCGTCGTGTTCATCGCATACAGTAAATAAAAGCTAGTTTTATTGCCATTTTTGATCCCAATGATTTTCACAAAATCCTCAAAAGGTGTTTATTCTTCAACAATCCATCTCTTAAGCACCAAACAAATTCCTTCTCTTGATTTATTTCGCTAAGTTACGATTTTCTTCGAGATTCCTTAATTGTGTGGATCTTCAAATCTATACAACTCTGGAACCTAAGTCAAGAATACTCAGTGAAATTCTTCAAGTCATCTATGGTCAAATTCCTCAAACTTGATACTTTTGCAAAAAATTCTGAGAACGCATATGACCTCTTCAAATTCTTCACACCTATACTCTATTCACAGGTACAAAATGTCAGCTGATGAATCTCTAGGTTCTCATCAACTTAACTCATTCGCAGCGTTCCTCGAAGAGAAATTGCACACTTCGTCAGAATCCTCAAGAGCACAAAATCCTCAGCCGAAGAAAATGATTGAGGGCAAAAGACCTCAAAAAGGAGGAAAGCGTCCTGAAGTGCAAACTACCTTTGAGATACCTGATGATTTGCATGAGGAATATTGCACACCGGATGAAGCCACTCATGGCAAAGAAACTCAAAAGCAGCGCAAGATTCGTATCCAGAAAATTGAGAGGAGATGGGCACGAGAATGGAGAGAATATCGGTATGTCACTCCCAAATACATGAAGAAATTTGCTATTAAACCTCCATGCAACAGACCTCCTTTGGCTGAAGGACAAGAAGCTGATCCCACTAGTCTCAAAACTGGTGAAGATTTTCCCCATGATTGGGAAAAGCACCAAGCCAAGTTGGCACGAAAGGCAAAAGATGTCGTGAAGAAATTCAATGAGGACTCTGCTGCTGCTGCTGATAGTGCCTCTGCTGATAGTGCCTCTGCTAGTGCCACTACCTCAAAGAAATCTATGGTGAAGAAATCTATAGTGAAGCCAAAGTCCTCAGCACCAAAGTCCTCAGCTCCAAGTTCTTCTCAGCAAATACCTCAGGTAACTTCATCAAGGGCTGCTGCAAAAACCTCAGTAGTTGCACAATCCTCAGCCGCTACTGCCAAGTCCTCAACTCCAGTACATCTAGCAACATGTCGAAGGACTGCAGGTTTTTCTATTGCTTCAGGGGCCTCTGCAACCTCATCAGCCCAAGCACATTCATCAAGCAGTCCCACTTTGTTAAAGATAAAAGCAACCCCTGGACGAGGCAGGAGGCCAAGTCCTCATGAAAAGAAAGAGAGAGTGATGATGATGCTGATGATGAAGAACTGGCTGCTATAGTGAGAAACAAGCAAGAGAGAGTGGCACAAGCAAAGGGGACTCAAATTCCTCTCATGCTTGACCCAAAGATTGTGTTGGATTTCATTGACTTGTGGCATCAGGATCCAAATACTCCCATTGATGACTTGAAGCTTCCACTTGGCCCAAGTCATGTCCTCGCTGCTTTCATTGGTGAGGAAAAAATGGAAGTTTGAGCAGGCCAGAAGGGCCAAGAAAGCTCAACTGAAGAAGGAACGATTCATAAAGGACAATGTCCTCAACCTGACGCCAAATCAACTTGTCTCTGTACAAAGGGATATCAAAGGCCTCAGTGAAAAATATAATAGTCACTACTCCGATTGGCAAGGAGACAACGGCAGATTCATCACGATGGCTGACAAATTCACCAAGGACCACAACTCAAGGGTTGCAGCTTCGTTGCAACCACAAAATCCTCAAGCAAGCTCTTCCACCCAGCCCGCTGATGAAACTGCTAGTGCAGCTGGAGAAATCCCTGCTGCTGAAGAAATTCCCAGGGCAACTTCCAATGTTGAGCCTGAAGAAACTGCAAGGACAAATGATTCAGTTGTTCCTGAAAAAACTGCTGCTTCACCTCCAGCTTCCCCAACAAAATCATCAAAGGTGAAGAATTTGACTCTTCCTTTTGCATCAAAAGCGAAGAAGACCAAGGTTGCGGAGAAGGCAGCGGCTCAGAAAAGGAAAGCATCAGCACCTGCAGATCCCTCAGTTGCAAAAAGATTGAAGACACTGCCCAGTTCTTCAACAGAACCCATTGATGCTACACCTCTGTCATCTGTCCCCGCCTATGAACTTGTCCCATTTGGAGAAGAATATCAAATTCCAAATGATGATGCTGATGAAAATCAGTTTGCCGCTTCAGAACCAGTTGATGAAGAAATACAGATTGATGAAAATGCTCCAACGCCTGTAATATCATCTCCCCAGCCTCAGTTAACCGCTGAAGAGGCTGGAGTTGAAGAAATTGAAGAAGATGTGGACATTGGATCCACTACTCCTGTTATACATGATGAATTTTGGGAAGCAACTCACCCAAATTCGCCAATGGCCACCCCTCTTACACAGGTTCCTCGGTCCCCTACACCAACTGAAGAAATTCCAGCTGCATCAGCTGATGAAACTATTGTCCCAAGTGCATATGAAGAACATGTAGTGCAAATTCATCAGGCTGAAGAAACTGCAATTGTGACAAGGGAGGTTGGGAGATGCTTCAAACCTAATCTTCAGCCAAAGCCTACACTGCCTTTCAAAAAGCGACCCAAATTCCTCAAGGAGAATTTCTATGATGAACACCATTTCTTCACTGGTGCCAATCCATATGACTCTCCGAGGATTCAGAAGGAAAAGGTTTTTCAGCACTATCAAATTCCTCATGCTGACATGGAAACCATTCCTTGCTTCCCCCCAGTACTTAATGTTCTTCATGATGCTGGTCCGTTGCCTTTCTGCGTTGATATTTGCGATTGGAATGAAGAACTCATTCTTCAATTCTATGCTACACTTCACATCTCAGGAAATGCGCAAGATATCAACTCCTGGGTGCTTGACTGGATGACTAAAAACACTCACTATACTGCTCCAGCAACAGAATTACTTCGAGCAGTTCCAGTCAGTATTCCCTTAGCTGATGCTAGATGCCTCTATGAAGAACCTGAACTTCCAAATCATCTCATGCAAGTACTGATGAAGCCCTTGACTCTAGGTCAAGCACCCAGAACCTCTTTTCTGGTGAAGGATTTGATGTATGTGCCCCGAACTGTGTACCGCATCATGACCAAAACCATCAACCCTATCAAAGGTCACAACAACGAAGAAGAGGATGCGGTAAGTGTGATGAAGAATCTGTTGTTCAACATTATTCACGGGATTCCTATCAATCTTCATGATTTCTTCATGAGGACATTGGCGAACATTGCTCTGTCTGCATTTGAACTGAAGCCATATGCTCCTTGGATCATGAAATTCATCAGAGCGAGATCCTCAATTCCTTATGAAGTCCTCAAGAACACATTTTCCTCAATTGATGGGAAGGGCAAATCTATTATTGATGAAGGATCTCGACCTCTGAATGGTCAATTTCATCCTGCTGCTTCTTATTCAACCAATGATGACACAGTATCACAAGACTCAGTAGCTAGAGCCACTGCTCAAAAGCCCCTTGAAACAGCTCCAAGAGTGATGACTGATCATGAGCTTCTCCTCAGTTTTCATCAAAAGGTTGATCGCAATCACAAGTGGGTCAAACGGCAGTTTGGTGCAATTCTTCATGATATGACTGTCACGCATAATGATGTGAGGAAGAATCACTCTATCTGCATGAAGTCTTCGACCGCACTTGGGCCACTCTTCAGCATGTGTCCACCCCTGAAAAACTTGCAGAAATGGAATTTCAGCGGGATTTTGATTGGTCTTATCCTCCCAAGAAGAAATACAAGAAGCTTCCAGTTCCTCAGCTGGTGACAAGTTCATTTTCTTCATTGTGCGGGACAGATTCAAGTGAGGATATTGAAAACACTGCTGCGGGCCCTGCATCAACAAACGACCCCAACAACGCTGACGCTCCTCCACCACCTTCAAGATGAAATTCTTCAGGGGTGTTAGTCCTCAATTTCGTCCCTTTTGGTCACTTGATGACAAAGGGGGTGAAATTTGAGTTAGTCTTCAAGCGGGTCTCATTATATGGGCTATTTTTTTGTTTAAGTTACAACTCTTGCTCTTCTGAAGTGTTTGTTGGTTGAGTTTTAAACTTAAGTCCAATGGTGGTCTGATACTTTTGAACTTCCTTCTGCATGCTTATTTCCTCAAGTATCTTAATGCACGCATGCTGAATTTCATCAGACGCCATTTTCTATCATGCATTTCAATTTCCTCATGATATATGTTCAATGCGTGTATGGATTACAAGATATAGGGGGAGATCTCCAAGAGTTTATCCTGCCTTGTGCATTTGCAGTCCAAAGCAAATTCCTCAAATATGCACATCTTCAGGGGGAGTTCCTCTATATCTTGCAATCAAATTCCTCAAACTCAGTACTTACACTTCATATGTTTATCCCCGTTGAAAACTTAACCTATTTGTCATCAATCACCAAAAAGGGGGAGATTGTAAGTGCATCTAGTGCCCCTTAGTGATTTTGGTGTATTGAAGACTTATAGGTTAAGGGACTAATATGTGTGTGAGTGTACACAGGCTCTATAAGTCGCTGAGGAGTTTGATATATACTAAGAATGTCGACCCCTAAAAATGAATGTCTTCAGCTGAAGACTTTGGTGAAGACTTTGGTATTTCCCTGAAGACTTTGAAGCTGAAGAATTTGGTGTGACCTTGAAGATATTAACGAGGACTATGAAGCGTGAAGACTTTCGTTTTCGTTGTTTCATTTCCTTTCTTTGAGTCATAGGAAACACCGTACTATTAAAGGGGCCGAGGTAATACTAAGGAAAAATTTCCAACTGATGCTCATCTCAAAAGCCTCAACATACCCAATCCTTCGAGTGAAGCCTTTGGAAATCTTTTACAGCTCAGTCAAGTTCTTTAGTGACAGAGACGATGTTCTGCTGGTCTCTGAGGAAATTGGTCTGACTGAGGAGTTAGGATTTCGCCAGTGCGAATTGCCTACCGTGAGGAATATGATAAGCCCTGAGGAATTTGATGGTTCAAATTTCGACCGTTGCTGTGCTTTGCGCCAGCTGTCCAGATATCTTATCCACATAACGGTCATATCATTGGGGGGCATTTATGTCTCATCATGTCAGGTTGCACCCTGGCTATAAATAGCCGCCCCCAACAACCAATAGTTGGTTGGCTGCTCAGAGAGAGATTGACACTTGTCATTTGAGAGCAACCCATCCTCTGAGGACTTTGAGAGAAAATCATCAGTGAGGAAAAACCCCAAACCCCAAACCACCAAAATCCAAAGTGATTGAGCATCACTAAAGAGATTGTTACTGTGTGGAACCGATGCTTCTTACCTTTGAAGACTGTGTATCTTCCAGACGGTTAGGCGTCATGGTCTAGAACATCCAGTAGTAAATTGTGGATCACCGGGTGACTGAGTTTGTGAGGGTTTGGAAGTCTACCCTGAAGAGTTACCACGAGTGTTGGGCGAGGTCTGTGTGACCTTAGCTCAAGGAGAATACGGTAACAACTGTGTGTCCTGGGACTGTGTGTCCTTTGGTTTAAATACCAAGCCGCTCCGAAGCAGACGTATGACTGTCACAGCAGTTGGAACTGGGTCATCAAATCACTGTCTTCATCGAGCTCCTGGTTCTATTTCGTCAACCCCTACATTTCCTCGAAGTACTTGTTGATGAATCTGATCGATACTGTCTGAAGAACTAGCAAAGTGGCCCGCTCTTTGCACGGGCTAGTACTTAATATAGTTTGGTTGATATTATATTCAACAGTTGTTTGGGCTGGTCGTGAAGTGGTGATTTTAAGGATATAAGAGTTACCCCTTTAATGTTTCGGTGAGATATCTGGAGTGATGTGTACATGGTGTGTTGTTGGCTTGACAATCTCTTTGAGACATATTAAAGTTTCATATGTTTAGTATGTAACGTTTCCCCCAAGAAGTATCATAGGCATCAAATTTGAGTCAATATGGGTGATTTTGTAACGATCATATATTTTTGTTCATATTCCCATGAAGTAGATGTTAGCATGGATTTTTTTAAAGTTTGCATGACTATATTACACAATTTGCTCTAAAACTACGTATATGCACTATATATACTTTTTTCCCTAGATGATGTACATTAATAATAGGTGTTTTTTATAATTCGTAACTGATTTTTTAGAACAATTGATAACTGATTATTCTTACTTTTTGTAGTCAAATATTTTTTTCGTACTTGAATGATTACTTGGGATTTTATCCCAACAGGCTCAGCACAATGTCCAGGCATCTTTCACACTCCACGGTCCACATCTTCACACAGAGCCTGGTCTTGCCTGGTCCCCTTTGTCCCATTTTTCCTTTCCTTGCTTTTATGTGTTGACTCCTAGGTTGTTACCCTTGGTTGATGTCCAGCTAATCATAGAGCAAATACACCCTCCTTTCCTCTGTTGACTGCTTGATTGATGACGCTGACTGGTGTCTAGCTATGTAAAGAGCAACGTTGGTGCTGTTGCTGATTCGTTGTGGGCATGGATATCATCTCCCGTAGCCATCTTGAATCCAGACTGAGTTCATCCTCCAGAAAACACATCCATATCAGTGAATAACACTATAATAGAAGTCTTTTTTCCATGCCTTTAGAATTTTTATTTATATACTATGACCCTCCGTCCATCCTTTATTGCAACTCTCGAGAATGCTACGTATAGTTCTCCATGTGGAAACACGTGTTTAGGTAGAGATAGGACTAATATTTTGATCGGTAAGTCTCACCTTCACTTATTTATTTTCGTCACCGCACCATTGAACTAATATATAAATTGAGTTAGTTTTTGTTAGTGAGTAACCTTCCAGATCATGTTTTCATACCACCATGTATGCTGGCTGCTCTTGATCTTCAGTCGATTGACTTATGGCCAAGATACAAAATGATGATAGTAAGTTATGAAGGTCAAATACAAAGGCATAGGGTTAATTTGTCTATGCTCCCTCGACTTTTTTCTGGTCTTGGGACCGACATTGGCAGTGTTCGGCCCCCTGAAACCTATTAATTTTCAACAAACTAAATAAGAATGTTTGATTGCATTCGACATATAAAATATAACAATGTCCAGATGCTCTCACTATTCGTTGCACTATATATAAAGCTTGACGACGCAGATATAACATAATATAGATTTGTGAATGCTTGAAACCAAAACTATTTACACCAATTGTTACTCTGAGTGTATTTGGTATATATATATTGTTACAAAACATGCAAGGAACCTAATGAAATGTCATCCGCCTCGTGCCTAGAAGGCGGGTACTCGGTCACCCCACCATTAGCGTAATATTACAATAGTTGTTGCCTTCCATATAAATCTACTGTCGTAGGATCGAAAACCTCCCGATGTGCCTACTCTGGCGACACGAAGAAAATATCATGGAAGTTGGTGGATCGAAGGCTTGTAAGTCCGGAGGCAACAACCTGAAAGCCAAGATCGACGAAGCTACTGGATCGGAGGTTCGGACATGGGAGCGAGAATAGTGGTCGGGAGAAGAGTTTTATTTACCCTGGAGAAGGAGATCGGGAATTGGTGCCTTGAACATAGGATTTTCATTCTATAAAAAAAGATCGACAATTGATAATTTTTCTTTGTAGCTAGGCGGCGGCGAAGAGACCTCGGACCCGAAGCAAGTCTGGCAGCCCTGGTGTAGAGACTCATTGCGACGACCGCTATGTGAGGTCGAGGATTTATGAGACAACGGCTGCATGTGTTTTTGTTTTCTGAGGGAAGACGGCTGCAATCTTTTTTCTAGGAACATGAAAGGAAGGTGAGATATGTTAGTACTTTTTTCTGTACTTCCTCCGTTCGTAAATATAAGACTTTTTAGAGATTCTAATAGGACACTACATACGAAGCAAAATGAGTGAATCTATACTCTAAAATATGTCTATATGCATCTGTATGTAGTTCTTTATTGAAATCTTTAGAAATACTTATATTTAAGAACGGATGGAGTACATGAAATGCCGCTAAAAAAGATACGTGAGACGTAGTAGCTTTTTTTAGGGTTAAGATATAGTAGTAGCCATTTTGTACGTGAGATGTAGTAACTCTTAGTTTTTCATTTTGTTTTGAAGGATGTGAGATCTAGACCATGACATGTAGTTTTTTTTTTGTAGGATGTGAGATCTAATAGTTTTTTCTTTTAGGTTTTTTAAAAGGACTCGTAGATAGATATAAGATGTGTACGTATAATAAATCATAATAAATCGGATCCATCAGTTTTACATGCAGCTACGTGAGATCTTCTAGTTTTTTATTTTATTTTTTAGAGGGACATGCATATGGACACATGGTGTGTACTTTTTATAACTGCACGTATTCTTTATTTTAGGATTGAGTCGCACGTCCAGGCTAAGGATAGTTGCAGTTTTTTTTCATTTTGATGAGATGGAGCGCTTTTGAGGCAAAGGATAGGCCAGAACAATCACTAGTAATAGGCAAAGTGTTCTTGAGGGTACACAGGAATTTCGTCTAGTCACTTTTATCATGTTGGTTTAATTCGTGTTCGCTACTTTGATAATTTGATATGTGGGTGGACCGGTGCTAAGGTGTTGTTCTTACTTGAACTAACAACCTACTTATGATTAACCCCCTCGCAAGCATCCGCAACTACGAGAAAAGTATTAAGACAAAGTCTAACCATAGCATTAAACATGTGGATCCAAATCAGCCCCTTATGAAGTAGCGCATAAACTAGGGTTTAAGCTTCTGTCACTCTAGCAAGCCATCATCTAATAACTAATCCACAATGCATTCCCTTAGACCCATGAATGGTGAAGTGTCATGTAGTCGACGTTCACATGACACCACTAAAGGAATCACAACATACATATCATCAAAATATCGAACACATATCAAATTCACATGATTACTCGCAACATGACTTCTCCCGTGACCTCAAGAACAAAGGTAACTACTCACAAATAATAAAAATGCTCAAGATCAGAGGAGTATTTAATAGCATAAAGGATCTGAACATATAATCTTCCACCAAATAAAACATATAGTAATCAACTACGCAAGGTAATCAACACTACTAGTCACCCACAGGTACCAATCTGAGGTTCCGTTACAAAGATTGAACGCAAGAGATGAACTAGGGTTTGAGAGGAGATGGTGCTGTTGAAGATGTTGATGAAGATTGTCCTCCCAAAGATGAGAGGGGTGTTGGTGATGACGATAGCTTCGATTTCCCCCTCCTGGAGGGAAGTTCCCCCGGCGGAATCGCTCCGCCGGAGGGCAAAAGTGCTCCTGCCCAAGTTCCGCCTCGAGGCGGCGGCGCTTCATCCCAAACGTCCTCCTCTTATTTTTTCTAGGTTTTTTGGGAATTTATACCAGAAGATGGGCACCGGAGGTGGGCCTGGGTGAGCACAACCCATCAGGGCGCGCCCAGGGGTGCGTGGCGCGCCCTGGTGGGTTGTGCCCACCTGGTGGGCCTCCCCCGGTAGTTTTCGGCGCCAGTATTTTTTATTAAATGCAAAAATAATCTCCGTAAATTTTCAGCTTCATTGGAGTTGTGCAGAATAGGTATCTCTGACGTGCTTTTCTTGGGTCCAGAATTCCAGCTGCCGGTATTCTCCCTCATGGTGTAAACCTTGCATATTATGAGAGAAAAGGCATTAGAATCACTCCCCAAAGCATTATTATTCAACAAAACAAAGTAAATAACAGTAGGAAATCATGATGCAAAATGGACGTATCAACTCCCCCAATCTTAGACCTCGCTTGTCCTCAAGCGAAAGCTGATATTTAAAAGCATGTCCACATGGTTTGAGAGAGAGGTGTCGATAAAAACAAAATACGGACATAGAAGCATCATGCTTATTATCATAACAGCAATAAACTCTAACATAGGAACTTATTTCAATACGTTTTAATCATATAGATTCTCATGAACAAGTAACAATTCATCACAACATAGAAGTATGAAGCATAAACCTTATTGGGAACCAACAAACTATGTTCTCAGTCAACTTCGCAACTACAATTCATCATATTTTCAGGAAGGGTCTCATGTAGGAGCCTTTTGGCAAGTCCACATACTCAACCATCATTTAGTCTTCTATGATTGCTAACGCTCACGGCATACCTATGAACAAAAAGTTTCAACCGGACACGTAGGAAGATAGGGGCTTATAATTTTGCCTCCCAACTCACTCACCTCAAGGGTGATGTCAACAATAATAACTCATGCCCACCCACATCCAACTGGATATATGTGCCTAGAACTTTCCTCACCACATGATGCTTGCAATAGAAAAAACATAAAAAGGAATGGGGAAGAATACTTTGACTCTTGCATAAAAGTAAAAGATAGGCCCTTCGCAGAGGGAAGCAGAGGTTTTCATGCACTTATTGGTTTGTATGCCCAATCCCTTAATGTAAAAGAACGTCATGCTATATTGCCCCCTATGATAGCAACCTTTATTATGCATACTGTCGCTTTTATTACTTCGCCATCATAAGTTCGTATAACGCTCAATTTTCTCTTACACTAATTGATCAAAACACTTTTAGAAGCAATTTTTATTGCCTTATTGCACCGATGACAACTTACTTGAAGGATCTTTCTCGATCCATAGGTAGGTATGGTGGACCCTCAAAGAAAGAGTTTGGTTTGAGTTTTTGGATGAACAAGTAGTATCTCTACTTAGTGCGGAATTTTTGGCTAGCAAAGATATTGGGCAAGCACCACATGTTAAAGGATCTATGACAATATAACTTATATGTGGATATGAACAAACATAAATCATTACGTTGTCTTCCTTGTCCAACGTCAACAATTTTGACATATAATATTTGATGGGGGTCACAATCATAAAAGATGTACAAGATAGTGTATTTGCATGTGAATCTTCTCTTCCCTTATTAATTCTTTCATGAATTGCATCGTTGACCAATGCTATGTTTGTCAATCTCCAACAAACTTTACTACTTATACTTTTCCTTATGTGATGTCATTACTCACCATAAGATTAGCATATGATTTTTTTTCATTTGTTTCTTTTCCTTTATTTGATTGCAACAAGAAAGTAGAGAGGCAAAAACTCAAACTAAACTTTATTATATAACTTTCACTCGATTACATAGATAGATAGGCCACGGAACTAACACACGAAAATAGATCATACTAGAAATTCTATTCAACTAAAGCAAAGGGAAACTAAGGATCGAACTAAAATAAGTAAAGGTGAATAAAAGTGGTGGTGATACGATACCGGGGCACCTCCCCAAAGCTTGGCTTAAGCCAAGGGGAGTGCCCATACCCGTGTGCTCAAGTCTCCTTTGGTGGTGTGATGAAGAAGGTGGAGTTGTTGATGTAGGTGGTGGTGATGATGTAGTAAGCTTGTCCTCCAGCTTCCAGGGCAAGGGCTCCCCATCAAAGGTTGACGAGAGAGTCCCCTGAGTCCTGTAACTGGCAGCTAAACTCATACCTTTAAATCTCGCTTCATATTCGAAGACTTGGTTTTGAAGATCATAAACTTGGCTCTGCAAAAAATTAATTTGCTCGTTGAGGGTGGAGATGATGTCCTTCACAGACCGGCCATCCACCATCTGATCACGGGTGAATTCCGTGATCATGGAGTGATTGGCACTAAGTCCACGCTCCACCATCTTCTGGCACTTGAAGATTTCATGTTCCACCACCTCAAGCCTAGCCTCCACGCTTCCGGTCTTCTTGGGTCCTTGAACATCGCGGATGTGGAGCACCCCCTCACGCATCTCAATGGCTTGAGGGTGCTTCATCACCTCCGGCAAGTACGGGTTGATGACCTTCTCGATGAACTTGTCTTTTGAGGAGCTTGGTGGAGCCATGGAGATCTAGATCTAACGAGAAAACATCAAGAAACAAGAACAGAGGATTTTTCTGCGATGCGGTCATCAAAACAGTCGGGGGTATATATAGAGAATTTTTATTCTTGGGAAACAAGTATTTGGAAGGAAAACGGAGTCGGGAAGGCATCCGAGGTGGGCACAACCCACCCGGGCGCGCCCAGGGGTGCCTGGCGCACCCTGGTGTATCGTGCTCACCTCGATCACCTTCCGGTTTATTTTTTTTATCTCTAAAATTCTATAATATTCCAAAACTGACAAAAAATATTTTTGCGGATTTTTCGGAGTCCGTTTACTTACCGTATCACATACCTCCTATTTTTAAGTATCTTGGAGTGTTCAGAAGGTTTCCTTTATGTGTTCCTCCGGTGTCATCGTTTGGATAACATTGCTTTCAACGTTAATAGGGGTACCTGAGATATAATGCTTAATTCTTTGTCCATTGACCACCTTCGGGTTAGTACCTTCGGCGTTATTAATCTTGATAGCTCCAGAACGATAAACCTCTTTGATAATATATGGTCCTTCCCATTTTGAGAGAAGCTTTTCTGCAAAAAATCTTAAACGAGAGTTGAACAAAAGAACATAATCTCCTATTTTGAATTCCCGCTTTTGGATTCTTTTGTCATGCCATCTTTTTACTTTTTCTTTGAATAGCTTGGCATTTTCATAGGCTTGAGTTCTCCATTCATCTAGTGAGCTAATATCAAATAACCTCTTTTCACCGGCAAGTTTGAAATCATAGTTGAGTTCTTTAATTGCCAAAAATGCTTTGTGTTCTAGTTCTAGAGGCAAATGACAAGCTTTCCCATATACCATTTTGTATGGAGACATACCCATAGGATTTTTATAAGTTGTTCTATAGGCCCAAAGTGCATCATCTAATTTCTTAGACCAATTCTTACGAGACCTACTGATGGTTTTTTGTAATATTAATTTTATTTCTCTATTGCTAAGTTCAACTTGACCACTAGATTGAGGATGATAGGGTGATGCAATTCTATGGTTAACATCATATTTAGCAAGCATCTTACGGAAAGCACCATGGATAAAGTGTGAACCACCATCGGTCATTAAATATCTAGGGACTCCAAACCTCGGGAAGATAACCTCTTTAAGCATTTTAATGGAGGTGTGGTGATCGGCACTACTAGTTGGAATAGCTTCTACCCACTTAGTGACATAATCTACCGCAACCAGAATATGAGTGTACCCGTTAGAGGAAGGAAAAGGCCCCATATAATCAAAACCCCAAACGTCAAATGGTTCAACAACGAGTGAATAATTCATAGGCATTTCCTGACGCTTACCGATATTACCAATTCTTTGACATTCATCACAAGACAAGACAAACTTACGAGCATCCTTGAAGAGAGTAGGCCAATAAAAACCAGATTGCAATACCTTATGAGCAGTTCTATCTCCCGCATGCTGTCCTCCATAAGCTTCGGAATGACATTTCCGTAGGATTTGTTCCTGTTCATGCCCAGGTACACAACGTCTAATAATACCATCTACTCCTTCTTTATAAAGATGTGGGTCATCCCAAAAGTAATGTCTCAAGTCATAGAATTTTTTTCTCTTTTGTTGATAAGTAAAGCTAGGTGGTATATATTTAGCGACAATGTAGTTAGCATAATCAGCATACCAAGGTGTGCGTTGTGAGACACTTATTGCAGCTAGCTGTTCGTCAGGGAAACTATCATCAATAGGTAGTGGGTCATCAAGAACATTTTCTAACATAGACAAGTTGTCAGCTACGGGGTTCTCGGCTCCTTTCCTATCAACGATGTGTAAATCAAATTCTTGGAGCAAAAGAACCCACCTAATGAGTCTAGGTTTAGCATCTTTCTTTTCCATAAGGTATTTTATAGCAGCATGTTTGGAGTGAACAATGACTTTGGAATCAACAATATAGGATCTAAATTTATCACAAGCAAACACAACTGCTAAAAATTCTTTTTCAGTAGTAGCATAGTTTCGTTGGGCACTGTCTAGAGTTTTACTAGCATAATGGATAACATTCAATTTCTTATCAACTCTTTGTCCTAGGACAGCACCAACAGCATAATCACTAGCATCACACATAATTTCAAAAGGCAAGTTCCAATCAGGTGGTTGAACAATAGGTGCAGAGGTTAAGGCTTTCTTAAGTGTTTCAAAGGCTTCCACACAATCATCATCAAAAACAAAAGGAATATCCTTTTGCAAAAGATTAGTAAGAGGCCTAGAAATTTTAGAGAAGTCTTTAATGAACCTCCAATAAAAACCAGTATGACCAAGGAAACTTCGAATACCTTTAATATCTTTAGGACATGGCATTTTCTCAATTGCATCAACTTTAGCTTTATCAACCTCAATACCTCGTTCAGATATTTTATGCCCCAAGACAATGCCTTCATTAACCATAAAGTGGCACTTCCCCCAATTCAAGACAAGATTAGTTTGTTCACATCTCTGCAAAACTCGATCAAGGTTGCTTAAGCAATCATCAAAAGAAGTTCCGTAAACGGAAAAATCATCCATGAAAACCTCCACAATCTTTTCACAAAAGTCAGAGAATATAGCAGTCATACATCTTTGAAAGGTAGCAGGTTCATTGCATAAACCAAAAGGCATACGTCTATAAGCATAGGTTCCAAAAGGGCAAGTAAAGGTAGTTTTCTCTTGATCATATTGTGACACAGGTATTTGAGAGAAACCAGAATATCCATCTAAGAAGCCAAAGTGTATGTGCTTAGATAGTCTCTCTAACATTTGGTCAATGAACGATAGAGGGTAATGATCTTTCCTAGTAGCTTTATTTAATTTTCTAAAATCAATTACCATTCTATAGCCAGTAACAATACTTTGTGGAATGAGTTCATTCTTATCATTAGGACCAACGGTAATACCTCCTTTCTTAGGGACACAATGAACGGGACTTACCCATCTACTATCAGCAATAGGATAGATTATACCTGCTTCCAGAAGTTTTAGTATTTCAGTTCTTACCACTTCCTTCATCTTAGGATTCAATCGACGTTGGTGATCAACAACGGGTTTAGCATCAGGTTACATATTGATCTTGTGCTGACATAGAGTGGGACTAATGCCCTTAAGATCATCAAGAATATATCCAATAGCAGCCTGGTGCTTCCTTTGAACTTTTAATATCTTTCTTCTTCATGTTCTGAAATGTTAGCACTAATAATAACAGGATATATCTTTTTCTCATCAAGATAAGCATACTTCAATGTGTCAGGCACTTGTTTCAATTCAAACACAGGATCACCTTTAGGTGGAGGAGGACCTCTAACAGTTTCAATAGGCAAACTGTGTTTCAAGAGAGGTTGTTGTTCGAAGAAAATTTGATCTATTTAATTTCTTTCACGCAAATGCATATCATTTTCATGGTCGAGCAGATATTGTTCTAATGGATCAGTAGGAGGCACGACAATAGAAGCAAGACCAATTATTTCATCCTTACTAGATAACTCTTTATCACGGGGTTGTCTACTAAACTTGGAAAAATTAAACTCATGGGACACATTACCAAAACTAACACCGACAGTTTGTTTTTCACAATCTATCTTAGCATTTACGGTGCTCAAGAAAGGTCTACCAAAGATAATGGGACAAAAGTCATCTTGTGGGGAACCAAGGACTAGAAAATCAGTAGGATATTTTACTTTCCCGCACAAGACTTCAACATCTCTAACAATGCCAAGTGGTGTGATAGTGTCTCTATTAGCAAGTTTAATAGTGACATCAATGTCTTCCATTTCAGCAGGTGCTATTTCATACATAATTTCTTGGTATAAGGTAAAAGGGATAGCACTCACACTAGCACCTAAATCACATAAACCATGATAGCAATGATCTCCTATTTTGACTGAGATGACAGACAAGCCTTCTATGGGTCTATGTTTATCTTTTTCATCAGGTTTAGCAATTCTAGCGGCTTCATCACAGAAGTAGATAACATGCCCATCAATATTTTCTACCAAGAGATCTTTAACCATAGCAACACTAGGTTGTACTTTAGTTTGCTCAGGGGGTTTAGGTGCTCTTATATTACTTTTATGAACCACAGTTGATACCTTAGCATGTTCCTTTATCCTAACAGGGAAAGGTGGTTTTTCAATATAAGCGGTAGGCACAACTGGATCAACATTGTAAAAGATGGTTTCTTCTTTAGCTATGACCGGTTCTTTAATTTCTTCTTTAATAGGGGGGTGATATTTAAACCACTTCTCCTTAGGGAGATCAACGTGAGTAGCAAATGCTTCGCAGAAAGAGGCTACTATTTCAGAGTCAAGTCCATATTTAGTGCTAAACTTGTGAAAAGCATCGGTATTCATAAAAGATTTAACACAATCAAATTCAAGCTTTATACCTGACTCATTACCTTCGTCGAGTTCCCAATCTTCAGAGTTGCGTTTAATTCTTTCTAAGAGATCCCACTTGAATTCAATAGTCTTCATCATATAAGAACGAGCACAAGAAGTATCGAGCATGGATTGATCATTATGAGAAAACCGAGCATAAATTTTTTGAATGATAACTTCCCTCGGAATGTCATGATTGGGGCATGAATATAACATTGACTTAAGCCTCCCCCAAGCTAGAGCGATACTTTCTCCTTCACGAGGCCAAAAATTATATATATATATAATTCCGATCACGATGAACTAGATGCATAGGATAAAACTTTTGATGGAATTCCAATTGCAAACGATTCCAGTTCCACGATCCAAGATCATCACATAGCCTATACCATGTCAATGCTTTTCCCTCCAAAGATAAAGGGAAAACCTTCTTCTTAACTTCATCTCCGGGTAAACCTGCAAGCTTAAATAATCCACAAATCTCGTTAACATATAAAAGGTGCATATCAGGATGTTCAGTTCCATCTCCTACATAAGGTTTAGCAAGCAGTTGTTCTAGCATACCCGAAGGAATTTCATAAGTAACATTTTCATTAGGTGTTATAGATTGAGGGGTAACTAATTGTGATTCCGGTCGAGGTGAAGATACCCCGAACAAACCCCTCAAAGGATTGTTCTCCATGGTAGCAAGTAGCAATAAATTTCAGCACGTTGTATAAGTTTTTCCTTACCGATTTTCCACTTACCAAGAGCGCTTCACTCCCCGGCAACGGCGCCAGAAAAGAGTCTTGATGTCCCACAAGTATAGGGGATCAATCGTAGTCCTTTCGATAAGTAAGAGTGACGAACCCAACGAGGAGCAGAAGGAAATGACAAGCGGTTTTCAGCAAGGTAATTTCTGCAAGCACTGAAATTGTAGGTAACAGATAGTTTGATAGCAAGATAATTGGTAACGAGCAAGTAACGGTAACGGTAAGCAAGGTGCAGCAAGATTTCCCAATCCTTTTGAGGCAAAGGACAGGCCAGAACAATCACTAGTAATAGGCAAAGTGTTCTTGAGGGTACACGGGAATTTCGTCTAGTCACTTTTATCATGTTGGTTTGATTCGTGTTCGCTACTTTGATAATTTGATATGTGGGTGGACCGGTTCTAAGGTGTTGTTCTTACTTGAACTAACAACCTACTTATGATTAACCCCCTCGCAAGCATCTACAACTATGAGAAAAGTATTAAGACAAAGTCTAACCATAGCATTAAACATGTGGATCCAAATCAGCCCCTTACGAAGTAGCGCATAAACTAGGGTTTAAGCTTCTGTCACTCTAGGAAGCCATCATGTAATAACTACTCCACAATGCATTCCCTTAGGCCCATGAATGGTGAAGTGTCATGTAGTCGACGTTCACATGACACCACTAAAGGAATCACAACATACATATCATCAAAATATCAAACACATATCAAATTCACATGATTACTCGCAACATGAGTTCTCCCGTGACCTCAAGAACAAAGGTAACTACTCACAAATAATAAACATGCTCAAGATCAGAGGAGTGTTGAATAGCATAATGGATCTGAACATATAATCTTCCACCAAATAAACCATATAGTAATCAACTACGCAAGGTAATCAACACTACTAGTCACCCACAGGTACCAATCTGAGGTTCCGGTACAAAGATTGAACGCAAGAGATGAACTAGGGTTTGAGAGGAGATGGTGTTGTTGAAGATGGTGATGAAGATTGGCCTCCCAAAGATGAGAGTGGTGTTGGTGATGACGATAGCTTCGATTTCCCCCTCCTGGAGGGAAGTTCCCCCGGCGGAATCGCTCCGCCGGAGGGCAAAAGTGCTCCTGCCCAAGTTCCACCTCGACGTGGTGGCGCTTCGTCCCGAAAGTCCTCCTCTTATTTTTTCTAGGTTTTTTGGGAATTTATACCAGAAGATGGGCACCGGAGGTGGGCCTGGGTGAGCACAACCCATAAGGGCGCGCCCAGGGGTGCCTGGCGCGCCCTGGTGGGTTGTGCCCACCTGGTGGGCCTCCCCCGATAGTTTTCAGCACCGGTATTTTTTATTAAATGCAAAAATAATCTCCGTAAATTTTCAGCTTCATTGGAGTTGGGCAGAAAAGGTATCTCTGACGTGCTTTTCTTGGGTCCAGAATTCCAGCTGCCGGTATTCTCCCTCTTGGTGTAAACCTTGCATATTATTAGAGAAAAGGCATTAGAATCACTCCCCAAAGTATTATTATTCAACAAAACAAAGTAAATAACAGTAGGAAATCATGATGCAAAATGGACGTATCAATGACTATGCTACTGCTCTGTTTCACATGCACTTGAGTACTTATTCCGCTGCTAGTAGTTCGTCACCTAGCAAATTCCTCAACTAGTAATTCCTCAGTGACGAATTTGTAAACATCACCTATTCACCCCCCTCTAGTCGATATAATGCACTTTCACTTTTCCTAAACATAGGTTTGCTTGTCGTTGTAGTTTCATCTGTAATCATGCATTTGCTTATGGAATGAACAAGTTTATTTCTGGTACACTATTGCAATTCTCCATTAGAATTCAATGTAGTTCTCTTTAGAATACACTGCAGTTCTATTTAGAAAACACTGCAGTTATAAGCTACAAAAATACACGATGCACTAGTACAAACGTATCAGAGTTAGTATGTCAACCAGTCACGTAAATATGCAGTGCACTAGTACATGTAGAACAGAATGTCAACAACTGCCGTGAACTTCATATGTTAACACAAAAAGAATACATAGAAAAAGAAAATGCATAAAAAAATTGCATGTGAAAATAAAATATGAAGTAGCTGCAGTGCACAAAATGTTAGGAAAAACATGCAGTGCTTTTATTTACGTATATGTAGTATAGATTGTGGATACATGTAGTGCTCAAAAACAAGAAAGATTTCTTTAAAAAAAATTGAATAATCACAACTAAAAAATGTTGGGGGGCGGGGGTCCCCCCAACCCCCCCCCCCATCCCTTACCCACAGCCACTAACTCCAGAAACTTCACATAAAAAATACTACCCACTAGAAGTAAAAAAACAAATGCAGTTCGAAGCCTATAGTGATGAAATTTGTTATAAAAAACAAACTAGTTCTTTACTTTTACAATGCAGTTCTACTTCTGCTAAACAGCAATGCGGTTCACCTAAAAAATGTAGTTACCTTTCTAATAAACTGTAGTGCGGTTACATTAAAAAAGTGCAACCACATAAATTCAGCAAAATCTATGCATTTAATTATGTACCAAATTTGGTCTCTGATATAATGTTGTCTGCTCACAAAAAGCACATACCGCACATTTCAATCAAAAGTAAAAATACGAATGCAGTATACAAAATTAATAAATGAAGGTCACATGTGTTAAAGAAGAAAGTGTTGTTTTGTTTGAAATATAGTTCCCTTCTACCGCCTACCACCTACAACAACATTTAATACAGTACTGTAAAACTGCCTACATAAAACACATCCACTCGTCCTCCACACCAACACAACGGACGCCTCTTCTTCTTATCTCCAAAAAACAGATCTAGGGTTATACCAACTCCCCCTCCTGCTCCCTACTGTTCAACAGAACTCACCATGGAAGACCGTTCCTGCAGCTGCCTGGCAAGGATGATGCCGATAGCGGAGGCATGCCTGTACTCTGATGGTCTGGAGCTCACCCAGACTGAACGACGTGCCCAGCTTTCGTGCCTGCTCACCGAGAACCATGGGTTTAGGGCCCCATTTCTCCACCGCCTCACAGCTGCAGACCTGCAGGATTCATGGGTATGTCTTTCAAAAATTTGTTCTTCAACATTTTAGGTTGCAAATCAAAAAAAATGTATATTTCCGTCACCTTATCCAGTCTTCCAACAATGTTTAGTAATAGCACTGCGTGATTCCATTTAATTTTCTTTCGGTCCAAAACCGTTAGCTGTACATACTAATTAGATCCGAACCTGTGAAGATTGAACACAACACCGGATCAAAGCAGTTCCATCACGCATCGATGCTCTTCTCTTGTTGATAAAATCCAGTAACTATTAACAGATCTTGCAGTGCGGTAGTGCTAAAAGGAATACTATGTATTTTACCAGAGTTACCGGTCAAGTATGTTCATATTTTGATTCACAAATTGCACCTGTTTTTATTAGTACTAGCCATATTTCCAAATAAATTTAACTTTATGCATACAAAGATTGTACTAAGATGTAGCAAACTATGTGGTGCTAACTCGTACAGATTGTTTTTCTTTCCATGGCCAACTGCAGAAACTGCCATCACAATAAGGTTTGCTGCTCCAAGCTCAGGGAGGCTTAAATTGGAGACAGTGCACAAGAATGGGTATGAAGAAATGCAAGTTGACTACCAAATTGACTATGATGGCTGCTTCAACATAGCTGCTGGCTGGAAGGAGTTTGTCTCCCTGAATGGATTTGAGGCGGGAGAAGCGGTCACAGTGATGTTCTATAGGGAAGAACAGTCTCTGAAATTTATGATATTTGCTTTGTAGGCCGTCTAAGTTAAAGTAAGCCCTTTGCGGCACATCTGTAATGCTTGCTTATGATGCATGCTTTCAACATTATGCTTATCAGACAGCGCAAATATATGTTCTTTAGTCAGTTTGAACGGTCCCTTTTTTAATGTATGTGAACTGATCTGCATTAATTTACTGCTATTTTCCCAAGCTGCTTGGAGAATTGCTGTTACACCTTACCTGCATACTTTCTAAAAGAAATTCATGGTGCACTAAATAAAAAAACTGCAGTGCTATAGGTAGTAACACTGCAGTTCAATTGTCGAAACTGTGTAGTTCAAATCTAAAATTTTAAAACTTGTCGAAGTATGTAGTTCTCTTGTAAACAAAATACAGTACTATACTGAACACATTGCATTTCATTTCACGGCAGAATGCGTCTGCCAAAATTTAAATGCCACAAACTGTAATGATAACTGCACTTCAATTGCATTCCAGTACTTATAAGCCTGCAATACACTGTGGAAATAAGAAGAGAATTGCAACAATCACAGCATCAAAAAAACAAAGACCAAGACATATGCGCGACAAAGAAAAGTCACAAACAGCCAATCGCCGATCTGATAGAACGCGTAATCAACATGCAAAAACAAATCAATTTTGAAAAAAGGCCGCAACAAATTCAATCGAGCTTGCGGTCAAAAAAACAGAAGCGCATGAACAACCATATTTTTTTCCAAAATTTAACCTAAAATACAACGATTACAGACGCAATTCCGTAGATTAAAACGTAACAAAGACTCAAATTACTAGTTTCAAACCGCATCAACGCACGAAATCAAAAAACAAAACTGTACACAAGAGCAGACGAAGCTCATAACACCCGCGCAATCGATTTCACCAAATTTGACACCTAACTACAAAATAATACACAGATTCAGACAAAACAGGGATATTAAACAAACACTATCTAATAATTTCTACTTACAAACCACGTTCCGCCACAAGAAAAACAGATCACACGCGAACACGGACGAATAGAGGATAGCTCGTCCGCCAAATCGGTCAATTTGTGGAGATTTTAGTAAGAATACAGGTAAAACACACATAATAATGGACAAAGCGCATCTAGAAACAAGTAGAATCATCCCGCAACACTCGATCCATCCAGAACACACAAGCAGGCCGCCAGAAATGAAGAAGTTCTGTCGTCTGGCATTGCACTGTTCACTCGATAGGGATGCAGTGCACTCTGCATCTCTATAAAATGAGCACTGCAATGTCAGCAGAAAAAACTGAATGCGTTTTTTGGGCACTAATTTCTCTCCAATTTCTAAACCGTTTGTCGGAACGAGGCATATAATATAACGTTGGATAGCTATGTAAAATGCGCAAATTTGCCATGTTGAACACTTTTGGAGATTCCTCGCGGTTTAAGAGCAGTTTCGAAAACGGTGGGCGCCTAACGAGTGGCAGAGAGCGTATTTTCGCGTTTTTTTCTAAACCGCTCGTCGAAATGAATCAAATGAGACGGCATTGGAACGATATCGTCGAGGCGTAACCTTTTCATGTAGAATAGTCTCTCTATTTTTTTACGATTTGAGAGCAGTTTCAAATTTAGCGAAACGCAGAATTCTGTTTTTCATTTTTTTTATTTTTCGGTACGGTTTTCGCTGTAGTTTTTTAACTGTTTGTTGGAACGAGGCGTGTGATACGGCGTTGGAAATCTGTGTAATAGGTGGCAACTTTCATATGTTGGGCATTTGTTGAGATTCCTCGCGTTTTTAAATGAATTTTGAAAATGGTGCGGCTGCCTACGAGTGGCAGCGAGCGTATTTTCGTAAAAAAATTCAAACCGCTCGTCGGAACGATGCAAATGATATGGCGTTGGAAATACATTGACGAGGCGCAACTTTTTCATGTAGAACACTCTCTATAATTCCTTACGGTTTAAGAGTAGTTTTGAAATTACCGAAATGCGGACACTCTGTTTTTCTCGACACCAAAAACGACGCGTGAACCGCGTCAGACAGAAGAAAGCACCGCTTCAGATCGAAAAACGCACTGCATCTGAAGGGCAAGTGAACTTCTTGGTTTTTTGTGACAAACATAAATTTTCCAAGGCGAAGAAGTGGAGTGCGCTTCACGTCGGGCGTAAGTGAACCGCAACGCTACCGAAAGCGAACCACATTACTTTTTCCATTTTCGCTAAATTTTTATGACCCACATTGGTTACAAGTGAACCGCAATATTACCCAAACTAAACCACGACACTACCGAAACTGAACCTCAGTTCTACCGAAGTGAACCACATTAGTTTTTGTTGTCTTTTATCATACTTATTATTATTTTTACCCGTGTAGACCGGGCGAGTGGACTGCAGAGACTGAGCAAGTGAGCTACGTCTAACAAGAAGCGAGCTTCTCTCAGATGTTTTTATTTCTGTTTCCCAAATGAGCCACAAAGGAGTTTTAGAACGAACTACATTAGAGAACAAAGTGAGCTTCAAGGCATACACATCAATCTGATTGTTTTACACAGCCACACATACAAAATCTGCACTCTCCACCGGCCGAAACTCCATCTAGAAAACCCAACCGCACCACACCAATGGACAAACTTTATTTTTTTGTACTTCAAACTGAACCACCGAAGGATTTAAGGAACTGCATCCATAATTAATCCATTTTTTGTGAAAGTGAACTATATACAAAATAAAAACAAAGTACACAAAAAGAGATTTGTTGCGTACTGCACGCATATGTCCACCGCACCGCACGCCACAACCGATAGACTGCAGCCACATGCGCATCGCACCTCACGCCACACCAGCGGACTTCATGGCTCTGCTACCAAACATAACACGCATCTCTTTGTTTTGTGTCTCTGCCTATGGCCGCCAATAGACACACATACATCCATTCATTGTTTTACACAGGCACACACACAGACATACACACAAAATCATCACGGGCACCCAGCTGAACTGCAATGGAGGGTCAACTGAGCTGCAATTTGGTCACAAACCTCCTACAAACATAGTAAGAAAGGAAATCCACAGGAAGAGATCGGTCTGCATTGACATTACCTGGTGATAGAGGCCGTTGGACTCGTAGAGAGTGTCGTTACCGTTGTACAGGAGGCCCTGCCAGGAAGAGGTTGTGCACTGCACACGAGGGGTGGAATCTGAACATCGCAACACTCGTGCCATCCGCGCACACAAGCTGCACGCAATGCGTCGGCGAGCTGCTCACGCACGCGCACGCGAGCTGCACGCCACGAGTCACTATGGTTAGCCCCATCGAGCTGGTGGGAGGACGTCGCGAATTGGACATGGAAGACACTCGAGGAGGGAGCACGGCGTCACATGGAACCTGCTGCCGCCCGCGAGGAAGATGGGTGGGGTAGAGCTCCCGGATCCGCAACAGAGATGCGAGGCGAGTGGCCTGGCCGGATCAGGCGCCAAGCGAGGCATGGCACGACGGAGATCACCGGAATCCAGTGCCCCCGAGGCATGGGACGGCGGCCCCATAAGGTGGGTATGAGTTGGTCGGAGGCAAGCGAATCATCGGTGTGACGGCGTCGGGCGCGAGATGTGGCTGCGAGTGTGGTGCACCGCCGCGGGTGGGGAGGTAGCCGGGGATGAGGTGTGCCGTCGCGGGAGGGAGGTGGTTTATGCGCGGCCGGCGGGGAGAGGTGGGGGTGGGGTGCGGAGCCGCGTGGTCGGGGGCTGACCCGTGGTTGCCGGCGAGATCCCGGCAGGTGGTGGCCGGCGGCGGGGCTTGGGGTTGGTGGTGATGGTGGGCTACGGCGGCGCGGGCCTCTGGGGTGGGGCGGCGCGGGTAGGTAGCACGTGGGGTGCGAGAGAGAAACTGTGACCAGGGAAGAAGGTGGGGGGGGTGGGGGATGGATAAGGTTGGAGGTGGGCTGGGGTGGGGTCTTTTTTTCTTTCTACCTTTTGCAGTTCGGTGGGGTTCGGGTCGTTGGTTTGGTTAGCTGTTGTTAGAATAAGAAAATGATGTATGAATAAGACTCTTAAAGGGTGGTGTCAAAATAGTATATTTATATAGAAAGAGAGAGAGATCTAGCTACTGCTATGGACCCGTAGAGATCATTGTATTGAAGATCATGGAGAGAGAAAGATAGCTATCTAGCTACTACTATGGACTCGTAGGTCCGATATGAACTACTAACACATCATCATGGAGGCAGAAAGGTTGATGAAGATGGCGTCCTTGATGGATTCCCTCCTCTGGCAGAGCATCGGGAAAAGCCTCTAGATTGGATCACGGATGAACAGAGGTTTGTGGCGGCGATAAAATTGTTTCGGATCTTGCTCCGGGGGTTTCTGAATCTTTATGAATATATAGCTTTGGAAATAGGTTAACCAGAGCCTCAGGGGCCCCACAAGCTCACATGGCGCACCATACCCCTGGGGGCGCACTACCAGAGCTTGTGGGCCCCTCGGGCATCATCCAATGTCGCCCTGAAGCTTCTAGGGTCTCTTGTATTCCATAAAAAATCACCATAATGTTTCATCATGTTTGGACCTCGTTTAGTACGGTTTTTCTATGAAACAAAGAAATAAGCAAAAAATTGAAATTGGCACTGAGCACTAAGTTAATAGGTTAGTCCCAAAAAATGATATAAAATGGCATATAAGCATACAAGATTGATAATATAATAGCATGAAGCAAGTAAAAATTATAGATACTTTGAAGACGTATCACATGACCAGGGGGAACCCATGCTACCAGGTCGCGTGGCACCCTGGTGGCCCCCTCTGCTGCATCTTCGGTTCACCGGTCTTCTATTTCTTCTTAAGAATTCCTCAAAACTCCTCGTTCAATTTGGAGCATTTTTATTTCAGCACTAAAATAGGACCATGGCAGTTCTGCTGAAAACAACGTCAGTCCGGGTTAGTTTCATTCAAATCATGCAAATTAGAGGCCAAAACAACATCAAAAGTGTTTGGAGAAGTAGATATGCTTGAGATGTAACACAATCCAAGTATGAAATCCATGCTTATATCATCCCAAAGTGCATATGGTATTGGTACATGCATGTATAAACTATGGGATTGAGATTTTAACTTAGCCTTGCGGCATTCATCAGAACTGTTGGTGAAGCAGCTCACATCGTGAAACATCTTGGGAAAACAGTACTTGTTGGCGAGAGTGGCAAAAGTCTTGTCACGGCGGAAGTTCCTCTAATACCTCCACCGTGTGACTCTTACAACAAGGAATGCAAAGAGCGCTTGGGCATGTAAAGCTTGTTAGCACACATAAGATATTCTTCTTTCAAATAGTAACACCCCCAATAATTGTTAGCTTGACATTTAGCATAAGGAAGCGCAAAGAATGTATCATGCTCATAAAGATCTTTGATATGTTCAAAACCAATGAAATTAACTCTAATTGAGTAACCAACGTGCATTTGGGGGAAAGGGCATCCATCACAATATTTTCGTTACCTAAGGTATTTGATGACATAAGTAAAAGACTATATAAATTCACTCCATTTAGCATGTCGTTTATTCAACGTAGTTTGGACTCTTAGTACTTAAGAGTTTCATGACCAGAATGAATAGAAAATTCTTTAGGCCTAAGGTAATGCTCCCAAACATGCAAAATGTGCATTAAGTATAGATTCCTTATCCTAAATATGATAGTTAATTGAGATTTGAATAGTTTTTTTTTACTAAAATAAGTAATTGGTCGCCACCCTTGCATTAACACATCACCCATGCCATTACCGCTAGCATCACAATGCACTTCAAAGGTTTTATCAAAGTTGGGTAAAGTAAGCAAAGGTGGATGAATTAGCAAATTCTTAAGCTCATTTAATTCTTTATCTTGTGAAGGTCCCCATATGAAAGGCACATTCTTCTTACTCAAATCATGTAAAGGCGAAGCAATCATGCTAAAGTCTTTCAAAAAGTGACAGTAAATCCGACTAGTCCAAGGAAACTACACACTTGGTTTAAGTTTGTAGGTTCGCATCAAGTTTATTTCATCAATTTTAAATTCATCCACTTAAATGCCCTTATAAGACACTACAAATGCTAAGAATATGTGCACTTATCAAGACAAGCATATAGTTTTTCACTGCAAAGAATTTGCAATACTTATCTAACATGTTTCATATGACCTTCAAGGGTTTCACTATAGACAAGGATGCCATCATAATAGGAAAGTACACATTTGCCTACTAATTTCCTAAGCACATGATGCATCAATCACATAAAAGTACTAGGAGCTTGCATCAAACTCCGTTAATTTCACTATACACCAAATGGCATGACTAACTAGAATAAGTATGCAAAACCTCAAAGGAGTTTGAAGCAAGCATCAAGGAGCTGGAATTAACATTTTAAATTGTCAAAGGGTTTTACTTTGTTAGAATGATAAAGTAATTTGTATACACATACAAACTTTAGTGGGAGCTATATCATTTACAAAGCCCATATGCAGTTGACATATTGGAAATGATGTAAAGTTCTTAAGCACAAAGTAATAGTATTTTCACTAAAAGGTTTAAAAGGCAAGAGCAACTTATTAGTCATCAAAATATCTATATAATATAAGATCAAGATGTCTAATTGTACTCAGCCAATGTAAATACATTGACAAGGTTTTAAACTGTTTAAAATAGAGAATTTATTTCTCCTCGATGTCAGATAGCATGATGCGTAGGAGTAATCAATGTCTTTGTTCCGGTTCTCTATTAAAAGGAGGCCTTAATATCCCTTAGTTTCCAATAGGACCTCGCTGCCACGAGCGGGTAGGACAAAAGATGGCATGCAAGTTCTTAACGCAAGCACTACTACAGAATGGTCCAAAGACGACACAACAATCAGAGACCCTTCGACGAAACTGTGTGCGATGACCAAATCGCAAACGATATAGTTATAGCTCTGTCGCTAATGACGCGAACTGTGTGCGATGGCGGGCCCATCAAGTACGATCCCAAAAAAAGTTGCATGTGCGATCTGTGGCAAACAGTTCACCCAGATAAATTGTTTGCGATTGTACAATATAACGGAAACGGTTAGAAAAATGCAAGTGTGTGCGATGTACGGCATACAGTTCACCCTGACAATCTGTTTGCGCTGATCCAACAGAACACAAGCGATTTGTGCAGATGATTACATGTGCGATAGATGGCACATAGGTCACTCGGATGAACTGTTTGTGATGAGATAAGATAACATAAACGGTTACATAGATCAAGATGTGTGTGATAGATAGCATACAGGCCACTGGGAAGAACTTTGCGCGATAAGAAAAAATAACACAAACGGTTGCTCAGATCAAGATGTGTGTTATAGACAGCATACAGGCCATTGGGATGAACTGTGTGCGATAAGCAAAAATAACACAAACGGTTGCTCACATCAAGATGTGTGTGATGTATAACATACAAAGGCCATTCGGATGTGTTGTGGGAAAACGGTTCTGGATAAAGAACTGTCAGGGACTGATGAAATCATCACCGATGGATATGGTTGTTTATTCCGCATGCGATGTGATTTGCTCAATCTGTCCACAAACATCTATGCTTCTGTTTAGAACAACATGATTGCAGAACCAAACTAAACATCCAAATACATAAGTGACTACACACATAACATTGGCACACCTCAATAAACAATTACACACATAACAACATGATTGCCACAACCTAATTAAGCATCCAAATACATAAGTGACTACACACATAACATTGGCGCACACACCTCAATAAACTATTACATGCATAATAAACGTATCCCTCTAAAACTACAAATATTTTGGCGTAGAGGGAGTATGAACAATGATCATCAAATCATCTACTTCCTGTGACGCTTGCCGCCACCGCTCTGCTTGTGGCTCGATCCCGCGTCGTCTTCATGTAGGAGGCACTTCCTCATGTCAATGATCCGCCCGAACATCTCGTAGCAAGTGTACGCTTGCTTTGCCGTGGTCTGGAGGTGATATTCATCCAGTTTCTTCACCCAGCCCCTGTGCCAGACAGGCTTGTTCTTGTCGCACTCAGCCTTCATGTCTCTATAGTAGGGGTCGATGATGGCCTCGGCTAGGTCAACATGGGAGTCCATTTTCTTCTTGCTATCCCAGACCTTGTAGTGGCCGCGGATGTCAACAAGCTTCTGGCAGGCCAAGCCCGAAGTCTTGAGCACCTTTGGATCGTCGGTGGTGTCTACCGTAGCGAACCTGTAGTTGGGGTTGTTGACAAACCTGGTGAAACGCTCGCAAGGCACTGTGGCCAGGCAGTAGTGGTAGAGGAGGACGTGATGGCCGACGCACAACTGGGCGACGGCAACCTTCTGATCATGCCCGGCACGACCGTCGGTGTAAGCGAGGTCGAAGCCGACCACTTTGTACTTGTCATCCGCATCAAGCAACCGCTCCATGGTGCCGATGGAGTGCTCCACCATGCACGGGTCGTTGGTGTACACCACTGTGAGGTCCGTCTTCCTCATGTGGGTCTCCACTTGATGCTCGCCGTACTCCATTGGAGCGCCGCTGGACATCCTCTCTATATGCGTCGTCGAGGGTGTGCTTATTGTGTTGTGGGCGCGATCGAAAGCGTGAAGAGACTATGGTTAATGGCCGTGTGTATAAATGGGGGTCGAACGTCCTGTAAAACCGGCACTTCCGGATGGCAGTTTTTGCAGCGCACGCGTGATTCAGTCGAGGAAGCACGTAACTGCATGGGGCGACGCGCATGGCGCAACCGCATGCATATGGAGCCTCGAACGTGATCGTGGGCCGGCCCCAACCGCTGGCAGAGCGCGCGCGGGGGGGCGCGAGAGCAGAGCACGCGGAGGGACGCGAGAGCAGAGCACGCGGTGGGACGCGAGGTCGAACCAGACCACTTTGTGCGTGTCCACTACGGCATGCATGGTGAACTGGCGCTCATTGTCGGCAGCCGCTGGGAGCGCCATTGGAGCCACGCAGGATACCCTCGGTCGTGGTTCTGCTTCTTAAGGTCCGGATATTAATTGTCAATTGCATATTAATTTCTAGATATTAATCGTACATTGCAAACTAAGGAAAATATGGTACTACATAACAACATCCTGATTGCATAACCTAAATAAATATCCAATTACATTACTAACTACAAATAACATTTGCACACATCAATTAACAAGTACAGGCATACTAAACTAGTAGTAACGATCATCAAATCATTCATCTATTCTTCTTGTGACGAGGGGTGCCAGTCGGCACAGGACGGAGGCACTTCCTCATGTCAACAATCCGCCTGCACATCTCGTAGCTTACGTACGCGTCCTTGGCCGCGTACTTGACGTGATCTTCATCCAGTCTTCGGAGTTCGGACCCAGGCACGGTGCCAGGCAACCTTCTTCTTCTTGCAGACATCCTTCATGCCTCTGTAGTAGGGGTCGATGATGGACATGGCGAGGTCAACCAGGGAGTCCTTATGCTTCTCCTCGCTGCCCAAGATCTTGTACATGCATTGGATGTCCACAAGATTCCGGCAGGCCAAGCCCGTGGCCTTGAGCACCTTTTCATCGTTGGTGGTGTCCACCGTACCGAATATGTAGTCAGGGCTGTTGACAAACCTGGCGAATCGATCGCAAGGCCTTGTGGCCAGGCAGTAGTGATAGACGAGGACGTAATGGCCCACGCACAGCTGGGTGGCGGCAACCTTCTGATCATGCCCGGCACAACCGCCGGTGTACTCGAGGTCGAAGCCGGCCACTTTGTACTTGTCATAGGCAAGTAACCGCTCCATGGTGTGGATGGATTTCTCCACCCAGATCAGGTCGTTGGTGTACACCACCATGAGGTTCTTGAACCTTACGTGGGTGTCCACGTAGGCACGAATGGTGAACTGCCGCTCGTCGTCGGCAGCCGCTGGGAGCTCCACCATTGGAGCCAAGCAGGATATCCTCTCTCTATTTGGAGTGTGGGTGTGCTTCTTGCGTTGTGGGGAAAGGTTGAAGAGAGACAGTAGGTTAAAAGAGCGGTGGAGTAAAAATGGGGGTTGGACGGGCTGTAATTGGCACGTCTTGTCACCGCGTTCCCGGCGGAGGATTGCTGTGTAAGCTTGACCAACGCATGAACAAGCGTTCCCGGCAGTTCGTTTGGCCACGCGGCGGCTCGAAGTGCCGCCAACGTATCGTTGGTGAGCCCGTTCCTGCGCGCAACCGCGCACGGCCTCCCGCCCGGCTCGGTTGGCAACACTACGGCTGGACGAAGCTCCCATTATTGGGGGGCGTTAAATGGCAAACGGTTAGCAAAAATGATGCATGTGCAATGACTTCAAGCAGCGTACACGTTCAACACTAAGCAGCGGTGTGACATATGCAGTGCGGGTGTGACTGGGAAGGACGGTGAGGGTTTTGTAACTTTTGTTAAGCGGGGACGATGGTGAGGGTTTTCTCGGCCAGAATAATAATGCGCTTCGGAGGCGACGGTTCAGTAGAGATAGCCGTTTGTGATAAGTGTCACTACGGTGCAAGTGGACTGGCGTGGTCCATGGGAATGCGTTCTGGACAATCAGGACACACCTGTGTCGCGGCACAATGTTAGTCCTCGCACCCGGTTTCAATCCGGGAAAATAACCAAGTTTGTGGGTTCCAAATTTCATCTTACGTGTGACACCTGAATTTTTTACCGCATTCAACAAGTTTGCAGCTAAGTCAAGCATTTTTACCGTAATATGCATAGTGTAAAAAAACTGCCTAAACTCAAACGTAGTTGTGCGTGCTGTGGGCAAACAGTTGCTAGTAGTAAATTGTGTGGGGACTCTAAGATAAGAATCAATATTCCATCTACCAAACTGATTGCAGCTCAAGTCTGCAATTACATTGCTCTACGTATTAGTTCATAAAACAGAGTCTCACCGAAATTTAGATCAACATATAATAAACATAACTCAAGAAGTGATATATGACGCACAAACTATAGATAGCTAGGGTACTGCTGGCATCAGGACATGTATATATAACTCAATCCTAATCGTACCCACCAACAACGTAAACTTTCTCCAGGTACTCCGCGTACGCGGCGTGCGCCACCCTCCGAGAATACTTCTACCTGAAGGAGCCAACGGCCCGTCCTCTAGCATGCGCTAGAACACTTGCAAAAGCGGGGTTAAACCTTTGGGCGCAGAACGGGCATCCGAAGCCTCCATTCCGGGTCCTGATACGACGATTATGCATTCCTGCATAGAGCTCCCTGAGCTTTTGTTTCTTGTACCTTCTCTGGTCGTATTTATCGTGGCCAACGTCGTCAGATAGCACCTATACATATAATAAAAAATCATGACATTGATGAATAAAATGATGTCACAAACAACTTAGGGCAACAAAATAATTAACTAATGACTTTAAATGCATGGACCGATTGTGTCAAACAAACAAGGAACTTGGAAGTAAGTACAACTCCCCATTATCACTAAAGTAGTGATCTACATGCTTTCATAGAGTGTTTATTTACAAATGGGTACATGTACAATCATCTATGTAGACGGATTATTAGCAAAATGATCATTTGTACAGGTCAACCATTAAATCACTGTAAAACCTTAGACATAATATTAGTAATCGCATGTACGGATGTCACTTATCCAAGTCACTTATCATTTACCTAACAAACAATCAATACGTACACACTAACACGGATCTATCGAATCTTACTCTGATTACATGGATTGAAATCACATGAACCCCGGGTGAATTCCAAAAAAGGCGGAAACAGAACTAATCAGAGATACCCTATGTTATAGTTACCGAAATAGAGGGGGGGTTGTCTAACCTGTTCTCCGTCGTCGTCAGAGTTGTCGCCGTCGGAGCACGTTCGAGTGGTTATCAGAGAGGTCGTAGTAGTCTCTGTGCAGCACCGCCTCCTACTGGGAGGCACAACGGGGCTTACGACGTCATGGCGGTGCTTCTGTCCGCGCGAGACCTCATCGGTGAGGAGGGCAACCTCGTCGCCCAGCATCAAGAGATGCTTAGTTGCTTCGCCAGCCCCGGCTTCGAACCCCGCGTCACCACTCCCTCCGATGGTGCGCTTGGTCGCCATCTGATACACTTACGACTGGGAACGGCAGTGAGGATGCAGGCGCGGTGTGTGTGGAGAGAGGGGAGTGCGGCCGCCTGCTATAACCAGCGGCACAGGCGCGATTAATATAGAGTGGTTGGGAGCTAGACGGGAGGCGGTTAAACGGCTCGTCTCCCGGTGAACCTGCTCAGTGGTCTTCTCGCATGCCTCACCCCTGCTCGCACGTCTCCCAGTTAGCCTGGACTGCTCGCACGTCTCCCAGTTAGCCTGCGCAGAGGACTGCTCGCAAGCGTCCCGTCAATTCACACACCTGCTCGCACGCCTCACGGTCAGCCTGAGCAGCGGACTGCTCGCATGCGTCCCGTCAACTCATGTTCGCTTGGACGGCACACGGGGCTCGTGGTGGTACGTAATATTTTGTTGGGACCAACGCACACGGTTGAATACTGTAATCGTTCGAGACGGTAACGTGACAAGTGTTTGTACCAAGTACCAACCTTTAATAAGCTCTTGTTTATATCATGAAACGGAATCCCAAGTTTCAGGATTTTTAGTTGATTTTTGGATTTACTTCAATTTAAAATGATTTTTTCGATGTTTGAGGCCGATCTGTCTAAAAACAAACATTTTTAATGTTTTCCACGACGCCAAGGGGTTTGAGGTTCCTTACCATTTATTGCATGGCGACTAAACATGAACGCAAGGGGACATATGATTTCCCCCAATGAATTCCTGGAAACTCATTGTTGCATATTTTTCGAATGATATATGAACATTTTATAATTATAACACGGACTGATGTGTCACGTGTTTTCTGCATAAAAATAGTTTGACGTGTCTCGACATGGTGTTTTCGGTGGTGGCCGCGGGGGAGGGGGGCTCTTTCCGTTTCACTTGTTGCACGAGCCTCTATGTGTGGGATTGTCCGTTTTGAGAGGCACTTGCCATCCCAAATTATCAAAATTGTGCATTCAAATGTTTAAAACAAGGCACACCTCTAACGTCATGCATGTGTTTAGGACACATGCACACAGTGGTGGTGGTCCCTCGAACAATAATCCTTCGTGTGCTATTAGTGACGTGCACATACGTGGGTCCACGTGGTCTATCACTTTTGAGCCGCACCGGTAGGGGTTTGACAAAGGTGGGTTCAGTTAATCTGCTCTGTGTTGCGGTAGATCATGGTGAGATTCAACACCAAAGATTAACGTGACGTACTCATGAGTACCTCCTACCTCTTAAAGTTGAGGGGGTGGGTGGGAGGAGACATACATATTGCGCGCAATTTTCTTTAGCGTGGGGACTTTCCAAATTGTGAAGCACACTTGATCAAAGTCATGTAGTTGGCATTTTAACATCAAAAAACAAACACATTCATATGCTTGTGTCACATATAATTGATGGTGGCCCTAAGTGGCTCCCTCACATGGTAATCGGTGATGCGTCAATCTATGGGGCCCATGTGTGGTCATCTATATTATATATCGTTTTGACCAATGTGGATCCTTTTCAGTATGCGTGTTAATTACCATATGCCATGGTCAGACATCGAGACAAATGTTTTTTGGGCACATGCATATATATATATATATATCCCCATGAACCCATCCCACCACCATCTCGAAATGGGGGGTTGGGCCGGGTGGGGAGGCATACATATACTATGGCCCTGTTTGGATACTCTAACTTATATAGATAGAGGTTGGAGTTAGTTTCTAGCTCATGACTAACCCTAAACTAACTATAGCCAAAGAGGTGTTTGGATGACAGGGTTAGATTGACAATAGATGCACTTGATGGAGAGAGAAAAGTGATTTTTTCAGTGGGCCCCATGAGAACTAGCTCCAATTAGGACCTCTTGGCTGGTGGGATAGAGAGGGCCCCGTGAGAACTAGCTCCAATTAGCACCTCTAGGGTGGGATAGTTTTTTTGGGTGGGTTAATTAGATGCAACTAGCTCCAATCTAACCCTCATGTTTGAATACTTTAGGGCTATTTGAGCCCCAGCTAGCTCAAACTAACTCTAACCCATGGATCCAAATAGGGCCTATATGCATTGTGATCGATCCTCTTCGTAAGTCGACTTGCAGTTTCTAAGGCAATTGACATTAAAGTTCCATTGGGTACTAATTAACTAAACAAACACTTAATTACATATATACATATATGTGTGGGCCACATGGCGTGGTCGTTTGTTTTTTCAAACACTCTATCACGTGGTCATCTGCATCACACCGGCACAACCATGTCCATGTGGGTCGTCACTTTGACAGGCGGCTGTAGAGATGTTAATTTGACCAAGGTGGATTCTTCTTGTTGGTATATGCATGTTATATATATATATATATATATATATTATATACGTAGTTCATATATGGATCAACATTTCAATTCTAAGAAAAAATCAAACGCATCGTACACACTGAATCGCTCCTATCGGCTCGAACTGTGGGCGCGCGTGGGGCTATATATGCATGGGTCGTTAACCTCGGCACGGGGCCATTCTGGTCCGGGAGACACACATGTGGCGGCGAAAGTTGTGCGTTTGGTATTTGAAAACATCGCATGACTCTTTCATACATTGTGCCCGGGGCCATGCATGTGCGTTGGTGTTGTCTACACACACTCCCTCGCGAGGTTATGGACGACATGCCAAATTTGTGGACCCGTGTGGTCTATCACTTAAACCTGCCCATACATACTACAGGTTAATTTGACCAAGGTATATATATATATAATCTTCTCATTATTTGTTACGATATAGTTCATGATGAGATACGAGTATATATATATAGGTCGTGGTGTCTGTTCGAAGCATGTGTGTGCGTGTGGGGGCAGGGGAGGGGCAACACAATAGTACGTATACACGAAACCTATTTATGAGGTCAGGTACTACATACCGTTCGACTTTTCACTACAGGAATCAGATAATTTGCCGTCTGTAGAGTACAGACGGCAAAGACCTGAAAACAAACGGCAAAGATTTTGCCGTCAGCAGATGACGGCAAAGTCTGTCGGCAAATACAAAATCGGCAAAATTGACTTTGCCGTCAGCTTTTCATCGGACAGACGGCAAAGATTTTGCCGTCAGCCAAACTCCGTTTTTGCCGTCAGCCAAAAAAATAAGAGACGGCAAAGATTGCCATCTTTGCCGTTAGCCTGCCATCTTTGCCGTAAGCCAAATTCCGTCTTTGCCGTTAGCCTCAAACACCGCAGACGGCAAAGAATTTTTTTTATTAAAAAAACTGTATCCACAATCCACAGGTGAGGTCAAGGAAACCCACTACCAGTCTCCGCTTCACTGTACAACACTGATAGATATTTCTTGGTTTAAAAAAATAATCACGAAAGATACCACACAACCTGTACACAATAGACATAATATATGGTACACAATACGTCACGATACACAAGAATATCCATTCTCAAACAGAAATACACAAGAATATCTGCTTGACACCGCGGCCTCGATCTGGTGAAGATGAATGACCGCTTCTCGATCCGCCGCTCCTCGATCTGGTGTAGGCCACAGAGGGATAGGCTCGACGCGGTGAAGTCCGCCGCTCGTCAACGCGGTGAGGGACGCCGCCGCTCGTCGACGCGGTGAGGGGCGCCGCCGCTCGTCGACGCGGTGAGGGGCACCACCGCTCCACGATCTGGATTAGGCCTCTGCTTCTCGATCCAGCCGCCGCTCCTCGATGCAGTGAGGGCCGCAGCAGGCCGCCGCTCGTCGAGACGGGAGGTGGTGTGGCGTCCGCGGGAGGGAGGTACGGTGGCGCTGGATCCGGGCGGGAGGTTGTGCGGCGGCGGCGGCGCCAGGCAGGAGGTGGTGTGGTGCTGGGCCAGAGGTGCTGCGGCACGGGGCGGGGTGGGAGGTGCTGCGGCCGCGCCGGACGGGTTGTGCTGCGGCGGAGGAAAGGGGTGTTGGATGGGTGGAGGAGGAGAAAAAGAGATGAGGGAGAGGACCCCGCGCGTGGGTGGGGTTGTAGATGGTGGTGCTGTACTGTTGTACGTGCGTGGATTGGGCTGGTGCGTGCGATGCGTGGTGGGGTGGCTGCCCTGCCACGTCATCGATCCAGGGGAAGGTGGTTTCAACCAATAGGAAAGCAGCAAAGAATTTGTGTTTCTTTATCCTATTACTTTCGGAAAAATAAACATGTTAACATTTAGCAATTTTCCTCAAACTTTTTCCACGCGTTCTAGTAGTTATAAACCAAAACCACGCCAAATTTCATATTCTTTAGACCTCGTTTACATTTTCAAAAAATTAAAAAAGTCAATACTGTTATTTTGCATTTAGGCATTGTTGTTGTAGCGTGCCAACACCTTGAAGGGACCGTCGGCTCGAGGGAGTAGCTTTGACTTGTGTTTGTTGGGGAAGCGGTCCTTGCGAAGGTGTAGCCACACAAGATCACCGGGCTTGAACTCCATGGGGTGCTTGTTGATGTTGCACTTGTTGGTGACGCGTTCCACTTGACGTTCAATCTTGCGTCTTGTATCTTCATGCATCCTCTGGATGTAGCTTGCCATTGCACTTGCGTCCATGTTGACGCGCTCTTGGAGAGGTAGAGGTAGGATATCCAATGGGGACAAAGGGTTGAAGCCGTAGACCACTTCGAACGGAGACTTGCCGGTGGTGGAGTGACTTGCTCGGTTGTAGGCGTACTCGGCGATGGGGAGGCAATTTTCTCATACCTTGATGTTCTTCTTGATCAACACGCGAAGTAGGGTAGAAAGAGTTCGGTTCGTCACCTCTGTTTGTCCATCGGTTTGAGGGTGATATGACGAAGAGAAAAGGAGCTTGATTTCGAGCTTGGCGAATAGGGTCTTCCAAAAGTAACTCAAAACTTGACGTCGCGATCCGAGACAATGGTCTTGGGGACGCCATGTAGTCGTAAGATATCCCTACAAAACAAATTTGCAATATGTGAAGCATCGTCTATCTTGTGACATGGAATGAAATGAGCCATCTTTGAAAAACGATCCACAACTACAAAAATGGAATCATGGCAATTTTTAGTTCGTGGCAAGCCAAGCACAAAATCCATACTAATGTCTTCCCAAGGTTGGAAAGGTACAGGGAGAGGCAAATAAAGACCATGGGATTGAGCTTTGGACTTAGCTTTGCGGCATGTCGAGCATCAGTTGGTGAAGTGTGCAACATCACGAAACATCTTGGGCCAAAAATACTTGTTGGATAGCGTGGCATACGTCTTGTCGCGTCCGAAGTGACCCATAAGTCCTCCACCGTGAGCCTCGTGCAAAAGCAACAGACGAAGAGAAGACTCGGGTATACACAATTTGTTAGCACGCATAAGATAGCCATCTTTCATATAATAGTTCTCGCAACAAGTTTTCACTTGGCACATAGCGTAAGGATTAGCAAAGTAGGCATCATGCTCATACAAGTCTTTGATGTGCTCAAAACCAATAACATTCAATTCAAGTTGAGTAACTAGCATGCATTTGCGGGAAAGAGCATCCGCCACAACGTTTTCCTTATCCTTAATGTATTTGATGACATAAGGGAAAGACTCAATAAATTCACTCCATTTAGCATGCCATTTGTTCAACTTGGTTTGACCCTTTAAGTACTTGAGCATTTCATGGTCGGTATGGATAACGAACTCATGAGGTCGTAAATAATGTTCTCACACATGTAAAACTCTCACCAAAGCATACAATTCTTTGTCAAAGATGGGGTAGTTAAGTTGAGCGCCGGATAGTTTCTCGCTAAAGTACGCGATAGGACGCTTCTCTTGCATAAGCACACCACCTATTCCATTACCACTAGCATCACAATGCACTTCAAATGTTTTATCAAAGTTGGGCAAAGCAAGCAAAGGTGCATGAGTGAGCAAAATTTTAAGTTCATGGAATGCGGTGTCTTGTGAAGGACCCCAAATAAATGGTGCATTCTTCTTGCTCAAAGCATGGAGAGGTGATGCAATAGTGCTAAAGTCTTTGACAAAACGGCAATAGAAACCGGCTAGTCCTAGAAAACTATGCACTTGTTGCAAATTCGTTGGTGTGGGCCAAGTTTTAATAGCATCAATCTTAGTTTCATCTACATGAACGCCCTTAGAAGATGCTACAAAACCTAGGAAAACTACCTTCTCAACACCAAATGTGCATTTCTCCATGTTTGCATAGAGTTGTTCTTTCCGAAGGATTTGCAAAACATCACAAACATGAGTAGCATGCTCCTCAAGAGACTTGCTAAAGACAAGAATGTCATCAAAGTAGACCACAACACAATATCCAATGAGTGGTCGCAACACATAGTGCATAACATGCATGAAAGTACCCGGTGCTTCGGATAAGCCCATGGGCATAACTAACCATTCATAGAGACCAAATTTAGTCTTGAATGCGGTTTTCCACTCGTCACCCACTTGTATGCGAATTTGGTAGTAACCACTTTTTAAGTTAATCTTAGAAAATATAGTGGCACCACTAAGTTCATCAAGCATATCATCTAAGCGTGGAATGGGGTGACGGTATCGAATGGTGATAGCATTGATAGGACGACAGTCGGAACACATGCGCATACTACCATCTTGCTTAGGCACAAGTATGTCCGAAACCGCACAAGGACTCAAACTCTCGCGTACATGCCCTTTATCTAGGAGTTTTTGGACTTGCCTTTGTATTTCTTTTGTTTCTTCAGGGTTGACGCGGTAGGGAGCCTTGTTAGGAAGCGGTTCTCCGGGGATGAGGTCGATGCGGTGTTCGATTCCTCGTTTTGGTGGTAATCCCGGAGGTAGCTCATCGGGGAAAACATCTTGGAATTCCTGCAACCACTTAGATAACACAAGAGGAAGATGTTGTGAAGGTTAGTCCGAATGACTTCATCTTTGCACACAAGTACATAGTGAAGAACGGTCTATGGGCTCTCACTCACATCCCTCAAATCTCGTTTGGTGGCTAAAAGAACTATATCTCTCATGTCCCTCATCGTGGAGTCGCTCATTTTTGGCTTGTGGCACTCACTCTCTTTGAGGTGGATCACTCTCTCACTTTTATCTCCACGATGGGATGAAGCTTGTTCGTTGGCGATGACTTGACTTGGAGACATTGGTCGGAACACATATTGCTTGCCCTTCATCTTGAAGCTATATTGATTTGTCCGACCGTTGTGTGTGACGCCACGGTCGAATTGCCATGGTCTACCAAGTAGGAGGTGGCAAACGGACATTGGAACCACATCACACTCCAAAGTGTCTTCATAAGCGCCTATCTTGAAGGAAACTTCCACTGTGTGGTCAACTTGGAGTGTTCCGGAATCACTAAGCCATTGGAACTTGTAGGGACGGGGTGCTTTTTCTTGACCAATTGTAGCTTGGAACAAAGGTCTTCACTTGCCAAGTTGTGGCAACTCCCGCCGTCGATGATGACCTTGACGGATTTTCCTTGGATGCCCGCCTTGGTGTGGAAGATGTGGGAACGTTGGTCCTCGTCTTCTTGTTGTTGGAGCGTCAAAACTTTGGAGATAACGAGAGCGGGGCTCGAATCGTTGTCGCAAAAGATTTTCGAATCTTCATCTTCGTTCACTTGGCGGTGTATGGCCACTTGCTCCAAAGCTTGCATCTCGTCGTCACTCATAGAGTCATAGGTGCCATCGTCAAAGAGGATCAGGTTGTGTTTGGTTGGACATTCGAAGGTCTTGTGGCCTCGCCCTTGGCACGCGAAACACTTGATGGAGCTTGTCTTGGCGGTAGCATCCGGTGTTGGGGTAGAGGATGAAGCCCTCGGCTTGTAGGTGCTTGAGGTTGGTTGGCTTGACTAAGTCGTCTTGTCCTTGTAGCTTGACTTGTCGCCGGTAGGTGTTGTAGATTTCCTAGTTGATGGTGTTGTTGTCGTAGTAGCTTGAACACTTGAGTCGTAGGTCTTGGAGGAGAACTTGGAGTACTTGTAGTCATCTTGCACTTGCCATTCCGCCTTGGTTGCTTGATGCACAAGTTCGAGAAGGTTGGAGTATGGTTGCAAGTCGGCAATTTTCTTGACTTGGTAGTTGAGGTCATTCAAGAAGTGTGCGATTGTTTGCTCGTCATCTTCCTTGACATTGGCTCTGATCATAGGGATTTCCATCTCTTGGTAGTACTCTTCTACCGACTTGGTGCCTTGCTTGAGTTGTTGTAGCTTCTTGAAGAGATCTCGGTTGTAATGTGTAGGCACAAAACGAGCTCACATGAGATCCTTCATTTGGGCCCAAGTGGTGATAGGAGGTTCACCTCTCTCTCTTCTTTGCTCAATCACTTGTTCCCACCAAATAAGGACATAGTCTTGGAACTCAAGTGAAGCCATGGCTATCTTCTTCTCTTCATCATAGTTGCGTAGGCAAAAGATCTTGTCAACCTTGAGTGCCCATGACAAGTAGTCTTCGGGATCATTGCTTCCGGAAAACTTTGGCATTGTGAACTTGAGCTTGCCGAAGCGTTGTTCATCATTGTGGTGGTGATGCCGAAATCCTTGTCTTGGAGGTGGGTCCTCATTGTCATTGCCTTGAGCGTGTTTACGTTGATCTTGTCCTTGCTCATCTTCTTCGTCGGGGTCGGCGTGATGATCTTGAGGACGGCGACGAGGTGGACGCACTCGGTTGCATCTTTCTTGGTGCTCCTCTTGGCGATTGGCTTCTTCTTGTCGTTGTCGACGAAGTTCTTCTTGTTGTGCTTGGCGAAGTGCTTCTTGCTCGTGATGAGCTTGGCGGTTGCGCTCCTCCAAGCCACGAGTAGCTTCTTGTAAAGCGCGATGTGCTTCAAGCGCGCGCTCATGACGGCGATGTTGTTCTTCTTCTCGGCGTCGTTGTTCTTGTTCTTGGCGTTGTCGTTTTTGCTCCAACGCATCTTGATCTCGTTAGCGGCGGCGTTCTCGAGCGCGGACGCGATCTTGCAATCCATTGCCATGAAATGGATTGTCTTGACGGTGACGACCTTGTGGAGAACTTGGGCCGGAGTGTCCGTCACGATGATGATGACGCGCTTTTGGACTTGCGTCGGAAGAGTGCGTCATTGAGTTGCGACTTGTGTGACGACTCCTTGTTGATGTAGATGAGGAAGGTGCGCGAGTGACCATCAAGGACCGGAGCTCCTCCATTTGGCTTGAGAGCTTGGTGTTGAGGTATTCCCTTGTGCGCATTTCGGATTCACGCAAGTTGGAGGCGAGTTGGTCGATGCGGTCATGCAAGACATCTTGAGCTTGAGTAATCGCCTTGTGTGCGCCGAAGTGCAAGTTGGTGACGTGGTTGTTCACGTCGTCTTCATTCTCCTCGAAGGCCGGGTTCGACATGATGTTCCTATCCATAGCACTCAAGAAGATATAAGTGGAAGAGTGAGAAGACAATACCAATTACCGTTCCAAAAGTTGAGAGTGGATCAAGATCACTCAATGTGCAAGTATGGAAATAGTAGAATTGATACCGAAGATCATCCTTCTCATACCTACACAAATAAGGCTTATGGAGTAGCTTGGTTAGGATAGTGGCACAAAGTTCAAGCAATTCGAAAGATAAGATTAGATAATGTTGAAAGAGATTCGTAAAATTCGCAAATGAGACAATGTAGATCAATAGCAATGGGTATACACGGAAACACACTCACGGAACAAAGTTGGGGTCATGCAACCAAGGATGAGCCAAAATGTGGAATCCACGGAAAATGCTCTCGTTGCACCACACTAGAGAGACGGTAGCACGATTTCTCCAATGGGCATGATACGCACTTGTGCACACCCTAAAATGAACCAAACGTGTCGTCTTCCTATTACCGACTTGCTAAATGTGTATGTGGCACGTGTCACTCGCTCAAGTGATCCAAGACGATCAAGTATGCAATGCAAAACTTGCGATGCTATTGTTCTCTTTCTCTTTTGCTCTTGCTTAAAAGCTTTGCTTCTCTCTTCTTTTGCAATGATGTTTTGTATGGTCACAATGCGGGATGTGCACACCGAGATAGAAATTATGTATGCGGGTACTACTTGAACACAAAAGATACCAATGTGATACCGAAATGATACTAAGATATATGCATGCAAATGAAGCTATGCGGAGTATGTATCTCTAAAGTGCACAAGTAGCGTAGCCCGGCAATACTCAATGGCTAGTCTCGATAGGCAAGTAACGCAAAAAGGCTCGCGGTAACAATGCAATGTCAAGGGTAAATGGTGAAGAGTGTCGTTGCGGTTACCGTCCTTGCTTACGGTGAGGTGTCAATGTAGAGTTGGTTGGCAACGATCCGGAGCGATGATGAGTGGCGATGTCGATGAAGAACAACTCCTAATTAGCCGAAACACCTTAGGAAGTGGTGAGGCTCGCGACTCAAAATCTCAAATGCAAATGGGTTGCGGAAGAAATGGCGGAGGGTTGCGGAAGAAATGGTGGCAAAGAACAAAATCTTACAAAATCAGAGGCAAAATAGCTTTATTGTTCTCCAGGGGCCGGATGTCCGGGCTGTCTGGGCCGGATGTCCGGGGTACGGGCCGGATGTCCGGGGTACGGGCCGGATGTCCGGGCCTCCCGAATCCAGATCCAATCACAGGATTCCTATGAACTAGAGGATGAACACAAAAAAATTCGGAAAAACTAGGGCTATTTGACGGTGGAAAATGATGGGGATGGTGGGGAAAAGCTAGATGTACCTATCCACAACGAAATCCACGGATCCAAATCAACAAAATCTCCTCAAATCAAACGAATCCAAGAAATTTGGTATGGCTATTTTTGTGGGGATTTTCGAAATTAGGTCAAAACAAAACAAAATTGGCTAGAAATCGAAGGGGGAGACTCCAAATTCGTGAGAAACCTTGTCTCTTGATACCAATATGATATTGGGCACGCCCGTGTGCGTTGATCTTTCACGAATTTGAGTGGATCTCACGAGGAACACGAAGAACACAAGAGAAACACGAGAGGAAAATCAAACACTCAAGGACAACCTTCGATCACACATCCACTAGAATCACACGAGTACACGAGTATCACGGTCCACAATCAACAAAAGGATACAAGTAACGATAGTCTTCTAGCTCCAGAGGAGGAGGTCTTGAATCCCGAGGGGATCTTCCCTTAGAGGGGCCTTGGCATCGCTTGGATCTTCTCTCAACGGAGTGTAATCTCCTAGGGTGAAGGAAGTGATGGAGCTATGCTCAACAAAGTCTTTTGCCAAACAATAGCTAACCATAGAAAGAGGGGGATATGAGTTTTTATAGTGCTAGTGGAAAAAGGGGCCGAGGGAGAGGTACATGGCCACTCGGGCCCGAGGCTGCCCACACAGGGGCCGGATGTCCGGGGCTTCAGCAGGGGGTCGGATGTCCGGGGCTCCGGGCCGGATGTCCGGGGCCTGGAGCTGGCTGCGAAAGCTCTCTGGATAGGAGGCGCCGGAAGTCCGAGGCAGGGGTGCCGGATGTCCGGGGCTGGAGTGCCGGTTTTGATGCTCTCTGTATAGGTGATGCCGGATTTCATGGGTCATTGGTCGGATGTCCGGGGCGTGCCGGATGTTCGGGGCAGGGGGTCCGGATGTCCGGCGCCTGCAGCTTTGCGGTAGCTTGGCCTTGGCGCCTATGAAGCTTCCAGGGGCCGGATGTCCGGGGCATGGCCGGATGTCCGGGACCTGGGAGTTGGTCTGCCTCCTTTGTAAGCTCTTTGTCTCTTCGTCTTCATGTTCGTTTCCATGGGGACTTGTCCTTCACCACGAGCGTCTCCCAGGCCTTCTTCATGGCACCTGAGCATGCATAGGATTTCCGCCTGAGGTAGCATCCACGTTCCATGTGTATCAAGAGATGAGTCGAGAAGGAGAGAAGTCACCTCGTCTTGGACTGCACGTGCACGGGCTCTTGTCATAGGACCACTTGGGGGTTCGTTCGGATGTGTAGTCTTCATGGGGATGACGGTGGGATGCTCCGCATCAGATCCTTTTTGGAAGGCATGTGATTGATGAATTTAGTATTCACAACTCTCTGTATGAAAAGTTTATCCTCTGTTATTTTCAGTTTATATAAAATAAATTAGCATGATTTTCCATTTTTCTGTTTTTCCCGTGCGTAGAAGAATGCCCGGAAATAAAAAGTCTCAGATTGCCACAAAATTTTAACATGAAATTTCTGAAATATATAAGTATTTTTGGAATAAAAATTGCAGCAGGGGACTGCACCTGTGGGGCACAAGCCAACAGGACGCGGCCCCCCTGGGCTGCGCCATGATGGCTTGTGGGGCCCACAGGGCCCCCCTGCCTTATCCCTTCAGTCCACTCTTTCTCCTACCTCCACAAAAAATTCCTATCCATCTCTCTCCCGTGTTCTTCACCTAGAAGCTGACGATCTATTTGCTCGGAACTCCATTTCTGAATCTGTTTTGAGGAATTGTTCCTTGGTATGTGACTCCTCCATTCCTCCAATTACTTTTTATTTTAGTGGTTTATATTTTGCAAAATGTGCTGCACTTGGTGCTATAGAAATGAGCATGCATGTTGAATTCTTTGAGCTCCAAGTAGTATGAATGCTTGATATAGCTTCTAGGCATCCCTATGAGTAGTTGCTATCAAACTTGCAAAGTTTTATTGACATGAATTTGTGGCTCAAAAATTTCAGAAATTTGTTCTTGGGAAGATGAGCTTCTTTAGGAGGAGCTCCTTAAGGAGACTCACCGCGGGTGACTCATCTAGTGGAAACTCAGTATGACAAGCTTACATTGAACCTCGAAACAACCAGATAGTTATGGCTGACACCAAATCATGTCGATGGCCAAGTGAATATTTCATGTTAGGTGCAGGCATTAAGGATGAGTTTTACCGATTCATTTATAATACCGGCCTCACCGATTCCCTCGCAGATAAGTGTGTCGAACACTATGACCTTACCCGTACATTCACGCAAGGATTTCGCTATCAATCACATGCTTCTAGAGTGTTATTCAAACTTTATGTTAAATCCTTTAACATGACTCTAGAAGATTTCTCTATTGCTTGCAAGCCTCCACTTTGGGGCTCGACCGAGAAACCTTCAAAAACTGATTATAATATGTTTCTCGAGAGTCTCTGCGTTGGAGAAGATAGGGGAGTAACACAGGCAAAAATTAAAAGCATACAGTTTCCCTCTATTCGTTACTTTGCACTATTTAATGGGAAATGTGTAGTAGGGAAACAAGATTGTAGTGCCTTATGTGCCCCTAATTTAAGCCTTATTCACACTGCTGTAACTGGTGAACAACACTATAACTTTGGTGCAATTGTTGCCCGAAGGTTGAATTCTAATTCTAGAAATGGTGATTTGTATGGAGGAATTTATGCTTCCCGCGTAGCTGCAAAATTGAGAGTGTTGGCTCAACCCAATGACCCCATCTTGCCTGATAGATATTTAGACTTCAAGGCTATGCGTTATCATGAGTATATTGTAAACCGTGCTAGGGGTTTTGAATATAATTTAATATTTGGAAAATATATGCATGTGTCTGTCACTTTGCTTGCACCTGCCCTCTTTGATTTTCAGGCTCGACAGTGTTACTATGTTGTTGAGGAAGAAGTGCAGGAATACAAAGCTGCAGTGGAGGCTACTCGTTTAGCAGAGGAGGCGGCCAGGAATGCCTCCACAAACTATCATTTTAACCATTTTCCAGATTACCAGTGGTGATCACCAAGCTAGGCAAACGCCTAAGCTTGGGGGAGTATGTATTTCTCACCGACATTACATTCATGTGCACACACTTCATATAAATTGTCGGTGTTCATCCTCTTTCATTGTATATCCATATTAGTTTTATTTTTCCTCTTTATTCTTGTGTGTTTGAAAAACTTAGGGAAACCCAAAAATATTTCTCGCTTCTTTTTAGTTTTCTTTCCCTGCTTAATTATCTTTAGTACTAAAAAGAAAACCCAAAAATATTTCCCTTGCATGTTGGGAGCTTTCCCATGTAAATAGTTTTTCTCGTTCTTGTTTTCCCTTAGTTTATTTGCTCGCTTGAGAAAAACAAAAACTCCAAAAATATTTCAGTGTGTTTCTCTGAACTTCTCTTCTTTTTATTGAGTCTTTGAAAATAGAGGACCACGATGAAAATGTTGAGTGGCTCTTATATGCTTTATTGTTGATCTAACAGAGAGCTAATATTACCTTGTCTTCTCCTTTGTCTAAAACTGCCCTGCAGATTCCAGCTTAGTCCACAGTATTCTTGCACTATTATTATTATCACATCATTCGGTCATGCAAGTCAAAGGCAATAATGACGATATTTGACGAAGTGATCGTGGCAAAGGAAGCTAGTATGAACTCTTCTTGTTTCCGTTTTTGTAAATATGTTTAGCTTGTTCGATTTTGATTCAGTATATTATGAGTGACATGTCATGATGACAATTAGAGATTATAGCTTCTCATGCCATGCTTAAATAGCTAGTAGTGAATAATGATTTATCTTATAGGTCAACATGCATTAAAATGGTTATGTTGTGGTATGGTAGTATGGCCTTTCCCTCTGAGAAATTCAAGTGGCTTGACTTGTACCATGTGCAAACATGTAGTTGATTCAAAACCAATGCAGCCTTCATGATGTTTAAATTCAGAGTGTTCATATCCTACTCATGCTATGTCCAATGTTAATTATTCACAATGCATACCTATGATCGTTTTCGCTCTCTAGTTGGTCACTTCCCAAACTATTGCTAGCCTTCACTTGTACAAAGCGGGAATGCTGCTTGTGCATCCAAAACCTTTAAACCTAGTTATTCCACATGAGTCCACCAGACCTACCTATATGCGGTATTACCCTGCCGTTCCAAGTAAATTTGCATGTGCCATCTCTAAACATTCAAATAAACATCTATTTTGTGCACACATCTCGCTCATGGAGTGACGAGGCGGTCAGTATTTTCCATGCTAAGTGAGTTATTCTCGAGACGGTCATTTATTCGCCGTCATTGCTCAAGAGAGGTGGTAAAAAGGATGCCCAGTCCTACATAATCAAAATTAATTAAACAAAACTGTTTGGGACAGTTGATATGTTGGCAGGCATCCGTGGATTCGGTCAGCCATGGTTTGTGTATGGATGATGGATAGGAGTAAATTTTACTATTCTGTTTGGGAACTGCCAATAATGTGTATAGCATGGAAGATATTGAAAACCTTTGTCGTAACATTGACAAGAAAAGAGCACCAATCAAAAACTACATTCCACTCCTGTTTTAAAACTTGAGCTCTGGCACCTGTGCCAATAAATGCTTCCCTCTGCGAAGGGCCTATCTATTTATTTATGTTGATTCATCATCCTCTTATTAAAGGTACCAGACCGGAGAGCACTATTGTCATTCTTATGCATTGAGTCTAGTTAACGTTGGATCTGAGCATGCCTGGATCTTTTCTACTCTGAATTATAATGTTTAGTGACTGCTTGAACCTCAGAGGTGCTCTGCATTTATGTTTTGCGGTCTCAGAAAGGGCTAGCGAAATACCATGTCACCATTTTATATCATGATTGTTTTGATAAATTGTTGGCATGTGGGATATCTTATTATTTGCTTTCTAGTTGGTTATGTATTGCCATGAGTTAATATGATGTTTAATTGTTATCATGGATGTGGTTATTTATGACTTAAGCTGAAAACTTGAGCACTAGCTAAGCATGTGTATAATGACGAGAACAAAAGAGTTTGTAAAAGTTTTCTTTATCACTTTTAGTTTGTCAACTGAATTGCTTGAGGACAAGCAATGAGTTAAGCTTGGGGGAGTTGATACGTCTCCAACGTATCTACTTTTCCAGACACTTTTTCTCGGGTTTTGACCTCAAATTTGCATGATTTGAATGGAACTAACCCGGACTGACGCTATTTTCAGCAGAACTACCTTGGTGTTATTTTTTGCACAGAAACAAAAGTTCTCGTAATTGGGCGGAACTTTTTGTGGATTTTTTCTGGGGATTATCATGAATTATGGAGCGAAGACCTGCCGGAGGGAGGCCACCTGTGGGGCACAAGCCAACAGGGCGCGACTCCCCCTAGGCCGCGCCCTAATGGCTTGTGCGGCCCACGTGGCCCCTCCGACCCTGATTCCAGTCCTATAAAATCACATCTTCAGAGAAAATAATCAGAGAGAAGTTTTCATCATGTTTCATGAGACGGAGCCACTGCCACCTCCTGTTCTACCGGGAGGGCTGATCTGGAGTCCGTTTGGGGCTCCGCAGAGGGGAAATCATCACCGTCGTCATCACCCACCCTTCTCCATCATCACCGCCATGATGCTCACCACTGGGAGTGAGTAATTCCTTTGTAGGCTTGCTGGACAGTGGTGGGATTGGATGGGATTGATCATGTAATCGAGTTAAGTTTGATAGGGCTTGATCCCTAGTATCCACTATGTTCTGAGATTGATGTTGCTTCTACTTTGCTATGCATAATGCTTGTCACTAGAGCCCGAGTGCCATAATTCCAGATCTGAACATATTATATTATCTCTGAATATAAGATTGATTTGGATCCTATCTTGCAAGTTGTATGCACCTATTACGTGTCTTGATCTGCATACCCCAAGGTGATAGTAATTGGGACTCTTTCCGGTGATTGTTTTAGTTTGAGGAGTTCATGTATTCACTATGTGTTAATGCTTTGTTCCGGTTCTCTATTAAAAGGAGGCCTTAATATCCCTTAGTTTCAAATAGGACCCCGCTGCCACGGGAGGGTAGGACAAAAGATGTCATGCAAGTTCTTATCGCAAGCACGTATGACTATATACGAAATAAATGCCTACATTACATTGATGAATTGGAGCTAGTTCTGTGTCACCCTAGTGTGTAGATGTTACATGATTGATGACATCCAAATGATTATCCATCACCGATCCACGTGCCTACGCTTTACATATACTGAATCTTGCTAAGTTACTATTGCTACTGCTACTGTCACAACTGTTACAAAATTGTTGTTGTCACTACTACTGTTACTTTCGCTACTACTATTGGTCGTGCTACTAAACCTTTGCCGAAGAGGGATATCCCAGGTGCGGTTGAATTGACAACTCAACTGTCAAGGCCAATAAAAATTCTTTGGCTCCCTTTATGTCAAATCAATAAATTAAGGTGAAATACTACCCGTGAAGACTGTCGCGATCCCCTATACGTTTGGGTTATCACCCACCAAGGCCTCCGCCTGCCAAGCCATCGCTCCGAGTCACGAGGTTGGTTGTCTCCATCGCCTGGGTGTCGAGCGGGTAGACGTTTAGGTGGAGCTGGTCGGGTTTCGTGGCGACTCACCAGGATTACAGTAGAGCTTTAATGACACCCGTCCTACAGCGTGGCAAAAGAATAAGAGGTAGCTAGGTGAACGACACAGAAGGAGAGGCAATCCTTGTCGAGAAACATCGCTAGCACGCCACCACACGGCGCATTCAATGCGCCTGTCCTAGTTCGTCAGAGTTAGGTATTTCCCACTATCGCTGTTGCCAGCGATTTTAGCACAGGGATACACATTCTTTACTCAGTGTAAAGACCATTTTAGCCACTGTGGTAGCCCATTTAATTATAAAAAGAGGTCCATGGCAACCTTTAGAAGGGTCGACACTCCGTTCATTTACACGCGTAGCGACGCTCTCCTCGCATCCTTGCCGGGTAGAGACACTCATGTACTGAACCTGAATACTCCACAACCACACAACACGTAGGGTATTACGCTCCGGCGGCCCGAACCTATCTAAACCCTCGCACGTGCATGGCCCGGTGATGCTCTTTGCGTTATAGGATTTCCCTTGCCGAACCATGAAAGGGGCCTTGCCGGCCCCATAGATCTTCGTACGCCGACATCTTTGGCGCTCCAAGTAGGGGGCGCCTTCATGTGAATCTTCACCGACTCCCGCGCGTCGTCGTCGATAGCTTCCTCGACGACCATGCCTCCCAAGAAGACCAAGGGCACAACAATGCCCACTCTGTCCGCGTCCAAGCTACCCTTGTGAGTGGTCGCCAGAGACGCCGACGGAGGCGGTCCCCATGTTCATCGCGTCGATGAACGCGAGTAAATTGATAATATGACACACTTTTCTTGGGACTTTGATCCTATGACACACCTTTATTATTGTTTGATTAGATGACACATCTTTAATTGATAGCTAGATGAAATGACACAAAATAACTTTTTCTCTCCTTTTCTAGGTGTGGGCCTCCACGTCATATTTTGTAGGACGTTTTTGCCCTTGGTCGTTATTTCACCTGCCTGGTTCGATTGCTGGATCGATCGATCGTTCGTGGTAGAGCGAACCAAACGAGGCACAGAAAAGGGAGCGCGCCGTCGCCGCTCCTGTAGGATTCCTTCCACCCGCACCGCCTCGCCGTGCCTCGCCATTGCAAGCCATATGCTACTTCAAACAACAACAGCGATCAGCTACAACCAACAACAATGATCATCTTTAGCCAATAGCAATAAGCTAGCAGCGAAGACCTACAGTCTACAGAGCCACTCATACGCATGGCACACTCCGGCGACGGCGCGGCCGTGCGGGCGACGGGAAGGAGACAGCCAGGTGGCGGCGCGCCGGGAAGGAGGCACGTCGAGATTAGGAGCCGAGAAGGAGGCATGCATCAGGATCACCTCATTCCATACGTACAGCTCCCATATGTACGCATGCATGCATGGAGCATGTGCATGCATGTACTGATCGAGGTTGTGTTTCGCTCAATCGAACCATGCCCTGTCAAACTATCAAGGGCAAAATCATCCTACAAAATATGACGTGGAGGCCCAAACCTGAAATGGAGAGAAAAACTTAATTTGTGTCATTTAATCTAGCTATCAATAAAGATGTGTCATCTAATCAAACAAAAAGAAATGTGTGTCATAGGATCAAAGTCCCAGGAAAAGTGTGTCATATTATCAATTTACTCGGTGAATGCAGCCACAACACTGCGCGGAGCTCCGCGAGCCGCGATCCAGACCCCGTCGTCATGGAGACATGGAACACGCCTCCGGCGACCGGAGTCGAGCCGCGGGAAGGGCGAGCGCGACGGTGGCTGCAGCAGCAACAACAACAGTGGCGGCGATAGCGCCTCCGCCGTGACCTTCGCAAGACAACCGCGGCTAGCGCCCTCAGGGTGGTGACCCTGGGCGGCGGATGGACAAGACCCCTACGCGACCTTCCCAAGACCACGCAGGGCCAAGCTCGACTGCAACCTCCTGGAGAACATGAGCAGCGCACGACGGCGTAGGCGAACGCTCCTCCTGGCACAGCCGGGAGTAAGAGCGCCACCCACGCTTCGCAGCGCTCCATGCCCAAGACTCCGGGAGAAGTTCTGTCGTAGGCCCAGCTATTGCTGAACTTCCCGCCCGCGCCAGAGAAGATGGAGGACTAGAGAGCGACCATCCAAAGCCTGCTGAGTTTCGTGAACCGCGACAGGCCGGAGGGACCAGGCCCGTCCTGCGCCCGCCTAGCGGCTCCGGGGCTCCCACCGCCAGACGCAACGCTGGTGGAGTGCCTATGGTGCAGTCTCCCCCGCAACAGCAGCAACCGACCTGCCGGACCGACGCACAGGACGAGGTGTCGTACGCCTCGACAGATCCGCAGATGAGTAGAGATCAATGTCAGGTCTTGAAGGACAGGTGCAAGGAGGATGCCCGCACCACCATTGAGAGGCGCCGACATACGCGCCACCAATCCGATGGCCGTGTGGACCCAGCCGTCGACGCGCCCACGCCGGGGGCGCCCGACAGCCTGCCCTACGAGGTAGGCTACCCGGCGTTCACCCACGAGCTGCGGCAAGTCCGCTGGCCCTCCAGCAGACCCTTGAAGCCTGAGCTGCCTGACAAATATGACGGCAAGATCAGTCCTTCTGAGTTCCTTGGCATCTACACCATAGTCGTGCAATCTATCGGGGGGCGCAATGAAAAGGTGTTCGCCAACTACTTCCCATTGGCACTGAAGCCCAATGTGAGGAGTTGGTTGATGAACTTGCCGGAAGGATCCATCTCCTCTTGGGAGGATCTATGCAACCAGTTCGTTGGCGCATACCATGGAGGCCATAAGCTTCCAGGGCAACCCAGCGATTTGCATGTGATTCCTCAAAGAGACAGCGAGATCCTCCGCAAGTACATCCAGAGGTTCAGCCGCGTGAACGACAACATCCCAGATGTTCACCCAGCCGCGGTGATCGCTACGTTCCATACGAACATACGCAATCGCCGGATGCGCGTAGAGATGAGCATCAACAAGGTGCGGGATGTTGCCGATCTCTATGCTCTGGCTAACAAGTGTGCACGGGTTGAGGAAGGAAGAAGGCTCTCAGGGGAGGACGCCGGTGCGGAGGTCGACACAGATGACGACAGTGTGCCTACCTCCACGAAAAAGGGACGATAGCGCAACCAAAGGTGCAAGGGAAAAGCATTGATGGCTGTTGAGGGGAACAACAACGTCGACTCCGGTAAGAAGGCCAACTGCGAGGGAACTGGAAAGGATACCACGGCGTGTTCCGGAGAGGACGAGGCCACAGCCGGAGAGAAGACCAGCAAGCCATACTGCAAGATTCAACTCACCAAGAGACACGATATCACCGAGTGCCGCCAAGTAGAACAATTTGCTGAGAAGCAGAAGCGAGAGTAACAGCGGTGGCCGTGGTGGCCACCGAGGCAAGGGCCAAGATGGTGCGGGTGGTTCTGTCTAGAAGAACAGCGGTGGTCGTGGTGGCCGCCGCGGCAAGGCCAACCAGGGCAAGGAGAAACCTGCTCGAGGACAAGACAAAAAGTCTGGTGATGAAGACGATGATGATGACGGAGATGAAGAAGAGTCTGAAGGGCAGGAGTTTCAAAAGGCTGTCGAAGCCATGTGCATTGACAAAGGCGCATCTTTGCACTCCTCTCACCGGCAGCTCAAGCAATGGGCCCTTGAGATCAATGCGGTAGAGCCAGCGGCAGAGGTCAGGAAGCCCCTCAAGTGGTGCAACACTCCAATCATCTTCGACGTCGGGAATCACCCTGACCGTATCACTGCCATCGTGTGTGTGCCGTTGTTGGTTTCCCCCAACAATACGCAATCTCAAGGTGTGGGGACCCCGACTCACAAGTCGAGATCACTGAATGCACGTGTGTAGTGATCCCAGAGATCAATGCTCACTTAACACACATGAGCTGAATAACAAGAGTCTTACATCCATACATACCGTCTTACACAAATAAAGACCATCAAGGTCAAGTCTTACATAGATAGGGCCATGAAGGCCAACCAACAAACATAAACTCGCAGCGGAAATCTTTATAGAAAGCGTAGGCCCATGCCATCTGCCTTATCCCTACAGGCATTCTGACTGGGAAGCGTCCTAATTCGCATGTTCGTCACCAACGTAATCTTCACCATATTCCTGCTCTTCCATGCCTGGCCAATTAAATAACCAGTGTCAAGCCAATGAGTACTTTGAATGTACTCGCAAGCAACCCATGTTTTGGAACAAGGTATAACAATGCATGATATAGCACTAAGTAGGTAATTTGCGGAAAGCTAATTTTTGAGTGCAATGACATGACCTATCAACTTGTAAAAGCATGCATTATGAGGTTACAAATATCCATGTGAACAAGTTAAAAATATCAATATAAACAGGGGTTGAACATCTCATGTTCAATCATCATGCCAAGTCATCTGACTTAGGTCAAGTACCATCTCTTATCTCTTTCTCTCTCTCTCTCTCTCTCTCTCACACACACACACACACACACACACACACACACCAAGTTTGTGAAAACATCGGACATAGTTTAAGCCGGACCACTGATATGTCTCCGTTGTATCTATAATTTTTGATTGCTTCATGCCAATATTCTACAACTTTCATGTACTTTTGGGAACATTTTATATTAGTTTTGGGACTAACTTACTTATCCAGTGCCTAGTGCTAGTTCCTATTTTTTGTGTGTTTTTTGTTTCGTGGAAATTCCATATCAAATGAAGTCCGAACGCGATAAAAATTTATGAAGTTTTTTGTTTGGAATATATGTGAATTTTGGGAGTCGGAATCAACGCAAGACGGTACCCGAGGAAGGCACAAGCCAACACGGCGCGGCCTGGGGGCGCCCTGATGGCTTGTGCCTCCCCCTTAAGTTAGCTGGGGCACACCTTCCGCCGCAAGAAATATATTTTTGCGATAAAAGTCCCCTCAAAAGTTTAGCCCGATCGGAGTTACAGATCTCTAGATATCTAAGAAACGGTGAAGGGGTCAGAAACCAGTCGCAAAACAGAAGATAAACAGAGAGAGAGAGATCCAATCTCAGAGGGGCTCCTTCCCTCCGGGAGCCATGGCGGCCATGAACCAGAGGGGAAACCCTCATCCCACCTAGGGATGATGCTTAGGAAGAAGAAGGAGGAGGGCTCTCTCCCCCTCTCTCCTGGTGGCGCCGGAGCACCGCCGGGACATCCATCGTGACGGCGATCTACACCAACAACTTCACCGCCGTCACCACCAACTCTCTCCCCTTCTATGCAGCAGTGTAAACCCTCTTCTCCCTGTTGTATTATGTACTTAAACATGGTGCTTAATGCTATATATTATTATCCAATGATGTGTGGCTATCCTATGATGTTTGAGTAGATTTCTTTTGTCATATGGGTTGATTGATGATCGTGATTAGTTTGAGATGTATGTTCTACTTTGGTGCTGTCCTATGGTGCCCGCCGTGTCGTGCAAGCGTGTGGGGTCCCCGCTGTAGGGTGTTGCAATATGTTTATGATTCACTTAGAGTGGGTGGCTAGAGTGACAGAAGCTTACACCCGAGTAAGGGGATTGTTTACGTATGGGATAAAGGGGACTTGATGTGTTAATGCTATGGTTGGGTTTACCTTAATGAATTTCTAGTAGTTGCGGATGCTTGCTAGAATTCCAACATAAGTGCATATGATCCAAGTACGGAAAGTATGTTAGCGTATGCCTCTCCCTTATATAAAACTGCAACAATGATACCGGTCTAGTTATCGATTGCCTAGGGAGAAATCTTCTCTTGCGTTACACAAAAAGGCTTTCTACTAAACAACTAACTAAATTAATATTTATCTAAACAGCCCCTAACTTTTATTTACTTGTGCTTTATTATCTTGCAAACTATCTCTACACCTACTAAGTACTTCTAGTTTCATTCCCGCAAAATAGTTTCATACTTGTTATAGGTAAAGTAAGCGTTAGCGTGCGTAGAGTCGTATCGGTGGTCGATAGAACTTGAGAGAATATTAATTCTAACTATAGCTCCTCGTTGGGTTCGACACTCTTACTTATCAAAAAAGGCTACAAACGATCGCCTACACTTGTGGGTTATCAAGACCTTTTTCTGGCGCCGTTGCCGGGTAGCAATAGCGTAGTGGTTGATATTCTCATGTGTGCTTGTTTGCTTTATCACTAAGTAATTTTTGTTTTTTGTATAAGTTATTTTCAATCTTTAGATATGGGTAGGAAACGCAGATTACCAAAAAAATTAGATGTACTTCTCTGCTCCAAAAGTTGAGGAACCACTAGTGTTCCGTACTACCGAAGAATATTACTTGGATCATCTTCGATCCCTTTGTACTTGTGCTGAAAACCCAACTAGCTTAGTTGAGGGAAAATCATTAAATGAGCATGCTTATTATGTGCGACATCGCATATCTCAAAAAGGGAAACTCTTGTGGCATCAAATTAATACTTTGTGTTGCTATGCTTGGAATTTATGTGAATTATATGATTTTACTTGTTGTTGTGAAGAAACTAAAAAACACCTTCCCTACCAATGTGTGTTTAATGATAATGAAATACTATCTTCTTATGCCAAGGAGGCCTATTGTTATTATGATGTTGAACAACTTGAAGAATTTGTTGCTTTTAAGGGTGCTTATGAAATTCCTACTTTGATTTAAAAGTATGATATTACTCTTTACAAATCTGAAAATTTTGCCGAACTCAAATATTGCTATGAAAACTATGCTTCTAATGCTTATGTTACAGAATTTATTGAAAGAATGTCTACTGCCTTGGAAGAGACTAATATTTTGTAGGAATCTATGGAAGAAGAAATTCCTGAAACTGTGGGCTCATTAGATGAAAAAGATGAGGAGGAGAGCGAAGAACAAAAGGAGGAAGAGCGGATTAGCTACCTGTTCCCACGTTCTAATGAGAGTAACTCTTCAACTCATACATTGTTTAATTTCCCTTCGTAAATACCGAAGGATGAATGTTATTATGATTGCTATGATCCCTTGGATTCATTTGAAATATCCCTTTTTGATGAACTTGATGCATGCTATGCTTGTGGCCATGATGCCAATATGAATGATGCTTATGGAGATGAACTTGCTATAGTTCCTTATGTTAAGCATGAAATTGTTGCTATTGCACCCACACACGATAGTCCTATTATCTTTTTGAATTCTCCCAACTACACTATATCGGAGAAGTTTGCACTTATTAAGGATTATATTGATGGGTTGCGTCTTACTATCACACATGATGATTTTGATGAATATAATATGCATGTGCTTGCTGCTCCTACTTGCAATTATTATTAGAGAGGAACCAAATCTTCACCTCTCTATGTTTCCAATACGATAAAATTGCAAGAAACTACTTATGCTATTTATTGGCCTTTACTTTGTGGGAATGAATTGTTCTCTTATGACATGCCAATGCATAGGAATAGAGTTAGGCTTCATTGTTCTATGATATATTTTACTTTGTGCTCACTACTAAATTACAAATCATTGTTAATTAAAATTGGCTTTGATATACCTTGGGATCCGGGTGGATCAATTACTTGAGCACTATATGCCTAGCTTAATGGCTTTAAAGAAAGCGCTGCCAGGGAGACAACCCGGAAGTTTTTGGAGAGTCATTTATTTCTGTTGTGTGATTTTAAAATAATTAAAAACAAAAAAAATAAAGTGGGGAACTTAAAACCTTTTCAAAAAGAGAAGTGAAAGTGAGAAAGACGAACATCGTTGAAGTGGGGGCTAGCCTTGAACTTTATTCATGCCCATGGAAACTTTTTGAATCTTGATTACAGAAAATTTTCAACAAAAATAATTATCCCCTTGTATAAATCCATAGTATTATAAAAAATAATGTGCCAAGAATTACCTTTAGGATGTTTGAATTGCTTGTTTGATACGTGCTGTGTAAAAACAGAAACTTTTGTTGTAGTGTTTGAATTTTCATATTTTATTGGCGCGTGCAAAAATTCTGAAATTTTTACACAATACTTTTATACAGATTTTTTATTACGTCCTAATGTTTCAGAATTGTTTGAGTTACGTAAGTATAGTTTCACTATGCATCATTACAGATTGTCTTGTTTTTCATAGATTGATGTTATAGTTCCTTTGCGTGCTTATGTTTGAATTCTTGTTGAGCCCCAATGACTTGGGAGCCATAGAACTATGATGGTATACAGTGGTTAATGTTATATTATAATTATGTAATAATGTTATGGCAGGACATGATGAGATTTGATGATTAGGTACTAACGTTTCTCATGAAAGTTCTGTCAAGTTTTGTGTGGATGAAGTGTTCGAAGATCGAGGAGGTATCGATATGAAAAGAATAAGGAGAGACAAGAGGTCAAGCTTGAGGATGCCCAAGGAACCCCAAGTAAATATTCAAGGAGACTCAAGCGTCTAAGCTTGGGGATGCCCCGGAAGGCATCCCATCTTTCTTCTTCAACAACTATCAGTATGTTTCGGTTTTTGTTTTGTTCCAATGATATGCGTAAATTCTTGGAGCGTCGTATGCCTTTTATTTTTCTTTTTAGCAATGTACCATGCTGGTATGGGAAAGTCCATGGTTGATTTATAGAATGCTCTTTGCACTTCACTTATATATTTTGAGTATGGCTTTATAGAATGCTTCATGTGCTTTCACTTGTATCCTTTGAAATTGGAAGCCTCTTTCTCTGCATATAGAAAACCGTTATTTGTAGAATGCTCTTTTCCTTCACTTATAATTATTAGAGCATGTACAGGTATTTTGTAGAAAGAAATTAAACTCTCATGCTTCACTTATACCTATTTAGAGAGTCAACGAGAATTGGTCATTTACACGGTTAGTCATAAAATCCTACATAAAACTTGTAGATCACTGAATATGATATGTTTGATTCCTTGCAATAGTTTTGCGACATTAAGATAGTAATATATGGGTGGACTAGTTGATGATTGTGGATTAGTAAGACTATTGATGTTAAGGTTTGTGATTCCCGAAGCATGCACGTATAGTCTCTAGTTATGCGATGAAGATTGGAGCATAATTTATCCTTGATTGAAATCCTTTGTGATGTTGAATCGGGGGCGCGCGATGGTTAACTCCTCCCAACCTCCTCCCTAGGAGCATGCGAGTAGTACTTTGATTTGTGATAAAACTAATAAAACTTTGCAATAACTATATGAGTTCTTTATGACTAATGTGAATCCATGGACATACGCAATCTCACCTATTCATATTTGCTAGCCTCTTCGGTACCGTGCCTTGCCCATTCTCACCTCGAGGATCGGTGCAACTTTCGCTGGTGCATCCAAACCTTGTGACATGATACGCTCTGTTGCACATACGCCTCATTATATCTTTCTCAAAACAGTCACCATACCTACCTATCATGGCATTTCCATAACCATTCCGAGATATATTGCCATGAAACTTCCACCGTCACTTCATATGACTTGTATTTCCATTGTCATATTGCTTTGCATGATCGTAAGATAACTAGCATGATATTTACATGGCTTGTCCATTTTCTGATATCTTTTGCTATGCTAGATCATTGCACATCCTGGTACACTGCCAGAGGCATTCATATAGTCATATCATCATATCGTTTTTTCATATCGAGTTTTAAGTAAATAAAAGTGTGATGATCATCATTATTAGAGCATTGTCCCTGTGAGGAAAAGATGATGGAGACTATGATTCCCCCACAAGTCGGGATGATACTCCGGACAAAAAAATGAAAAATGGGGGAGGCCAAATGAGCCCACCACAAAAAAAAATGGGCGAGGCGAAAAAAATGAGAAAAAAGAGCCCACCATGAAAAAAACAAAAAACAAATAAATAAGAGAAAAAGAGAAAAGGGACCTTGCTACTATCCTTTACCACACTTGTGACTCAAAGTGGCACCATGTTGTTCATATAGAGGGTTTCTTGTTTTGTCACTTCCATATGCTAGTGGGAATTTTTCATTATAAAACTTGGCTTGTATATTCCGATGATGGGCGTCCTCAAATGCCCGAGGACTTCATGAGCAAGCAAGTTGGATGCACACCCACTTAGCTTCAGTCGAACTTTCATACATTTATAGCTCTAGTGCATCCGTTGCATGGCAATCCCTACTCCTCGCATTGATATCTATTGATGGGCATCTCCATAGCCCGTTGATACGCCGAGTTGATGCGATACTTTCTTCTCTACTTTCAACCCTTTTGATATCGACCACCATATTCTATTCCACCCTTATGCTATGTCCATGGTTCACGCTCATGTATTGCGTGAAGAATAAAAAGTTGATGCGCATTGAAAAAGTACGATCCAATTGCTTGGTTTGACACCGGGGTGCTCATGATTTATACTTTATGCTAGGAAGACCAAGCATGACAGGCTATATGATTTTGTAGGGATAACATTCCTTGGCATTGTTATTTTGAAAGGACATGATTGTTGCTAGTAAACCTGAGTATGGATGTCTTTTTGTCAGATTGTTGCCTTCAAACACTTGTATCTTAATATTCATGCCATGACTAGACATTTGTTCAAGATTATGTTAGGTAGCATTCCACAGCAACAATTATCTTTTTATCATTTACCTACTCGAGGACGAGCAGAAATTAAGCTTGGGGATGCTGATACGTCTTCGTCGTATCTATAATTTTTGATTGCTTCATGCCAATATTCTACAACTTTCATATAGTTTTGGCAACATTTTATATTATTTTTGGGACTAACTTACTTATCCAGTGCCCAGTGCCAGTTCCTATTTTTTGTGCGTTTTTTGTTTCGCAGAAATTCCATATCAAACGAAGTCCAAACGCGATAAAAATTTACTGAGATTTGTTTTGGAATATATGTGAATTTTGGGAGTCGGAATCAATGCAAGACGGTACCCGAGAAACGCACAAGCCAACACAGCGCGGCCTGGGGGACGCGCCCTGATGGCTTGTGCCTCCCCTTAAGTCTTTTGGGGCTCTCCTTCCGCCGCAAGAAAGATATTTTCACGATAAAAAATCCCCTCAAAATTTAAGCCTGATCGGAGTTACGGATCTCCAGATATTTAAGAAACGGTGAAGGGTTCAGAAACCAGTCGCAAAAATAGAAGAGAAACACGGAGAGAGATCCAATCTCGGAGGGGCTCCTGCCCTCCGGGAGCCATGGCGGCCATGGACAAGAGGGGAAACCCTCCTCCCACCTAGGGAGGAGGCCAAGGAAGAAGAAAAAGGATGGCGGCTCTCTCTCCCCCTCTCTCCCGGTGGCGCTGGAGCACCGTCGAGGCATCCATCATGACGGTGATCTACACCAACAACTTCGCCGCCGTCACCACCAACTCTCTCCCCCTCTATGCAGAAGTGTAAACCCTCTTCTCCCCGTTGTATATTCTACTTAAACATGGTGCTTAATTCTATATATTATTATCCAATGATGTGTGGCTATCCTATGATGTTTGAGTAGATTTCCTTTGTCCTATGGGTTGATTAATGATCATGATTGGTTTGAAATGTATCTTCTATTTTGGTGTTATCCTATGGTGTCCGCCATGTCGCTCAAGCGTGTGGGATCCCCGCTGTAGGGTGTTGCAATATGTTTATGATTCGCTTACAGTGGGTGGCTAGAGTGACAGAAGCTTACACCCGAGTAAGGGGATTGTTTACGTATGGGATAAAGAGCACTTGATGTGGTAATGCCATGGTTGGGTTTAAACTAATGAATTTCTAGTAGTTGTGGATGCTTGCTAGAATTCCAACATAAGAGCATATGATCCAAGTACACAAAGTATGTTATCGTATGCCTCTCCCTCATATAAAACTGCAACAATGATACCGGTCTAGTTATCGATTGCCTAGGGACAAATCTTTCTCTTGCGTTACACAAAAAGGATTTCTACTAAACAACTAACTAAATTAATATTTATCTAAACAGCCCCTAACTTTTATTTACTTGTGCTTTATTATCTTGCAAACTATCTCTACACCTACCAAGTACTTCTAGTTTCATTCCCGCAAAATAGTTTCATACTTGTTATTGGTAAAGTAAGCGTTAGCATGCGTAGAGTTGTATCGGTGGTCTATAGAACTTGAGAGAATATTAATTCTACCTTTAGATCCTCGTTGGGTTCGACACTCTTACTTATCGAAGAACGCTACAATCGATCCCCTACACTTGTGGGTTATCAACCGCCAACTGTACATGACTGTGGACACGACTATTCGAATAGTTTTACACTCTGCAGAGTTTGCACACTTTACCCACGAGACTCCGGAAACTTCCATGTCAAGCCACGACTCACGGTATTTTTCATACCTGAGGTAAGTACCCGAACAATGCCTTCCCCTTGACGACACTAAACAAAGAGTCCACTCGTTGGCCCACGTCTTCATGATGTACATCACATGAGACTCACTCAATCATTGTACCATCCATGAAGGGGCACAACGGTGTGCCCGGTGTCTATAAAAACAGTACATGGTCGCCCTACCTGGCATGACCCCGTATCGAGAGAGTAACTCATACTCTCCCGCCAGTAGTAATGTGGGCTCTCTGCTAGCATCGACCAAGGTAATCTACAAAGCCCCGTCCCATAAGGGGTATCGTGGTTGTACATATAAGGTTGGGATGGTTAGCAGATCTAAAATCTCTCCGTTTTCGAAAACACACACACACAACTTGCCTCGGTACAACACTTCTTTATCAAGTGGTTACCTAGCTCTCATCTCTTTCGGGCATTAGTGGCACCCGACGGGGTTTTCAAAAGTCTTTGAAAACACTTTGTTTCCAACACCATGCATATTCCCGTCCCACTTCGCGTAGCAACTACTTAGCAACCTATCTACTTCCCACCCACACAACTCTAAGAGGAAGGTAGAGTCATGTCATGCAAGTATCAACGAGGAAAGTAATGGAGGCAACCCATAAAGGTGGTCACCATATTCATCAGAGTTTGATGAAAAAAGTAAGTGCTATATGCCATGCAAAAAGGGGTTTCATAGACATGGTCAAAGGGCTGCTTGTCTGGCTCTACAAAGTCTCTGGGGTCTTCAAAATCTTCTGGTCCAACTCCCTCATCAACAACGCAATCTATCATCGCAAAGTAACGGGGGATAATAAGGCAATAGCACAAAACAGGCAAATAAATTACTCAGAAAAATGTCAAACCACTTTTGTAAAATACTAGGTCTAAAACTAAAAATACAAAATTACTAGTTTCTGGTTTGAGTTGCCAAAAGTGGTGAAAGTCATTTTAGTAGTGGTTTTGAATATTCAAAACAAGGTTTTAAATAAAACCAGTACATATACTCTTTTCAAAAAGTTGCACAAGTGGCATCATTAAATAGCTAGGATTTTAAGACGAATTTAGAAATTTGAATTACTGGATATGGACAAATATTTAAATCTGTGGAAATTTTGGAAAAACTATCAGAAAAGAAAATAGAAGAAGGGCTTCTGTGCCACTGGGCCTAAACGGCCAGCCGAGCCTGGGTCAGCCGGCCAGCACAGCCCAGCCGAGTCGAGCGCGCGCGCAGTCAGGATCAAACCTGACGCGCTGGCCCCAGCGTCAGCGAGAGGGAGGGGAGGCGAGAGAGAGGTGGGGATGACATGTTGCCCCCACCTGTCATCTCCAACCTCTAGACAGGGAGGTCACCGCGCTCACCGTTGGCGATGCAGGGCATGATGAGGGCTGGGGATGACGGGAATGGACTCAGAGGCGATCCGCCATTCGGGTGGAGGTCGGAGGAGTCACCGAAGCGCAAGGAGTCACCCGCGACGAGGAGGCCGCGATGGAGGGGCTTCGGGCCGAGCTCGAATCGCTCGCTGCGGCCTGCAAAACGCATGGAGAAGACGGGGAAGAGGGTCAGGGCACCGAGTGGAACACATTGGAGGAAGAATGAGGGCCAGAGGGGCTCTCTACCCAGAGATCGACGGAGTTCCGACGCGGCGGCGCCTCGGTCGATCTCGAGCACTAGGGCTTAGGGAGCTTGCTACTCGGGCTCTGGTGCTCGAATAGGTGGGAGATAGGGGATCCGGATGGGAGAGAGGGTCTCGGGAAGGCCTATATATACGCGAGCTGTAGTGCAGCGTGGACAGGGAGCTCGGCGGGGTCGAGGTCGTCACCAGAGTGCACCAGGGCTCACCGGCTCGTGTCTGGGGCCTTCCTGGGGGTGTTCTACGTCTAGGGGGAGGAAGAGAGAGAGAGCGGAGAGGAGCTCTGGCGCCCGCGTGTGTGAGCTCGCTCACAGGCCAAGCCGGGCGGCCATGTCGCGCGTGCGAGGAGGCCACAGGAAGAGGAGAGAGGATGGGGTCGCCCGTGTGGCGTGTCCCGGACGTCGTGGCGGCCTCGGGGGACACGAGGGGAAGGCCCGAGGAGGTCGGGGCCATCCATTGGGCGACTGCTACAGTGCGGATGGGCACTGTAGCGCGCTCCAGAGCACCCATATGGCATGCCATTGGCCTCTTGGACGCGGCCATGCATGTCCAGAAGCTTCAGGGAGGAAAAACAAAGGTAAAATTGCATAGGATGCTCTGGGGGTTTCATTAGAACAGGAAGGAAGTGGAGAGGAAAGTAAAACCTTGCTGTCCAGTGGTAGAAATGGGGTTTTAATCCCCTCAATCAGTGACCTGAGGCCATGGGCCTTTTACTGGAGGTAGAAGGTAACTAGGGGGACTGTGGTAGAAAGGTAAGGCCAAGGAGAACAAGATAGGTGGGTGAAAATGAGACTTTCGGAAGTTACCAGAAGGTGTTTGATGTAGACTTGGGTAAGATAGCTTTACCCACTTACTATGAGAACTAACACGGTCAAATGGTAGGTAAAAATAAGGTTGATCACAAGTTTTGAGCTCATTTGAGCAAGGTTGACAATGTAAACTTTGTGAACCCTAGAAATCAACAGAATCAAGTTTCTGTAGAGGTGTGGTGGCATCATTTGGGTATTGGAGCATGCCCATGAAGTTTGAGATCAATTGGAGAAACTTGACAGTGTAAAGTTGCTCAAACTAGGATCTGGACACAAAGGATTTCAGGATATTTTTGTGAACCAAATAAATTGGGGTTGAGATGAAACTTTGCAAGATCATCACATTAGGCATATGTGACTTGCTAGAATTTTCCTGGATTTATTTGAGAATATTTCTTATAGAAATATTTCAAATGCTTGAAATGAAGAGAAATGGTTTGTGAGGGTTTTGTCCAATATTTTGAACATGACCATGTGTTGAAACTCTTATATATGGAAAATGTATGCCCACTGAGTTTCCCTAGATTTTCTCAAATATTTTGAAAGCATAAAAATAAATTTTTTCCTAGAAAAGACCATTTCTGGCCTTAAGAAAAAGCCTTTAAGGAAAATAAGAAAATAATCTTTAAAAATAATATTTGGTGCTTTTGGGAAGTCTTATATATGGTAGGCTCCAAATAGAATCTTTGGGGCAAAACAATCCACATAATTTGAGGACTTGTAGTACAAACCTCAATTCAGGGGTTTTGGAAAACCTAAATTTAATAAATGCTTTTTGGCCAAACAATAATATTTTATAAAAATAGTTTTTAGTCCTATACACATGGCATTATTATTGGGCAGAGAGTTTGGATCAAGTAGATGAGTTTTGAGAGTAGGATCAAGTTTATTACTCAAAGCACAAGCAAGCAATCAAGCAATCATCAATCAAGTCAAGCATCACAAGCACACAAAAAGTTTTGTTGGCCCTAATTTTTTTGAGTCATGTTAACTTCGTCATGAGGCTAAACACATGGTGTGACAGACCTACCCCCCTTACAAGAATCTCGTCCCCGAGATTCCTAGGCTAGGCATAGAAAAGAAGCAGAAATTCAAAGGTGAGGTAGTCTTCACGCTCCATGTTGCTTCTGCTTCGGTGTGATTGCCCCATTGGACCTTGAAGTGCTTGATGATATGGCTTCGAGTGCTTTGCTTGGCTTTGTTTAAGTGGTGAGCAGGGTCCTTGTGGTAAGCCGTTCTGACTAAAAGTTAAGAGTCTGATGAACGGGGTTCGAGCAAAGGTCAGGCTTGCGTGTGTATTCCAAAGTCGGAACACGGGGCAAAGTAGTGTGTCGGTGTGCTGGTCCCAGGTTTCCCACGCTGGTTAGTGACATCTAGATGTCCCGTGCTAGAAGGGTCAAGTCTTGGTGTAACTTCTCATTGACGGGAAGGTCCTTATCTTCCTTAAAGCAGGAGATCTTCAGTCGCAGGTGGTCTTCATCCTTGAGAGTGTTGAAGCGCGTCATCGTAGTCTTCTCGTCGAGAACTTCTGCTTGAGTAAGTTGGCCAGGTATGTTCTTCATTCATCTTCGACCATTTGTCTTCGTTGTTACGGATGCACATTTCTGGCAGGTCTCCGAGTGTTTGATCTACTTGTCTCTCTGTAGCCATTTGTGGCAAGGTTTGCACTGAGTCTCATCCCTAAGACTAAGCTTAGAGACTTGGTGTCAAAAAGGGTTCTACCATCTAGGAAGGTTTCAGCGGGGCTCTTTAAGTAAGCTGGCTATTCAGAAGCGTAGAATAGCCATCTAGTCCTCATGGTCTGGGGTTCGGACAAATGGGAAGGACTATCCTTGGTAGGTGGTTCACCATGATCCAGTCAAGATCACGTCCTTGATTGGACCAAAAAGGGGCTAGTAACGAAGTCATGATAGTGTTTCCACTCCATTCCAGGCATCTGGAGAGAGTAGGGACGTCATGCCCCTTTTATATCATCAAAGTGCTGGAGTGAGTGGTGCTATCAGCTTCTCGGTCCCTTCCTAGTCAGGAACTGATAGGTGGCTACTTAAAACAAGGGGCTCTTTTAATTTCTCTTGATGTCCAAGGGCTTCATCGTGCTCGAATGTCGGTGCTCCTAGATATAGTCTAGCTGATGTAGCCGGCAGAGGAGTTGTGGTTGACTTCTCTTGCTTCTTCTTCTTCGTCGTCGTGGCTTCCCAACCGTAGTGGTTCTTCATCTTGCTTTGGCAAGAATGTCTTCTGCTACAGGGGTGCTTCAAGGAGTCCGACTACTTTAAGGTAAAACCTTACACTTGGGGAGCATGGCAATCGGTGTTTCTGTGGTTTATCCAAATAGGACTAAGGGGTACCTTACTCTCCTTGGATACATAAGTATGTCAGCCGTGAGGATGACAACATATTTCTCCAAGTTTCACACAAACACAGTGTTCGTGGATTATGAGAGAGTAGTGGGCATAGGCCAACCTAAAAAGGGCTTGACGGTATATCCATTAACCGTAAGGTGTGGACTGTGTGGTCTTGGGGTAAGACTCGGGAATGGCCTTTAGACTGACGGCATTTTGATTCAGCTTGTTCTCGAGAGAAGCTCGGGAACCAACATTTGGCCATTTAGTCATAAATTCCTGAGATCGGCATCTGTTTTTGGCAGTTAATTGCCCGAGGGTTTGTGGTCCTTTGTGACCTAATCCCTCGAGTCCACCTTCCTTATGGCCATGATTGGTTGTGGTTGAGGTGAAGTATTGGTCATAGTCTTTCGACTTAGGGCCAAGGCCTATGGTCATGATCCGACCATGTTATGGCTCGGTAAGCTTAGGGGTTTCAAGGATCTTAGGATGTGAGTGAACGTTTATCATCTTATCCTTGAGCACAATCCATGGATGCCAATAGTCTTGCCTATTACTCTATCCAAAGTCATCTCATTCCATCGAAACATTACTTTTCGTAAGTCAGCTTTCCAATCACCACTCAGATTACTCATACCCTCATTAGTCTCGAAAGGACTAAACAAAATCACATATGTATATTATATCTAACTCATGTGTATCCCTATGTAAAAATTCTCGGGTTAAGCATACTGTAAGTGCATCTAGTGCCCCTTAGTGATTTTGGTGTATTGAAGACTTATAGGTTAAGGGACTAATATGTGTGTGAGTGTACACAGGCTCTATAAGTCGCTGAGGAGTTTGATATATACTAAGAATGTCGACCCCTAAAAATGGATGTCTTCAGGTGAAGACTTTGGTGAAGACTTTGGTATTTCCCTGGAGACTTTGAAGCTGAAGAATTCAGTGTGACCTTGAAGATATTAACGAGGACTATGAAGCGTGAAGACTTTTTTTTTCGTTGTTTCATTTCCTTTCTTTGAGTCATAGGAAACACCGTACTATTAAAGGGGGCCGAGGTAATACTAAGGAAAAATTTCCAACTGATGCTCATCTCAAAAGCCTCAACATACCCAATCCTTCGAGTGAAGCCTTTGGAAATCTCTATGCTAAGGAAACATGTAATATACCAATCCAAGATCTTGTTTCCTTCCTACGAATCCAATTAATCGAGCCACGAATAACATCCACTTTTATAGGACCCATTACTGCTACAAATCCAATACCGGTGATGTTCCATATATCTCCTAGAGTTCCTATAATCCCCAAATCCTAGAAAGAACTATCTTATCATTGTACATCCACCAATTCCCATCATGATGATCTAGTAAACTCCAATGTTGGGTGCATATAGATCCTCGAATCAAATCGGACAACAACCCAGTGTTCCTAGTTTATCCTCCATCAAGAAACATGGTATCATAATCGAGATCATCAGACTAAATCCAAATTACTCCGAACCATGTAAACTTACTCAGCATCTATATTCCACTAGAGTAACCTATTTAATCCAGATCTCATGCCCTGTGAGATTCCCTACTTGTTACTCCAAGTCATCGTCGTTGCATCATGAATCCTCTAACTGTATTACTCGACAAATTCAATTTATCTTTCCACCAAGAATTCCAGCTTGTGATCACAATTTCCCTACTAAATCCAAGTTACTCAAGGGAGAAGTAAATTATGCTACTCTATAAACTTGATCCACCAAGTTCATCTATCATCATAAAAGTCTCGTGATCCACCAAGGGTCTCAACTACTTCCTCAAGATATCTTTTATAGCCACATCAAATCATTAGCCTACTAATCATGTATCCTCAAAACGATCTTCCCTATGGCATCATTAGATCAAGTGCTAGCTTAATGATATAATGTGTTTATCCACTATGATCACTCCCATGATGAAACCCAGTGCTAAACCATGGTTATCGAAGCTTATCCGGTGTTCTCTCGCAAACCCTTATGTTAAGCACATGGTTAAAAGTTAGGCCGGGTAACTTGAGAGGTCTAGGTTAGTCTAGGAAAGGGTTTCCAATCTTGAGGAAAAAGCACATCTCTACGGGGTTGCACCTAGTTGAATAGGGTATCGTCAAAAGTCTTTAGCGCCAGTTGTTTGGCGAGGTGGGATCCTAGGTGCACCTTGCCTCTTCGGTCTTCAGTTGATGAGAAGGGTGAGAGGGAAAAGTAGCATAGAGGAGCTGCCTAAAGGGGGTTCTATAGTGCAAGTGCAATCAAACAAGTGCCGAAAGGCTAACACATTCATTAAGATAAGATAGGTGGTATAGTCGCGTACCCGTTGCCTAGGGCAAAAGTGCGACTTATACCCAAACACAAACACATAAAAGCAAACAACACACAACATGGTTTCATTTGAACCATCACACGGACTCGACTTCGCATAGGGGTTACACGACTCATCCTATCCTAGCACTGGTACCATTATGTTCTATACAAATGGTTTTTAACCCCTTTCCATGACGTAGTTCCGAACCGTCGCCTTGCATGTGTGGGCGATAGGGGTGGGGTCATCCCACACGACACTGAAACATCGTCTACGATGGTGCGAGCACCTACTGACGATTCGCCTAACATAAACGTATGCGAAGTCGTAGCCTATCCCACACGCCACACTTTGATGCTACGTTTGTGGTCAAGCACACATCCGAGACGATGGCATAGATATATTCGTGTGGGATACGTTTTCGGATCGCACACGGGAAACGTATGCCAACCGTCTCTTGATCGTCCTACATTACACACGCACGCAGGTTCGTAACCGTTTGTGCTATTAAAGGCAAGCGCACATGGTTACGGCGTGCAAACGCGTGTGTGACAGTGCGCGCATCCCACACGCGCAAAATATGCGACCATGTGTTGTAAAGCTGATAATCACACACACACTATTATTCAAACAATCGTGTGTGACATATGACACCATCGCACACGGTTTAATCGTTCTAGCTGTGTGCGCTGTAATTTAGTACCTAATAGCTTATTTTCGTTAATTTATTATTAGAATTGGAAATTTCAAATTTTTAATTATGAAATGTGGATTTCACATCCATCAATACATACCCAAATTACAATGGTTCAACAGCCAATGCATAAATCAAAAGCTCAGTACATGTTCCATGATTACATAGTTCGGTAGAAGATTAAATATGATGAACCACAATATATAGTACTAGAGGCGGTAAAGGTGAAGAGAGAATTGTAAATGCTTTTGGCTGTCGATGGTGTTGAAGAAGCGGAATACCCATAATGTGCCCTCCTCCATGCCAAAGGTGCGCACAACTTTTGTCCAACCCCTTGTGATGATAGCCCGTCCATCCTTCACCGCCTTCAGAAAGACTTCTAGACCATTATCATGGTAGCATGAATTATATACTATAACCTTCGTTGCCTACACATCGGTCAGGTAGTTTGCTAGGTAATCTTGAGTAAATTCCTTTGGAAAGCACTGAAAAGAGACAACTTTCGGTATTCATGTCTAATAGAGTAACTTGTTCTGGGCTGGACAAGGAGGCAACAGATTACTTACCATCCTAAAGCTCACTGATGTCTTGGATAAAGTAGAAATAAAGAGTTTAATTCCAATTAAATGTCACTTCTGCCTAACAATTTTTCTTAGTTTCCTCACTTGATGCTTGTTCATGTTTATCTCATTGCCCCATATGCAAAGGGGGTCGAAGCGTGAATTAGTACCGCTGATATATGTACCTACAAGCAACAAATCAATGTTAGAACATAAGCTGCAATTGCACAGATGATGTAAAATATTATAAGAAAATGGGAGGTGACTAACCTCGATGGTAAACAACAGCATCGCGCATCGTAGCCCTACATAAGCACATAGAAAGGCGTGTTAAGTACAACAGGGTTAACATCCACCAAAAATAGCAAATGTTAACTAAACGACAATATCTCCGGTGATATTTTCATTGCGAGGAGTAGCGCGGTAACAAAGGGACATGTATTGGTGAAATTAAACTGGATGTGTTAACTTCAGAGTTCGGACAACCTTACATAGTCATTAAAACTAGTACCGGTGATACAGAAATTGACACATTTAAACATCACGAGCCAGTTCATACTTGGTAAATTCCGAGGGGTAGTTGCTGGGGTACTTCAACTCGGCCAGAGCCCGCACAAAGTCGGTGGCTAGGTGTTCCTGCTGGTCGCAGCGTGGATCAGTACCGCTAACATATGTACCTACAAGCAACAAGTAAATGTTAGAAGCTAAATTGCAACTGAACAAATGATGTAAAGTACTATAAGATATTGGGATGTGACTAACCTCGATGGTAAACAACATCGTCGTGCATTATAGAACTACGTAGGTACAAGGAAAGGCATGTCAACTACAACAGGGTTAACATGCACCAAAAATATATAATGGTAATTGATGGACATCATCTCCAGTGATATCTTCTTTGCGAAGAGTAGCACGGTACCAAATGGACAGCGTAAATAATGGATATAACTGTTCACTACAGCAGCCTTAACAGCAACCTAGCATAGGCATTGTAAGTTTGTAACTGGTATTGGTAAAATTGAACTGGACAGTTCATACTTGAACAACACACTGCGCATAACTGAAATGAACAACGGAAACCTAACATGGCAATCTAAACGTGTACCGTTGAAACTGAAATTGACACGGTTAAACATTGCTATACCGGTATTCATCAAAATGAACTGGACAATTCATACTTGGTAGGTCCCTGGGGGTAGTTGCTTGGGGATTTCATCAAGGCCAGAGCCGGCACCACGTTGGCGGCGTCGGCAGCGAGGTGTTCCTCCGGGTCGGCATGCATAGCGTTCACCGCGTCATCGACCGCCATGACCAGCTTCTCGACCTCCGCTTGATATGCGGTTGGGATTACGAGGGGATGCTCAGCGATAGGGGTGGGGATGTGGAGCGTGAGGGTGGTTCGCATGCTCCATCTGAGCTATCGGGCCGGGGCGGAGATGGAGATCGGAGGTTACCTCACTAGATCGACGAGCGAGACTGGTGCAGAACGTAGATTTTGTTGCGGCGGCGGCGGTTTGGGCTGCTATGGGGTGGGAGGAATAACTACTGAAATCGCGCGCCTATTGAAAATTTGGCGGCGAAACTCGAACCTTACGGGGGGAACACGCAACGCAGACGAAGCGCATCAAATACCTGTGTGCGATAAAAGAGAAAATTGGTGATCCCGCGTCAGAAAAAATTAAAGTCTTCTCTCTCTCTTGTGCCATCGGACGCTTTGCAAACGGTTTGTTGTAAGAAAACATTTGCCATTAAAGATGTATTAAAAACATAAAAGACCTAGAAAATACACAAAAAAGGACTAAATACGATAAACGAGCCTGAAAATTGTGAAATTTGGACATGGTGCATTCTAGTGGGTATGTTGATCGTAGAAAGTAAATCAAGTTGAAAGGACCAAGAAAATATGGGTTCCCCTTGAAAACATGGCGATTTTTGCTCCCGGAACCATGAAACTCCATAGGTGATGGTCCGGTTTATGAAGAGTGTCTATCACGACACTATCCATACCTCCTCAATTTTTTACCGAATCATATTGAGGTCATGCCAGGGCACCACACAAGATAACATGTTCTTCAAGCATGTTTTCCATTTTTCTAGAGATACAAAATAAATAAAGGACACATCTCTGGTTGCCTCTTCCCACACATATGCTTTAAAATTGTATTAGTTTCCTATAAAATACATGAAAACTTATCCAACGACACAATTACGAATTTTTGAGTCCTTTTTAACGCATTTTCATGTACAGAACGTTCTAACCTGAATTATAAGCACAAAGGACATAGAAAGTACACAAAAGGGACCAAATACGATGAACGAGCATGATTATTGTGAAATTTGGACATGGTGCATTCTAGTGGGCATGTTGATCGTATAAAATAAATCTAGTTGAAAGGACCAAGGAAAAATATGGGTTCCCCTTGAAAACATGGCGATTTTAGCTCCCGAACCATGAAACTCCATAGGTGATGGTCCGGTTTATGAAGAGTGTCTATCACGAAATTATCCATACCTCCTCAAAATTTTACCGAATCATATTGAGGTCATGCCCGGGCACCACACGAGATAACATGTTCTTCAAGCATGTTTTCCATTTTTCTAGAGTTACAAAATAAATAAATGACACATCTATGGTTGCCTCTTCCCACACATATATATCCTTTAAAACTGTATTAGTTTCCTATTGAATACATGAAAACTTATTCAACGACACAATTACGAATTTTCTAGTCCTTTTTGAACGCCTTTTCATGTGCAAAACGTTCTAACCTGAATTATAAGCACACATGACCTACAAAGTACATAAAATGGGACCAAATACAACAAACGGGCCCGAAAATTGTGAAATTTGGACATGGTGCATTCTAGTGCGTATGTTGATCCTATAAAATAAATCTAGTTGAAAGGACCAAGGAAAAAGTATGGGTTCCCCTTGAAAACATGGCGATTTTCGCTCCCCGAACCATGAAACTCCATAGGTGATGGTCCGGTTTATGAAGAGTGTCTATCATGACATTAACCATACCTCCTCAAATTTGTACCGAATCATATTGAGGTCATGCCCGGGCACCACACGAGATCGCATGTGCTTCAGGCATGTTTTCCATTTTTTCTATAGTTCCAAAACAAAGAAACGACACATCTCTGGTTGGCTCTCCCCACACATATCCTCTAAAATTGTATTAGTTTCCTATAATACATGAAAACTTATCCAACGACACGATTACGAATTTTCGAGTCCCTTTTGAACGCCTTTTCATGTACAGAACGTTCTAGCCTGAATTATGAACACAAATGACCTAGAGAGTACACAAAAGGGACCAAATACGAAAAATGAGCGTGGAAATTGTGAAATCTGGACATGGTGCATTCTAGTGGGTATGTTGATCGTATAATATAAATCTAGTTGAAAGGACCAAGGAAAAATATGGGTTCCCCTTGAAAACATGGCGATTTTCGCTCCCCGAACCATGAAACTCCATAGGTGATGGTCCGGTTTTTGAAGAGTCTATCACGACATTATCCATACCTCCTCAATTTTCTACCGAATGATATTGTGGTCATGCCTGGGCACCACACGATATAACATGTTTTGAACACCTTTTCATGTATAAAACGTTCGAACTTGAATTATAAGCAGTAAATGCCTAGAAAAGTACACAAAAAAGACTAAATATGGTAAACCATCCTGAAAGAATGTGAATTTTGGACACGTTGCATTCTAGTGGGTATGGTTATAGTAGAAAAATAATAATGGAGAAACGACCAAGGAAATATGGGTTTCCCTTGAAACTTTGTGATTTGTTTGGGCAAACAGTTACTTTGCGAATGCCGTGTGCGTTCACCCCATTCTGCGGTGTGTTCTGATTGGCCAGAACACCAGCCACACGGATCGCGCATGCGCACCGTAGGATGCACCGCGATCGAACGGCAATCCAAACTTCTCCTGTCACACCCGTGTACTGTAGTTGGGATTTTAGTTCGTACATGCACTAAATTCTTCAATGGCAGTAATCACACACGGTTCATGTTTACGAACCGTTTCCTACGAGGACCCTCTAACGCGAGTCCCCGACCCTCTCCCCCTTCTTCCTCATTCGCATTGTTGTATACTTGCTCGTTCTCGACCTCGGCCCGACCAAATCATCGAGCTCGGCAAGCGCCTGTCGCAGCCGGCTGTCGCCGACGAACGCAACCGTAGTGTTCACAGTGCAAGCACAAATCAGGCGTTAGCAATTCAATCGAGCATTTACATGCTCAAATTGGTACAGTGCATAGTTGGTGGAGTAATTTACAAAACATTAGCTCGCTATTAATTTTACATCAATATAATACATATGAACTGCGCGTGCACAAAAGTGCTACTGCTCCTAACGCCGACCCAGCATGCACAGCTGCCATCGTGCATCGATATCGTGTCGTTCCTTGGCTCAGGAGGACAGGAGGTCGCCAAGTCGATGACCTACACCATGATCGACCGAGGAAGGCTCAGCCTCGACGGCGGCGGCCGACGAGACCCTGACCATCGCCAATTCTGCAGCAACGCCGCTTGTCCTCCCCTGGCGTCCGAAGCTGCCTCCTCCTCCATCTAGGACATAAGCCTGCGTCTAATGCGGCGGCCACTGACATAGTTGTCCTTGCAGCGTCACGGTTCCAGCTCCGCCGCCCGCACCATCCGGCGCACTCTGCGCCGAGCCCGCAATATCGCCCGCTGGCGATCGCTAGCTGCTTTCAAGACGACCCTGGCTAACTTCTTGGCTTGCTCATGTCGTGATTCCTGCCTCCTCTGGCTGTCATCAGGAGAGGTAGAAGCATGGCCGTCAATCCTCAAGCCGACCATCGCGCATGCAGCCTTGATTTCACCGTCGCCCAACTCCATCCTGTCGTCGGCCATTGGGGGTTTGATGGTGTGTGTGGCAACTAGCCAGGGGATCACTGACTCGCCGCCGCCGGCCATCGCTGTGGTTATTTATAGCTAGCTGCTACCAAGGGGGTTGGGGATTTTATAATTTACCGCTGTGGCTGGCGCGTGCGCTTGCGCGGGAAGCATTTTCATAGTTTTTGAGTTCTTTTCCGTGCACACAAAATCGCACACGGAACACATATAGCAACTGTATGCAATCGTGTATAGGGTCATAAATGAATATCACCACTCTTCGCCCTCCACCGTCTCTTTCCCCTCTCGCACCCCCCAAATATGTCCTTCTTCTTCCCACCGTCCTCGCCTCCACAAAATCCTCAACATTACACATGTCATCCGCGCGAGGACCCTGCTGCGGGGGATCGCGCGGTTGAGGCAAGTACGCGCTGCTGAGGGTCCGGAGGCCTTGGCGGCGGTACGCGCTGCTGAGACCATGCTTCGGAGGAGCACGCGGTTGAGGCAGGTACGCATTGCTGAGGGTCCGGAGGCCTTGGCGGCGGTACGCGCTGCTGAGGGTCCGGAGGCCTTGGCGGCGGTACGTGCTGCTGAGGGTCGGGAGGCCTTGGCAGCGGTACGTGCTGCTGAGGGTCCGGAGGCCTTGGCGGATAAAGAGGAAGAGCTGAAGGTTATATCAGATCGGTTGCTTGCAAGCGCAGTTCTGTACGCGGAATGCGCGGCTATGGCCTTCGGAAGAGCATCATGCGCCGACCAGTCCACCGTTGCCTTGCTGCCTCGTGTGGATTTGGCCTCGGTAAGGGCAGCAAGCTCCTTACTGCAGTCTCCTACCGCTCTAGCACGGCGCGCAACTCTTGACTATGTTGTTTACGACCGCTTTGAATATCTTCGTCGTAAGAGGGTCGTACGCATGCAGTTGGCCGTGGACGGGATTTTCCATGATACCGGAGCTACCGTGATGGGGTATGAGCAGAGGAAAGTCTGGGCCTATGAAGCGTTCAAGAACATGGTCAATGCTAACCCGAAAGCGGATCCTACTTCCATAGAGAGGATGTTGCATGAGTGCAGAAGATATTTCTACTAAGGCGAACCAACAGTCCAGCCCCGCAACAACGACGACGAGTAGCTATTTCCATTTTGCTGTTTTCTGAACCTTGCTGATATGTAATGTCGCTATTATGTTCTTTAGTCGATTATGTAGGAGTGTGAACGATAATTTGTGCTATCACTTTCTGAATCAGGTGCTTATTACCACGAATCGTCTGTGTTATTATATGTCTGTGTTATTTTCTGTCTTTCCACATAATTTAGATTACTGACCTGTTTGTTGGGCATCACACACATCTTGTTACGCCCAATTGTTTGTGTTATTTTGGCTCGCACATTTCATCCGAGCGCACGGCATGCCGTCTGCCGCACACATCTTGATCTGTGCAACCGTTTGTGTAGGCAGCATAGATGTTGTGCAGACAGAGCAAATCACAGTACACACGGACAAAACTACGAAACCCGTCGGTGATGATTTCATCAATCGCTGACAGTTGTATACCAGCAAACGTTTCCCCACAACACACACAGGTTATTAGCACCAATCGTCTGTGTTATATCTGGTGTTAGCACACGATTCTCATTACTCACCTGTTTCCTGTATATCACACACATCTTATTATGCCGAATCGTTTGTGTTTTGCTGTATCAGCGCACACGGCTTATCCGAGTGAACTGTATGCCGTACTTCGCACACATCTTATTATACTGAATCGTTTGTATTCTGCTATATTATCGCACACAGTTTCTAGTCATGAACTGTGGCCCACTATCGCACACATCTGGATCTGTGTAACCGTTTCTATTATCTTCTCTAATCACAAATGGTCCATAAGAACAAACTGTCTGCCATAGATCGCAAATGCAACAACTTTATGAATCGTATTTGATGGATCCGTCTTCGCACACAGTTCGTGCCATTAGCGACGGAGCTTGAACTATAACGTTTGCGATTCATGCATTGCACACAGTTTCGTCGAAGGGTCTCTGATTGCAGTGTCGCGTTAGCAGCATCCTGCAGTAGTGTAGGGGTGCTCGGACTCAGTAGTCGTGCTTGCTTCCTGTCTTGGAGGGAAGGACGCTCGGTCTTCAGCTCCTGAGCCCTCCTGTGGTACCAGGGGGTATGCGACCGTCTGCTGCTTGTTGGGACACCTCCTAACAATATGCCCATATTCGCCACATCCGTGGCATGTGACGGGAGCGAAGAGGTCGTTAACCCTCCTTGGGTTATGACGTCGGTGAGATGACGATGGTCCCTCACGTGGTGCATATGGAAGTCCGTTCCTACGCCTTCTGCGCGGGGCTTGTTTCCAGCCTTCCTACAGTTCCTCAATTTGTTGCCTTTGGTTGGTGATGTAGACTTGCAGGGCAACAATCTTTTGCCCTTGCTCAACCACCTTCTTCTTCTTGAGGCAGTGGAGATGTAGGAGCAAGGGAAATCCTGGCGGGACTTGAGGAACTCTTCGGTAAAGTTACACAAAAGGTAATCTGCGGCGTTGGCAAAGCAGACTTGGAGTTTGAGGGTTGGGTCTTCGTCTCTTGTGGAAATCATTGCTTGAGCAGAGGCTCCTAATCCACTCTTGCTGGGTAGGTAGCGGGTAGCTTGCCCTTCCTTCATCTAAGGGAGGAGGTCTCGAAGATGGAGGAGGGCTTCATAGGCCGCCTGCTGAATGGCCATGTCTCTTGTTGGCATAGGCGGTCCAACAAAGAACCAACTCTAGGGTGAGGTCTTGGCAGGTACAACCACCTTGGCATAGAACTCCATTCCCAACTCGCCATTGTCCAGTCCGTGCAGGGTGTACATCGGCTCCGAAGGATAGTTGCATTGCTGGAGGCAGTCTCTTAGGAGAGGCGGGAATCCGGTCATGAGGAGTCCCACGGGAGCGATGGCTATCTACAAGATGGTCAGAGGACGGTTAATATGACTGCTACTTCCCGAGCATGCGTTGGTTTCCGTGAAGAGGAACGGGTGATGCAGCAAAGTAGATAAGTATTTCCCTCAGTTGTTGAGAACCAAGGTATCAATCCAGTAGGAGATACAAGCAAGTCCCCAATAGATGTACCTACACAAAGAATCAAACAATTGCACCCAACGCTATAAAGGGGTTGTCAATCCCTTCACGGTTACTTGCAAGGATGAGATCTGATAGAGATAGATAGATATGATTGCTTGGAAGGAAAGTAAAACAAAAGTAAAAAGATTGCAGCAAGATATTTTTGGTATTTTTGGTTTTAGATCTAAAAGTATAATATGGAAAATAGACCCGGGGGCCATAGGTTTCACTAGAGGCTTCTCTCATGATGGCAAGTATTACGGTGGGTGAACAAATTACTGTCGAGCAATTGATAGAAAAGCGAATAATTATGAAGATATCCAAGGCAATGATTATGCATATAGGCATCACGTCCGTGTCAAGTACACCGAAACGATTCTGCATCTACTACTATTACTCCACACATCGACCGACTCCTGCCTGCATCTAGAGTATTAAGTTCAATGCATTAGGTAAGATGACATGATGTAGAGGGATAAACTCAAGCAATATGATGAAAACCCCATCTTTTTATCCTCGATGGCAACAATACAATACGTGCCTCGCTACCCCTACTATGTCACTGGGTGAGGACACCGCAAGATTGAACCCAAAACTAAGCACTTCTCCCATTGCAAGAATTACCAATCTAGTTGGCCAAACCAAACCAATAACTCGAAGAGACTTGCAAAGATATGAAATCATGCATATAAGAATGCAGAAAAGACTCAAATAATATTCATAGATAATCTGAACATAAACCCACAATTCATCGGATCTCGACAAACACACCGCAAAAGAGTATTACATCGGATAGATCTCCATGAAGATCATGAAGAACATGGTATTGAAGAGCAAAGAGAGAGAAGAAGCCATCTAGCTACTAGCTATGGACCCGAAGGTCTGTGGTGAACTACTCACGCATCATCGGAGGGGAATGAAGTTGATGTAGATGCCCTCCGTGATCGAATCCCCTTCCGGCAGATTACCGGAAAAGGCTCCAAGATTGGATCTCATGGGAACCGAGGCTCCTGGCGGCGGAAAAGTGTTTTTGTGGCTCTCTCTAGTATCCAGGGAATATTTGTGAATTTATAGGCCGAGAAATAGGGTTGGGGGAGCTGTCGTGGGCCCACAAGCCAGGGGGGCGCGCCCCTGTGGCTTGTGGCCACACGACGGCTCTCATGCCTTGGTCTCCAAGCTTGGTAGATGTCTTCTGGTCCAAGAAAAATTATTCCGAAGATTTTATTCCGTTTGGACTCCGTTTAATATTCCTTATCTGCAATACTCAAAAACAAGGAAAAAACAGAAACTGGCACTAGGCTCTAGATTAATAGGTTAGTCCCAAAAATAATATAAAATAGCATATTAATGCATATAAAACATCCAAAACAGATAATACAATAGCATGGAACAATCAAAAATTATAGATACGTTGGAGACGTATCAATGACTAGAGAGGATGAGGTGGGCATAAAAGGTTTTATAGTGGGCTAGATCAGAAAGGGAGAGAAGTGCAATAGGTTTTGCAAGTGATTTTGGGGTCTGGGGACTAGTTCTTGTCCTAACTAACGTCCCAGCTAACTAAGGGCTTCCTACAGTCAGAATGGCTCTGATACCAGCTCTGTGGGGACCCCGACTCATAAGTCGAGATCACCGAATGCACGTGTACAGTGATCCCAGAGATCAATACTCACTGAACACACAGAAGCTGAATAATAAGAATCTTACATCCATACATACAGTCTTACACAAATAAAGACCATCAAGGTCAAGTCTTACATAGATAGGGCCATGAAGGCCAAACAACAAACATAAACTCGCAGCGGAAATCTTGATAGATACCGTAGGCCCATGCCATCTGCCTTAACCCTACAGGCATTCTGACCGGGAAGCGTCCTAATTCGCATGTTTGTCACCAACGTAATCTTCACCATATTCCTGCTCTTCCATGCCTGGCCAATTAAATAACCAGTGGCAAGCAAATGAGTACTTTGAATGTACTCGCAAGCAACCCATGTTTTGGAACAAGGTATAACAATGCCTTATATAGCACTAAGTAGGTAAGTTGTGGAAAGCTAATTTTTGAGTGCACTGACATGATCAATCAACTTGTAAAAGCATGCATTACGAGGTTACGGATATCCATGTGAACAAGTTATAGATCTCAATCATGTTCAATCATCATGCCAAGTCATCTGACTTAGCTCAAGTACCATCTTTTATCTCTCTCTCTCTTTCACACACACACACACACACACACACACACACACACACACACCAAGTTTTTGAAAACATCGCACATAGTTTAAGCAGGACCACCAAATATCCATGACCATGGACACGGCTATTCAAATAGTTTTACACTCTGCAGAGGTTGCACACTTTACCCACGAGACTCGAGAAACTTCCGTGTCAAGCCACGACTCACGGTATTTTTCATACCCGAGGGAAGCACCCGAACAATTCCTTCCCCTTGACGACACTAAACAAAGAGTCCACTCGTTGGCCCACGTCTTCATGATGTACATCACATGATACTTGCTCAATCACTGTACCATCCATGAAGGGGCACAACGGTGTGCCCGGTGTCTATAAAAATAGTACAAGGTCGCCCTACCTGGCACGACCCCGTATCAAGAGAGTAACTCATACTCTCCCGCCACTAGTAATGCACGCTCTCTGCTAGCATCGACCAAGGTAATCAACAAAGCCCCGTCCCATAAGGGGTATCGTGGTTGTACATGTAAGGTTGGGACGGTCAGCAGATCTTAAATCTCTCTGTTTTCGAAAACACACACACACAACTTGCCTCGGTACACCACTTCTTTATCAAGTGGTTACCTAGCTCTCATCTCCCTCGGGCATTAGTGGCACCCGACGGGGTTTTCGAAAAGTCTTTGAAAACACTTTGTTTCCAACACCATGCATATTCCCGTCCCACTTCTCATAGCAACTACTTAGCAACCTATCTACTTCCCACCCACACAACTCTAAGCCGAAGGTAGAGTCATTTCATGCAAGTATCAACGAGTAAAGTAACGGAGGCAACCCATAAAGGTGGTCACCATATTCATCATGGTTTGATGCAACAAAGTAAGTGCTATATGCCATGCAAAAAGGGGTTTCATAGACATGGTCAAAGGGCTGCTTGCCTGGCTCTACAAAGTTTCCGGGGTCGTCAAAATCTTCTGGTCCAACTCCCTCGTCAACAACGCAATCTATCGTCGGAAAGTAACGGGGGATAATAAGGCAATAGCACAAAACAAGGAAAATAAATCACTCAAAAAAATGTCAAACCACTTTTGTAAAATACTAGGTTTAAAACTAAAAATACAAAAAATACTAGTTTCTGGTTTGAGGTGCCAAAAGTGTTGAAAGTCATTTTAGGAGTGGTTTTGAATATTCAAAACAAGGTTTTAAATAAAACCAGTAGATATACTCTTTTCAAAAAGTTGCACAAGTGGCATCATTAAATAGCTAGGATTTTAAGATTAATTAAGAAATTTGAACTACTAGATTTGGACAAATATTTAAATCTATGGAAATTTTGGAAAAACTATCAGAAAAAAAAGGAGAAGGGCTTCTGTGCCACTAGGCCTAAACGGCCAGCCGAGCCTGGCCCAGCTGGCCAGGACAGCCCAGCTGAACCGGGCGTGCGCGCAGTCAGGTTCAAACCTGACACGCTGGCCCCAGCATCAGCGAGAGGGAGGGGAGGCGAGAGAGAGGTGGGGATGACAGGTGGCCCCAACCTGTAATCTCCAACCTCTGGACAGGGAGCTTGCCACGCTCATCGTTGGTGATGCAGGGCACGGCGAGGGCTGGGGATGACGGGAAGGGACTCAGGGGCCATCCGTCGTTCGGGTGGAGCTCGGAGGAGTCACCGGAGCGTAGGGAGTCGCCGGCGACGAGGAGGCCGCGGCGGAGGGGCTTTGGGCCGAGCTCGAATCGCTCACTCTGGCCTGCAAAACGCACGAAGAAGATGGGGAAGAGGGTCAGGGCAGCGAGTGGAAACCATTGGAGGAAGAATGAGGGCCGGAGGGGCTCTGTACCCAGAGATCAATGGAGTTCTAACGCGGTGGCGCGTCGGTCGATCCCGAGCACTAGGGCTCAGGGAGCTTGCTACTGGGGCTCTGGTGCTCGATTAGGAGGAAGATAGGGGATCCGGAGGGGAGAGAGGGTCTGGGGAAGGCCTATATATACGCGAGTGGTGGTGCACCATGGACAGGGAGCTCGGCGGGGTCGAGGTTGTCGCCACAGTGCACTAGGGCTCGCCGGCTTGTGTTTGGGGCCTTCCTGGGGGTGTTCTACGTCTAGGGGAAGGAAGAGAGAGAGAGCAGAGAGGAGCTTTGGCGCCCGCGCGTGTGAGCTCCCTCACTGGTCGAGCCGGGCGGCCATGGCGCGCGTGCAAGGAGGCCACAGAAGGAGGAGAGAGGAGGGGGCCGACCGTGTGGCGTGTCACGGACGCCGAGGCGGCCTCGGGGGACACGAGGGGAAGGCCCGGGGTGGTCGGGGTCATGCATTGGGCGACTGCTACAGTGCGTCTGGGCACTGTAGCGCGCTACAGAGCGCCCATATGGCATGTCATGGCATGCAATTGGCCTCTTTAACAGGGCCATGCATGTCCAGAAGCTTCAGGAGGTAAAACAAAGGTAAACTTGCATAGGATGCTCTGGGGGTTTCATTAGAACAGGAAGGAAGTGGAGAGGAAGGTAAAACCTTGCTGTCCAGGGGTATAAATGGGGGTTTTATGCCCTCAATCGGTGACCTAAGGCCATGGGCCCTTTACTGGAGGTAGAAGGTAACTAGGGGGGACTGTGGTAGAAAGGTGAGGCCAAGGAGAAGAAGATAGGTGGGTGAAAATGTAACTTTGGGAATTTAACAGAAGGTGTTTGATGTCGACTTGGGCAAGATAGCTTTACCCACTTACTGTGAGAACTAACACGGTCAAATGGTAGGTAAAAATAAGGTTGATCACAAGTTTGAGCTCATTTGAGCAAGGTTGACAATGTAAACTTTGTGAACCCTAGAAATCAACAGAATCAGGTTTCTGTAGATCTAGTCATGCTAAGATAATCTCCTTGATGCACCACTTGGCGTGGTGGCATCATTTGGGGATTGTTGGATGCTCATGAAGTTTGAGATCAATTAGAGAAACTTGACAGTGTAAAGTTGCTCAAACTTGGATCTGGACACAGAGGATTTTGAGATATTTTGGTGAACCAAAACAATTGGGTTTGAGATGAAACTTTGCAAGATCACATTAGGCATATGTGACTTGCTAGAATTTTCCTGGATTTATTTGAGGATATTTCTTATAGAAATATTTCAAATGCTTGAAGTGAATAGAAATGGTTTTGGAGGGTTTTGTCCACTATTTTGAACATGACCATGGGTTCAAACTCTTATATATGGAAAATATATGTCCACTGAGTTTCCCTAGATTTTCTCAAATATTTTGAATGCATAAAAAAAAATCATAGAAAACACCATTTCTGGCCTTAAGAAAAAGCCTTTAAAGAAAATATGAAAATAATCTTTGAAAATAATATTTGGTGGTTTTGGGAAGTCTTATATATGGTAGGTTCCAAATAGAATCTTTGGGGTAAAACAATCCACTTAATTTGAGGACTTGTAGTACAAACCTCAATTTAGGGGTTTTGGAAAACCTAAATTGAATAAATGCTTTTTGGCCAAAAAATAATATTTTATAAAAATATTTTTTAGTCCTATACACATGGCATGATTATTGGGCAGACAATTTGGATCAAGTAGATGAGTTTTGAGAGTAGGATGAAGTTTATGACTCAACGCACAAGGAAGCAATCAAGAAATCTTCAATCAAGTCAAGCATCACAGTTTTTGTTGGCCCTAATTTTTTTTTGAGTTATGTTAACTGAGTCATGAGGCTAAACACAGGGTGTGACACAAGGTCACGAAGATGTTGGTCGACAGTGGGGCTAGGTGGAACTTGATCTCGCCCGACGTGATCAAGCGGATGCAGATTCCTGACATGGATCTAAAGCCGACGAGGTCCTTCCCAGGGTTCAACCCGGGAAGATCTCAACCCAAGGGGAAAATCACTCTGTCGGTGACGATCGGCAGCGAGCTCAACTTCAGGACAAAAAGAGTAGTCTTTGACATCGCGAAGATGTCGCTGCCGTACAATGGGATCCTGGGCCGACCGGCGCTGGCGAAGTTCATGGCGGCAACACACCACGCCTACAACACTCTCAAGATGCCAGGGCCGATGAGCGTCATCACTGTCCGCGCTGACAACAAGGATGTAGTCCTCTGCGTTGACAAGCTCTTCCGAGTGGCAAGGGCGGCGTCTGCCGACGAGGCACTCGCTCCTGCCGGCAAAGCCCCCGGGGGAAGAACAAGAACAAGGACTCTGGCGAGTCTCGTAAAGACTTCGGGAAGCACGCTAAAAAGTGCAGCACGCCCATCAAGGACTTACCTGAGACCTCTGCCGCCAGGAGAAAGATAGATAAGGTGACCATTCCTAAGACGAAACAAGTGACTGCGCAGGAGAACGGCGAGGGCGGCACTATCACCATAAGTGCCACCCTCGATAACAAATAGGAAAGCTCGCTCGTCACTTTCCTGCGGGCGAACATCGATGTGTTTTCCTGGCAACCATCCGACATCTCCGGTGTTCCCAGGGAGGTGAATGAGCACCACCTTGCCATTTCTCCCCATGCATGCCCCGTCAAGCAGAAGGTCTGAAAACAAGCTTTGGAACGGCAAGAGTTTATTGCCGAAGAAATCAAGAAACTAGAAGCAGCAGGTTTGATCAGAGGAGTGATCCACCCAACTTGGTTGGTGAATACTGTGGTAGTGCGCAAGGTGAATGGGAAGTGGAGGCTTTGCATCGACTTCACTGATGTCAATAAAGCTTGCCCGAAGGACCCATTTCCCCTGCCGCACATCGATCAGATAGTTGACTCGACTACTGGCTACGATCTCCTATCCTTCCTTGACGCCTACTCTGGCTATGACCAGGTCTTCATGGCTGAGGAATATGAAGAGAAAACGGCATTCATTACCCCTTGCAGCGCGTACTGCTTCAGGCGCATGCCGTTCTGGTTGAAGAGCACCGATTCAACATTCGCAAGAGCAGTTCGGATTGGGTTGGGGCCACAACTACACAGGAACGTGGAAGTGTACATGGATGATACAGTGATCAAGACTAAGGACAAGTACGCGCTGATCCAAGACCTGGAATAGACCTTTGCGAACCTGCGCAAGATCAATTTGAAGCTTAATCTTGAGAACTGCGTGTTTGTTGTCCCCTCCGGCAAGCTCCTCGGGTTCTTTGTGTCACGGTGTGGGATCAAAGCCAACCCCGCCAAGATTGAAGCTATCGAACAGCTGGTGGCGCCGAAGCGCATCAAGGACGTACGTCGTCTGGCGGGCTGCATCGCCGCCCTCAATAGGTTCATTTCCAAGTCTGCAGAGCGTGCCTTGCCGTTTTTCAAGATCCTAAAGAAGGCAGGCCCAATGACATGGACCCTAGAAGTAGAGGCGGCACTGCAAGACTTGAAGAAATACTTGTCCTCTACGCCAGTCCTAGTCGCGCCAAAACCGGAGGAGCCGTTGTTGTTATATCTGGCGGCAACGAATCAAGTGGTTAGTGCTGCGCTAGTGGCAGAGAGGGAATCTGAGAAGGATGAGGCAGAAATCACAGAGTCTGCGGCCGGCGAGCCAGAGCCAGCCGCGGCAATCCAAGGGGCAGAATAGCAAATTGTGCAGACGAACAAAGTGGTACAGTGACCAGTATATTTTGTGAGCTCCCTCCTACAAGGGGCTAGGTCAAGATACTCTGGGATGCAGAAGATGCTCTTTGGCCTCCTTATGGCCTCCCGGAAGTTGCGCCACTATTTTCAAGCACATCACATTACTGTCGTCACTCGTTTCCGCTGCAACGCATCTTGAGAAATCCAGAGGCAACCGACAGGATCGTCGAGTGGGAATTGGAGTTGGCCAACTTTGACTTGAGTTTTGAAAGCACGGCGACAATATAGAGCAGAGCCTTGGCAGAATTCATAGAAGAATAGACTCCAACGCCAGACGAAGAGATTCCAGAAACAGCCCTTCACGGTAAGGAAACACCTCAGGAATGTATCGTGTACTTTGATGGAGCTTTCTCGCTGCAAGGCGTTGGTGCCGGAGTGTTGCTAGTAGCACCCACCAGAGAGCACCTCAAGTACATGATCCAGATGCATTTCCCCAGGGAGGAATCAACAAACAACACAACTGAGTACGAAGGTTTGCTTGCCGGATTATGGATAGTAGCTGATCTTGGCATCAGGAAACTGGTAGTCCGAGGAGATTCACAGCTGGTTGTGCGCCAAGTGAACAAAGATTACCAGAGTCCCCTGATGCAGACATATGTTCACGAAGTATGGAATTGGAGGAGGGCTTTAACGGGTTGCAAATGGAGCACGTTCCCCGTGCCGTGAATAGCATTGCCGACGACCTGTCAAAAAGAGCTGAGCAGAAGTTGCCTGTGGAACCGGACACATTTTTACTCCGATTAACCCAACCTTCGGTCACCTCGTCAGCGCGGCAGAACAAGAAGAGAAAAGTCAATTCCGGCGACTATTTTCCGGCATAGCCACCAGTGACTGCCAAGAAAGTTTCCAGGAATGACAAGTTGCCTGCCGGGGGACCCCATGCTCCGGCAGACCCGATGGTCCTTGCCGTAGAAGCTAGGTCCCCCGTGGTGGAAGAAACGCCTTTAGTCCTTGTCGTCGAGCCACTGGCTCTGCCATGGGCACAACAGATAGTCTAGTACCTCCAGACCGGAGATCTTCCCGAGGAACCAGAAGAAGATGAAAGAGTAGCCCGACAGTCGAGCATGTACCAGTTTGTGGACAGCACCTTATACAAAAGAAGACCAAATGGTGTGAAATTGAAATGCATCTTCCGGGAAGAAGGACGTCAGCTGTTGGCAGAGATACACAAAGGGATCTACGGCTCCCACATCGGAACACGGACCCTTGTCGGAAAAGCATTCCCCTAAATTTTCTATTTACCGACGGCCCTTCAAGAAGCATTGACACTGGTGACGACGTGTGAAGCATACCAATACCACGCCAAGCAAACACATCAACCAGGACAACCCTTCAGACCATACCACTCTCCTGGTCCTTTTTAGTCTGGGGGCTCGACATCGTCGGGCCCTTCCCCCATGCCACCGGGGGCTTCGAGTTCTTGTTCATTGCAATCGACAAGTTCACAAAGTGGACTGAAGTGGAGCTAGTGAGAAAGGTAACGGCGCAGGCGGCGGTCAAGTTTCTCAGAAGGATAGTTTGTCGTTTCGGTGTCCCCAACAGGATCATCACCGATAACGACACGCAATTCACCAGCAACTACTTCATGCAGTATTGCCAAGACATTGGCACCAAAGTATGCTTCACATCGGTTGCTCGCCCCAGGAGGAACGGGCAAGTGGAAAGGGCAAATGCTGAAGTGTTGCGGGGCCTCAAGACGAGAACTTTCGACAAGCTGCACAAGCACGGAAGGCGCTAGATTGATTAACTCCCGGCAGTTCTTTGGTCAATCAGGACGACACCAAATCGAGCCACCGGCGAGACCCCCTTCTCCCTAGTTTATGGTGTAGAATCAGTTCTCCCCACGGAACTCACGTATGGGTCACCGAGAGTGCAGGCCTTTGACGAGGACCGGCAAGATCAAGAACGGCAAGATGATGCCACACTCCTTGAGGAAGATCGTCTCCAGGCAGCGCTGCGTGCCGCTCTGTACTAGCAGACTTCGCGCTCCTATCACGGTCGTAGGGTGCGCGCCAGGAGTGTTGAGGAAGGCGACCTTGTTCTTCGACAGATTCAGTCCGCGAAGGGATCAAACAAGTTGACGCCAAAGTGGGAAGGCCCTTACCGGGTAGTATGAGTCACTAGGCCTGGCGCAGTCCGCCTGGAGACCGATGATAGCACCCCGGTGCAAAACTCGTGGAATATCGAACATCTTCGCAAGTTCTACCCATGAGTCACGGTTGTCGGGCCACCCAGCAACCCCTTTTGTGCAAGTTCGCTGGCAAGCATGTAATCCTTTGTACAAAGCCAGGCGATGACCTTGTGCGTAGTCAATAAAGTTAAGTGTTCTACAAATCTTTGTCAAAGTACATATTTATATTATGTATCTTATGTGAGATGTTGTGATCACTTTTCACTTACATAACATGACTATTGAACCACTTAGGTTTCTAGTCTACTCTATTTTCTCTTCTTTCTTTTTCTCAAAAGGGAGAGGGGAGGACCCTGTGTGCAAGTCTTCCCGTGGGGAGAGACGACATGGACACCTACAGACGCGTTCAAGGGTGATCGCCTTGTAGCAAGAACCGCAACGAGAAAAAGTTAAGTTGCGAAAACTTTTTGTAACTTTCGAGCCTTCCCTTTGAAAGACTGGTACTTGTGCAAGAAAACCTACACGCTAGGGGCCCATGTTGGAATCATTGCGCGCTTAGGTGTTGGAAGCGTGACCAACATCTTAAGTGGCCGCGGCGAAAACGACGAGATGGCCTTGCCGGGAGCTGCACCACTGGAAGGGTGCTCAGGATTTATCCTTAGAAGCACACACGGTAGGAACATGTGCATCGGGAAGCGTCAAGAATCAGGAAAACGCACGTGCGCAGTCTTGTCACCTAAAGGGATATAGGCTTTGATAGACACATGACGAAGCTTTGATGTTTTAAAGATACCCAACATTTTCTCTTGGTTTCCTCGCAGGGTTACACTGGGTACAATCTAAACACAAAAGGAGATCTGCCACTACGATGTGGCGATTGATCCGGAAACGAGGTCTCATCGATGGAGCCTCGTTCCCACATCGATCCTAAGCCCTAACTACGGCCTCGCGCACATCTAGTCGGAGTCCTCCTGCTTGATGCTGATGGTGCTGAAGTCGTCGTCGTTGTCGCTGGAGGAGTCGTAGTTGCTGCCGCTCGAGCTCTCCGCGCAGCACTCTAGGCGGACGCCGGACACCCCGAAGATCTTCACGAAGAGGGTGGCGGAGGCGTCGAACTTGAAGTGGAGGAGATGCCCGGGTCCCAGACCACGGGAGCGGGCGAATGACTTCCACTCCCGCGTCAGGAACATGGCGCTTCCGGCGAAGAGGTCGGCGCCCACCCAAGCGGGACCGTTACAACAGCAGTCCGCCCAAAGCGAAAAGCCTCGAGGACGACTGCTCTACATGGACCGCGCGAAAGGGTCGGGGAGGCGGAGCCAGCTCCGCTGTTGCCGGGGGATCGCCATCACGAACTCCTGCACCTCCTCCTCCGTGTGGATCCCCGCATGGGGCTGCAGGAGGGGTGCGCTGTTGCGGCCGCTGCGGGTGGACGGAGCCGTTCCCCAACGGCCCCGGAACGCTGCCCTTCCGCGGCCCCTGGACGCCGTCCTCCCAAGGGAACTGGAGCCAGCCCCCGCCACTGTCACCATGGCCCGCATCGGGCTCCGGGGGGTGCCCCTCGCCGTGGCACCAGACCCACGGGCGCGGCCACGGCCCCTTGCCGTACCAAAAATGCCGCGCTGGAGAAGATGTCGGAGGAAGAGAGGAGAAGGCACTGGACGGTGTGCTAGAGCAGAAGGGCATGGATAAGCAGCGCTCCGCCTCGTCCCCTCCCTATTTTTCGGAAAGGGGAAGAGGAGGGGTTGGCTCTTCGCGACCCGGGGCGAGCGCGCACTGGCATGCAGCCAGCACTGGCGGCCGCCCCTCCCAGCCAATGACAGACCGCGTGTGTGACACGCTTTGCGCGGGATGCAGTAAAAAAGGGGAAGACAGAGCGGAAGGGGCAAAGGAGCTCAAACGTCGCTGAACACTTCGAACGCTGACTATTGGATGCCGAACGTGCTGCCTGGGCAACTGCATTCTCCCCCAATGCTAAGCTTCGTGTGGGAACCCACGACGCAGCTTTTGCAGGCGCGACTCCTCAGAGCGACCGCCTCGCTCCGCCGTTCCCACGACCCACAGTCAATGCACGTCGTGGGTGAAGTAGAATCGACACAACCGCAGGTAATTGCAGTTGCGTGTGCTTGTGCACTGTTTTTTGGCCTAACTCAACAAACGTCACGGCCCAGGGCCCGGGGGCTCTTATCGGTGTACTAAAGAATGGGGCCCTTAGTACACTGACTTGTGCACGAGACGACAGCGGCCTCCGGACCGGCAAGGCCCTGCCTGGATGGATCTGGACGCCAAGCCTCTTCATACGAGGGCCCAAGCGAACCGGCAAGCCCTCCTTACTGGAGGACTCAATCGTTGAGGCACCCGCCAAGGCCTCCGCCCGCCAAGACATCGTTCCGCGTTGCCAGGCTGGTTGTCTACATCGCTTGGTGTCAAGAGGGCAGCCGTTTAGGTGGAGCTGGTCGAGGTGTGTGGCGAGTCACCAGGATTACAGCAAAGCTTTAATGACGCCCATCCTACGAAATGGCGAAAGAATAAGAGGTGGCTGGGCGAACAACATAGAAGGAGAGGCAATCCTTGCCGGGAGACATCGCCAGCATGCCACCTCACGGCGCATTCAATGCGCCTGTCCTAGTCCGTCAGAGTTAGGTGTTTCCCAATGTCGCTATTGCCAGCAATTTTAGCAGAGGTACACGCATTCTTTACTCGGTGTAAAAACCATTTTAGCCAGTGTGGTAGCCCCTTGAATTATAAAAGGAGGTCCATGGCTACCTTTAGAAGGGTCGACACTCCGTTCATTTACACGCGTAGCGACGCTCTCCGCGCATCCTTGCCGGGTAGCGACGCTCCTGTACTGTGAACCCGAATAATCCACAACCACACACGACGTAGGGTATTACGCTATGGCGGCCCGAACCTATCTAAACCCTCGCACGTGCATGGCCCGGTGATGCTCTTTGCGTTATAGGATTTCCCTTGCCGAACCACGAAAGGGGCCTTGCCGGCCCCATATATCGTCGTACGCCGACACTCCGCTTCATGACTAATATAAACAGGGCTAAAATTATGTTGTTTTCGAATAGTTTTCAAGCATGGACAATATTGTGGATTCTATAGCGTTGATAGTATATACTGAAAAAGATTAGATGTTTCAAAGATGTCTGAATCAAGAAGTGTCTTGATATATACTAGAAGTGTCTTGATATAAATAATATATTCAATGTATAATGTCATCCAAATTGCAATGAAACCAATGACACTTTATTATGAATAATAGTGGCATTGCTCAAAGCATAAAGAATTAAGGATCCTACAAAAATAGACATGTCTGACACAAATACTATATGGTTTTGAATTTGTCAAAACCGGTGACAAAGGCTCTACCACTAAAGCAAAGCATGAGCAACACCAGATAAGCCATAGGTGCTCACAAACAATGCAACTAGATTACTCACTCTAGTGCAAGTGGGAGAATGTTAGAAATATGCCCTAGAGGCAATAATATTGTATTATTATATTTCCATATTCATAATTAAGAGTTTATATTCCATGCTATAACTGCTATAATTCTAGAATATGCGACTCATTGTAAAACTCATATGCACGTGTGGAATGATAAACGGTAAAACAAAGGTTCCCAGATCCTAGTGTAGCCTCCGAGACTTGCTCAAGTGTTATTTGTGATCATGTTTTCCAGATCTTAGGATATCGTTAGGTGTAACGACGGTCCTAAAACAACATTGAGAGTATGTCGTTAGAAGAACGGTCATATTGAATTGACCCAAACTTGTTTGTTATACTTTGATATAATATCGTCTGAAATCAATTGTTATAACTGATAACCTACAAGTATAGGGGATCGCAATAGTCTTCACGGGTAGTATTTCACCCTACTTTATTGATTCGACACAAGGGTAGCCAAAGAATATTTATTGGCCTTGACAGTTGAGTTTTCAATTCGACCGCACCTGGGATATCTCTCTGCAGCAAAGGTTTAGTAGCACGGCAAATAGTAGTAGCAAAAGTAATGGTAGTAGTGACAGCAGCAATTTTGTAGCAGTTGTGACAGTAGCAGTAGCAATAGTAACTTAGCATGATTCAGGATATGTAAAGCGTAGGCACGTGGATCGGTGATGGATAATGATTTAGATGACATCAATCATGTAACAGTTACACACTAGGGCAACACAGAACTGGCTCCAATTCATCAATGTAATGTAGGCACGTATTCCGTATATAGTCATACGTGCTTGCGATAAGAACTTGAATGACATCTTTTGTCCTACCCTCCCTTGGCAGTGGGGTCCTATTGGAAACTAAGGGATATTAAGGCCTCCTTTTAACAGAGAACTGGAACAAAGCATTAACACATGGTGAATACATGAACTCCTCAAACTACGGCAATCACAGGAAATAATCTCAATTATTGTCTCCTTGGGGTCTGCGGATCAAGACACATAATAGGTGCATACGACTTGCAAGATAGGATCCAAATCAATCTTATATTCAGAGATAATATAATATATTCAGATCTGAAATCATGGCACTCGCGCCCTAGTGACAAGCATTAAGCATAGCAAAGTCATAGCAACATCAATCTCAGAACATAGTGGATACTAGGGATCAAGCCCTATCAAACTTAACTTGATTACATGATTAATCTCATTCAATCCCACCACTGTCAAGCAAGCCTACAAAGGAATTACTCACTCCTGGTGGTGAGCATCATGGCGGTGTTGATTGAGAAGGGTTGGTGATGACGACGGGGACGATTTTCCCTCTCCGGAGCCCCAAACAGACTCCAGATCAGCCCTCCCGAGGAAGAATAGGAGGTGGCGGCGGCTTCGTCTCGTGAAACGCGATGAAAACTTCTCTCTTATTTTTCTCCGAAGATGTGATTTTATAGGACTGGAATCAGGTTCGGAGGAGCCTTGTGGGCCCCACAAGCCATCAGGGCGCAGCCTAGGGGGCGCCCTGTTGGCTTGTGGCCCACAGGTGGCCTCCCTCCGGCAGCTCTTCGCTCCATAATTCATTATATATTCCAGAAAAAATCCACAAAAAGTTTCGTCCAATTTCGGGAACTTTTATTTCTGCACAAAAATAACACCAAGGTAGTTCTGCTGAAAACAGCATCAATCCGGGTTAGTTCCATTCAAATCATGCAAATTAGAGGTCAAAACCAGAGCAAAAGTGTTTGGAAAAGTAGATACGATGGAAACGTATCAACTCCCCCAAGCTTAACTCATTGCTTGTCCTCAAGCAATTCATTTGAGAAACTAAAAGTGATAAAGAAAACTTTTACAAACTCTTTTGTTCTCGTCGTTATACACATGCTTAGCTAGTGCTCAAGTTTTCAGCATAAATTATAAATAACCACATCTATGATAACAATTAAACATAATATTAACTCATGGCAATGCATAACCAACTAGCAAGTAATAATAAGATATCTCACATGCCAACAATTTATCAAAACAATCATGATATAATATGGTGACATGGTATTTCGCTAGCCCTTTCTGAGACAGCGAAACATAAATGCAGAGCACCTCTGGGATTCAAGCAGCGACTAAACTTTATAATTCAGAGTAGAAAAGATCTGGTCATGCTCACATCCAACATTAACTAGATTCAATGCATAAGAATGACAATAGTGCTCTCCGGTCTGGTGCTTTTAGTAAGTGGGTGATGACTCAACATAAAAATAAATAGATAGGCCCTTCGCGGAGGGAAGCATTGATTTGCGGAGGTGGCAGAGCTCAGGTTTTAAAATAGGAATGAAATATAATTTTTGAGTGGTGCACTTTTCTTGTCAACGTTACGACAAAGTTTTTCAATATCTTCCATGCTAAACTCATTATTGGCGGTTCCCAAACAGAATAGTAAAGTTTACTCCTATCCACCATCCATACACAAACCATGGCTGGCCGAATCCACGGATGCCTGCCAACATATCAACTGTCCCAAGGAGTTTTGTTTAATTTTTTTTTGTTATACAGGACTGGGCATCCTTTTTACCAGCCTCTCTCGTGCAATGACGGTGAATAAACGACCGTCTTGAGAATAACTCACTTAGCATGGAAGATACCGACCGCCTCGTCGCTCCATGAGCGAGACGAGTGCACAAAATGGATGTTTATTTGAATATTTAGAGATGGCACATGCAATTTACTTGGAACGGCAGGGTAATACCGCATATAGGTAGGTATAGTGGACTCATGTGGAATAACTTGGTTTAAAGGTTTTGGATGCACAAGCAGCATTCCAGCTCAGAACAGGTGAAGGCTAGCAATAGGTTGGGAAGCGACCGGCTAGAGAGCGAAAACGATCATAGGTATGCATTATGAACAATTAACATGGTAACTGATGGTTCACTCGAATATCATTCATGTACTCATAGGGATCGATATGGACGTCCACGGTTCTGCTATCGGTCACTGGACGAAAGAGTTTCGTTCATGTCTATGAGTTACCGAACCTACGAGGTCACAAGCTTCATGTAATCAGGATTTGCTGAGTGTTAGTAGGTCGAGAGTATCGAGAATTTATTTGTGCAATTTTTTCATTAATATTCGGAATAGTTTTGACAAGATCCGGAAGCGCTCCAAAGTCACCTGAAGGGTTTCAGAGAAGTATCGGGTATTGCCGAAAAATATATATAGCTGGAAAATGTTTCTGGTGATGTTAAATTAAAAATAAAATGGTCTCAAAGTATTTAGAATATTTTAAATTTATTAAAATATCAACGGGCCTTAAAAGGACATGAGGTGGAAGGAAACTTGGGCCACAAGGGCCCAAGTGGTGGAGGCGCCCCCTTCCTTGTTGGGGGGGGGGGGGGATTGCAGTGGGCGAGAAGTTGGACTCCTCCTCCCCTAGGCCGGTGCCCCAAGTAGGGTTTCCCTCCTTGGTGGCTGCCCCTCCCTCCCCTCCAACCTATATATACTTGAGGATTTGGCCCTTTTGGACACAAGTTTTGGATCCTCCTCTAGTTCATCTAGTTCTAGTTTTAGTTGGTCCTAGTTGACTAATTAGAGCTAGGTCTAGTTCCTCTAATCCTCATAATTAGAAGCCCGGTGTGGTTCTAATCTCCTCCCTCTAATTCTCCAGCAACGATTAGCTCTGTACGGCAAAGCTCTACCGGATCGTGATGACCGTACGCTTGCAACCAAGTAGGGAGGTCGTGCTTTCAGTCTTGGGTTCGAGGGATCGTTCATCTGCGGTTTGAGGGACTCCAAGCTCGATCTTCATCATCACGTTCTTCTTCCGCTACTACTCGGTGACGGTAAAGATCATGATCCCAACCGTCATTGTATCTTAATAGTATTCCTGGTTGATCATAGGGTGATTTTTTTTGTTTTCTACTACGTTTCCCAACAGTAGTTCCAGTGGTAGCTACTGGGGAAAACATCCTCAAATTCCTCCAAAAGATTAGATAAAGCAAGAGGAAGATGTTGTGAAATATTAGTCCAAACGATCTCATCTTTGCACAAGAGTGCAAAGTGAAGAATGATTGCTGGGCTCTTAGTCACACCCCTAAAATCTCCTTTGGTGTCGAATAGCACTATGTTTCCTTTGCCTCTCATCATGGAGTCACCCTTATTTGACTTGTGTCTCTCACTCTCTTTTTGGTGGCACGCTCTCTCACTAGTCTCTCCATGATGACTTGAAGCTTGCTTGTCCGCAATAAGTTGACCAGGTGACATTGGATGAAGAACGAATTCCTTGCCCTTCATCTTGAAGCTATATTAGTTTGTGCATCCGTTGTGGATGACTACGCAATCGAATTGCTAAGGGTAGCCTAGAAGTAGATGGAGCACAGACACAGAGACATCGTTGCATTCCAAAGTATCTTCATAGGTGGCTATCTTGAATCAGACGTTGATGATATGGGCGAGGGTGCTTCTTCTTGAGGATTTGTAGCTTGGACAAAGCCCCTCGCTTGCCAAATTGTGTAAACTTCCGCCATCTACCTTGATGGATCTTCCATTAATGCCTGCTTTTTTATGGAATATGTGGCATCGTTGGTCTTTGTCTTAATGTTGTTGAAGTGTCAAGATCTTGGAAACAACGAGACTGGGGCTCAAATTATTGTCGCAAAATACTTGAGCATCTTCGGCTTCATTGACTTGATGATGCATGGCCATGTGCTCCATGGCTTTGATTTATTCGCCGCTCATGATGTCATACTCGCTATCCACATTCCTGATCATTGCATGTATTGTAGGACACTAGAATGTCTTGTGTCCATGCCCTTTGCAAATGAAGCATTATATTTGACTCATCTTGGTGTTGGACTCCGTTAGAGGATTTGTTGTTGTCGACGTTCTTGGCTTGTCATTGCTTTTATTAATTGGAGGGCGGCTTAAAGTTGTTGGCATCGGCTCGGATCTTGAAGGGCAACCACTAGTGGGTGTAACTCGAGTAGCTGGTGCTGCACGTGGAGAAACATGAGTGTTGGAGCCAATTGTTCTTGATTGGTAGATGGAGTACTTGGCATACTCGATGTCATCTTGTACCCGGGGTTACTTGTAGACCCCCCCCATCTCCGCACACACACACACACACAGCTCCGTTAACCCTAATATTTCACCTATAAATTCATAAATATTTCAAAACGTTTGAAGCGAGAGCCAAACAAATTAATCGCCAATATAAGCCTCTGTTTTGAAGAGATCTCATCTGGAGCCCTTTTCCGGCACCCTGCCGGAGGAGGAAGCTACCACGGGAGGCCTCTTCATCATCCTTACTACCTCCATTGTGATGTTTGAGTAGTTCATCCTCGGTACTGAGAGTATGTACTAGTAGCTATGTGTTTGATCTCTTTCTATCCCATGTTCTTGATGGTTTCCAATCTTGATGTCTCATGAGCTTTATTAATATAGTCGAAACTTATGATGTTCACCTCTCTCTATCTCTTTTGTGGTGAATTGAGGCCCTCGCTTTGAAGTTTCTTTATGTTGGATTGAATACTTTGGATTTGAGATTGCATGATGCATGTCTAGTATTAACTTGTGGATACCCTTCGTAATATTGGGGCATTCTAGATGACATAAAGGCTGAACTATATGTATCATATGGTGTTGTCGTAGTACTACCTCTAGGACTATCTGATACGTCTCTAATGTATCTATAATTTTTGAATGTTCCATGATGTTATATTATCATTCTTGGATGTTTTACAATCATTTTATAACAACTTTATATCATTTTTGGGACTAACCTATTGACATAGTGCCAAAGTGCCAGTTGCTGCTTTTGATTGTTTTTTACTTCGCAGAATATCAATACCAAATGGAGTCCAATCCGGACGAAACTTTTTGGAGATTTTTTCTAGACCAGAAGACACCTAGTGGGCCAAAGAAGAGCCAGGAAGGTGGGCTGTGGAGAGCACAACCCACCAGGGCGCGCCAGGGGGGCCCCGGCGCACCCTGATGGGTTGTGCCCTCCACGGGGCCCCTATGCATCGCCTCTGATGCCTATAAATTCCCAAATATTCCAAAAACTCTAGGGGAGTCGACGAAACACAATTCCAGTCGCCGCAAGTTTCAGAACCTCGAGATCCAATCTAAACACCATCACGGAGGGGTTCATTCTTCTTCATAGGTGCCTCTCCGATGATGCGTGAGTAGTCCACCATAGACCTACGGGTCCGTAGGCAGTAGCTAGATGGCTTTCTCTCTCTCTCTCTCTCTCTCTCTCTCTCTCTCTCTCTCTTATGATTCTCAATACAATGGTCTCTTGGAGATCTATTTGATGTAAACTTTTGCGGTGTGTTTGTTGGGATCCGATGAATTTTGAGTTCATGATCGAATCTTTGGTTTAGTTAGGCCAACTAGATCGATTTTTCTTGCCATGGGAAGAGGTGCTTTGTGTTTGGTTTGATCTTGCGGTGTCCTTTCCCAGTGACAGAAGGGGCAGCATGGCACGCATGTATCGTTGCCATTAAGGATAACAAGATGGGGTCTATTCCTACATGAATAGATCTTGTCTACATCATGTCATCGTTCTTATTGCATTACTCTGTTTTTCCATGAACTTAATACACTAGATGCATGCTGGATAGCGGTCGATGTGTGGAGTAATAGTGGTAGATGCAGGCAGGAGTCGGTCTACTTATCTTGGACGTGATGCCTATGTAATGATCATCGCCTTGGATATCGTCATGATTATTTGATCTTCTATCAATTGCCCAACAGTAATTTGTTCACGCACCGTGCGCTATACTCATAAGAGAAGCCACTAGTGAACCCTACGCCCCCCCCGGTCTACTTTTCCAACATATTGCTTTCCGATCTATCTTTTTGCCTCTTTGTTTTTAGATCTACAAAACCAAAAACTCAAAAACATATTGCTGCATATTTTATTTGCTCTTTTTATTTTGTGTTCTTGAGAGATCTATCTCTCCTATATATCACTACCTAATCTATCTTTTTACCGTAGAGAGATTGACAACCTCTCTTTCGCGTTGGGTTGCAAGTATTTGTTGTTTGTGTGCAGGTGCTGCTTATTGGGTGGTGGCGATCCTCCTACTGTTTCGATAACCTTGGTTTCATAACTGAGGGAAATACTTACCGTCGATGTGCTGCATCATCCCTTCCTCTTTGAGGAAATACCGACGCAGTCTCAAGCCATATCAAAGGAATTTCTGGAGCCGTTGCCGCGGAGGAAGCGGTCTCTTCTACGTGCCTATCGTAGGCGCCGAGGGGACTCCATCATCATCTACTAGGTTCCTAATCACAAATCTCATCTCCTTGCATTTACATTATTTGCCATTTGCCTCTCGTTTTCCTCTCCCCCACTTCACCAATTTGCCGTTTTATTCGCACTCTTTTTCGTTTGCCTTTTTCTCGCCAGATCTCTTCCTTGCTTGCAATCTTGTTTGCGTAGTCACGATGACTCATGAAAACACCAAGTTGTGTGATTTTTCCAATACTAATAACAATGATTTTATTAGTACTCCGATTGCTCCTCCTGCCACTAGTTTGGAGTCTTGTGATATTAATGCCTCTTTGTTGAATCTTGTCATGAAAGATCAATTTGCCGGTACTCCTAATGAGGATGCCGCGTCCCATCTAAACACATTCATTGAATTGTGTGATATGCAAAAGAAAAAAGATGTGGACAATGATATTGTGAAGTTGAAATTATTTCCTTTTTCCTTGTGGGATCGTGCAAAAATTTGGTTTTCTTCTTTGCCTCGCAATAGTATCGATTCTTGGAATAAGTGCAAGGATGCTTTTATCACTAGGTATTTTCCGCCTGCGAAGATTATTTCCATTAGGACACAAATCATGAATTTTAAGCAACTTGAGCATGAACATGTTGCAGAATATTGGGAAAGAATGAAGTTGATGCTAAGAAATTGTCCTACTCATGGTTTAAATATTTGGATGATCATACAAAAAAATTATGCGGAGTTGAATTTTGTCTCTAGAAATCTTTTAGATTCCGCCGTGGGTGTTACTTTTATGGAGATTACTTTGGGTGAAGCTACTAAATTGCTAGATAATATCATGGCAAATTATTCACAATGGCATACTGAAAGAGCACCTACTAGTAAAAAAGTTAATTCGGTTGAAGAAATTAGTAGTTTGAGTGATAAGGTTGATGCTTTGATGAAATTGGTTGCTAGTAAAAATGCTCCTATTGATCTTAATGATGTGCCTTTGTCTACCTTGATTAAGCAAAATAGTGATTCCGTAGATGTGAACTTTGTCTCGCGAAACAATTTTAATAACAATGCTTATAGAGGTAATTTTAATCCTAGGCCTTTTCCTGGAAATTCCTCTAATAATTTTGGTAATTCCTGTGGCAATTCTTCTTACAATAATAATAGAAACACCTCTGATCTTGAGAGTGATATTAAGAATTTATCAATGCGCAAAAAGCTTTTAATACTACGATAGAAGAAAAGTTGAATAAGATTGATGATATGTCTAGAAGCATTGATAGAATTTCTCATGATGTTGAAAATCTCAAGTTGAAAGCTTTTGTGCCTAAGATTGATGAATCAATTAAATCTTTATATGTCTCTATGGATGAAAGTAAGAAAAGAACCGCTATGCTTAGAGCTAAAAGAGAAATCTTAGAAAAGTCGTTTGCTAGTGATTGCCTTCATAAAAAAGATGAAGATCTTAAAGTGATTGGTGTTTCTTCTATTGATTCCTTGTTTAGTAATATTAAGATTGATGATAAAGGGATTTAAGTAGAGTCAACTTTAGCTAGAAGGCGTCCAATAATTTGGAGGGTGAAAATCTTGATGAAAAATTTAATAAAAGTGGGTTTGAAGAGGTCAAAACTTTAACTAGTGATGTGCCCACTATTTTGGATTGCAAAGACTTTAATTATGATAGTTGCTCTTTGATTGAATGCATTTCTTTGCTGCAATCCATGTTGAATTCACCCGATGCTTATGAGCAAAATAAAGCTTTTACTAAACATATCGTTGATGCCATGATCAAATCTTTTGGAGAAAAGTTAGAGTTGGAGATTTCTATTCCTAGAAAATTACATGATGAGTGGGAACCTACCATTAAGGTCAAGATTAAAAATTATGAGTGCTTTGCTTTATGTGATTTAGGTGCTAGTGTTTCCACGATTCCGAAATCTCTATGTGATGTGCTTGGTCTCACCAATATTGAAGAATGTTCTCTTACTTTGCACTTGGCGGATTCTACTATTAAAAAGCCTTTGGGAAGAATTAATGATGTTATTATTCTTGCAAACAGGAATTATGTGCCCATCAAACACAATAAGCTATGCATCAAGGGCGCCCGCTCAGCCTGTCCACGTAAGTAGCCTAGCACTGTGCGTCCTGGCGAGTGCAGAGACTTGTTATCGCTGGCCCATGCCTCAACCCTCCCGACGCACGCAACCTCTCCTTCCCCTTTCTTTCCCCTGCTCGATTCCCAGTTCCTCTCCGCTGCCACCGCCTCTCGCTCCTCTCTTGAGCCCTCACCGTCGACCCGCGAAGCCATGGCCTCCCCGTGCCCCACGCCCTCCCACTACTGATGGTCTAGGCCCCAACCAAGAGAGAGTGGGAGGACCATCCCGTCGGTCAGAGAAGGCAAGGAGGAGTGGATGCCAGCGAGGGAGGCGGCTCGATCTACACCAAGGGCAAGACCTTCTTCGCCTCCCACTTGGTGCTGCGTTGGCGTCTAAGAAGTCCACGACAAGGGCAAGACCGACGAGATCGGGCGTGATCTGAAGAACCGATGGGTGGGCATGCGAGATCTGGGCGGGTGCGACCTGTCCGAGTTGGAGGCGATCTCACCCTGGTGCCACACTGCCACAACGCCATGGACAAGGTGCCCTCTCAACCTCTTGTCTATGTGTGAGTGTGTTTGATTTGGAGCTGGTGCTCGGTGCTCTGTTCGTGAAACTCAGGGTGAAACATGTGTAAAAAATGCCAGCGCATCCACACCAGCTACAATCTTGTTGAAACTTAAGTTAACTAGGGAATGTCTAGCTTGTTAGACTGAATTAATGAAACTACAAGTGATTGGGATTCAGTTAATGCTTATGTGTATGTTCCGAGGAGAGGCGGAATAGCAAGGTAGGAAACAAACAGAGTAGCGAGCTATATTTACAAGTCAAGAACCAATGTTATTTGCGGTGCCAGTTTATTGGACTGTAGAATTTTGTATAGGTTCAGGAGGTGCTATTTTGCGATACTACATTATGAGAACCATTCTAAGTACATGTTGGGAGCCATTGGACCGATGCTTTTCATGTCTAAGGATAGTAAATGGTGCAGGTAATTTCATCAAACCATGTACTAACTTCTGAGTACTGTTCTGGAAAACAATTTCTTGGAATTATAGTACTCTCGTATGGCTATTAACATTTGATTGATGAATATCTCAGTTTTACTGAATAATCTTGCCTTACCCATACTGAAGCTGATTTGTTCTTTCATGTTTACTTATTTTTCCTACTATTCCTGTCCAGCTCGAAGATTTCATAGGCTTGCTGAACCATCTTCTCATGACCGAAGTTGGATGCCTTCAAGAGATAATATGGAGTGAATTATTTGGACAATAAAACCTTCAGATTTCTAAAAAGTGAGGTTACTTTCTGACAACAATTGTAGGCAAGCACTGGTCTTATCATGTTTAAGAAGGGAGATTAATTTGGTTTGGTGTACATGATGGTATGATCCTTTTTTATTGATTTATTATATGCCTTTGACTTGTTTCGTACACTGTCCTGCTTTGTTTTGACCATACTTCAGTCTTCAGCCATACAAGATCATTTTATACCACTGTCCTAGCATATGAACCATCCTTAGCCGACTTATTTTTTCAAAAGCTTGCCAGTGGCAACTTTGACATTATCTCTGCAGTTTAGTTAATTACAACTGAACGGGTGATTTTAGCATGAACATGCAGTATGCAAAATCTGAATTTTTGATCATCTTCCGTACTGAGGGTCTATACTAAACAGGAGGAAATATGCATATATTTTAGCATGACTTATGTCTGCAATGAACCTTGATGTTTGAAATTAAGCAACATGGATCTAGTGTTTAGGACGAAACATTTCACGGTTAGTCCGTGGTTACAATTACACATGGATCGACTTGTGCTCATTTCCAAACTGGTGGTCTAGACAATACTATGACCTGATGATCTTGTTGATGACCAGATTTTGCTGGACAATTTCATAAGTGTGCGTCCGCACACACTGCTCACGAGTGATTTCAGACATATCGATGCCCAACACCTCTTCGACAATTTGGCGGCTTCTACTTGTTCTGCTCAAGCGTAAGACCTTGTGTTCACTCTTCTCATCTGTTGACGATGTAGAAATTAAACATATTTGTTTGTTAGGCATGCATAGCTTTGGTGGAACGGACAAATTAGTGAATTAACTAATGTATTTGTATCACCTTGATGTAGTTGTATAATTCAAGAAAGGAAACTAATTCAGTCCTTTCTTTAAATAAAGGAATAATGGAAGCTAATTCAGTCCTTTCTTGTATTGGTTATCTTTCCTGTATTGTCACTTAGACCAACATCATAATGTAGGAGTTGCTGTAGTAGTATATGCTTTTGAAAGAATGCCTCTTTTTTGGACTAGAAATATGTTATCAACACTTTCAACCAAGTGTGCAGTACCACTCATTTGTTCCAAAAATATATGTTGAATTGGCTCTATTCTTTACCCAGTAAAACTATAATAAAGACTACTCTGATTAAATTACTTTGTTTACAGTAAAATGTTTTATATGAAGCAATGATGTCCTCTGGTAGGGACAATATAATATAACACATGCATATAGTTATGCAAACAGTAATAGTATGAGCATATAGCTATACAAGTGACAATTAAAAATTTGATAAATCATGGGTGATCAGAAGTACAAAAGTAGTAAATGAATGAATGATTGATGATGTGGGTTATAATGTAATTGATACCGTTGTGCGAAACAACAACCAAGAGCAGTCTATTTTATCATTCTAAACAGCACCACTTAACGCCAGTGTAGTATCATGCTCATGTCAGAATCTAAGAGATTAAGGAACATAGGGAGTAGATGGTAATTATGGAAATCATAGAGGAATAAATTTGATCACATATGCTATATAGGGACTTCTGTAGATGCATGCTAGCTGCAGAAGCCCATCCCTGTATGGAGAAAATTCACTTTATTAGAGTACCGACATGAATATGAGAGTGTGGTGCAAGATAGTGTTGATCAAAGGTGGTGGGAGAGATGGCGGGAGGCGATGGCGACGAATGATACGTGGTCAGCCGATAAATGTTAAGTGCCGCCGTTTGGTCCTTTTCCCCTCCTCGCTTCTGCCTCTTCCTATATTCATGTTTCCTGTTCTTGCCTTGTCAGACTTTGTTCATCTCCACTGGCTGCCAGGGCCTCTTCGGGGTTTGATCTAGCATCAGGCAACATAGTAGGAGAGATCGCTCTCATGGATTAGGATGTTGCACATCAGGTGAACCAATTGATGGTCCGTTCAACGTGCTGATCTTGTTGATTTGTTCTTGACATATCATGTATTTTTTTAATCAGTTGGTGGTTTATATTAGCAAGTAGTATCATTCTGTCACTTTTGAACCACCGATGTTGTATGTATATAGTCTTCTAAACTATAAAACTACTGCTTTTGCATTCATATAAGCCTCTTAATATCAATGATGCGAGTGTTTTTCCTTTTATGGCTGATCCAGTCACCAATTTCCATATTGATGTACTTTCAGTCTAATGTGATGACACTACATAATACAAATAGGTGAGTGAAATGGACACCTCCCACCTGGCAACGTCCCAACTTCCTCTTAAAAGGCGTCACCGGGTGGCGCCCCAACCACTAGTAGACTTTATTGTGCTTGATATTGATTGCAATCCGTCTTGTCCCATTATACTTGGTAGACCGTTTTTACGCACTATAGGTGCCGTGATTGATATGAAAGAAGGCAATATTCATTTTAAATTTCCCTTGGGAAAGGGTATGGAACACTTCCCTAGAACAAGAATTAAGCCACCATATGAATCAATCATGAGGGCATCCTATGGATCCAAAACCAAAGATGACAATACTTGAATCTATGCGTTATGCCTAGCTAGGGGCGTAATACGATAGCGCTTGTTGGGAGGCAACCCAATGAATAAATAAATTTTTGCTTTTAAATTTCTGTTTTTGAGTGTTGACACAATTATGTCTATGTTATGATTGTGTTTTTATGGTTTATTTAGTGTTTGTGCCAAGTAGAGCCTTTAGGATGATTCATGAGATGAGTAGAAGCGATGCTGAATCTGAAACAGAAACTTTGCACCCAGTATATGAATTTTCATTTTTTTCTCTAACGTGATCTTGAGCTGAAATTTTAACACAATGTTTATATACAAATCCCTTACGTTGTCCTAAATTTTCAGAATTTTTAGAGTTACAGAAGTATGGTTAGAGTACATATTACTACAGACTGTTCTGTTTAAGACAGATTATGTTTTCGTTGCATTGTGTGCTTGTTTTGATGAATCTATGGGTTATATTGAAGGGTATGAGCCATGGTAAAGTTAAAATACAGTAGGTATAATGCAATAATAAAATATTAATGGGTTTTCAACAGCACCTAAAGTAGTGATTTGCTTTATTATACTAACGGATCTCACGAAGATTTTGTTGAGTTTTGTGTGATTGAAGTTTCCAAGTTTTGGGTGAGATCACGATGGATGAAGGAATAAGGAGTGAAAAGAGACTAAGCATGGGGATGCTACCACACCCTCAAGACGTATCCAAATAGAAACAAGCAACTAAGCTTGGGGATGCCCCCGAGTGGCATCCCCTCTTTCTTCTAACAACCATCGGTATTTTACTTGGAGCTATATTTTTATTCGTCACATATCATGAGTTTTGCTTGGAGCGTCGTGTATCTTTGCTTGCTTTGTTTGTTAGTTTGTCACTTGTATCCTTTCTGGACACACCTATTTGAGAGAGCCAAAATTATGCTATGATTTGTTAGTATTGCTCTACGCGCTTCACTTAAACTTTTTGAGCTATAGAATTGCTCTAGTGCTTCACTTATATCTTTTTGAGCACGGTGTGCTTGGAAATTTTTGTAGAAATACTCTCATGCTTCACTTAGATTAATTTGAGAGTTATTAAATTTTTAAGAAATCCTCTCATGCTTCACTTATACTATTTTGAGAGATGAAATCTTTATGCTCATGTGCTTCACTTAAATTTGTTTGAGCTTGTCAAAAAGCAATGGCAATATATGAAACTAGTCCCAAAGTCATAGATATCCAAGGAGGATATAATAAAAACTTTCATGAAGATCATTGGACAAATTAAACTTGATTCTTTGTAATAGTTTTGAGACATGATGATAGTAATATGTGAGTCATGTTAGTGAGTAATTATGCTTTAGTAGGAATATTGGTGTTAAGGTTTGTGATTCCCTATGCATGCACGAAAGTCAATAGTTATGCAATGAAGTTACATCCTACTTATGGTGCATTATTCGGTGTTAGTTATGCTCAATGCTCGCTTATGTGAATTTTCGTTTCTTGGTTTGGTTGCTTCTCAATCTATTTGCTAGCCTCCATTTGTACTAAGTAGAAATACTACTTGTGCATCCAAAATCCTTAAACCAAGTTTTGCCTTATGAGTCCACCATACCTACCTATATGCAGTATTTCCATGATGTTCCAAGAAAATTTGTATGTTCCATCTCTAAATTTTGAAAATAATTTTTCTCTTTTTTGTTCTCGTACCGCTCATGAAACGGTGGGGAGTGTCCAATATTTTTCCATTCTAGATGTGTTATTCTCAAGATGAGTGTTTATTCACTTGTCATTGCACGAGAGTGCGGCGGTAATTGGGATGCCCATTCCCGAAATGAAAAAGAAAAAATATTTACTTTATGTTGTCAAATAATAAATTCCTTAGAAAGTGTTGGTATGGAAGGCAACCGTGGATACGTCCCGCCATGGAAAGTGAAAGTTTGGTGGAAAAAGGAATAAACTTTATTTTCTGTTTGGGAACCGCCTATGATATATCTAGCATGGAAAGTATTGTGAACTACTTTGTTGTTTTCGTTGACAGGAAAGGCATGCCACCCAAAATATTTTTTCTCTCTCAATTTAAACCTTGAGCTCTGGCACCTCTACAAATCCCTACTTCCCTCTGCGAAGGGCCTATCTATTTACTTTATGCAATTTTTGTTTTTACTTTGAGTCTCCATCTTCTCTTATAAAGCACCAACTAGGGGGCACTATGATCGTACTTGAGCATTGGGCATAGCTAATATTTGAGTGTGTCTCATGAATGGATCAATGATTGAGCATGATGGGCTAGGGATAACTTTCTTTAGTGTTGATATTTTGAAATACATGGTTGCTTGTTGACATGCTTGAGTATTGAAGTCATTATGTTAAAACTAGACTATTGCTTTGAATTATTTACAAGTCCAAATGTCCATGCTATACAAAAGAAAAGAATATGAGATGAAAATGTTAGGCAACATTCCACATCAAAATTTCTGTTTTTATCATTTACCTACTCGAGGACGAGTAGGAATTAAGCTTGGGGATGCTGATACGTCTCCAACATATATATATATATTTCTTGTTCCATGCTGTTATATTATCATTCTTGGATGTTTTACAATCATTTTATAACAACTTTATATCATTTTTTGGGACTAACCTATTGACATAGTGCCAAAATGCCAGTTGCTGCTTTTGATTGTTTAATACTTCGCAGAATATCAATACCAAACGGAGTCCAATCCGGACGAAACTTTTTGGAGATTTTTTCTGGACCAGAAGACACCTAGTGGGCCAAAGAAGAGCCAGGAAGGTGGGCTGTGGAGAGCACAACCCACCAGGGCGCGCCAGGGGGGCCCCGGCGCGCCCTGATGGGTTGTGCCCTCCACGGGGCCCCTATGCATCGCCTCTGATGCCTATAAATTCCCAAATATTCCAAAAACTCTAGGGGAGTCGACGAAACACAATTCCAGTCGCCGCAAGTTTCAGAACCTCGAGATCCAATCTAAACACCATCACGGAGGGGTTCATTCTTCTTCATAGGTACCTCTCCCATGATGCGTGAGTAGTCCACCATAGACCTACGGGTCCGTAGGCAGTAGCTAGATGGCTTCCTCTCTCTCTCTCTCTCTCTCTCTTATGATTCTCAATACAATGGTCTCTTGGAGATCTATTTGATGTAAACTTTTGCGGTGTGTTTGTTGGGATCCGATGAATTTTGAGTTCATGATCAGCTTCTATCCATGAATATTATTTGAGTCTTCTTTGATCTCTTATATGCATGATTACTTATAGCCTCGTATTTCTTCTTCGAATCTTTGGTTTAGTTAGTCCAACTAGATCGATTTTTCTTGCCATGAGAAGAGGTGCTTTGTGATGGGTTCGATCTTGCGGTGTCCTTTCCCAGTGACAGAAGGGGCAGCAAGGCACGCATGTATCGTTGCCATTAAGGATAACAAGATGGGGTCTATTCCTACATGAATAGATCTTGTCTACATCATGTCATCGTTCTTATTGCATTACTCCGTTTTTCCATGAACTTAATACAGTAGATGCATGCTGGATAGCGTTCGATGTGTGGAGTAATAGTGGTAGATGCAGGCAGGAGTCGGTCTACTTATCTTGGACGTGATGCCTATGTAATGATCATCGCCTTGGATATCGTCATGATTATTTGATCTTCTATCAATTGCCCAACAGTAATTTGTTCACGCACCGTGCGCTATACTCATAAGAGAAGCCACTAGTGAACCCTACGCCCCCCGGGTCTACTTTTCCAACATATTGCTTTCCGATCTATCTTTTTGCCTCTTTGTTTTTAGATCTACAAAACCAAAAACCCAAAAACATATTGCTGCATATTTTATTTGCTCTTTTTATTTTGTGTTCTTGAGAGATCTATCTCTCCTATATATCACTACCTAATCTATCTTTTTACCGTAGAGAGATTGACAACCTCTCTTTCGCGTTGGGTTGCAAGTATTTGTTGTTTGTGTGCAGGTGCTGCTTATTGGGTGTTGGCGATCCTCCTACTGGTTCGATAACCTTGGTTTCATAACTGAGGGAAATACTTACCGTCGCTGTCGGGGATATAACTCCACGGTGTAACCCGCCCTACTGGGCCGGGTCAACACATCGACAGTCTTGTGACCAAGTTCAAGATGGGCCGTGTCTCAAGTAAAGAAAATAAGGTGGCGGCTGGTCAAGACGTCGGACGGCCCACCACCAGAAGATGGCGGTTCAAAGCCCATGAAGCTAAGGACGCCGGTTAAAGTTTCCTTAAAGTACAAGATAAGTTAGAGGTATGGTAAATCACGGGTCATAATATGACCCGGACTCTACTGTAAACCGTAGGGCTTGACCTGTATATAAAGGCAAGCCACTAGGACCAAAACTCTCAAGTTACAATCTCTCGATAGCTAGGTTAGCGATTCCTCACCCTTGTAATCGAGATCTATCAATCCAATACACGAAAAGCAGGACGTAGGCTATTACCTCCATAGGAGGGGCCGAACCTGGGTAAACCCGACTCTCTCTCTCTCTCTCTCTCTCTCTCTCTCTCTCTCTCTCTCTCTCTCTCTCTCTCGCTCAACCCCTTCGAGTCGCCACCAAGCGGCGATGGCCTCACACCTAAGTCCTGTTACGAGGACATCTGCCGGGTTGACAAAAACACGACAGTCGTTGTGCTGCATCATCCCTTCCTCTTTGGGGAAATACCGAAGCAGTCTCAAGCCACGTCACTATCCGTGACACTTTGGGGTGGTTCATAAGACTAATTGGAAAGACTATACGCGATTTCATCCTACTTTCTCCTATAGAATCGAAACTTTGGAGTGATTCTTTTCCGCACTTTGAGCGATTATCATGTGGTTCAATTATGTTAATGATGTTCAGAGATTGCACTAGTGAAAGTATGACCCCTAGGCCTTAATTCCAAGCTCTTAGTGACTAACCAGAACAAGTATGCAAAACCTCAAAGTAGTTTGAAGCAAGCATCAAGGGTATGGAATTAACATTTTAAATCGTCAAAGAGTTTTACTATGTTAGAATGATAAAGTAATTTGTATACACATACAAAGTTTAGTGGGAGCTATATCATTTCGAAATCCCATATGTAGTTAACATATTGGAAATGATGTAAAGTTCTTAAGCACAATGCAATAATATTTTCACTAAAAGGTTTAAAAGGCAATAGGAACTTATTAATCATCCAAATTCTATATAATATAAGATCAAGATGTTTAATTGTTCTTAGCCAATGTGAATACATTGACAAGGTTTTAAAATGTTTAAAATGGAGAATTTACTTTTTCTCGATGTCACATGGCATGATGCTTAGGAGTAATCAATGTCTGATGACAATTGATAAGCATGAAAAGTTAAGTGTTATTCAATATATATCGATAATTGAATCCATCTTAAAAGCAATGGAGTGTATAAAGCCATAAGTTTCTTATGTACCAAAATGTTAGTAACAAATACCAAAATGATCTTGAATTAGTTCACGAGGTAAATGTTGATATTATTAAGTACCTCAAAACTGACAAAGAAATGTTCCTAGTCAAATGGAGAGGATGGAGCAGGTTGTAGTAAATGGTTACAAGCAAACATCAGCTTCATGACTGATATAAATGGGGCTAAAATTATGTTGTTTTGGAATAGTTTTCAAGCATGGACAATATTGTGGATTCTATAGCGTTAATAGTGTATATTGAAAAACATTAGATGTTTCAAAGATGTCTGGATCAAGAAGTGTCTTGATATATACAAGAAGTATCTTGACATAAATAATATATTCAAGAAGTGTCTTGATACGTATATTGTGAGCCAAATTGCAATGAAACCAATGACATTGTATTATGAATAATAGTGACATTGCTCAATGCAAAAGGAATTAAGGATCCTACAAAAACATACATGTCTGAAACAAATATTATATAGTTTTGAATATTTCAAAACTGGTGACGAAGGCTCTACCACTAAAGCAAAGCATGAGAAACACCAGATAAGCCATGGGTGCTAACAAACCATGCAACTAGGTTATTGACTCGTGCAAGTGGGAGGCTATTGGAAATATGCCCTAGAGGTAATAATATTGTATTATTATATTTCCATATTCATAATTAAGAGTTTATATTCTATTTTATAACTGCTATGAATCTGGAATATGTGATTTAGTGGAAAACTCATATGCACGTGTGGAATGATAAACGGTAAAACAAAGGTTCCCAGTCTGGCCTCTGAGACTTGCTCAAGTGTTGTTACTGATCATGTTTTACGGATCTTAGGATATCATTAGGTGTAACCATAGTCCTAAAGCAACATTGAGAGTATGTCGATCATATTGTATCGACCCAAACTTGTTTGTTATAGTTTGAGATAATATAGTTTGAAATCAATTGTTATAACATGGAGTGTTAATATGTGTTTTATCTTCCTTAGACCATGAGAGTATCGTAGTCACTTCTTACTATACAATGAGCTTTGGGGTTGCTCAAACTTCATCGGTAACTAGGTGATCATAACGACAACTTACAGGTTCATCGAAAAGTTTACAAGGGACTAGATAGCTCGAGAGTGGGATAAGCTCCTCCGACGATGGAGTTATATTCTTAGGGCCATATCGATGTGAAGACATCCTTCATCGTCTGGCCAGACATAGGTGACTATGTCACGGGGATGCAGGAACACATCAACAAGAAAGTAGAACAAAACCGGTAACGAGAATAATGGTACAACAAGCATGCGGATGACTCAAGAGGATACCGATAATTCTGAGGTCTTGTAAAGTATCACGAAGCAAAGGGAATGTTAAATGGTAACCGATGGTTCACTCGAATATCATTCGGTACTCATAGGGATCGATATGGACGTCCACGGTTCCGCTATCGGTCATTGGACGAAGGAGTTTTGTTCATGTCTACGAGTTACTAAACCTATGAAGTCACAAGCTTATGGTAACCTCGATTTGTTGAATGTTAGTAGGTTGAAAGTATCAAGGATTTATTTGTGGAATTGTTTCAATAATATTCTGAATTGTTTCGAGAGGACCCGGAAGCGTTTCGAGAGGATCCGGAAGCGTTCCGGAGTCACCGAAAGGGTTTCAGAGAAGTATCGGGTAATATCGGGTATTACCGATAAATATATATAGGTGGAAAATGTTTTCGGAGATGTTAAATTATATATAAAATGGTCTGAAAATATTTAAAAAAGTTATATTTAATAAAATATCAACGGGCCTTAAAAGGCCATGAGGTGGAAGTAAACTTGGGCCACAAGGGCCCAAGTGGTGGTGGCGCCCCCCTTCCTTGTGGGGGAGGGGCAATTGGAGTGGGGTTTTCACTCCTTGATGGATGCCCCTCCCCCCTCCAACCTATATATACTAGTAGATGGTATGTGCTATGCACGTGATGTCTTGCGATCAAACAACAATCAAGGTTACCCAATACATTTCTACATCGTCAACTAGTTGTTGGTGGCTTGGGAACATGTTGCGTGCTTCTCAAAACAACCACAAAATATATTTCATATAAATTTTTCTCTCATCAACAACAGAACGTGAGGGTGCAGGTGCATAGTGGGTCCACGATAACTCGAGAAAGATCACGTCCACCTTGTTTTGGCGCGTGGCCGTACCAAGCGAATCCCGAAAACTAGGGCCGTTGGATCAATTAGGATGGGTAAGAAATCAACGGCTAAGAAATTCTTCTATATCATGGTGGTTGATGAGTTCAAGTTTGAAACTTTGTATACTATAGTAGTAGAGACTTGAGGATTTGGCCCTTTTGTACACAAGTTTTGCAGCCTCCTCTAGTTCATATAGTTCTAGTTCTAGTTGGTCCTAGTTGACTAATTAGAGCTAGGTCTAGTTCCTATAATCCTCATAATTAGAAGCCCAATGTGATTCTAATCTCCTCCCTCTAATTCTCCGGCTACGATTAGCTATTCTCTAGCAATGATTAGCTCTGGACCGCGAAGCGCTGCCGAATCGTGAAGACCGTACGCTTGCAACCAAGTAGACAGGTCGTGCTTTCGGTCTTCGATTCGAGGGATCATTCATCTACAGTTCAAGCGACTGCAAGCTCGATCTTAATCGTCACGTTCTTGTTCCTCTGCTACTCGGTGACGGTAAAGATCGGGATCCCAACCGTCATTGTATCTTCATAGTGTTCCTGGTTGATCGTAGGGTGGGTTTTTTTCTACTACGTTTCCCAATAGTAGTCTCGGTGGTAGCTCTTAGGGAAAACATCCTCAAATTCTTGCAACAAATTAGATAAAGCAAGAGGAAGATGTTGTGAAATATTAGTCGAACGACCTCATCTTTGCACAAGAAAGGAAAGTGAAGAACGATTGATGGGCTCTCAGTCACATCTATCAAATCCCCTTTGGTGGCTAATAGCACTATGTCTCCTTTGTCTCTCATCATGGAGTCACTCTTATTTGACTTGTGTCCACTACTGCAGAAATGGCTAGCAGTGACAGGTGGAAAACTGGCATTAGTGGCGGGTTATGGGCCCAGGCAGGTCCGCCACTGACTTCCTGCCACTGGTAAAAGCCCCCCAGTGGCGGGCCCTGGATCTGCCACTGCTAGGAAGGCACCAATGGCGGGCCTGGATTTAGGCTTGCCACTACTAATTTTGGCCAGGATTATTTTCCTGCCTGGATTGGCCTGTTACTAGTGGCAGGCCCAAATTCAGACCCGCCACTGATGTCTATACAAAGGAGCAGCGAAAAAATGCTACCACAGCAACATAATTTGCTGCCATGGCAGCGTTTTGCAGTTCATACAACAAATTATTAATACACTTATACATAAGTATAGTCCCATGAATATGCATTCAGTCCATACATAAAACATATTTTCCATAAGCATACAATGTCCCATAAAGTATGATTGAGTCCATAAAAAAGAAATAGGAACTACAATTTTCCAGCATATCATATAAACAATTTAATTCAACAATATCAAATATGCATGCGGCCCTAGATTGTCTCCCCCGTTAGCTCACATGTCCTTAGTCTTGGTGCATTTCCTAACCTTGTTAAAGACAATAAACAATAAAGTAAGTAATGATCAAGACTATAAAAATAAGGCAACATAGATGGATAGATGTATATGCACTAGTATGATCAGGAACCCATTATCAAAGCATGGTAAGGATATGGGTCCAACCCCACTGAGCTTAAACAGCGACACCTAGACAACGGAATATCTGGGGGCAATTGCAGAACCTATAGCTACACACTAAGGCTAGATAATTGACCTAGATTTGAGAGTAGTTTTATTACAAACCACCTAATTCAATATTAAAGAGAAGTGCAAGCGCAATCAGATAACCTCAACCTTAGGAAAATGACAAGGGCGTGACAGTTTAAGTTAGGCACAATTAACTAGTTTGTAATCTCAAGACATTCCAATTAAGTGTGAGTAATGAATCATACAATTTAAATTCACATTCATGAAACAGGGGGGGAGCTCAACACGGCACATTATACAAAACAGGAAGTAAGCTACATTGTCCCAAACATAGTACCCATCAAACCTAGCAAATCGGTAACCACATGTGAGGTGTTAGGCTATTGTTGATGGTCCAAAATCTACCAATTCAGCACTAAAGGGCGAATTTAATTGTCAACCAACACTGTCCCAAACACAGTACCAGCAATTCCAGAAAATTAGTGGCCATTTGTATGCAGTGTTAGCTGCTACCAATGTCCCAACATATTACTAAAAGTAATGCACAAGACTAGTTATGAGGCAAGCAGAGTTACCTTCATGCCATCCTTGATCTTGGCTACAAACGGCTAGACGCTGCTCACGGCCTCCTTGAGCGGTGCGTTGGGGTACTTTCCCTCGTCCCACACGAACCTGAATACATCATATACATGAGCATTACTAAGAATACATGGCACCCATCATATAGATAAAGTAGTACTAGTAGCCATGGCAACTTCTCATCTCTTTGCAAAATAGGATCAATTAGCTTTGCTAGTAAAATTTGCATGTTCTAGTATTAGTCTCTGGTTACAATAATCTTTATAATCAGCCTTGCTCGTAAGAATTACATGTGTGCAGGTTCCATTACTTTGAATTAACTTGAGCATAGTCCTTGGAGTAGAGTTTAAAAAGTGCCTAAATTGCTGACCGATATTGGGTGTAGCCTGCATTATTTATCTACTACAAAACAGAAAAGAAATGTACATCATGCCTCCCAACTGGCAGTATATACGACAATTTTGTGGCAGCTATATATACAGTAGTATTCATGGAAGCATAGATTAAGTAAAACTCTTTTCAGTGTACAGTAGGAGCAGAAGTCTGTATATCTTGTAAACCTTTGCATCAAAAAATACTATATTAGCTTCCCTTGAAATCCATATCCGAATAACAAAAAACAACAGAATTTATCTAAGTGCATGGAAATTGTTTATCAGCAGGTAGCAGTAGCGTATACCTAGCTAGAGTAGGAGCACGAGTAGGAGGAAAATCAAACCTTTTTCTACTGCATTTGTAGGGTGTTGGAGGTTGCATCAGGTTCTCCTGTAGAATAACAGCGAGGAGGCTTCACCACTAGATCAAACCAGACCGAATCGAGTCCGGACAGAACGGAGAGGGAGAGAGGCGCGAGATCACCTTGGTGGTTGCCGTCCGTGCATGGACCAGGCCGTGGGCATCAACCACGTGAGCGACGCACTAGAGGCTGCCCTTGGCGCGGATGGACAAGGCCTTGACGCCGACGACCTGCATGAGGGAACTACATCACCGTCAGGAAGTAGAATCGAACAGCAGTGCAATAGGATCTAGATCAGATCAAACCAAATCCAAATCGAATTGAATCGAATCAAAGAGGGGCGAGAGATAGAGGGGGACCTTGTTCCATGGCGTCGGTAGAAGGGTCGGAGCAGCGAGCGGCTTGGGAGACGCAGCCGTCCTCCATCTCATGACGACGGCGTGGATCTGGCCGCCGCCTGACCCGCTGCTTCATCTGGGAGAGAAGGTGTGAGAGGAGGATGGGGAGAGGTAGGGAGAGACACGATGGGGAAGAGAGAAGTGCGCAGCCGTCCGGTGAGATGACGAGGGGATCTGGGAGGACGCAGATGGGGCGGCGGCTGGGGGAAATGAGGTTAGGGCTAGGAGGTGACGAGGGGATCTGGGAGGAGCGAGACGCACAAGAGGGGTAGGGTTACGCTTTAGAGCATCTCCAGCCGCGGCCCCCTGGCCCCTTTTTTCATCGCCGGCGCCGAAAAATCGGCCCAGTCGCGTCCCATGACCCCGTTTTTCGTCGGTTAGAGCCCTTTTTTGGGGCCGGCGAACCCAGGCCGAACCCAGGGCGCTGGGGCCTCTTGGGGGGCTCCGGCGGTAACAAACCGGCGTGTGGGACACCACTGTCAGGCGAATCTCGTCCTTTTCCTGGCGCCGAGCCACTCCCCCCGCGTTCTCCCCAATGCCGACCCCGGCGCCCCTCGCCTGTTCACGGCCACTGCGCCGCCGCTAGAAGGCCCCACTTCGCCCTCCCTCGCCGGATTTCGCTTCCCCCGACCCTCGCCCATCGCCGTCCTCCCGCCCAAGCCACGCCGGCAGGGCGCTGGCGGCTGCTCGCCCGTCACGCCGACAAGGTGTTCGACGTTTTGCCTGCTCGGCCATGGACTCGGACGACGAGGAGGCGTTCGCGGCCCTGTTGGAGGAAGAAGCCGAGGCCGACACCGCCGACGAGGAGCACCTCATGATACTCGCCTCGCTGGCCGGCATGTTCGTCAACAATGACAAGCCCTGGCGAGGTGGCTCGGCGCCGGGCCGGCGCAAGAGCAAGCAGAGGCATCGGATGGAGGGGTATTGCATGCTCTACGCCGACTACTTCGCCGACTCTCCATTGCACGGTGAGAAAGTATTTCGGCATCGCTACCGGATGAGCCGGAAGCTCTTCCTCAGGATTGTTAATTCCGTCCGGGAGTTCGACAACTATTTCGTTTGCAAGAAGGATTGCACCGGCACAGTTGGATTCTCCTCACTTCAGAAATGCACCCAAGCTATGAGGATGCTTGCATACGGAGCTCCCGCGGACATACAAGAAGACTATGGGCGAATGGCCGAGTCCACCACCATTGAGTGTCTATACAAGTTCTGCAAGGCAGTGGTGGCAGTGTTTGGACCACAATATTTGCGATCACCCAATGCTGAAGACACTGCTCGAATCCTAGCACATAATGCAACAAGAGGATTTCCAGGGATGCTTGGAAGCATCGACTGCATGCATTGGTCATGGAAAAGCTGCCCATTTGCTTGGCAGGGGATGTACAAAGGTGCCAAAGGTGGTTGCAGTGTGGTACTTGAGGTAGTAGCCACACATGACCTATGGATTTGGCACTCCTTCTTTGGTATGCCAGGAACTCACAATGATATCAACGTCTTGCAGTGCTCGAATGTCTTCGCCAAACTTGTTGAAGGTCATGCTCCTCCGGTGAACTTTGAGGTCAATGGATGCCAATACAACAAGGGATACTATCTAGCAGATGGTATCTATCCGAGATGGTCCACATTTGTGAAGACTATCTCAAAACCTATGGCGCCAAAGAAGGCACACTTTGCTAAGTGTCAGGAGGCTTGCAGGAAAGATGTCGATCGAGCATTTGGTGTGCTCCAATCGCGATTTGCTGTTGTCCGGTACCCCGCTATGACCTGGTCCAAAAGGCAGATGTGGGAGATCATGAATTGCTGTGTCTGCTTGCACAACATGATCATTGAGAGCGAGCAGGAAGAGCCAGTGTTTGATCCTGAACCATATCACAGGATGGGACCTCTTGCAGTTGTTGATCACCAGGTACCAGCAACATGGACTGCCTACCTCAATATGCGCCAGGAGATCTGAGACCCACAAGTGCATCAAGAACTGCAAGACGATCTGGTGGAGCATCTATGGAGGCTCAAGGGCAACGCCTAGCTCGATTTGTTTTAATTTATGTTGGAACTTGCTTCATTGAACTATTTGATTTTGTATTAATCTCTATGATGAACTTAGCTACGAAACATTCAGTTTTTTGTTGAATTTATGCCGAAAGAGCGCCGATTTTGTTGAATTTATGCCGAAAGAGCGCCGATTTTGTTGATTTTAAAGCCGAAATAGCGCCGAATCTGGGCCGAATCTACGCCGATAATGGGGGGCGACCCCGGGGGTTCGACTGGGAAAACGAGCCCCCCCAGGCCGATTTTAGCGTCGGCTCGGCCCCAGGCGGCGTTATTTCGGCCCCTGGGGGGGCCAACGGCTGGAGATGCTCTTAGACGGGCTTCCGTGGGATTTTAGGCCAGTGGCGAGCACAAAAAATAGGAGTGACGGGCGTGTTTTTGGGCCCGCCACTTCTATTTGAGTTACCATTGGCGGGCCCGTACTACCGCCCGCCACTGGTATTTTTTACATATTTGTTGTGGGACCCAACAATAGTAGTGACGGGCATGTATTGCCGCCCGTCATTATTTACTCAAGTACCAGTGACAGGCACAAAACATTACTCGCCACTAGTAACTTTTGTCCCACAGAAAATATTGACAGCTACTACCAATGGCAGGAGCAAACTCGCGCACGCCACTGCTAAGCTAATAGCAGTGGCGGGCCTGTTTTGGAGCCCGCCACTACTAATAGCAGTGGCGGGTGCTAGACTACGCCCGCCACTGATTTGAGGTCACCTATAAGCCCTTTTCCAGTAGTGGTCTCTCACTCTCTTTTTGGTGGCTCGCCCTCTCACTCTCTTTTTGGTGGCTTGCTCTCTCACTAGTTTCTCCATGATGACTGGAAGCTGGCTTGTCCGTAATAACTTGACCTGGTGACATTGGATGAAAGACGAATTCCTTGCCCTTCATCTTGAATCTATATTAATTTGTGCGTCCGTTGTGGATGAATCCACAATCAAATTGCTAAGGGCGGCTTAGAAGAGGATGGCAAACAGACATAGAGACATCGTCACATTCCAAAGTATCTTTATAGGAACCTATTTTTAACAAGATGTGGATGATATGGGGGAGGGTGCTTCTTTTTGAGGAGTTGTAGCTTGGACAAAGCTCCCCACTTGACAAGTTATGGAAACTTCCGCCATCTACCTTGACGGATCTTCCTTGAATGCCTGCTTTTTTATGGAATATGTGGCATCGCTGGTATTTGTCTTGTTGTTGTTGAAGTGTCAAGATCTTGGAAAAACCGAGAGTGGGGCTCAAATTATTGTCACAAAATACTTGAGCATCTTCGGCTTCGTTGACTTAATGATGCATGGCCACGTGCTCCAAGGCTTTGATTTCTTCACCGCTCATTGCATGTCTTGTAGTGTAACAACCCAAGTCCTACGCGACAGATGCCTTCCAGTTATTGCGAGTTTCATCGTGTGACTCGTTTGTTTGTCGCTTTCATCGTCGCATCATTCGCATCATCCGCATTGCATTGGCACTCCGCCGCCATCGTTTTTCAAAACTAGTGTCTGTCGTAGTTGTTGGTTCTTCCTGTTCTCATAGTTGACCGTTTCGAGATCAAACACACACGCACGCACCCGCGGCATCAGGGAAATATTGTTTTATAAGTGGGAGAAAAATATTCTCAGAATGGGTCGAAAGTTGGCGTGCGGTCTTAATATATTGAAGGTAGACTGCCTGCCAAATTTTGTCGCATTCACAGTCCGTTTGATGCCCCAACGGGTAGACCTATAGCGGCATTATAGCTGGATAAATCATGGAAGTTTTCGTTTAGAAAAGCACTGTCACAGGCCGCAAACCTCTCTCTTTTCTCGGCCCAATGCCATCTACACAGTCCACCTAAGCCTACCCACCACCCCCTCGATCGAAGCCATCGGATCGCGATCGGAGGCTCCGAAAACACCCCAAACCCCCCTAACCCTAATCCCTGCTATAAAAGGAAGGGACTCCCCAGCCCCAACTGGAAATCCCTCTCCTTCCTCGGTTTTTGCGCCACCCCAACAGCCAGCCGCCACCTTCCCCTCCAAATCCGGTGCCCCAGCCTGTGTTCCTCACTTGTCGGTGCCCCAGCTAGCCAGTCGCCACTTGCGCCACCGCGACCAGCCAATCGGGGCGTGCCACATCACCTCCCCACGCCCCAGCCACTGCAGGCTCGCCCGAGCCCGCAGTAGGCCGTCTCGGACCCATTTGGCCGCGCCGCCGGCCTGCGCGAGCCCGAGCACCCCGCTCGCCCTGAGCTCCCTCTCGTCCCTGAATCCCGATCCACCCAGCTCCCGCGACCGCCATCGCTGCAGGACCTCGCCGTGCCGGTCACCCTATCCTCTTTCCTCCTCCCTTCTCCTCTGGCCTTCCCTCCTCTCACCTCTCCCTGCCACCTCTCGCAGGAGCTCGCCGCCACCGCCACGAGGTCATCGCTGACCTCGCCTTGCCCGATGCCCGTCCCAGCTCATCGCCGCCACGGATCCGGGCTAGAGCCTTCGTATCTGCCAGCCCCGGGCCTCGCCATTGCCACCGGCCTCTTTCCCCGTCAACGTCGGCGCCGGCAACCGCCGCCTCCGCCGGACACGGCCATGGCCCCGCCACCGGGATCGAGCCGTCCCTCGACGCCCCCATCCGACATCCAAACGCCGAGTTACACGCTGTTGTCCCGCCTCCCGTCAGCCCACGTTGTACGAAAAATGGCTAAGTCTGTGATAACTGTGTTTTAAAAACATCGTGGTAGCATTTTGAAATGTGTGCAACTTTGTGCCTATTGATCCGATGGAGATGCTTCTTATATGAAAAATGATCTACATTTTGTGCTCCACATGGTGGTATCATTTGCATGAATTTTATGAGTCATCTAATTGCTGTAAATTGTGTTGCAAAAGTGCTTCATGAATTAACTGCTGAAAACTGATATTTTAATCAAACTTTGCTTGATGATTGCATCAAATCCATGAGTCATATGCATATGATTTCTTCATGAGTTTTTCCCTATGGTATGTATATTTTGATGCCATGCCATTGGTTGCCATGCAAATCATCTCTATAATGTCAATTTTTTGCTCTAAAGTTGCTATCATGTTAAATCTGTTTCCTGTTAAAGAAAAGTACCGTTTTGCAAAAATCATAGTAAAAGATCCATGCATCCATTGAACTTGTGCCAATCAAGTAATTTGATGCATGTCATGTCTACTTGCTGCACATATCAATTTCATAAATATTAAAAATGCCTAAGATACTATTTTGTGCATCCCAAGACAACATCATGAAGTAATTGTTTTGCATCCCAGATTTTCACCAAGTCTGAGAATCTGTTCAGTTCAACTTGCCCTTTTGTGTGGATGAATGCCATGAATCTATGCATCTTTTGCTCATGCTTATGTTGAATGAAATGAATTCCATATTGTCTACTACCATGCTGTGCAATTTCATGCCATGATAAGTGTTGTAGCTTATTTAAATCTTGCCATGAAAATGCCTTCATGTTAACTCTGTTTGTCAAAATCATGCTCTGATTTTCACCAAGTCCTTCACTGCTATATTTTCTAGACATGTTGTGAGCATCCTAGCCATTATCCATGACTATTTTCACAATGATTCCTTTTGATGAAATGAAGTGAATATAACATACCACTGCCCCATGTCTTGTTTGTGCATTTTAGGTTCCTGTAGCTTGTTTTTTTGATGATTGCAAATTGCTATGTTGTTGTTTTGGACAAATTATAACTAAAACTTGTGTTGATTGTTATTGTTGAACCGTGGCTCCGTTTTGAGCATGTTATACATGAAACTTACCTATAATTTCATGCAGTTTCATAATATATTGTTGCATCCATGATTTAAATGTCTGTGGTTGTTGGTTGCATACATTTTGCATTCATGACATATTAATCTTGTGTGTGTCATATCTTTTTGTTTGTAGCTCCGTTTTAAATGATCTATATATGTAAATCGTCTAGGATGACGAGTAGAATCACATCGTGCATTTTTTTTCTCATGTTTATTTAATATAAAATATGGTTAGTTCAGATCTGGACCAATTTCGAAATTTACATATGGGGTCGTTTCGGAAATACTATAAGTTGTTTCCGGCCTCATTTAACTTGCCTAGTTAGATAGTTTATTTATGCTTCACCTCTTGACATGTTTAACACCATTTAAACTTGTTGGGTACCTAAACGAGAGTGACCAAAATATTTGAATGTGGAGTTTCGTCAATATGCAACTCGTTGCATACTGAACTTCACTTAATGTGTAGAAGTTGATTGTTGTGCTTGCCATGTCATGCATCATTATATGGACATGCACCATATTTGTTTGTGCATCATATCGTGAACAGGTTGTGGTGTCTACTGTGTCATTTTTTTGTTTCCGGATTTGTTTCTCCCCGCTAGAGTTCCGAAACCATTTTGGAGTGTGACGATCCGTTTGACTACGCTTGTTCGACTACTTCACGGGTTCGTTCTTCTTCCAAGAAGGATTCCAGGCAATATGATCATTATCCTGGTTACCACTACTATCATTGTTATGCTAGTTGTCCTAATTCTATCGCTATATGTCGCTACCTACCACTTGTTTGTCAAGCCTCCCAAAATGCCCTGTCCAACCTCTAACCCTCCACCTTCCTAGCAAACCGTTGTTTGGCTATGTTACCGCTTGCTCAGTCCCTCTTATAGCATTGGTAGTTGCAGGTGTAGTTTGTTCCATGTTGGAACACGGATATCTTGGGATATCACATTATTCTTGCTATTTAATTAATGCGTCTATACACTTGGTAAAGGTTGGAAGGCTCGGCCTTTTGCTTGGTGTTTCGTTCCACCCTTGTCGCCTTATTTTTCGATTACCGGTGTTATGCTCCATATTGAGCGCTTCTAACACATGTGGGGTATTATGGGCCCCCTGATCATTCGTTTTAGGATAAAACTCTTCCGGCAAGGCCCAACGTTGGTTTTACCTTTCGCCAACCTAATAAAACTTGCATACGGACTTTTCGGACCCCGTGGATAATTAATCAACAAACCGGGCCAGTGTTCCTCATGAGTGTTGGTCCGCCTACCTAGTAGTCGGCGGTGCCACCTCGGGGCAACTCGAGTCATTTTTTTGGTTACCTTCCACTTCGCATAGACGGATGATGCACGTAGATACAGAGCACACGACTCTAGATACAGATATGGCTTACCGGGAGGTATTGCTAGTTTAGTTTTACCTTTGACGAGTGGCTTGTCCACCTAGATTCCTTATCGTTAACATGGTGTTATCATGGTGTGAGGTTTTTCCCATCAGATGCGTGTGGAATTTTTTATGGACTACTTGGAGCACCCCTGCAGGGTTAAATCTTTCGAAAAGTCGTGCTCATGGTTATGTGGAAACTTGGAAAACTTTATAATATCTGATTATAGAAAACTTGAAGTAAACTCAATTAAAATACATCAACCATGTGTGTAGCCGTGACCGTCTCTTTTCGAGAGAGTTCGAAAAGAGAACATGGTGGGGTTATGTTTGACTCGTAAGTAGGTGTTTAGGATCACTTCTTGATCATTACTAACTCACGTCCATTCAAGCGTAGATCACTCTTCTTATTCGTGTACTCGTAAGTTAGCCAGATATCAAATGCTTAGTGCTCCTGTAACCTCACCACTTAACCATACCTCACCCATTAAGCTTTGCTAGTCTTGATACCCTTGGTAATGAGATTGTTGAGTCCCCGTGGCTCACAGATTCCTACAACAACAGATGCAGGTACAAGTAATGTGATGCTTGACGTAAGAGCAATGCTTGATTCTATTTGCAGTTCTTCTTGTTCATTGATCATAGGATGGGTTCCAGGTCGGCAGCCTAGGATTAGCAAGGTGGACGTCGTCTTCTTTTTTGTTTGATTTCATCCATAGTTGGATCGTGCTCTTCTGTATGATGATTGTATGTATTGATGAATTGAGATATTGATGTTGTAGAAAGTGGCAAGTGTAATCCAACTCCATATACTCATCTCTTCTTTACATGTATTGTGATGATATCCATTCTTACCGTCGCAAGGATAGTACCGCATTTTGGGCATGACATGTAGGACACTGGAATGTCTCGTGGTCATGCCCTCTGCAAGTGAAGCATTATATTTGACTCATATTCGTGTTAGACTCCGTTCAAGGATTTGTTGTTGTCGAAGTTCTTGGCTTGTAGTTGCTTGTATTAGTTGAAGGGCGGCTTCAAGTTGTCAGCAACGGCTTGGATCTTCAAGGGCCACCACTAGTGGGTGTAACTTGAATAGTTGGCGCTGCACGTGGAGAAACTTGAGTGTTGGAGCCAAATGTTCTTGATTGGTAGATGGAGTACTTTTCATACTTGATGCCATCTTGTACCTGGGGTTACTTGTAGACCCCCCGCAGCTCTGTTAACCCTAATCTTTCGCCTATAAATTTATAAATATTTCAAAACCTTTGGAGAGAGACCCAAAAAAGTTTAATCGCCAATGTAATCCTCTATTCTGAAGCGATTACATCTAGAGCCCTTTTTCAACACCCTGCCGAAGGAGGAAGCCACCACGGGGGCCTCTTCATCATCCTTGATGCCTCCATGGTGATGCTTGATTAGTTCATCCTCGGGGCTGAGGGTATGTACTAGTAGCTATGTGTTTGGTCTCTCTCTCTCCCATGTTCTTGATGGTTTCCGATCTTGATGTATCATGATCTTTGTTTATATAGTTGAATCTTACGGTGTTCTCCTCTCTCTATCACTTTTTGTGGTGAATTGAGGCTCACTTTTTGAAGTTTCTTTATGTTGGATTGAATACTTTGGATTTGATATTGCATGATGCATGTCTAGTATTAACTTGTGGATACCCGTGGTGACATTGGGGTATTCTAGATGACATAATCGTTGAACTATATGGATCATATGGTGTTGTCCTAGACCTCTAGGACTATTCGTGCCACTTTGGGATTGTTCATAAGATTGATTGGAAAGACTATACACGATTTTATCATACTTTCTCCGATAGAATAGAAACTCTAGAGTGATTCTTTGCCGCACTTTGAGGGATTATCATGTGGTTCAATTATGTTAATGATGTTAAGAAATTGCATTAGTGAAAGTATGACCCCTAGGCCTTATCTCCAAGCATTGAGACACTGTTTTTGCTCAACGTTGTTGTTTTTAATTTCCAGATTGTAAAAAGCTACTTCTACCATCCATATTACACATCTATCATCATCTGTTCGCCGAACTAGTGCACCTATGCAACAGACAATTGTATTATGTGTGTTGGGGACGCAAGAGACTACTCTTATTTGATTGCGGGATTGTTTGAGAGAGAACCACCTTCACCCTACACCTCTTGCGGATTGATAATCTTTAGGTCATCCACTTAAGGGAAATTTGCTACTCTACTACAAAACTCTATGCTTGGAGGCCCAACAAAGTCTACAAGAATAAAGTTACATAATAGACATGAGAGACTCACCATTGACCAAGGGTGGTCTAGCTTTGAGGTCATTTGCCACGTGAAGATTGGGAACTTCCTCACCTTCAAAGTCATGGCTAAGGATAATTTTAGGGTCATTGTGTTCGACCATTCCTACACAGAGTGCATGGCTAAGTGCGGCCATCGAAAAAAGCGCTTCCCATAATCCAAGAGTAGTTGTATCGCTTCTTGGCTAGAATTGTTCTTTGTGCCAAGGGCACAATGGATCATCTAGTGAGAATAGGAACAAGGTGATAAGCTACATCCAGTGGTGATCTTGTCGACCAAATCATAATAAGAAGTCAAATGGAAGAAATCAACAATAATTGAACATAGTCATGACGGTTCGAGGATGATACAAAGCTCACGTATTCACCCTATCAACTAAAATAAGTACTGCACTGTCATGTCGTGTACTGTTGTTTAGAACAATTGCATGAGATGAATATTAGAGGGTACATGATAACTATACTCATGCATAATTGAGGTGCAGGGAAAAGTTGTGGCACGACGCGTCCCGCATCCTCTGAGCCTAGAAGCCTCACCCTATTCGCGAGGAGGGCGACAAAGGTCATGGGCAGAGTGCTCCATGATGACACTGAGCATGAGGCTCAACCCTGTGCCTGGCGATAAACTCTAAGAAGACAAGGTGCAAGGAATCCATATAGGTCTCCCCTCTACTTCCAGCCATGATACCTTGTTGTCCTTCTAGAGGAGAAGCAACAAGAGTAGCAAGGTATCCTAGAGGTGCAGACTCTAGCAAGAATATCGATTGTTGCCTTGGAACTAGATAGGCGAGTCATGAGGTAGACACGGACCACATCCCCCCTTAGTGGAGGTCATAGGCGCTCATTGGAAACACAAATCTACCCGTGGAGCAAGAAGGTGAAGCTCCGTACTGGCTCGCGCCTAACCCTAAGGCCATTGAGTGGGCTACACGAGGGAAAAAGAGGCTGAGGTAGACGCAGACCACGTCCCCCTCAGTGGCGGTCATAGGCACTCGTAAGAAATAGGTGAGGTAGATGTAGACCACGTCCTCCCTCAGTCGCGGTCATAGGCACTCATAGGACACACAAAATCTGCTCATAGGACACACAAAATCTGCCCATTGACTAGGCTACACGAGGGAGAAAGAGGCTGATAAGAAACAGTTGCGGATAAAGGCCACTCCATTCAACGGCCCTGTCCTTCAAATATGAAGGCTTGCTGGCTGGATATGAGCACACTATAAATTATGCAAGTAAAATATGAAGGCTTGTTGGTTGGATATGAGCACACTATAAATTATGCAAGTCGGGGGCAGACGATGACTCTGCTATAATGCGTTCTTCATCCAAAAGTCATCATATTAACGATTATGTTATGGCTCGCGACCCGTCCCCCTTCCACCAGCCCATACCGGCGGCGCTCGCTCCGACGCCGTCGGCCACCCATCCCTCCCTGCCCGTTGCGCTTCTTGCAGGCCTGCATCGCCCGCCCCCGCAGGTGCTATGGGAGTACCCTGCCTCCCAAGGCTCGTTCGCGGCATCGCCGTCCATTCCCGACCCAGATCTAGGTTTTGGAATGCCCCCCCGTCGCCTGGGCAGCCGCCCCTCACCGCTGATGAGGTGGAGGTGGTGCTGGAGACCCGTCCTGCCCTCCTTGACCACGCGGCTTCCCCACCAAATGGCTTCAATGCGACCGGCCTCATCAACGCGACTACTGCGCAAACCGCCTTCAATGCAGCCGGCCTGGCTTGTACCGCCAGCTCGTCGGCAGAGCGAGGAGTTATGGATTGCCCTGCTACGGGATGGCTGGCATGCTTTCGCCCAGCGCCTTTTGCAGTGTGCCGCTGAGCAATCAAGGCCGGGTGGGGTGGTGTTCACGGAGCTCGAGGGTGAGATGACATGGCCATGGGTGGAGGTCAAATCACGGTGGCCGCGCACATCGGCCATGCCTCCTGCTGCCGCATTCACTGTTCGAGCTCCCCCTGCGTGGTTAAAAGGGAAGTGCTTTCGGTGCCTAGAGCATCGCACCAAGCCATCCACTGCCGCACCCCCGTGGTCTGCCGGCATTGCTTCCGCAGCGGCCAACGAGCACAAGGCTGCACCCATGCCCCTCGTCCTCACCTGGGCCCTGGCGCGCCCAAGCCGCGCTCGGCGCCCCATCCCCTATGCAGTTTCGTGCTCCGCAGGCGGGCTCTCCCCCGACTCCACCCCCGTCTGCTGTGATGGCCTCCTCCTCCACTGCGACTCGGGCCTTGTCGGGGGACCATTCTATTCGCCCTGAGGCCTTCTCCATTGTCCACAACACGCCTGCTATGCAACTGGAGATGGTGCTCCTGGAGTCCAACGCGTGCGTCGCTTGGTTCGACCGAGACCGCCAAGCCTCGACCAATGAGGTGGCGGCGTTCATCATGGAGAAGATTGGGGCGCTGAAACACGACGTCATCATTGAGTGAGTCTGGGATTAAGGGGTCCTCGGACTGCCGGCCTATTCCTTGTGGGCCGGGCTCGTGGGCCACTCATTGGAGGATCGGACTGACCGAATGCCCCGTTACCAGGGGAGAAATCTCAGGAGCCGTGGCGTGCCCTTCAAGCTTAAGATGATAGAATAGGCATGTTTTATTCCTTCGATAAGCAACCGACTATGTGTAACCCTAGGGACCCCTGGTATCTATATAAGCCAGAGGGTTTAGTTCGTAGAGGCAGAGGAACTCATCTAGGGTTTAGCTATTTGATCTCGAGGTAGATCGACTCTGTAATCTTCATACACATCAATACAACCAAGCAGGACGTAGGGTTTTACCTCCATAGGAGGGCCTGAACCTGGGTAAACATCGTTTCCTTCGTCCCCTGTTACCCATCGATTCTAGATCCACAGCTCGGGACCCCCTACCCGAGATCCGCCGGTTTTGACACCGACATTGGTGCTTTCATTGAGAGTTCCGCTGTGCGATCGCTAGAGGAATCGATGGCTCGCCTTATCATCAGCAATAAAGTCTGCAGCAAGAATGTTTTCGTTCCTGGTCAGATTTTCGCGTTCGGCAGCATCGTGTCGCATGCCGATCTGGCCGGCCATCTTGGCCAGGTCGGAAGTTTCATACCCGATCAGGAAGTCAGATTCGGGAACCTTGAGTTCGTCGCCGACTCCCCGGGAGATCTTGTTTTAACGAAACTCTCAGCCCTCATGGAGGAGCCCGTACGCCCCGACGCCTTAACGCCGGGGGCAGCAGGTCCCACCACCGAGGTGGCCTCTATCCTTGGGTCGGCCATAACGCCCAACCCAGCTGATATGCCCGGATCTGCCGCGGCCGAATACAACCCGGGCACGTCGTCGAGCGACCCTAGGACAACGGCACTGCGGATCGACCCCATGCGCTCTAGCGACATGGACCCCGCCGACATCTCGTCATTAAACGAGTTACTTGGTCGGATTCAAACCATGGGCGTGACCGACGGCCAAACCTCAGTCTACGGCCGGATCGGGTTTAAACCCGATGATAGGGAGATTCATACCCCACCGGTCACTCACTTAGTCACCACCGTCGAGTGTCCGGCCGGAGGCTCGTCCTCTCAACTACCGGAATTGAAAATGGTTTATATCCCGGTTTTCGACCGTCAGGATCTCTCCTACAATCCGGAATCCGGAACCCACATCGGAAATAGTTCGGGATCGGTCGCCAATCTAGCGCGCGACCTAGAACTCGCGCAGAGGGGTCCTGTTGATAATACGGACTCCGAACCCGCCACGACGTATCCCGCGATGACACGGGAGGCAAACGCCGTGATCCCGGACTCACATCCTGGCGAGAAACTAAAATTTTCCCCGCCCACCACCCAAGTTGAGCACTCCTCAAGCAGCGTAGGAGAGCCCAAGTTATCGGGCTTATGGGAAGTTAAACAATTGCCAGGGGAATCAGTCCATCATTTTTGGGCTAGACTCCTCCTTATTAAAGACAGAGTACCAGACTCTAGTGGCCAGGATATAATAGCAACCTTCAGGCACAATTGCCACAATGAAGGAATCTTCAATGCCCTAGCCCGTTGTCACATTCATGACTTCACCGAGCTATCGGACCTGGTACAAAAATATTGCGCCATGGAAAGCACCTGGCAAGCCGAACGTCTGTTTTCGGAGCCGGTCCCTGCCGAACACCCTAGAGGAGCTCGGAAAAAGCGAATACCTCCGAAATGGCCGGCCGAACACGAACCCGCCGAGAAAAAGAATAGACCCCCTATGGGAGTCAAAACTGTCCATGATGGACTATTAGACAAGCCATCCCTATACACTCTGTATTACTGAACACAAGCCCGACTCACAGCCTTAGACCTTGTTGGGTCGTCAGGCAGGTCGCAAAAAGCGGAGAGGTCATCCTCGAGGCCCTACCTCCAGACAGACATTCAACAACGCCACCAGATTGCAACGCCGAGATCCTGACGATCTACGAAACGTTTTCCTCCAGGAATAAGAGGAAGAGAGCTCTTCGAGAACTCGAACAAATCTATCAGGTGGCAGCAATGAATTCATGGACAGACACACCGATCACCTTCGGAGAAGCTGATCAACCAATCACCCGCCCCGGCCGAACACCTGCCGCACTGGTCCTCAACCCCATCGTCGATGGTTTCAGGTTACAAAAGGTGCTAATGGACGGCGGCAGTGGTTTAAACCTCATTTACGAGGATACCTTGGAGAAAATGCAGTTCGACTGATCCCGCATCGAACATAGCAACACAACCTTTCGTGGGATCATCCCTGGGAAAGAGGCACGTTGTTCCGGATGCGTTACCCTCGATGTGGTATTCGGCACGCCCGAGAACTACAGATCCGAAGAACTTCTCTTTCATATCGTGCCCTTTCACAGTGGTTACCATGCTCTGTTGGGGCGTGACGCTTTCACAAGATTTCAGGCTATACCACATTACGGGTATATGAAGCTCAAATTGCCGGGCCCAAACGGGGTGATCACAATCACAAGTGACCCGAACAGAGCCCTTCGGGCCGAAAACAGAACAGCATCGCTCGCCCTCGAGGCACTAGCTGAGACCTTTGCAGCAGAGGAATTGACCGCACTCCGGTCAACAGTGGACAAGGATGATGTGGTCCTTAGCAAGAGGCCCAAACCCACGTCCTTTAAACCTGCAGACGAAATCGTCAAATTTCAGGTACATCCAACGGACCCCAATAAAACAGCGTCCATCGGAGCTCAGCTGGACCCCATGGTGGACGAAGCACTGCGAACATTTTTACGAGAAAACTGGGATATCTTTGCCTGGCATCCTTCAGATATGCCAGGAATCCCAAGACGGCTAGCAAAACACATTCTGAACATAATTGCAGGCTTCAAGCCCGTCAAACAGGCTCTACGCCGATTTTCCGAACCCAAGCGACAAGCTATGGGCGAAGAACTAGCAAAATTGCTGGAGGCCGGATTCATAAGAGAAATCAAACACCCCGAGTGGTTGGCAAACCTGGTGATGGTACCGAAGAAAGATAAATCCTGGAGGCTGTGTGTCGATTTCAAAGACCTTAATAAAGCTTGCCCCAAGGACCCTTTCCCCTTACCACGCATAGACCAGATTATTGACGCCACAGCCGGACATGACTCATTGTGCTTCCTCGACGCTTATTCCGGATACCATCAGATCAAAATGAAGGAATCCGATCAAGCTGCAACCGCATTCATCACCCCCTACGGGCCATTCTGCTTTAACACAATGCCTTTTGGGCTAAAAAACGCAGGTGCTACATACCAGTGCATGATTCAGACATGTCTCGAAAAACAAGTCGGTAAGACAGTCGAGGCATACGTGGACGACGTGGTCATTAAGACCAAACACGTCAGCCAGCTGATAGACGACCTCAGGCAAACTTTTGCTAGTCTACGGGAATATGATATACGGCTCAATCCAGACAAATGTGTCTTCGGAGTTCCCGTTGGTAAACTACTCGGATTCATTGTTTCCCATAGAGGAATAGAAGCGAATCCCGCTAAGATCCGCGCCCTATCTCAACTTGCAATTCCTACAGAGCTAAAGCACGTCCAAAGGCTGGCGGGCTACGTGGCGGCTTTGAGCCGCTTTATCTCCCGCCTTGGTGAAAAGGCTTTACCGCTCTACAGGCTACTGAAACGGACCAAAAACTTCGAGTGGACCGATGGCCAGCACTAGAGGAAATTAAAACACTGCTGGCCAGCAACCCCATACTCACGGCGCTAGGCGCCAGTGAACCAATGTTACTGTACATCTCGGCCACCAATCAAGTGGTTAGTGCGGTGCTCGTCGTCGAACGAGAGGACGAGGGTCACAAATTCCATGTGCAAAAGCCAGTCTACTATGTGTCAGAAGTGCTAACGCCATGCAAGTCCAGATAGCCGCACTACCAGAAGATAGCCTATAAAGTGTTTATGGCATCACGAAAGCTTAGACACTACTTTCAAGAATGTTCGGTCACAGTGGCATCTGAAGTACCCCTAAACGATATAATCAATAACAGGGATGCCACTGGCCGCATAGCCAAATGGTCCATCGAACTCCTTCCTTTTGAAATCACCTATAAGCCACGACGAGCTATTAAATCTCGGGTGTTGGCTGATTTCCTTGCCGAATGGACAGAGGCCGAGCTTCCCAAAGAATATAGTACATACTCCCATTGGACGATGTACTTCGACGGATCCAAGACACTGGCCGGACTGGGGGCTGGAGTTATCCTCACATCTCCCACGGGAGACAACATCTGGTACGTGCTGCAGATCATGTACGCCGATTCCAACAATGCGCCCGAATACAAAGCACTATTGCACGGGCTTCGGATGGCAGCATCGATGGGCATACAACGGCTTGAAGTACGGGGAGATTCTAATCTCGCCATCTCTCAAATCAACGGCGAATTCGATGCGAAAAACCCAAAGATGGCAGCATACAGAAATGCCGTTCTTAAAATATCCGCACGGTTCGAGGGGCTAGAATTCCACCACGTCGCTAGAGACAGCAATCAGGCTGCTGACATACTCGCCCGTATAGGGGCCAAGCGCGACCCCGTCCCGAAAAACACCTTCCTTGAACGGCTTTTCAAGCCATCGGTGGTATGGCAGGACGAGAATAAGGGTGCTGGAGCCATCAGTACGGAAGAGATTGTCCCTCCTATAAATGAACCAGATGAGCAAATCATCGTCGGCTCCATAATTGAAGAAACACCTTCGGCTCACAAGGTCATGGCAGTAATCGCACCATGGACTGAGCCCTTCCTTGCCTACCTTCTCCGCCAAGAACTCCCCGACGACCAGACAGAGGCGAGACGCATAATTCGGCGATCCAAAGCCTATAAGGCCCACGAGGGTGAGTTATATAAGAAAAGCACTACCGGGATACTCCAACGGTGCATATCTGAGGAAGAAGGAAGACGGCTTTTGGCTGAAGTCCACGCAGGCATGGGCGGCCACCACGCCGCAGCACGGGCCTTAGTAAGCAAAGCCTTTCGAGCCGGATTCTTTTGGCCCACCGCTCGAGCAGACGCCCAATCACTCGTCCAACATTGTGTTGGATGTAAACTATTCGCAAATCAAAGCCACATGCCCCCGAGAGCTCTTCAGACTATTCCGATCACCTAGCCTTTCGCGGTCTGGGGGCTGGATATGGTCGGACCTCTTAAAGGGGGGACCAAGAAAAATAAATACCTACTGATCATGGTCGACAAGTTCACCAAATGGATCGAAGCTAAACCAGTAAGATCAGCAAAGTCCGGACCAGTAGTCGATTTTATATCCGGCGTGGTACACCGTTATGGTGTCCCGCACAGCATAATAACGGACAATGGATCCAATTTCACTGCCCATGAGGTGAAGGATTGGTGCGCAAACATGGGCATCGAGGTCGATTATGCCTCGGTGTATCACCCGCAGACCAATGGACAAGTCGAACGGGCCAATGGCCTAATCATGAGTGGCATCAAACCACGTCTGGTCCGATCTCTTCATGAATCTGACTGCAATTGGGTAGAGGAGCTTGACTCCGTTCTGTGGGGTCTGCGTAGCACCCCGAATCGATCAACGGGATACACACCGTTTTTTATGGTCTACGGGGCAGAAGCAGTCCTTCCCTACGATATCATTCATGACGCACCTAGGGTGCGCATGTACGAAGAAAAGGAGGCCGAGTTAGATCGGCAGGACGACTTAGACGCCTTGGAAGGAGAGCGCAATATAGCTCGGGTCCGCTCTACTTTCTATCAACAGCAGGCTCGGCGCTACCAAAGCAGGGAGGTTAGAGCGAAGGCATATAATGTGGGTGAACTCGTCTTACGACTCCCAGAGAAGCAGAAGCATAAACTCAATCCCAAGTGGGAGGGCCCTTTCATAATTGACGAAGTACTTACAGGAGGGGCTTATCGCCTCCGCAACCCGCCGGACAATCGCCTCGAACCAAACCCATGGAACGCAGCTCGTCTTCGGCGCTTTTACGGCTAGACCGGTGTCGTCATATTTCTTACCTTTCTTTTTCTTTTTCTTTTTCTTTTTTTTCTTTCGTATTCTTTCCCTTCCATTTTAGCTTTACAGGATTGGATACCATTTCCCAGCATGTGTTTGGCTAAACCGAGCTTGTGTTAAGTTTCTTAGCATACATCTTCAAATGTCCTATCCGAAAAAACACCTGGGGCTTCTTCTCGAAGCCGATTATTATATATTCTGTGCACCGATTCACTTGTTTTGTGCATGCACACTTCCCTTATCGTTTTTAAGCCAGTATATGCATCAATTGGACCTAAGATTTTGGCCAAGCTGGGTTGCCTCGCTCCTGTGCTTACCCTCTACGTTCCCGATTGTTCGGCTAGAGGGTAAAGGGAGCACCTCTGCGATTGTTACGACCGGGTCATCCGGATACGTACCTCAGATGGGTGAAGCCGAAAGCTAGCCATCTTAAGAATAAAATTGGTCGGCTACGACGGAAGTAAAAAACTTGCGGTGGTTATCACCATTACCTGGGATTACTTTCCCAAAAAAGCCATTATCCGCATACTAGTAGTATACGGCCATGATATCTACGATCTACGTAGCAACCTGAAAGAAGGTACCGATAGATGAACTATTTTCTTCAGAAGATGTTTCTTACGTTAAGCAGTAATATAACATATCTCCCTATGCACGTTCTGTCTGTTCGCATCGAATAGTCGGATTGCCTGGTTCCCCGAAATAAGTTCCTTTTATCGGAGGACATTCGATACAGAACACTCCCAAGCTCTTAGCGAGGGAGGTCGAAGACGATGGCCGGTTAAGACAGCGTTTACAGCATAGACGGAGCAGTTTTTGATTTAAAGTACATAGTTACATAGAATCAAACACCCGGCTGCTGGTCCAGATTATCTATTATGGTATCCAGGGTGCAATCTTCTTGCGAAAGACGAGCGGCGGGCATCACTTGGTCATAAACCAAATGAAGTGGCACTTCTTGCCCATCCGGCCCTACCGGCCCAACCCGAGCCATATGCTCTAGGTTAAGTTTGGTAAAGCGGGTCTTGACCATTGCCCATGCCTTCCGCGCTCCCTCTCGACAAGCTGATGTCTTCCATAACTCAAAACGACATCGGGCTCCTTTAAACCGATCAGTCAGTTCGGACATCCCTTCTGGAGGCGTCTCGGTAGGCCAGAGCGCTTTGGTCATGCTCCTCATGGCTCTCCGAGCCCGCTCATATACGACGGGCAGTTCCTTCAGTAGGTTCCCTTGGAATGATCCGATTTCTTCCTCGGGCCGCCCGGTCAGGAGACCTAGACACCACATGAAACATGTCCCTTACACTTGATATAATAAAGGTGTTTTTTCAGAATTATGAAGATATAAGTGCACTTACAGAACATGCCCCTCTGTAATCTCTAGTTCTCTTCTTGGGCTTGAGCCAATTGAGTTTTCAAACTCTCAAGTTCTTCGGCTTGCCGCTGGTTTTCCGCCTTAAGCTGGTTCTTTTCCTCAAGACTTCGGTTCAACACACGGCGGCCAGCCTCATGCTGAGATTTGGCATACCTCTGAGATTCTCGGGCTGCATCCAAATCTTTCTGCAACTGCCCTATGGACTCAGCTGCTACAAAGTACTCTCTCATCAGTACGGGAATGTCAAATAATTCGGCAAATTGACATACTCACCGTGCGCCTCTCGGGTGAAATTCTTCACTTGCTCAAGCTCAGCCTTCACGGTTTGCACCTATGTTCGGCTCACCTCGAGTTCCTTGGTCAACTTCTCATTTTGCCGCCTTGAAACCTACATTATAAATAAAACAATATTCAGATCCTTAACTCGGCCGTTCCGACCAAATCAAGGCTCGGGGGCTACTAGATTAATATTTGTGTTCGGTTGTTAAAACCGATTACTCACCTCCAGGCTGGACGATATCAGTTTGGCAGCTCCCTCAAGCCCAGCTCGGGCAGCTCCGATGTATGCGTCCATCAAACTTAGGGCATTAAACTCTTGTCCGGAAAACGGTTGGTGGCGCAGGGCTTTCTTTCGCCGCCGATGATTCATCACACTCTCTACCTCGGAGTTAGTGACCGAGACGTCCCCGGAATCTTCAGGGGGCTGATCCGTCACGGGGGCCTCCGCGTCAAGTTCAGCCACAGCAGAAGACCTTGATTCATGATGGTTGCCTAGCACCTCGGCGATGTCCCCGGAAGAAGGTGGTTGTACTCGTCTCATGAGTATTTCGACACGAGATTTTGTGAGTACTTATTGCAATCATGACAATGGCCGAACTCAACGATTAAATAAAGTACCTCTTGGTTGAGTGCACGGTCGAGGTGGTCCCCGCGATTGGCTCATGAGGAGGATTCATGTTGTTGCTCGGTACGGGCCCTGCTGTCGTAGACGACGTTTGACGTGTCGACCGACGACCCTTGGGAGTAGAGATCGGCACACTCGGGTTGGCAGGGGTCGCTCGCCCTTTATGGGAAGAGGCCTTCTTTTTACCAGTGGTGGAAGAAGGAAGTGGTCTGGGGTGATCTGCTAGAAGAGCCACCTTGGAGCCGTCAAGGCTCTCCTGGTAAAAGACCCCGTCCTCGTATTCAATTGATAGCTCCGGATCGTCATGGAATCCGAGATCGTCGTCATGAGAATAACTCTCTGGTTGAGGCGCCGGACAGCTGACTGTCTCAATCCAGCACCTCCAACTCTGTTCGGACAGATTGAAAGTTTCGATCAGAAAGATTATACATAAATATCCGAACTCAGAATACAAAGCCAAAGGCTTACCCATTCGATGGGGTTATGACTCGAATAGCCATCCTTGGCCGACAGTCGAGCAAAATCTTCTTTTTCTCATTTGAAAAGATCGGCCGGTATGGCCCCCATTGCCGCCTGATTGGCAGGACCCTGCCGTTGGGAACGGGTGGTGTCGCGTGTTCTGTTGTAACGCCACAGGGGGTGTATCCTTTGTTGAAGGGGTTGAACGCATCGAGCAATGACGGCTGCCACCACGTCGATGATGGTTAACTTACTGTGAACTAGTAGCCTCACTTGGGTGGCTAGGCGTTTTACTTCGGCACTTTCCTCTTGGGATGGACTCTTCGGTCGCTAGTTGAACCTTTTCTTCAAAGGAGCGTCAGAGTATTCGGGCAGACCCCTCCGAGCTGGGTCGAACAGGGGAACGTCCTCAATATAGAACCATTCCGAGGTCCATTCTTCGGACTCTTTCTTCGGAGTCCCCACAGGATATCCCGTCCCGGCTATACACCATACTTCGGCTCCACCCACTTCCCGAATTGTCCCACCCCGAGGACGGGAGACAAGGCAGAAGTACTTCCTCCATAAATCAAAATGGGCCTCGCCGCCCAAGAACATCTCGCAGAGGGCAACAAAGCCCGAAATGTGCAGGATGGATCTAGGGGTGAGATGATGGAGTTGGATCCCGTAAAATTCCAATAGTCCCCTCAAGAAGGGATGAATGGGGAATCCTAGGCCCCGTAAGAGGAAGGACACAAAACATGCCCGCTCTCCCTTGCGTGGAACAGGGAAATTCTCTGCGAATGCCTCGCCGTTCGAAGAAGTCAATCCGGCGCGGGTAAATGCCAGATCCGAGGCGGGAAGATAACCCTGGGTCTCAAGGTTGTGCAGCCGGAGGAGAGATACTGAACAACTTGCCCAATCTCTGGGAAGGGGGACGTGAGGACGCGAGGAGGAGCCAGGGATGCTCGCCATGTTTTCAAGTTCTCTCGCTTGGGACTTTTCGATGGTGAGGAAGAGGAAGGGGTTGCCTAAGCCACGATTCAGCCTACTTAAATGGGCGGTTCCTCCCCATCGCTTGCAGGAAGGGCAGTCCTGTAAAAGGCTGCTGGGCCACCCATCTCCTATTGGCGCGCAGGGATCAAGGGGCGTCGTTAATTCTGGACGGCGAAGTTAATGCTGTGGGTCCCACGACTGTTGGAAATATGCCCTAGAGGCAATAATAAATTAGTTATTATCATATTTCCCCGTTCATGATAATAGTTTATTATTCATGATAGAATCGTATTGACCGGAAACTAAATACATGTGTGAATAGATAAACAAATACTGTGTCCCTAGTAAGCCTCTACTAGACTAGCTCGTTGATCAAAAGATGGTCAAGATTTCCTGACCATGGACATGAGTTGTCATTTGATAATGGGATCACGAATGATGTGATGGACTTGACCCAACCGTTAGCATAGCAAATGATCGTTCAGTTTATTGCTATTGCTTTCACTATGTCAAATACACGTTCCTCTGACCATGAGATCATGCAACTCCCGGATACCGTAGGAATACTTTGGGTGTATCAAACATCACAACAAAATTGGGTGATTATAAAGGTGCACTACAGGTATCTCCGAAAGTGTTTGTTGAGTTGGCATGGATCGAGATTGGAATTTGTCACTCCGACTATCGGAGAGGTATCTCTGGGCCCTCTCGGTAATACAGCATCACAGAAGCCTTGCAAGCACCGTGACTAAAGAGTTAGTTACAAGATGACATATTACGGAATGAGTAAAGAGACTTGCCGGTAACGAGATTGAACTAGGTATTGGATACCGACGATCGAATCTCGGGCAAGTAACATACCGCCAGACAAAGGGAACAACGTATGTTGACATATGAGGTTCACCGATAAAGATCTTCGTGGAATATGTAGGAACCAATATGAGCATCCAGGTTCCGCTGTTGGTTATTGACCGGAGAGTCGTCTCGGTCATGTCTACATCATTCCCGAACCCGTAGGGTCCGCACACTTAAGGTTCGATGACGATTTAGTATTATATGAGTTATGTGATTGGTGGCTGAAGTTTGTTCGGAGTCCCGGATGAGATCACGGACATGACGAGGAGTCTCGAAATGGTCGAGAGGTAAAGATTCATATATTGGAAGGCTATATTCGGACGTCGGAAAGGTTCCGAGTGATTCGGGTATTTTTCGGAGTACCGGGGAGTTACGGGTATTCACCGTGAGAAGTAATGGGCCTTATTGGGCCATACGGGAAAAAGAGAGGCAGGCCACGTGAGGAGGCTCGCGCCCCCCCTTGCCCAAACCGAATTGGACTAGGGGAGGGGGCGCAACCCCCTCTTTCCTTTCCCTCTCCCTTCCCTCTTTCCTACTCCGTATGGGAGGTGGAATCCTACTAGGACTAAGGAGTCCTAGTAGGACTCCCCACACTTGGCGCACCCCTAGGGGGCCGGCCTCCTCCCTCTCATCCTTTATATAGGGGGGCAAGGGGGCACCCCAAAGTACACAATTGTCCCATAGCCGTGTGCGGTGCCCCGATCTCCGTTTTCCACCTCGGTCATATTTTCGGAGAGCTTAGGCGAAGCCCTGCCGGAATCACTTCATCGTCACCGTCGCCACACCGTCGTGCTGACGGAACTCATCTACTACCTCGACGTCTTGCTGGATCAAGAAGGCGAGGAACGTCACCGAGCTGCACGTGTGTAGAACTCGGAGGTGCCGTACGTTCGGTACTCGATCGGTGGAGCTCGAAGGATTGTTCGACTACATCAACCGCGTTGTGAGACGCTTCTGCTAACGGTCTATGAGGGTACGTAGACACACTCTCCCCTCTCGTAGCGATGCATCTCCATGGATAGATCTTGCGTGAGCGTAGGAATTTTTTTGAAATTCATGCTCCGTTCCCCAACAGTGGCATCTGAGCCAGGTCTATGCGTAGATGTGATTTGCACGAGTAGAACACAAGTGAGTTGTGGGCATGGGTGTATACATATTGCTTGCCGTTACTAGTTGTTACTTGATTCGGTGGTATTGTGAGATGAAGTGGCCCGGACCAACATTACGCGTACGCTTACGCGAGACATGTTTCACCGCTACTTGCACTCGTTGCATAAAGGTGACTGGCGGGTGTCTGTCTCTCTCACTTTAGTTGAATCGGTTTCAATGAAGAGGGTTCTTTTAGAAGATCAAAAATCAATCACTACACCACGTTGTGGTTTTGCGTAGGTAAGAACGGTTCTTGCAAACCCGTAGCAGCCACGTAAAACTTGCAACAACAAAGTAGAGGACGTCTAACTTGTTTTTGCAGGGTATGCTGGTGATGTGATATGGTCAAGACATGATGTGATATAAGTTGTTGTATGAGATGATCATGTTTTGTAAAGTTATCAGGCAACCGGCAGGAGCCTTATGGTTGTCTCTTTATTGTATGCAATGCCAACGCTATGTAATTGCTTTACTTTACCGCTATGAGTTAGCAGTAGTAGTAGTAGTAGTAGCAATAGCCGGCGAGACGACCACGACGCTGCGATGGAGATCAAGGTGTCACGACGCTACGATGGAGATCAAGGTGTCAACCCGGTGACGATGGAGATCATGACGGTGCTTTGCTGATGGAGATCAAAGGCACAAGACGTTGATGGCCATATCATGTCACATATATTGAATTGCATGTGATGTTAATCCTTTTATGCATCTTATTTTGCTTAGGACGACGGTAGCATTATAAGATGATCCCTTCACTAAATTTCAAGATAAGTGTTCTCCCCTAGTATGCACCGTTGCGAAGGTTCGACACTTCTAAGCACCACGTGATGATCGGGTGTGATGGATTCTTTCGTTCGCATACAACGGGTGTAAGCCAGTTTTACACACGCGGAATACTTGGGTTAAACTTGACGAGCCTAGCATGTACAGACATGGCCTCGGAACACAAGAGACCGAAAGGTCGAACATGAGTCATATAGTAGATATGATCAACATGAAAGATGGTCACCATTGATAACTAATCCACCTCACGTGTGATCGGACGTGGTTTAGTTGATGTGGATCATGTTACACTTAGACAACTTGAGGGATGTTAATCTAAGTGGGAGTTCTTAAGTAATTTGATTAATTGAACTTTAATTGTCATGAACATAGTGTTACTTGTCTTAGCAAATTTATGTTGTAGATCCATAGACCGCGTTGTAGTTCCCTTGTTTTTATTATGTTCCTAGAGAAAACGAAGTTGAAAGTTGATGGAAGCAACTATGCGGACTAGGTCCGTGATCTGAGGATTGTCCTCACTGCTGCACAGAAGGCTTATGTCCTTAATGCACCGCTCAGTGAAATACCCCTACGGCTTCGTCTGAGGACGTTATGAACGTCTGGCAGACAAGAAAAGATGACTACTCGATAGTTCAATGCGCCATACTTTACGGCTTAGAACCGGAGCTCCAAATATGTTTTGAGCAACACGGAGCATATGAGATGTTCCAAGAGCTGAAAAATTGTTTTTCAAGACTCACACCCGGGTCGAGAGGGATGACACCTTCGACAAGTTCTATAGCTACAAGATGGAGGAAAACAGCTCCGTTAGTGAGCATGTACTCAGAATGTATGAGTACTTCAAACACTTGAATCAAGTGGGAGTTAGACTTCCGAATAAAGTGGTGATTGATAGAGTTCTCTAGTCACTATCACTAAGCTACTGGATCTTCGTGATGAACTATAAACATGCAAGGGATAGAAGATCCTTAAGCTATTCGCGATGCTACAATCTGCGGATGTAGAAATCAAAAAAAAGGGAGCATCAAGTGTTGATGGTTAATAAGACCACTAGTTTCAAGAAGGGCAAGGGAAAGAAAAGGGAACTTCAAGAAGAACGGTAAAATAGTTGCCGCTCACGCGAAGAAACCCAAGGCTGAACCAAACCCGAGACTTAGTGCTCCCATTGCAAAGGGAAGTTTCACAGGGAGCGGAACTTCCCCAAAGTAACTGGCAGATAATAAGACTGGCAATGTCAACAAAGATATTTGATATACATGTTATTGATATGTACCTTACTAGTACTCGTAGGAGCACCTGGGTATTTGATACTTGTTCAGTTGCTTACAACTTGAAACATGGAGCTTCGGAATAAACGAGGGCTAGCTAAGAACGAGGTGACGATGTGCATTGGAAGTGTCTCCAAGGTTGATGTGATCACCATCGCCACGCTCTCTCTACCTTTAGGATTAGTGATGAACCTAAATAATTGTTATTTGGTGCTTGCGTTAAGCATGAACATTATATCTGATAGTGTTTATTGCAAGACGGTTATTCAATTTCAGAGAATAATTGTTATTCTATTTGGATAATATCATTGATGATCATGCACTTAAAATGAAAGGTTTATAGAATCTTGATCGTAGTAATACATATGTTCATAACACGAATGCCAAAAGATAATGATAGTACCACATATTTGTGGCACTGCCGCTTAGGTCATATCAGTGTTAAACACATGAAGAAACTCCATGCAGATGGGTTTTTGGAATCTCTTGATTATGAATCATTTGAGACATGTGAACCGTGCCTTATTGGCAAGATGACTAAAACTCCGTTCTCCGGAACAATGGAGCGAGCAACCAACTTATTGGAAATAATACATACCGATGTATGCGGTCCGATGAGTGTTGAGGCGCGCGGTGGATATCGTTATATTCTCACGTTCACTGATGATTTGAGTAGATATGGTTATGTCTACTTGATGAAGCATAAATCTGAAACATTTGAAAAGTTCAAAGAATTTCAGAGTGAAGTAGAGAACCATCGTAACAAGAAAATAAAGTTCTTACGATCTAATCGTGGAGGAGAATATTTGAGTTACGAGTTTGGCAATCACTTAAGACAATGTGGAATTGTTTCACAGCTCATGCCACATGGAACACCACAGCGTAATGGTGTGTCCGAACGTCGTAATCGTACTCTATTGGATATGGTGCGTTCTATGATGTCTCTTACCGATTTGCCACTATCATTTTGGGGTTATGCATTAGAGACAGCTGCATTCACTTTAAACAAGGGCACCGTCTAAATCCGTTGAGATGACACCGTATGAACTGTGGTTTGCAAGAAACCTAAGATGTCATTTCTGAAAGTTTGGGGATGCAATGCTTATGTCAAAAGGCTTCAGCCAGATAAGCTCGAACCCAAAGCGGATAAGTGCGTCTTCATAGGATACCCAAAGGAGACCGTTGGGTACACCTTCTACCACAGATCTGAAGGCAAAGTATTCGTTGCTAAGAATGGATCCTTTCTAGAGAAGGAGTTTCTCTCGAAAGAAGTGAGTGGGAGGAAAGTAGAACTTGATGAGATAATTGTAAGTCCTCTGGATAGTAGTACGCCACAGAAAGAAATTTATGTGACACCAACACACACCAGAGAAGAAGTTGATGATGATGATCATGAGGCTTCGGATCAAGTTGCTACAGAACCTCGTAGGTCAACCAGGACACGCTCCGCACCAGATTGGTACGGCAATCCTGTCTTGGAGGTCATGTTGTTAGACAATGGTGAACCTACGAACTATGAAGAAGCGATGGCGAGCCCGGATTCCGACAAATGGCTTGAGGCCATGAAATCCGAGATTAGATCCATGTATGAGAACAAAGTGTGGACTTTGGTAGACTTGCCCGATGAAACGGCGAGCTATTAAAAATAAATGGATCTTTAAGAAGAAGACGGACGCTGATGGTAATGTCACCGTCTATAAAGCTCGACTTGTTGCTAAAGGTTATCGACAAGTTCAAGGAGTTGACTACGATGAGACTTTCTCACCCGTAGCGATGCTAAAGTCTGTCAGAATTATGTTAGCAATTGCCGCGTTTTATGATAATGAAATCTGGCAAATGGACGTCAAAACGGCATTCCTTAATGGATTCCTTAAGGAAGAATTGTATATGATACAACCGGAAGGTTTTGTCGATCCTAAAGGTGCTAACAAAGTATGCAAGCTCCAGCGATCCATCTATGGACTGGTGCAAGCATCTCGGAGCTGGAATACTCGCTTTGATGAAGTGATCAAAGCGTTTGGGTTTATGCAAGTTTATGGAGAAACTTGTATTTACAACAAAGTGAGTGGGAGCTCTATAACATTTCTAATAAGTATATGTGATTGGAAATGATGTAGAATTTCTGGAAAGCATAAAGAATTAATTGAAAGGAGTTTTTCAATAAAAACCTGTTTTTTGAGTTATCCACGGTTTGGGCATCGAGATCTATAGAGATAGATCAAGACACCTGATAAAAGATTTTCACACACCTTGATTAGATTTTGAAGAAGTTCAAAATGGATCAAGTCAAAAGATATAAGTTCTTGGCTGGTGTGAAGTGGAGTAAGACTTGAAGATCTAGGTAAAGGTTGTTTACATGTTAGGCATCAAAATCTATAGAGATAGATTGAGACGCCTCATATGACTTTCACAAAACATATACCTTGACAAGATTTTGAAGAAGTTCAAAATGGATCAGTCAAAGAAGGAGTTCTTGACTGTGGTGAAAGGTGTGAAGTTGAGTAAGACTCAAATCTCGACCACGGCAAAATAAATAAAATGGATGAAGGTTATCCCCTATGCCTCGGCCATAGGTTCTATAAAGTATGCCAAGCTGTGTGCCTTGCCATGTGTCTGGCAAAAGAGGTACCAAAGTGATCCAGGAGTAGATCACTGGACAGCGGTCAAATTATCCTTAAGATGACTAAGGAAGAATTTCTCGGGAATAGAGATGATAAAGAGTTCGTCGTAAGGGGTTACGTCGATGCAAGCTTTAAACACTGATCCGAAAGACTATGAGTCTTAGACCGGATAAGTATAGTGGGGAATTTTTTTGGAGTAGCTCCAAACAGAGTGTGGTAGCAGCATCTACATAGAGATTTGCCAAGAACACACGGATCTGAATATTGCAGACCCGTTGACTAAAACCTCTCTCACAAGCAAAACATGATCAGCTTTAGAACTGATTAAGTGTTAATTACATGGAGATGTAATCTAGATTATTGACTGTAGTGCAAGTGGGAGACTGTTGGAAATATGCCCTAGAGGCAATAATAAAGTAGTTATTATCATATTTCCCCGTTCATGATAATAGTTTATTATTCATGATAGAATTGTATTGACCGGAAACTAAATACACGTGTGAATAGATAAACAAATACTGTGTCCCTAGTAAGCCTCTACTAGACTAGCTCGTTGATCAAAAGATGGTCAAGATTTCCTGACCATGGACATGAGTTGTCATTTGATAATGGGATCACGAATGATGTGATGGACTTGACCCAACCGTTAGCATAGCAAATGATCGTTCAGTTTATTGCTATTGCTTTCACTATGTCAAATACACGTTCCTCTGACCATGAGATCATGCAACTCCCGGATACCGTAGGAATACTTTGGGTGTATCAAACGTCACAACGTAACTGGGTGATTATAAAGGTGCACTACAGGTATCTCCGAAAGTGTTTGTTGAGTTGGCATGGATCGAGATTGGAATTTGTCACTCCGACTATCGGAGAGGTATCTCTGGGCCCTCTCGGTAATACAGCATCACAAAAGCCTTGCAAGCACCGTGACTAAAGAGTTAGTTACAAGATGACGTATTACGGAACGAGTAAAGAGACTTGCCGGTAACGAGATTGAACTAGGTATTGGATACCGACGATCGAATCTCGGGCAAGTAACATACCGCCAGACAAAGGGAACAACGTATGTTGACATATGAGGTTCACCGATAAAGATCTTCGTGGAATATGTAGGAACCAATATGAGCATCCAGGTTCCGCTGTTGGTTATTGACTGGAGAGTCGTCTCGGTCATGTCTACATCATTCCCGAACCCGTAGGGTCCGCACACTTAAGGTTCGTTGACGATTTAGTATTATATGAGTTATGTGATTGGTGGCCGAAGTTTGTTCGGAGTCCCGGATGAGATCATGGACATGATGAGGAGTCTCGAAATGGTCGAGAGGTAAAGATTCATATATTGGAAGGCTATATTCGGACGTCGGAAAGGTTCCGAGTGATTCGGGTATTTTTCGGAGTACCGGGGAGTTACGGGTATTCACCGGGAGAAGTAATGGGCCTTATTGGGCCATACGGGAAAAGGAGAGGCAGGCCACGTGAGGAGGCTCGCGCCCCCCCTTGCCCAAACCGAATTGGACTAGGGGAGGGGGCGCAGCCTCCTCTTTCCTTTCCCTCTCCCTTCCCTCTTTCCTACTCCGTATGGGAGGTGGAATCCTACTAGGACTAAGGAGTCCTAGTAGGACTCCCCACACTTGGCGCACCCCTAGGGGGCCGGCCTCCTCCCTCTCATCCTTTATATAGGGGGGCAAGGGGGCACCCCAAAGTACACAATTGTCCCATAGCCGTGTGCGGTGCCCCGATCTCCGTTTTCCACCTCGGTCATATTTTCGGAGAGCTTAGGCGAAGCCTTGCCGGAATCACTTCATCGTCACCGTCGCCACGCCGTCGTGCTGACGGAACTCATCTACTACCTCGACGTCTTGCTGGATCAAGAAGGCGAGGAACGTCACCGAGCTGCACGTGTGTAGAACTCGGAGGTGCCGTACGTTCGGTACTCGATCGGTGGAGCTCGAAGGATTGTTCGACTACATCAACCGCGTTGTGAGACGCTTCCGCTAACGGTCTACGAGGGTATGTAGACACACTCTCCCCTCTCGTAGCGATGCATCTCCATGGATAGATCTTGCGTGAGCGTAGGATTTTTTTTGAAATCATGCTCCGTTCCCCAACAGCGACGTCTCGACGATCAAGAGCTCACTGATGACCGGATTATTGCTTACCAAACAGAGAGGAGGAGAAGAACTCGCCTCGCAAGCCGAAGACTTTGGGAGCACATGACCGTCCAGACTACATACCTCGGCACTGGAGGCTAGTTCGGGGGCTACTGAGGGAGTCCGGGAATAAGGGGTCCTCGGACTGCCGGCCTATTCCTTGTGGGCCGGACTCGTGGGCCACTCATTGGAGGATCGGACTGACCGAATGCCCCGTTATCAGGGGAGAAATCTCAGGAGCCGTGGCGTGCCCTTCAAGCTTAAGATGATAGAATAGGCATGTTTTATTCCTTCGATAAGCAACCGACTATGTGTAACCCTAGGGACCCTTGGTATCTATATAAGCCAGAGGGTTTAGTTCGTAGAGGCAGAGGAACTCATCTAGGGTTTAGCTATTTGATCTCGAGGTAGATCGACTCTATAATCTTCATACACATCAATACAACCAAGTAGGACGTAGGGTTTTACCTCCATAGGAGGGCCTGAACCTGGGTAAACATCGTCTCCTTCGTCCCCTGTTACCCATCGATTCTAAATCCACAGCTCGGGACCCCCTACCCGAGATCCGCCCCTTTTGACACCGACAATCATCGTCCTTCACCATCCGGAGAAGTACCTGGTGCGTTTCATCCACAAGCACCATACTGAGATCGCCGCCTCTCGCCGCGTGCTTCAGTTCGGCGACCCCAAGCTCCAAATCCATGCTTGGCATCTCGAAGGGCATGTCGACATCGACCAGCATGTTCAGCTCTGCCGAGAGGAACTCCCCCTCTACACCTGGGACGAGCTTGCCGTTTCCAACGCCATCGGCTCCAGGTGCTCCCTCGACTACATCGAGCCGGCGTCCAAGTTGGAGATGGACACCAAGGTCTTGGGACTGTGTGCATGGACACCATTCCCAAGCAGAGTCCCTAGGGTGAGCTGGAGTACGCCGCCGGCTCGCAATGGAGGTGTGCCTGTTTATGGGAGAAAAGGGCTGGAGCACTGCATTCCCGTGCACTTGGACATCCACGAAGATCCATCCTCGCGCAAGCTGGTCTCCAAGCCTTTCACATGGCGTTGCCACATTGTTGACGGCGAGACCCAGGCTCAGGACAGGCGCGAAAGGGTCTCCCGCCCCGTGTGCCAAGACCGCAGGGGCCGAGTTGAAGATGGTATCATGACCGTGGCCGCGGGCGCGACAGTCGTGACTCGTCCAGAGGAGGCCAAGGCTGGGCCGACCGCCTCTGTAGGAGCATGTCCCGTACTCCGCACGAAGAGCAGCACCATCGGCAAGACAGGGATGACCGTCGTGGCAATCGCGACGGCTGTCGCCACGAATCTTCGCCAACACCCGGTGCCGCCCATGTCCTCCTGGGCTCCAGTTCGACACCCCTTCCCGAGGACCAAGCCAGAGAGCTGGCGATCTTCATCCCCATCCCACCTCCTATTGATCGTGAAGAGGCCCTCGGTTAGGGGCCTACTGCTCCACATGGGGAGCCCCGTGGCCATAGGCCAGCTTGGCAGGTGTGCCCCAACAGTGCTAGGCGTCTGTCCAGGGAGGCGCGTACGCCACCACCATCACCACCGTTTCCCCCCACGTCGGTGCTAAAGATGTCGTCACCATCCAAGCATGATGCCTTGAGGTCTACCATGATAGCCCTCTAGGAGAGAAGCCCAGCTCTCATTGACTTCAGCTCTCCAGTCTCCATGTTGCGCCCACTCATCCAGGGTTCACTGGCTCGGCCACCCGACTTCGAGGCATCCCCGACACCACCGCTCCTCTCCTATGGACCTCCATAGCGCACACCTTCCCCCCCCTATATCGTCTGCACGCTGCAGATGATGGCCTGCCTGAGGGCCTTGCGGAGCTGCTGGTGCCGGGCCTAGGGGTGGCTCTCCCTGAGTCACTCTTTAGCACACACACCCCAGCTCTTCTTCGGACTGCTCCGGCACCCCTACTACTGGACTCCACTCTGGCCCTGCCCTCTACGTCCCCGCCAAACAAACCGACGGCCCGTCGCAAGATCCTGGCCGGTGTGAAGATCAGCTCTAAGGGAGGGCTCTCATTGCAGAAGGTCAAGTGTTCTGCTATGCATGCAGCGGCCGACCCGGCTGCAAAGCTGGCTGTGCAGTTGGTTAGTCGCATCCTGGGCATCACTAAGGATGGCGAAGATTTCACCTCTGCCACTTTGGTTGCCTTTGCAGAGAAATTCAAGGAGGATCTGTCCCCTGAGGTGATCATAGCCATGCGTGAGTTCTTCGAGCTTGACTGTGTTGCCGTAACAACTGTGGAGGAAGCCCAGATAGTCCATGGAGGGGCTGGGGTCCTTGACACGGTGAGTGTCGAGGCTGGAGCGGGTTCACTGGAGGTGGAAGTCTAAAGTTGTGTTTAACCTGATGTTAGTTTAGGGCTTGTTGGTTTGCTATGTTAGTGCTACTTAATTTGATTAGTGAGGCTCCATGTCTGGTCATGTTTGTGCTTTTTAGCTTGTTTGCTAAGACTCTGTGCATGGTGCGTGGCACTGAACTTTTGTGTACTTTTCTTCACTGTAGCTCAAGTCAGAGGGGCTGCACCCAGTGTATTTCTGGCCTAGGGCCTTGTATCTGGATGGTTATTGCTTTTGCTCCCCGGATTGTTGTGGCTCCTTTTCGGGTGTTGCTTGCCCTTTGGCCAGCTGGGAGGGTTGCGTCTATTTCATAATGCAAGAACAACCAATCAACACGACCAGTTGGAATATGCGGGGGATTAATTGCCCACATAGGCGTGCAACGTTGCATGAAACCATTGCGAGCTCTTCTTGTCAGTTGGTCTGCCTGCAGGAGACGAAAATGAGCGCCATAGAGCAATTCACTGCTGCTTCCATTGGAGGTAGCAGGTTGCCCGGCTTTGCCCAACGCCTGGCAACTGGTACTAGGGGCGGTATCCTCATGCTATGGGATGAACATCTTCTTGACGCCTACAACATCACCGCCTCGGCGTACTACCTCCCGGCAATGTTTCGAATCTGTGCGTCTAGCACCTCCTTCAAGTTCACCTCCGTGTATGGCCCCACTTATTCGACGTGCAAAGATGCCTTCTTCGCGGAACTGTTATCTCATAAGCCGTTGCCGGATGTCACCTGGATGGCTGCCGGGGATTTGAACCAAATATATCGTGCCAGGGATAAAAACAAGAGGAATGTCAACACTAGTAGAATCATCCGCTTTTGTGCTACCTTGCAATCTTGCGAGCTCAAGAAATTCATCTCTAGAACAGACGCTTCACTTGCAACAACGAGCGGGTTAACCCTACCTTATGCAAGCTCGATTCCTTCTTCTGCAACACCGAGTGGGACACCACGTACAACACCCATGTTCTACATGCTCTGTCGTCATCCCTCTCCGGCCACTGCCCGCTCCTGCTCGCTGACAACAAGGGCCCAAGACGGCCACACTCCTTCAAATTTGAGAACTTTTGGATATCCTCGCCCGGATTCCATGAAGTTGTGAAAAATGCTTGGCATGCGCAAGTAGCCCATTCCAAGCCATACCTGATTCTCCATCATAAGCTCAAGAAGACCGCGATTCGTCTCTCCGAATGGAGCAAGATAATCTTCTCCAAAGCCAAGGTGCAGTTCCATGCAGCCCTCATGATCATTCTGAGGTTGGACATTGCGCAAGAAGACCGCCTTCTGGCCGTGGCGGAGGTGGACCTATGCTCCTGTCTTAAGCGTCGGGTGATGAGCCTGGCGATCTTAGAGAAGTCGAGGAAACGACAATGTGCTAGAATTGCTAACCTTAAAGAGGGAGATGCCAACACCAAATTCTTTCATCGCCGCATTAACGCTAGATGAGGAAAAAACCACATCCACCGGATCAAGCAAGACCGTTGTTGGGTGACCGAGCATGAGCACAAAGAGAAGATCATCCATGACTAGTTTGAGGACGTTATGGGGAAAGGGAACATGAGCAACATCGACTTTAACTAGGATGAGATAGATATCCAACCTCATGATTTGCGACATCTAGGTGATCCTATCACCGAAGAAGAGGTGTTGGCGGCTATCAAAGAAATGCCAGGGGACAAGGCTCCCGGTCCCGACGGCTTCACGGGTTCCTTCTTCAAGAGGTGTTGGCCTATTATCAAGCATGACCTTGAGTTATCCAATGGTTTGACTCTCTCCACACTTCTCACTTGCAATGGTTCAACTCTTCCAACGTGGTGCTCTTGCCCAAGAAGGACAGTGTGGAAGGCATCTTGGACTATTGCTGTAACAGCCCGAGACCGACACTCTAGAAGATTACCGTTTTATTCCATTGTCGCCGTGTGATTCATTTCGTTATTGCATTCATCATTGCATCATTCGCATCATCCGGATTGCATCGGCACTCCGCTGCCGTCATTTCTTTCTAAACTTGCATCCGGTCATAGTTGCCGGTTCTCTCCGTTCGTGTCGTCGACCGTTTCGAGCCCAACCACACACGCACGCGCCCGCGGCATCGGTGAAATATTGTTTATTAAAGTGGGTATAAAATATTATCAAATTGGGTCGAAACATGGCGTGCGGTCTTGTTATATTGTAGGTAGACCGCCTGCCAAATTTCGTCGCAATCAGAGGTCATTTGATACCCGAACGGTCAACCGTAGCGGCACCGTCATCGGTTTAATTATCGGACGTTTTAGCGTTTTAAAACTCGGTGTCGGGCCACATTCTCTCTCTCATCTCAGCCAACACCACCTACACAGCCCACCTAAAGCCCAGCCAACCCACCTCTCCGACCTGACCGTCGGATCGCGATCGCGCGGATGAGATACGCCCCCAAAGCCTCTAACCTTAGCCCTTTCCCTATATAAACACCCCCTGCCAAAAATGGGCAAAACCTAGCCTAGCCTAACATCCCAACCGCCCTGACCACCTCCTCCCTCGGATCCGGCGCCGCTCGCCTCTACCCACCACTTGGTGCGCCGCCGCACGCCAGCAGCCCACCTGCGCCGCCGCCTGGGCCAGATCGCAGCTCCGCCGTCAAGAAGCTCGCCGGAACCCTAGCCGTCGGTTCCCTCTGCGCTCCAAGCCGCCGGAGCACCGCCGCGCCTCGCCGGCGCCACCGCACGCCCCCCATCCCGTCGGCCGCTGCACCCGAGCCCTGCAGACCGCGCCGCCGCATGCGCCCGACCCTGCCGCCCGAGTGTGCCCTCGCCGTCGCCGGTCGCCCGCGCAACCGGAACCCCGCCGCCTCGTCGTGGCTTCGCCGCCCGTCGCCGTTAGGCGCCCCTCTCCGTCGAACCTGGCAAGATCCGGGTGGATCCGCCTTGCCATGACCTCACTGGCCCTTCCCCGGAGCCGCCGCGCCGTCCCAAGCTCGCCGGAGACGCACCCGTGCCGGCCGGCCTCATCCTGCACGTTGCCGGGACAGCCCCGTCCCGGTACGGCTGCGCCCCGCGATCCAAGCAGCTGCCCGTCCCCGCGGTACCTGTCCATCCCATCCCGTTTCTGTGAGGTCCGGATTTTGCTAAGTTATCTTGCGTGTGTTCAAATTCGTCAAGATTGCATATTTAATTGCTTGTAGCTCTTAGACCGTGCATCGTATGAGAATGATTCAATTATGTAAATGCATCTACTCCTTGTACTCTATAGCATGACATCATTTGCATGCATTATAGGAATCATCTAGAGGTTCAAAACTCTGTTACCAAAGTGCATTCCGTCGTAATCTGTAAAACTGGGTGTGGTTAACGTTAAGTTCAGTTTTGCGAGCTTCGTATTAAGCAATCCATGGCTATTTTGAGCTTGGGCAAATAGAGTTATTTGTAGTGTGCAATGTCTAGTTGCTGTTAGTTTGGTTGTAATGCCATGGATTCCTTGTGTAGCTGTAGTTTTCATCATGCATACATGCATACTCAATGTTGCTGTTTTCAGGGGTCTAAATAATTCTAAGTCTGAAACTAGATTATTTTGTTGCCATGTTGCCATGTGTTTTGCTATTGTTCTATAGCTCCTTGGGTGTTGTCACAATGGAATGTCTTGTAAAGCATATTATGCTCTATCATATTGTGCCAATAGTTTGCATGAATATGTTTTGCATCATAATTAATTCTGATGTCCAACATGTCAATTTGTCTGAGAATTTGGTTATTTCAGAAAGCCATATTGTGTTGCTGCTAGCCATGATTCTAAGCATAAGTAAACCTTGCCATAATGAAATGAATTGTAGTGCATCATGTCCTCTACCATGATGTAGATTTTCATTCCATGATATGCCATGTAGCATATAGTTTTATTGTTGCCAATATGCCTTCCTGAAAAACTGCTATGCTAAAAACTATTATTCTCACCAAGTCCTAATCTGCTATATTCTATAGTCTTCTTGTGAGCTCATTTCCTATTGATCCATGCTTCCATTCAATTTGCTGCAATGAGATGAATTGTTGTGCATCATATAGACTACATCACCATGCCCTTGTAGTGCATTTTATATGGCTGTAGCTTGATGATTTGAGGTGTGCAAAATGCCATGTTGCTGTTTTGGACAAATTTGAACTAAAACTTGCGTTGCTTGCTATTGTTGAACCGTTACTCCGTTTTGAACATGTTCCACATGAAACTTGCTTAGAATCTCATGTAGTTCCATAATATCTTGTTGACTCCATGATTTAACATGTTTGTGGTGGTCGTTTGCATGCATTTTGCATTCGTGACATATTCATCTTGTGTTGGTCATATCTTTTAGGCCGTAGCTCCGTTTTAAATGATCTATATATGTAAATCGCTTAGAATGACGTGTAGAATCCCATGGTGCATTTTGTTTTGATGTTTAACATATGTAAAATATGATTAGTTCAGATCTGGACCAATTTCAAAATTAACACATGGGGTCGTTTTGGAAATGCTATATGTTGTTTCCGACCTCATTTAATATGCCTAGATGTCTAGTTTACTTATGCTTCACCTCTTGCCATGTTTAACAACATTTAATATTGTTGAGTAGTTAAACGAGATCGAACATAAGAATTGAACGTGGAGTTTCGTCGATATGGAACTCGTTGCATATCGAGCTTCACTTAATGTGTAGCATTTGATTGTTGTGCTTTGCCATGCCTTGCATAATCGTATGGACATGCATCATATTTGTCTGCGCATCATGCCATGCATATGTTGTGGTGTTTATCATGTGTTGATTGTTGTTTTCGGATTGCTTCTTCTCGGTAGAGTTCCGAAAGCGTTCGGAGTGTGAGGATTCGTTCGACTACGTTGGTTCGTCTACTTCACGGATTCGTTCTTCTTCCAAGCGGGATCTCAGGCAAGATGACCATTGTCCTGGATACCACTACTATCATTGCCATGCTAGTTGTCTCATTTCTATCGCTATGTCTCGCTACCTACCACTTGTTTGTCAAGCCTCCCAATATGCCGTGATAAGCCTTTAACCCTCCACATCCCAGCAAACCATTGTTTGGCTATGTTACCGCTTGCTCAGCCCTTCTTATAGCGTTGCTAGTTGCAAGTGCAATTGTTTCCGTGTGCCAACATGGATGTTTCGAGATATGACAATATTATTGCTATTTAATTTAATGCACATATATACTTGGTAAAAGGTGAAAGGCTTGGCCTTTTGCTCAGTGTTTTGTTCCACTTTTGCCACCCTAGTTACTTGTGTACCGGTGTTATGTTCCTTATTAAGCACTCCTAACATGCTCGGGGTTGTTATGGGGACCCTTTGATTTTCGTTTTGGGATAAAACTCTTCTGGCAAGGCCCAACATTGGTACTACATTTGCCTAATAACTAATAAACCTGCATAGGGAGTAATTAACCCGAGGATCTTTAATCAACAACCCGGGCCAGTGCTCCTCATGAGTGTTGGTCCAAAATAGAGCACTGTGCGGGGCCACCCCGGGGAAACTCGGGTGATGTCTATTAGGCCACTGTACACTAGCTCATCTGGTCGTGTCCTAAGAACGAGATACGCGGCTCCTATCGGGTTCGTCGACACGTCGGGTGGCCTTGCTGGATTTGTTTTACCTTTCTCAAACGTCTTGTGCACGGGATTTCAAGGACACTTCGGGCTATCTCGAGGTTGAGATTTTCCATCGGAATTCCGCGAATACCACGGGTCATCCAGCGGTTGAGGAGTTCTAACGCAGCTTGTGGTTAGTTCGTGATGGATGAGTTGGAGCACCCCTGCAGGGTTAAATCTTTCATGAGAGTCGTGCCCGCAGTTATTGGGCAACTTGGAAATTTGTTTAACATCCGGTCATAGAAAACTTAAAGTAAACTCAAATAAAATACACCAACTGTGTGCGTAACCGTGACTGTCTCTTATCGTGAATTTCTGATCCGAGAGAGAACACGGTGGGGTTATGTTTGACCGTAAGTGTGACGCCCCCAATTTCGACCGTACGCTAAACATACACGCAAGGCGTACGACCAAGATTAGGGACTCACTGATTGATATCACAACACAACACTAGACACAAATTAAAGTCATACAGCTTCATATTACAAGCCAGGGGCCTCGAGGGCTCGAATACAAAGCTCGACAAAGCACGAGTTAGCGGAAGCAAATAATATCTGAGTACAGACATAAGTTAAACAAGTTTTGCCTTAAGAAGGCTAGCACAAACATAAGCAGCGGATCGAAAGAGGCGAGGCCTCCTGCCTGGGAACCTCCTAACTACTCATGAGCGTCGGCACTCTCCACGTGGTAGTAGGCTCCAGCGGGGGTGTAGTAGTCATCTCCGGCGTACTCCATCTCCTGGGCTCCGTCATCTGAACGCGGTAATCGTATCGAGGGGGAAAGAGAATGCAAAGCAGCGGTGAGTACTCATCCAAAGTACTCACAAGACTGACATCAGAACTATGCTAAGTATGCATCAGTATCAAGGGGAGGGGTTATATCTGGACTGACTGCAGAAAGCAAGAATAGGGAGAAGGCCTAGTATCTTCAGCATCTTGCAGCATTAGAAGAGAGTAGACTGGTATCTCATATATAGTCATATTATTGTAGCAATTTTATTAAGTAACCACGCCCAGAGATCCTTCCTCGACTCCCTGCGAGGAAGCAATCCCGGAGCCAACATGCATTTCAAATTTAAGTCAGAGTTATATTTGTATAAGGTCAAGGTACAACTCCAAGTCGTCCTGTTACCATGGACACGGCTATTCGAATAGATAATTCATCCCTGCAGGGGTGCACCGCATTTCCAACACGCTTGATCACCTCCGGCCGGACACACTTTCCTGGGTAATGCCCGGCCTCGGGATCTCAACACGTCGTCGCCCCACCTAGGCTCAACAAAGAGGCCAGCCCGCCGGTCTAAATCCTAAGCACACAGGGGTCGTGGGCCCACTTGCCCTACGCGCTCCTGCACGATGTGTACGCTGCCGAGGTCAGCCCAAGCACACTCTAGTCCAAGAGCTGTACCGTCCAGGCCACTCGGGCGCGCGCCGCTCCATTGCTGACGTCCGAAGAGCTTCGGCTGATACAACGACACTGAGTACCCATAACTTCTCCCACGCAATGGTTTGGTGCGTAAAAAGGCCAACGACCCAACTCAGATCAAATACCCAACCCATTAGCATTTTATTAATGCGGGGCAAGCGTGACCCATAAATTGCGGTCCCGTCGCCCCGTCTCGAGGATGTGTGGCAAGGGCCTCTCCTGCCCGTCCACGCCTCATCAACATCAAACCGTGGGTACCCCTCAGGGCCGACGCATCACCAACATGTTTCTGTAACCAGGTCATAGTAACTGTGTGTATAAAACATCAAGACGGAACCTGAGGAATCACCCTCAAAGGGCCCCGCTCGATGAAACCATCAAGGTGGACTTAGAGGAATCACCCTCGAGGGTTCCACTCTTGAGGGGGGTGCACGACAGAGTCATCGTCGGGAGTGGTGAAGGAGGAATCACCCTCGATGACCACGACCGACTAGCTGCACTACAGAGCTAGCATCATGAGTACTTCACGAGGTGTCACCCTCGGTACTCGATAGTAGCGCTGCAGAGTCGTACCACTAAGGGGGGTGCGGTGATCTGAGGGGCCTGGCTTGTCAGTCGGTTGACCGAGTCTTCGAGTCGTCGAGTCGTCGATGAAGAGGCAGGGCAACTGGGACTAAGGGGGTCACAGGGGAGTCATTGATCAACCTATACTAAGCAGCTAATATGATTGCAGGTATGGTAGCAGTTTATCAAAAGCAGGCTATGCATCAGAAATAGGAGCTAGCTAATAGAGTAGCAAAATCTAATGCAAGAATAAGAGGGAAGAATGGGCAATATCGGAATGCTCAAGGGGGGTTGCTTGCCTTGCTGCTCTGCGACAAAGGCCTGGTCGTCAACGGTGTAGTCGTACCCGGCAGCACCGTCAGTCTCGGGGTCTACCGGTAAGAAGAGGGGGGAGAAACAATAAATATAAAGCACAGATGCAACACGATGCATGACATGGCAATATGCAGGGCTAGGCATGCACTAACGCTGTATTACACGTCACAGACGGGTCGGAAGAATATCTGACGATATTTCCCGGGTCTCTGGCTATTACCGGACACGCGAAAATGATGGAAAAGTTCCATGTTCAGCATGCTAGGGGCATGTGACAGACGAACTGACTGCGTATTTGGATCCGTGGGATTTTTCTGATCAACTTTCATGTATAAATTATTTTCATCCGAGTTACGGATTATTTTATATTAATTTTTAAAGATTTAATCAATTTCTGGAATTTATTTTATTTATTTAAATCAACATTATCCAGAACAGTGTCTGGTGACGTCAGCATGAGGTCATGATGATGTCACTGGTCAGCAGTCGGCTGGCCAGGTCAAACCTGACATGTGGGTCTCACATGTCAGTGGCTCAGTTAATTAAACAGGGTTAATTTTAACTAAATAGGTTAATTAGCTAGTGGGGCCTACTGTCAGTGTCAGATTAGTTAACTAATTAATTAAATTAACCTAAAACATTAATTAGGCGGGTGGGACCCGCATGTCAGTGACTGGGCCAGCCCAGTCAGCATAGTTGACTGGGTCAACCCAGCCAACTGGACCCACGGGCCCACATGTCAGCCCCACAGAGGGCAGCCACGTCAGCGCCACGTCGGCGTCGCCGGGATTTCAACGCCGGCAACCACTTCACGCGGCGGCGCGTTCGGGAGACGGTCGGAATTCGCGCACAGGGCACGGGGAGGAGCGCGGCTAGGCTCATTCGAGAGCCTGAGCTCGGCCGCGTCGAGTGGTGGTGGCCGGAGCGGCTGGGGTGGCCTACGGCAACGGCGGCGAGCTTCTCGGGTGGGCTACGGCAACGGCGACGCGGTGCGCTAGCGGGCGAACTAAAAGGCCAGGCGAGGCGTACGCGATGCCACAATGCTAACGAACGCGGGCCCGTGACCATTTGGTGAACGCCGGCGACGAGCTCCATGGCGATGCGTTCGGGCACATGCGGGACGGCGTCTACGGCCACGTTGGAGCGAGGAGAAGAGAGCGGGGAGGAGTTGTGGCTCACTGGGAGGGCGCAAGGAGGCCCGGCGACAGTCTTAGTAGCAGCAGTGCAGCGAATCGACGGCGGCGAACGGTGGCAGCCGAGGTTGGGGAAGGGCTCGAGACGAGAGCTGCGAGGCACCCCGGCTCCAACGGCTGGATCCAGGCGATGTGGAAGACAATGGCGGAGCTAGCAGACACGGCGGCGAGGCGAGGCGAGGTCGGTGGCCGCGGCTGTGACGGCGAGCGGCGACGGTCGCGTACTGGAGAGGAAGAGAGAGCTCGGGGGACCGAGGGAGACGCGGATGGGGGGATCTGGGGGGTCCTAGGGTTTGCGGGGTGAGAGAGAGGACCGCGGGGCTCGTTCTTATCCCCGAGGGGGCCTCGATGGCCGCGCGCGAGCGTCGGCAGCCATGGCGCGCCGGCCTTCTCCTGTCGCTTGCGCGAGGAAGGAGAAAGGCTGGCCGACCTGGGCCGGGCCAGACTGTAGCTCCTGGGCCCTAGTGCCCAGTAGATTTTCTTTTTATTTCATTTATTCTTTTAGTTTTCTTTTTGCACTTTCTGTTTTATTTAATTCCATCACCATTTCACTTTAGTAAATATTGGTGACTTAGTCCTTAAAGTATTATGTAATATTCTTTACTGCCACATATTTATTTGAGGCTTTGTTGAATCCGTTTGCAATTCTTATGGAATTTAAGATGCTTTTAAAATGCAAATAGGCTCTGTTTTGGATGGTGGGGTCCACACCTTTGAGGGTGATGTTGTTTTCCTCAACAACAATTTTTTTTGGATTATTTCACAAGTGTGCCACATTTTATTCTTGTAGTTTTGCAATTTTATTTTATCACATTAAAATTCAATTGGCTTTTGAAGTGGAATTTGAATTGAGATATGAATTTCAACTTGATCATATCCTATTTAGCAAAAATGATTTGTTGCTGATCATGGTCATCACTATAGCTTAATTACAATCATTACTGTAGCAGAAATCCAGGGTGTCACAGTAAGTAGGTGTTCAGGATCACTTAGTGATCATTACTAGTTCACGTCCGTTTATGCGACGATCGACCCCCCTTATTGTTGTACTCGTAAGTTAGCCACTCAAATAAATGCTTAGTGCTTGCTGCAGCCTCACCGGTGAACCATACCTTACCCATTAAGCTTTGCTAGTCTTGATACCCTTGGAAATGAGATTGCTGAGTCCCCGTGGCTCATAGATTACTACAACAACAGTTTGAGGTACAGGTAATGCGATGCTTTGACGTGAGAGCGATGCTTGTTTGAATTGGAGTTCTTCTTCTTCATCATCGATCACAGGATGGGTTCCAGGCCGGCAGCCTGGGATAGCAAGGATGGATGTCGCTTTTATCGTTTTATTTCACCCGTACTCGGACCCTGCTCTTATGTATGAGATTTGATTATGTTGTTGTATTGATGTGATCTTGATTTAGCTTGTGGCGAGTGTAAGCCAATTCCATATACTCATCTCTTCTTTACATGTACTTGTAATGATATCCATTCTTGTGAAACGACGAGATGCGCTTCTATCCCTGTCAAGGCCCTCGAGCCAAAATAAGGATAGGATCGCATCTTGGGCGTTACAAGTTGGTATCAAAGCCAGGTTCCGACCTAGGAGCCCCTTGATTGATCGAACTTTGGACGAGTCGAGTCTAGTGAAAAAATATATTTTGAGTCCAGTTATATATCGGAGAGTAGGACTCTTTTTACTCCTCTTCTATGCTCTGGTGAAGAATCGTGACATAGGAATTTTAATTCTACCCCTCTTCTCACTCAATTTTTTTTAGGATCACACAGGTATTTTGGAACCTCTATGATGTCGATGTGACCAGAATTCTATTCTTGGTGCCTCCCGACTGTATGGATTGGACCCGAGGAGTTGAGCTCCAGGGGATTCTTGACACATCTCTATCATTCAGTTTCCTTAGTATCTCCAGACGTGGATGTTCGAAATTGCTTCAATACTATTCGTGGTGCGAAGAGTGTGGCGGCACCCAGTACTGGGGAGCGGGATCACATGTACTACCATGTTTAGTATCGTTGTGGTTACGAGGGTCTGAGGTAGATGAGTTTCCGAGGCCTTTAGTTATGTGTTGACGGATGTGATACATTGGAGAGTAGTATTACTGCTAGGAGTTGGGTGATGGATTTTACTCCTTGTATCCGTGGACCCGATTGCATAACCAAAGATTTCGGATGTTCTTAGGTGGGAATTCAAGTAGTTATCTAGGATTATCCTTCCAAAAAATGCATGGTGGGTTATGCATTTGTTTCCAACTTAATTTGCAAGCCTCATCCTTTGTCTTGTTGGAATATGGTAATTCGGGTTGCTTCGATGTCAAGTGGTGATTTCATATCTTTGCTAAGATTTGTTTTCATATTTCTAAGGGAATGCTAATCCTTTTGATCAACCGGAGTTGTCATGAAATTCTTTTCAACCGGTGTGCTTCTCCTCAAGTTGATTCTATCCTCTTCAAGATTTGCAAGATCAATCCTCATGTTTCTTTTTGGAGTTCTTTTCATCTATCTAAGTTGTCTTTGTTTTTCCCCACCCTCCTGCCCTTTTTCTTCAATGATTAAATTCTCATCCCAGTGCCTTTTCTATTCATGTGATGCTTCCGCTATCTTCTCTTCCGTTTTGTATCCGGTGATTCATTGTGAAGATGCTTCGGAGCTTCAAGTTCATCATTCTTTTTTCTTGTTTTCTTCTCCGGTGAAATCAATGCAAGCTCATGGTGCTCATTGTATCATTTTCATTCATTAAATGCCTTCCATGTGGGAGTTTTTGTTCAAGGCTCTCTTGTTTAGTCATCTCTCTCTGTTCTATCCGGAGTTCAGAAGATTCGTGTTTCCATTGAAAATTCTTTCAAAATTTTGAGGCTCTCAACCTCATCAAGTTTTCAATTGTACCAATGCAATCTCTCCTTCTAAGCAATCGTTTCAATGGTGTTTTCTTTTGAGTGGGCCCATAACCCACAGGTTTCCCCAGGATCTTACCTGGCTCTTTTAATCTTTCCAGAGATGTTCTAAATTTCTTTTCAAATATGACGTAAGAATGAATTTCATCAGTCATATTCCTCTTCCAAGATCATTTTCGTATTAATTTTCATCACTGCCTCAACCCTTTCCTTACTCATTGTTCCGGAGTGTCTCAGTATTTCTTGGTGTTGTTTCTCGTCACCATTCTCAGCGTTGAAGACCGAAGGAGAGTTTCTCTTAAATCTTGGTTTGTTCTTTTGAAGATTCGTCATTTCAGCTTGTTGCTATCTTCTCGAATTGTTTTCGATCATGAGAAATTCCTTCCATATCCATCCGGAGCATTTTCAGAGTTGTTTTCATTTCTCGATCCTCCGAAGGCCATCATTTCAGAAGATTTCTTTGCTCTCAGCTTTCAGCTTTCGTTCTCAAATTCTTCTCAATTGTTGACTCTTCGTTCGTATCTCAATTATTCCGGTGCCTTGGATCGTGATCTCTTCATTCTCATGTATCTCCATTTATTCATAGTATCCCTCATTCAATTTAAATTCTTACCGGTGTTCTCGTTCAAGACTTCTTCAAGTTTGTGCTATCTCTCTTCAATCGTTTTAAAGAAGAATAAGTAGTATGCCAAATCCGTTGCTTGTCATTAATTTAACTTGATGAAGGATAACATAACATAAATATTATTCTTGTTTCATCGAAGTGATTTCAATCCTTCTTCCGGAGTTGTTCATGATATCAATTCTCGATTCATAGTGGTTCATCTTTTGTTTTTTGGAGTTCCAAGGTTTTCTCAAGTATCTCGTCGCGAAGCTTCATCTAAATCATGGCATGGCCCAAATCTTGTTCTTTCAACCTTCAATTCTTTTCTATCACCCTTTCATTTCGGAGTTCTTTGAAGAAGTTCTTCATGGTGGTTCATTAAGGATGCAATTCTTTCTCGAAGTATTCTTCAAGATTCTTCTGGTAGTACCTCAAGTATTCTTTGTCTTTCAAAGTGCAAGTCATTCTCCCTTATCTTTTGAGATGGTGTTATAGCATTCTTGATTCATGCAGAGTCTCGAAGATAATTAGCAAGAGTGAGATAATTAAATCCATCATTTCTTTCTTGAAGTTATCTTGGATTGGATTTCACCAAAAGCATTTCCTAAGTATTTTGCTATCATGGTGCTCGTCAATGATCCAAGTATTCTCTTATCCTCTCGTTGAAAGAAGTTTTCATCTCCTTGTTGATATCAATCAAACCAATTGTTTTCCTTCATGGCCGGATGTAAACTCATAATTTTGAGATATTTTCCATAAGCCCACAACAAGCTTCTTCTTTTGTTGTTGGTTTTCCAACAACTCTGTTCAATCCTTCCTTCCAAGGATGCTTTTCAAATTCATTTGTGGTAGAAATTGGCATTTCTTCTCCATTCTTTTCTTTCCAACAATCTAGCGTATATTCTTTTGTTCTGGAGGTGTTGTGATGTTGCTCTCTTCGAACCATCATCTCATTTTGTCAAGATCATGTTCGTTTCCTCGCTCATCCATTTAACTGGAGTGTCGTGTCCTCATTTCAAGCTCTTTCCATCTTATCAAGTTTTTCCCTCTATTTTCCACCGAAGTGCTGCCCAAATTTCTTTTAAATTCTTGCTTGTTCCTCGTGCCATTCTACATCTCTTTGCAACCTCGAAGTTTTGTTGGTTTCACTCGTTTGGCAAAGAAGCAACTAAGTTTTACCTCTTCCTTTTCTCTTTCTCTTCCCCTTCTCATTCTAAGATCTCTTGTAAGTGGAGGAGAGTTGTAACATCCCGAGACCGGAGCTCCAGAGGATTCCCATTTTATTCCATTGTCGCCGTGTGATTCGTTTGGTTGTTGCATTCATCATCGCATCATCCGCATTGCATCGGCACTCCGTTACTGTCATTTCTTTCCAAACTTGCATCCGGTCGTAGTTGCCGGTTCTCTCTGTTTGTGTCGTCGACCGTTTCGAGCCCAACCACACACGCACGCACCCGCGGAATCGGTGAAATATTGTTTTTTAAAGTGGGTATAAAATATTCTAAGATTGGGTCGAAACTTGGCGTGCGGTCTTGTTATATTGTAGGTAGACCGCCTGCCAAATTTCGTCGCAATCGGAGATCATTTGATACCCGAACGGTCAACCGTAGCGGCACCATCATCGGTTTAATTATCTGACGTTTCAGTGTTTTAAAACTCGGTGCCGGGCCACATTCTCTCTCTCATCTCAGCCAACACCACCTACATAGCCCACCTAAAGCCCAGCCAACCCACCTCTCCGACCTGACCGTTGGATCGCGATCGCGCGGACAAGATACGCCCCCAAACCCTCTAACCCTAGCCATTTCCCTATATAAACACCCCCTGCCAAAAATGGGCAAAACCTAGCCTACCCAAACCTCCCAGCCGTCCTTACCACCTCCTCCCTCGGATCCGGCGTCGCCAGCCTCTGCCCGCCACTTGGCGTGCCGCCGCACGCTAGCAGCCCACCTACGCTACCGCCCGGGCCAGATCGCAGCTCCGCCGCCAGGAAGCTCGCCGGAACCCTAGCCACCGGTTCCCTCAGCGCTCCAAGCCGCCAGAGCGCCGCCGTGACTCGCCGGTACCCCCGCACGCCCCCATCCCGTCGGCCGCTGCACCCGAGCCCTGCAGACCGCGTCACCGCATGCGCCCGACCCCGCCGCCCGAGTGCGCCCTCGCCGTCGCCGGTCGCTCGCGCAGCCGGAACCCCGCCGCCTCGCCGTGGCTTCGCCGCACGTCGCCGCTAGGCGCCCCAATCCGCTGGATCGGCTTGATCCGGGCGGATCCGCCTCGACATGACCTTGTTGGCCCTTCCCCGGAGCCTCATCCTGCCCGCCGCCGGGACAGCCCCGTCTCGGTACGGCCGCACCCCGCGATCCAAGCAGCTGCCCGCTCCCCGCGGTACCAGTCCATCCCATCCCGTTTCTGTGAGGTTCGGATTTTGCTAAGTTATCTTGCGTGTGTTCAAATTCGTCAATATTGCATATTTAATTGCTTGTAGCTCTTAGACCGTGCATCGTATGAGAATGATTCAATTATGTAAATGCATCTACTCCTTGTACTCTACAACATGGGATCATTTGCATGCATTATAGGAATCATCTAGAGGTTCAAAACTCTATTACAAAAGTGCATTCCGTCGTAATCTGTAAAACTGGGTGCGGTTAACGATAAGTTCAGTTTTGCGAGCTTTGTATTAAGCAATCCATGACTATTTTGAGCTTATGCCAATAGAGTTATTTGTAGTGTGCAATGTCTAGTTGCTGTTAGTTTGGTTGTCATGCCATGGATTCCTTGTGTAGCTGTAGTTTTCATGATGCGTACATGGGTACTCATTGTTGCTGTTTTGAGGGGTCTAAATAATTCTAAGTCTGAAACTAGATTATTTTGTTGCCATGTGTTTTGCTATTGTTCTATAGCTCCTTGGGTGTTGCCACAATGGAATGTCTTGTAAAGCATATTATACTCTATCATTTTGTGCCAATAGTTTGCATGAATAGGTTTTGCATCATAATTAATTCTGATGTCCAACATGTCAATCTGTTAAAAACTGTTGCCCATGTCTACTCTAATTTTCACCAAGTCTGTGAATCTGGATATTTGAGAAAGCCATATTGTGTTGTTGCTAGCCATGATTCTATGCATAATTAGACCTTGCCATAATGGAATGAATTATAGTGCGCCATGTCCTCTACCATGCTGTAGATTTCCATGCCATGATATGCCCTGTAGCATATAGTTTTATTGTTGCCAATATGCCTTCCTGAAAAACTGCTATGCTAAAAAATGTTATTCTCACCTAGTCCTAATCTGCTATATTCTATAGTCTTCTTGTGAGCTCATTTCCTATCTATCCATGCTTCCATTCAATTTGCTGCAATGAGATGAATTGTTGTGCATCATATAGACTACATCACCATGCCCTTTTAGTGCATTTTAGATGGTTGTAGCTTGATGATTTGAGGTGTGCAAAATGCCATGTTGCTGTTTTGGACAAATTTGAACTAAAACTTGCGTTGCTTGCTATTGTTGAACCGTTACTCCGTTTTGAACATGTTCCACATGAAACTTGCTTAGAATCTCATGTAGTTCCATAATATCTTGTTGACTCCATGATTTAACATGTTTGTGGTGGTCGTTTGCATGCATTTTGCATTCGTGACATATTCATCTTGTGTTGGTCATATCTTTTAGGCCGTAGCTCCGTTTTAAATGATCTATATATGTAAATCGCTTAGAATGACGTGTAGAATCCCATGGTGCATTTTGTTTTGATGTTTAACATATGTAAAATATGATTAGTTCAGATCTGGACCAATTTCAAAATTAACACATGGGGTCGTTTTGGAAATGCTATATGTTGTTTCCGACCTCATTTAATATGCCTAGATGTCTAGTTTACTTATGCTTCACCTCTTGCCATGTTTAACAACATTTAATATTGTTGAGTAGTTAAACGAGATCGAACATAAGAATTGAACGTGGAGTTTCGTCGATATGGAATTCGTTGCATATCGAGCTTCACTTAATGTGTAGCATTTGATTGTTGTGCTTTGCCATGCCTTGCATAATCGTATGGACATGCATCATATTTTTCTGCGCATCATGCCATGCATATGTTGTGGCATTTATCATGTGTTGATTGTTGTTTCCGGATTGCTTCTTCTCGATAGAGTTCCGAAAGCATTCGGAGTGTGAGGATTCGTTCGACTACATTGGTTCGTCTACTTCACGGATTCGTTCTTCTTCCAAGCGGGATCTCAGGCAAGATGACCATTTCCCTGGATACCACGACTATCATTGCCATGCTAGTTGTCTCGTTTCTATTGCAATGTCCCGCTACCTATCACTTCTTTGTCAAGCCTCCCAATGTGCCATGATAAGCCTCTAACCCTCCACATCCCAGCAAACCATTGTTTGGCTATGTTACCGCTTGCTCAACCCTTCTTATAGCGTTGCTAGTTGCAGGTGCAATTGTTTCCATGTGCCAACATGGATGTTTTGAGATATCACAATATTATTGCTATTCAATTTAATGCACATATATACTTGGTAAAAGGTGGAAGGCTTGGCCTTTTGCTCGGTGTTTTGTTCCACTTTTGCGGCCCTAGTTACTTGTGTACCAGTGTTATGTTCCATATTGACCGCTCTTAACATGCTCGGGGTTGTTATAGGGACCCCCTTGATTTTCGTTTTGGGATAAAACTCTTCTGGCAAGGCCCAACATTGGTACTACATTTGCCTAATAACTAATAAACCTGCATAGGGAGTAATTAACCCGAGGATCTTTAATCAACAACCCGGGCCAGTGCTCCTCATGAGTGTTGGTCCAAAACAGAGCACTGTGCGGGGCCACCCCGGGGCAACTCGGGTGATGTCTATCAGGCAACTGTACACTAGCTCATCTGGTCGTGTCCTGAGAACGAGATATGCGGCTCCTATCGGGTTCGTCGACACGCCGGGCGGCCTTGCTGGATTTGTTTTACCTTTCTCGAACGTCTTGTGCGCGGGATTTCGAGGACACTTCGGGCTATCTCGAGGTTGAGATTTTCCATCGGAATTCCGCGAATAGCACGGGTCATCCCGCGGTTGAGGAGTTCCAACGCAGCTTGTGGTTAGTTTGTGATGGATGAGTTGGAGCACCCCTGCAGGGTTAAATCTTTCATGAGAGCCATGCCCGCGGTTATGTGGCAACTTGGAAATTTGTTTAACATCCGGTCATTGAAAACTTAAAGTAAACTCAAATAAAATACACCAACCGTGTGCGTAACCGTGACTGTCTCTTCTCGTGAATTTCTGATCCGAGAGAGAACACGGTGGGGTTATGTTTGACCGTAAGTAGGTGTTCAGGATCACTTAGTGATCATTACTAGTTCACGTCCGTTTATGCGACGATCACCCCCCTTATTCTTGTACTCCTAAGTTAGCCACTCAAATAAATGCTTAGTGCTTGCTGCAGCCTCACCACTTAACCATACCTTACCCATTAAGCTTTGCTAGTCTTGATACCCTTGGAAATGAGATTGTTGAGTCCCCGTGGCTCACCGATTACTACAACAACAGTTGCAGGTACAGGTAATGCGATGCTTTGATGTGAGAGTGATGCTTGTTTGAATTGGAGTTCTTCTTCTTCTTCATCGATCATAGGATGGGTTCCAGGCCGGCAGCCTGGGATAGCAAGGATGGATGTCGCTTTTATTGTTTGATTTCGTCCGTAGTCGGACCCTGCTCTTATGTATGCGATTTGAATATGTTGTTGGAACACGCGGTACGCTACGCTAGCGCCAAATAAAAAATTTCTACCGCGCACCCAAGAACATGCTGCTAGAAATAGATCACGGGATCGGGTTTACCACTAGACACGCAGTCACCGTAGCGGAAGTAGAGTTGGTGATGCGTGTAGTCGATCAGCCGATTCGTCTCCTCCTCGTGTAGCCGATCTCCCACGAACAGCGATCTCCCACGAACAGCTCCTCACGGATCCCTCGAACAAATCCTCATGAATCCCTCGAACAGTTCGTCCAAGCACCGCTGATGCGATGCCTCCAAGGTATCCACAAGTACGGGGGCAGCGTCGAGCATCGGACTGCTAGGTCCGATCGCACGGCATGGTGGCGTGGGGAGTGGCGGTGGCTGTCGACGGGAGGAAAAAGATCAACCCTGAAAGGTGTGCCCACTCCCCTTTATATAGACCTCCGAGGTGGGCTCAACACTTGAGGCCCACGACGAGTCTATCCCATTTTCCATTCGGATCCAATCCGAATGGGCTGCAATCCCTTAAGTGTGTGACCCTATAGGTTCACGTACACATGGACACGACCCGAGTCGATAGTCGGTAGCGTCTCCTAGCAGAACATGCCAACTCCCATGTGTGTGCAAAGTCGTTAGACGAACCTCGACAATGTGTCATATACAACATTCCTTTTGCCTCATGATATAGGTTGTAGAGCTCAAGGCGAGTACTTGTCACCCTTGTGGTAGCTCGACATCTCTTCTCGAAACCGTGATGCAGATTCCCGAACTGGGTTAACACTTGACCCATGTCGCATGGCCATGCTTTCTGAATCTGATCACATGAGAGGGCCCAGAGAATATCTCTCCTCACGGAGGGGCAAATTCCATCTTGGTTAACCATGTATCGCGGCATGTCTCACGACTCACCCGAAAGCTACCTTTATAACTGCCCAGTTACCGAGTAGCGTTTGATAGACCCTAAGTAAGTCGATCCTCATCCCGAGAACATGCGATGACCTCAGGTCTAGGACATGGCATATACATTGTGCTTGAGACTAACAAATAACATTATCTCGCCGTGTCTCAAAGTGGGTCTGTCCGACTCGGTGATCTCAATCCCCGAGTCCATACTATCAGTTTAGCATCTCTATGCACATGACTTGTGAAACGTAGTCATCAACTGAATCGTATACTAGTAAAGGATATGTGTCTGCATAACCTTAACAATTAGGGACTATTAGAACAATCATCATACTATATATAGTCTCACAAATAAGTCACATACTTATTGATACATATCACTGATGATGTTCAAGGACAATACAAAATACTCATGAATACATAGGAAACAAAATCTTCACATGATTGCCTCTTGGGCATATCTCCAACAGTCTCCCACTTGCACTAGAGTCAATCATCTAGGCATCGTATGCCCATGGACCTCATGTGCATCTCATGCTTCGACTACGGGAGAGGCTTCGTTAATGGATCAGCAACATTTGCATCCGTGTGTATCGTGCATATGTTTACATCACCTCTCTCGACAATGTCGCGAATGAGGTTAAAACGCCTGAGTATGTGTTGGGTTTTATGATGGTTCCGTGGTTCCTTGACTTGTGCAATAGCACCACTATTATCACAATAGAGGTCCAACGGATTGGACGAGTCCTGAACCACTCCAAGATCAGAAATAAAATTCTTCACCCAAACACCTTCTTTTGCAGCTTGAGAAGCCGCAATGTACTCAGCCTCCATTGTAGAATCAGCTACCGTATCTTGCTTGGCACTCCTCCAGCTCACTGCTCCTCCGTTCAGAATGAACACAAACCCAGATTGCGATCGACTATCATCCCTATCGGTTTGGAAACTAGCATCAGTGTAACTCCTTACAGTGAGCTCATCCTCACCTCCATAAACTAGGAACATATCCTTTGTTCTTCTCAAGTATTTAAGGATATTCTTTACCGCTGTCCAGTGACTCTCACCTGGATCAGCCTGGTATCTGCCTACTACGCTTAGAGCAAAGCTAACATCGGGACGAGTACATACCATAGCATACATGATGGACCCGACAGCCGAAGCATATGGAATCCCATCCATGCGTCTCCGCTCATCAGGAGTCGAAGGACTCTGAGTCTTGCTAAGACTAATGCCATGTGACATGGGCAAGAACCCTTTCTTGGCATCTTGCATGTTGAACCGCTTCAACACCTTGTCTATATACGTACTTTGGCTTAATCCAATAAGCCTTCTCGATCTATCTCTATAAATCTTGATTCCAAAAATATAAGCTGCTTCTCCCAAGTCTTTCATCGAAAAACTATTTTTCAATGAGTCCTTGACAGATTCAAGCATTTGAACATCATTTCCAATCAACAATATGTCATCCACATATAGGATCAGAAATGCAACTGAGCTCCCACTGACCTTCCTGAATACACAATGATCATAGTCGTTCTTGATGAAGCCAAACTCTTTGACCGCTTCATTAAAATGAATGTTCCAATTCCGAGATGCTTGCCTCAATCCATAAATGGATCTCTGAAGCTTGCATACCTTCCCTGCATTCTTTGGATCGACAAAACCCTCAGGCTGTATCATATACACGTCCTCAGTTAAATTTCCATTAAGGAAAGCCGTTCTGACGTCCATCTGCCATATCTCATAGTCGAAATATTCAGCTATAGCAAGAATGATCCGAATTGATTTAGGCATCGCTACCGGTGAATAAGTCTCACCGTAGTCAACTCCTTGAACTTGTCGATAACCTTTAGCGACAAGTCGAGCCTTATGGACTGTAACATTTCCATCCATATCAGTTTTCTTCTTAAAGATCCATTTGCACTCAATGGCTCGAACGCCATCTGGCGGATCAACCAAGTTCCAAACTTGATTGTCATCCATGGACTTTAATTCGGATCTCATGGCCTCAAGCCATAACTCGGAATCAGGGCTCACCATCGCTTCCGCATATGTGGTCGGTTCGTTCTTCTCCAAGAACAACGCATTGCAGTCGTGCATATTGCGCAACCTTTCCGACCTACGTGGAACCGGTGCCGATTCCACTACGGGTTCCCTGACTAACTCCAGCGTGATTGAATCACCTGTCGGAACGTCCCCGTGTGGCTCTCGAATTTCTTCGAGTTGGACCGGCCTCCCACTAGCCTTCCGATTGAGAAACTCTTTCTCAAGGAAAACTCCATGTCGAGCGACAAACACTTTGCCCTCTTCATGGTTGTAGAAGTAATATCCCAAGGTTTCCCTAGGATATCCCACGAATATGCACTTGTCCGACTTGGGTGTGAGCTTGTCCAACTGGAGTCGCTTGACATATGCTTCACAACCCCAAATCTTTAGAAAAGACAAGCTATGATTCTTTGCAGTCGAAATCTCATACGGTGTCTTATCTACGGACTTTGATGGTACCCTGTTTAGTGTGAAAGCTGCGGTTTCTAGAGCGTATCCCCAAAATGACAAGGGTAAATCCGACTGACTCATCATCGATCGGACCATGTCTAACAAAGTCTGATTCCTCCGTTCCGATACACCATTTCTCTGTGGCGTACCTAGAGGAGTGAGTTGTGGAACTATTCCACGGCTCTTCAGATGATCATCAAACTCCTGGCTCATATACTCACCGCCACGATCAGATCGTAGAAGCTTGATTGTCTTGCCGAGTTGATTTTCCACTTCGTTCTGAAACTCCTTGAACTTTTCAAAAGTTTCTGACTTGTGCCTCATCAAGTAGACATATCCATATCTACTAAAGTCGTCGGTAAAAGTCACGAAGTATTGGAAACCGCCTCTAGCTGTCGTGCTCATTGGTCCACATACATCACTGTGTATAAGTTCCAATAGCTCAGACTCCCTCTCACAACTCTTTGCCAAAGGAGTCTTAGTCATCTTGCCGAGTAGGCAGGACTCACATGTCTCAAATGATTCAAAATCAAATGAAGTCAGAATTCCATCATCATGGAGCTTCTTCATGCGCTTTTGACTAATGTGTCCTAGTCGACAATGCCAGATGTAAGTCGGATTTATCTCGTTAGGCTTATGCCTCTTGACATTTATGTTATAGACCGATTAACCTTCAAGATCTAATATAAATAACCCATTCTTAACAGGTGCAAAGCCATAAAACATTTCATTCAAGTAAATAGAACAACCATTGTCCTTAATACTGAATTCATAACCTTGCCTCATCAAACATGAGGCCGGAATAATGTTTCGACTCAATGCAGGAACATAATAACAATTATCAAGTTCCATTACAAATCATGAAGGTAAATTAAGTTGCATGGTGCCGACGGCTAATGCAGCAACTCTTGCTTTATTCCCGACGCGTATGTCAACTTCTCCTCTTGCAACATTCCTAGTCCTTCTTAGCCCCTGCATCGAGTTGCATATGTGAACAACCGATCCGGTATCATATACCCAAGAGCTACTAGAAATATTAGCAAGAAAAATGTTTATAACATATACAACAAGCGTACCTGAAGAAGAAGTCACACTTCCAATCTTCTTCCCTATCTGGGCAAGCCACTTGCTACAGTTCCTCTTCCAGTGACCGATTTCCTTGCAGTGAAAGCAAACGGTCCCCGTGTTTGGTCCGGACTTGGGCGCGGCAGCGACAGTAGGAGTTGCCTCCTTGCCCTTTGCCTTAGTCTTTTTCTTGTACCAACTCTTCTTGAACTTTGCCGTGTTCTGCACCATCAACACTTGATGCGTGCCTTTCTTGATATCCTGCTCTGCCACTTTTAGCATCCCATGCAATTCAGTGAGCTTCTTTTCCATGCCGTGCATATGGAAGTTCGAGATGAACGCCCCATAGCTAGTCGGAAGAGAAGCCAGAACTGTATACGTGGACAATTCGTCCCCAAGTGGGAAGCCTAACCGATCCAAAGCTTGCATGTATCCGATCATCTTGATCACATGCGGGCTTAGTAGATCACCCTCTTTCAGCTTACAATCCATCAAGGATCGCCAGACGTTGAACCTTTTGGTCCTTGCCTGCATCTGAAACATGCTCTTGAGGTTCTCGATCATATCGAAAGACTCAATGTTTTCGAAATGCTGCTGCAGATCGGGCTCCATAGAAGCCAGCATGAGACAGCTGATCTCGTTTGACTCATCAACGAGTTTCTGGTGGGCATTCCTGGCCGTGGCATTAGCATTCTCGGCAGGTTCTTCTGGAAGGGGCTCCTCTAGAACATGTTCCTTTTTATCGTGCCTGAGAACAATTCTCAGATTTCTATACCAGGTGGTAAAGTTTGTTCCATTCAGTTTATCCTTTTCTAGGATTGATTTCAACGAAAAACTGGGTTGAGCAGGTGGTGCCATTGATCTACAACAGAAATATGCAAAACACTAAGACATGTATTCATAAAGAGTAATTCAAATTAAATATTTTAATAAGAACATTACTCCCACTAAAATCAACATCCCTTCGTTGATTCTTAGTGATTCAAGATCCAAGATCCACATGTCAACTAGTGAGCTTTTGCATCACCGCTAGAAGACTAGATCACTCGGTAAGCAACACTTGCTAATCGTATCTCTATACGACTCTTGTTTGTTGGGGACATCTCATGCCACGCCAACTCTTATGCCTCGAGGCCCAAAACTATTTTGATAGCCACGACAAGTTAACCAATGCTTCGCTCGTAAGTGTCCGACACAAACACACCACATTAAGGAGAATTAGCAGCACCCTAATTTTATAGGCCCACCACTAAAAATACTTAACATGTGATGTTGCAGCAATTGGGGAGGCAATTTTACTTGACATTCTTTGAGGGATCACCCTACTTAATAACATCTATCATGCAAAAGAAGGGCGCATAAAAGGGATAAACTTTCACATGCAGTTTATATATGTGTGATATGGTATAGCCCCTTTCGTCAATGCATGGTGATCTCCATCTCCACGTGCGCTACATGCCCATGGCGATCTCCATCTCCATGCATGGTTGCCCTTGTGGTGATCTCCATCTCCACACATGGTGTCAACCGCCAAGTGTTACATAAGATACTATGCTATTACAAACTAATAGCTATGTGAGTAAATTACATTACAAGGCATCTCATGTTGACACGCAGGTCATTAATACAATAATGGGACAACCATATGGCTCCAGCCGGTTGCCGCACTCATGACACGCAGGTCATGATTTAATAATTTACAAGCAAGATTCATGGGCTATACCAAATCACAAGCATTCCGTGCAAAAACAAGTCAGACGTTCTACCGTCGAAAATAAAACTGTCCGAAACTCTATTTTCCAAGAGGATTTTGACCTCGAAAATATCATCGAAAACGACGAAGCGGTTGAAGGTCAAATGCATCTTTTCGTGCCCTTCAGATTGACAGGTCGTGGAGCGAAAACGGAGTTCGTATGCAAAAGTTATGCCCGTTTTACTGTGACCCCTCCAACAGATTTCAGCACAACGGAAATCACATTTCCACGGTGTCGATCTTTGCTCCGGTTCGATCAATCTCATTGATCTTCGCGTGCTGCATCTGGATTTACGTTCCACTTTCTACCCCGATGGTGGAAACCGACCGGTAGGGGTAATTCGTGTCACGACCTCTGCATCACGATCACGGAATCAAGATCACGAAACCAACCGTCAACACTGACGTGCACAGCCGATCTCATCGACCCGCACCTGAACCGATCTACATATCTCATATGCAAATCACCGAATCTATCACCACACAACGGAGGCTCTGATACCACTGTTGGAACACGCGGTACGCTACGCTAGCGCCAAATAAAAAATTTCTATCGCGCACCCATGAACATGCTGCTGGAAATAGATCACGGGATCGGGTTTACCACTAAACGGGCAGTCACCGCAACGGAAGTAGAGTTGGTGATGCGTGTAGTCGATCAGCCGATTCGTCTCCTCCTCGTGTAGCCGGTCTCCCACGAACAGCGATCTCCCACGAACAGCTACTCGCGGATCCCTCGAACAGTTCCTCACGGATCCCTCGAACGGTTCGTCCAAGCACCGCAGATGCGATGCCTCCAAGGTATCCACACTTACGGGGGCAGCGTCGGGCGGCGGACTGCTAGGTCCGATCGCACGGCATGGTGGCGTGGGGAGTGGCGGTGGCTGTCGACGGGAGGAAAAAGATCAACCCTGAAAGGTGTGCCCACTCCCCTTTATATAGACCTCCGAGGTGGGCTCAACACTTGAGGCCCACGAGGAGTCTATCCCATTTTCCATTCGGATCCAATCCGAATGGGCTGCAATCCCTTAAGTGTGTGACCCTATAGGTTCACGTACACATGGACACGACCCGAGTCGATAGTCGGTAGCAGCTCCTAGCAGAACATGCCAACTCCCATGTGTGCTCAAAGTCGTTAGACGAACCTCGACAATGTGTCATATACAACATTCCTTTTGCCTCATGATATAGGTTGTAGAGCTCAAGGCGAGTACTTGTCACCCTTGTGGTAGCTCGACATCTCTTCTCGAAACCGTGATGCAGATTCCCAAACTGGGTTAACACTTAACCCATGTCGCATGGCCATGCTTTCTGAATCTGATCACACGAGAGGGCCCAGAGAATATCTCTCCTCACGGAGGGGCAAATCCCATCTTGGTTAACCATGTCTCGCGGCATGTCTCACGACTCACCCGAAAGCTACCTTTATAACTACCCAGTTACCGAGTAGCGTTTGATAGACCCTAAGTAAGTCGATCCTCATCCCGAGAATATGCGATGACCTCAGGTCTAGGACATGGCATATACATTGTGCTTGAGACTAACAGATGACATTATCTCGTTGTGTCTCAAAGTAGGTCTGTCCGACTCGGTGATCTCAATCCCCGAGTCCATACTATCAGTTTAGCATCTCTATGCACATGACTTGTGAAACGTAGTCATCAACTGAATCGTATACTAGTAAAGGATATGTGTCCGCATAACCTTAACAACTAGGGACTATTAGAACCATCATCATACTATATATAGTCTCACAAATAAGTCACATACTTATTGATATATACCACTGATGATGTTCAAGGACAATACAAAATACTCATGAATACATAGGAAACGAAATCATCACATGATTGCCTCTAGGGCATATCTTCAACAGTTGTTGTATTGATGTGATCTTTATTTAGCTTGTGGAGAGTGTAAGCCAATTCCATATACTCATCTCTTCTTTACATGTACTTGTAATGATATCCATTCTTGCGAAATAACGAGATGCGCTTCTATCCCTGTCGAGGCCCTCGAGCCAAAATAAGGATAGGATCGCATCTTGGGCGTTACAATTGCCCTATTAGTCTTGGTCATGCCATTGCAAAAATTATTGCCAAGATACTATCATTGCGACTAGCCCCCACATGGATGCTATAGTTTCGAACGCCCAAAGTGCTTTTATAAAGAAGAGGAGTATCCATGACAATCTGATGTATGTCCGCAACTTTGCATGCCGCCTGCACAAATGCAAGATGTCTACCCTACTCTTCAAGCTCGACATTAAGAAAGCCTTTCACTCGGTTAAGTTGGAATACATCCTCGACTTACTGCAGCACATGGAGTTTACCTGCAAGTTCCGGAATTGGATTGCCGCATTGCTCTCATCCTCATCCTCGCGCATTTTGTTGAACGGTCTCCCAGGGACACCCATCAAGCATGGTCGTGGGTTCCGGCAAGGGGACCCCGTTTCCCCGCTGCTATTTTTCCTTGCTATCGATCCTCTACATCGAATCCTTGACCTTGCAACCTCCAAATGTATTATTCACAATATTCGTGGGCGTGGTGCCATGATGCGAACCTCCCTTTATGCGGATGATGTGGACATTTTCATGGCCCCAATTAAGAGGGAGGTCGACAATCTTTTCATCATTCTTAAGGGATTTGGAGAAGTCAGAGGGCTCCGCACCAGCTTTCATAAGAGCTCGGTTGTGCCCATCAGATGTAATCAACTTCCCCTTTAGCGTATTCTTCGGAGCATTCCAGTGACCCTTGCATCATTCCCAATAAAATACCTAGGTCTCCCGCTCTTCGTCTGGCAGCTCAGCAAGGTCGACTTCCAATACCTTGAAGACAAAGCGGCTGGAAAACTGGTGGCTTGGGATGGGTAGAACATCACCACTATTGGGTGTATGGCCCTTGTTAGATCAGTCATCACCTCCCAAGACGTTTTCTCCATCAAACCTCTCACTGTGCCACAAGGTTCCCTGCATAACCTCAAAAAGATTGAGAAGGCCTTCCTGTGGTCAGGTTCTGACAAGACAACAGGTGCAAAATGTAAGGTCAATTGGTATGTAGTTTACCGGCCTAAGGCATTTGGAGGCCTAGGAGTCCTCAACACCGACAAATTCTCTAGGGCCCTGCGGTTGCGATGGCCTTGGTATGAATGGAAGGAGCCTAACAAACTTTGGGTCGGTTTAGGCAACCCATGCACCGAGGAAGGTCTCGACTTCTTCTATATGCATCGACCACCATCACCGTTGGGAACGGTGCTAAAACACCTTTCTGGGACTCCCCTTGATTGTTTGGAAGGAAGCCCAAGGGTGTCGCCCCACTGATTCAGGAAGCCTCAATAAGAAAGAATTGGAAAGTTCGTGAGGCGATCCAAGGGAATGCATGGATGGTTAAGATCGGGCATGACACCATCGTCTCTGGTGGACACATCCGAGAACTTTTCTCCCTTTGGATGCTTCTGAACGACTTCAGACTTGACGACTGGGCCGAGGATGACATCGTTTGGAAACGTGTGATGGATGGTTCATACACGGCGGCATCTGCCTATGGGGTGCAATTCCTTGGGCTCACACTCTCTCCCATGGACTTCATGGTGTGGAAAGCTTGGGCTCCTCCAAAGGTTCTTCGCATGGCTAGCTTTGCAAGACCGGATTTGGACCGCCGACTGACTCGAGAGGCACGGTTGGGATAATTGTGGTCTTTGCCAACTTTGCAAGAGAGAGCAAGAAATGGGTATACACCTTTTCGTCAAGTGTCGTTTCTCTATTCGGCTATGATGCTTGATCATTGAGAAATTTGGGCTTGTGCACATCGACACCTCTAACTGGCACCTGGAGGAATCGCTTCAGAGATGGTGGGACGGGAGAACCGACATGCAAAACCCAAACAGGCAAGCTATGGCCTCCCTCACCATGCTTGTCGTTTGGTCTATCTGGAATGAGAGAAACACCCGTGTTTTTCGTCACAAGAGTGCACCGCCGCCGATCATTCTTAATAATATAGTTACCGAGGCCAACCTTTAGGTTACCACCGGTGCTAAGAAATTAGGGCTTCTTGTTGTACGTGAGTATTTGTCATGCCGTGATCTTAGATCATTTGTAAAACTCTACGGTAATGATAAATCCCGAACGTTCGGATTTTAGCATTTCGTTCCGAACTGGCAACTTTAGTTGCCACGAGGTGGCAAGTTTAGTTGACAGGAGGTGGCAACTTTAGTGGCAAACAGGGTAATTTTCTGAACTAGGACAAAGTTGCCATGTCTTAACAACTAAAGTTGCCACCTCGCGTCAACTGAAGTTGCCATAAAAAACGTTCGGGACGAAATGCTAAAATCCGAACGTTCGGGACTTATTGGATCCCAAACTCTATTCTCCCCTTATTTAATGGATGAGACAAATCTTTTGCCTTCGTGATCTTGGGTCATTTGTAAAACTCTATTCTCCCGTTATTTAAGGGCTGAGGCAAATCTTTTGCCTTCGTGATCTGAGTCATTTGTAAAACTCTATTCTCCCCTTATCCCTTATTTAATGAATGAGGCAAATCTTTTGCCTCCGTTATGAAAGAAAAATAACGATTATTATGGTGGTCCGGGCCATACGACGACTCTCCTAGAGTTGGTCTAACACTAAACATAAGAGCCACAGTCGCAGAAATCCTAAAACCATGAAGGCTTATTTTCCTCAACTAGCAGAATATATTTTACAGAGCAAGTTCAACAGACGAACGTGAGGAGCAGGATCTCAAAGTGTTTCCAAAAATACAGTCAGTTGCCCCCTCCTGGCCCTCCGAGCGTGAGCACAACATGGTGAAGGTCACTGCTGCTCCTCTCCTGCTCGGACTTGACAACTCTGGCCGGGAACCCACGCCGAGCATGGTGACTGTAGTCAGGCCGTACAAAGCCTGTGGCCTGTGGCACCGGTCGGGCATGAACCGGGTAGGCGTGAGCCACAACCGGGCGCTGCTGGGGAGGAATCGCCGAGCTATTGAGAATCTGATGGTGCATCACAGGTCTTGGAGCTGTTACTCCAGGTCCCTGAGATAGAAAAAATCACACAACCTCAATAACCTGTAGCACATGCATCATTATACTCGTGATTAGTTGGCTTACAGGAGCAAACAGAACGCCTCTGAAAAGCTGCCCACTGACGACGGATGTGACGAGATACCCCGAGTCGAAAGCTCCATCAATTGTCCCAAGAACCTCAGCTCCAATCTGCAGATCAAACCACCAGATACGATAGCTATCAAGAAACATGCCCACATATGCTACTAGCTAGTGTTGTGGAAGGGAGAGAGAGGCATATATACAAGAGGTGGGCCGGATGGCCTATGGTGCTGCTTAGGTTCAGCTGTTAGGAACTGCATTTCATGTCGTTGCTGGGGTGCAATGCCGCGGAGAAACTGGTCAGTCTTGAGAGGCCTCGGCGACATGCCTCCACAAGTCCTTCGGGAACCGTTGGTGTTGAGACGAACCAACGGTTGCATTGCTGCGAATAATCCGTTAGGAGATCCTGAAATTATCTGCTCCTGATCTTTTTCAGACTGGGAAGGGGACGAATGCTGTGAAAGCGATAGTGAGTGCTCCTCTTGCTCCAACTCCATCTCATTTGGACCAACATCTCCAGTTTTTCTTCTTTTCACATTCACATGCCCATTTTCTAAACATGTGAATGAACAAATTATCGATAAATGCAAGACTTGACCAATAGAAATTGCTTTGGCAAGATAAGATATTCACTTACCTAGACCACAGAGGAAAGGATTTCTTTGCTCAATTTCTGCTTCTTGAGATTTATGACCGAGCTCCCCGTTGCTTGCGCTTGCATCCTTCTGCTGTACCATATTGTGTATCACATGTTTTTGCACAATAAGAATCTAACATCATGTATGAAGTAATGGAAATACGATTGTACTAAATCAGCAACACTTAACATGGAACGGAGGGAGTAGAAGGTTAAGGTACTCACGTGTTCTGCTCTCAACGACTTGCGCTTCTCCTGACTCCAGTGGTTGCTCAAAATCTTGCACATTGAGATGTTGTATCGGCCATTTGGATGCCCGGAGCCTAATTGCAGAACGAGTAGCTCATTCAGGGGTCGTTCATCTTCACCGCATCTGTGGAATTTCAAGGTATGCCAAATTGGTACTGAATCAAGTAGAATGTGCACTGAATTGTTTACTACACTACTGTATTTGTTTGTGCAAGAAAGATTACCCTCCATAGATTGCAATATCAGTATTCATGATGACTGCTGAATGAGAAAACCGGCCCTGGGGTTGCTGCCCGCACGTCTCAAGTTGAGTCCAAGACCAATCAACTACATCAAGAATCCATGCATCACTGTAGTATTGCTTATCACCAACTCCTCCAATTACATAGATCTGCACAGATAGGCTTTAGTATTTAAGATGATTTCTTCACGGAGTAACATTACTGATTCAGTACATGGTGCTGACCTTAGATCCAATGCCAAGAGCTGCATGACCTGCCCGGACACCAGGCGAGGCTCCTTTTACTGAAAACTGTCAAGCAATGAAATGAACATTAGAAATTCCTGAACTCCAGATAATAGTGGCAGTCACACGATAATTTATGTAGCCCAGCAAGCTTTTAGCAACATACTCAATGACGATCTACCCGAGAACGGACGTTTGGAGGCCGGGCTCCATGGAGCCCGGAATTTTTGAAAAAATCAAAATTCAAACTTCCTGATTTCAAAAAAATCTGAAAATAAATATGCAAGTATGTAAGGATGAAATGTATATGTGTGTGAAAATTCAGAATGAAATAAGTTAAAATGCGATCTGTATAAAAAAGACAAATTCATGACCTCAGAGGATGAATAGTATCATGTGTTAAAACGCCTCAGATTTGTCTTTTTTGCACAACGCTCATTTTAACGTATTTCGTTGTGAAAATTTACACATATGTGTATTATGCCTCCATGTATGTCTGTGTTTTTTTTCAGATTTTTTTGAAATGTAAAAAAATATGAAATTTGACAAATTTGAATTTTTCAAAACCGAGCTCCACGGAGCTCGGCCTCCAAAGGCAACATTCGCGATCTACCCTACCCAGCTAAAAAAATAAATGAGTAGGCATCTATCACATACTAGTAACATGACAAGGACAGGACGCTTACCCTTGACCATGCCATGGTGTCCATGTCGAGCACGTCCACCTCGCCGTGGTAGCGGTCTCCGCAGTCCCCTCCGTAGACGAACAGCCTGTTGCCGACGGTGACGGCGCCGTGGCTGTCCCTGGGCGCGGGGACGACCTCGCCGGTGACCTGTGGCGACGTCCACGTCATGGTGGGCACGTCCAGCACGTGCACATCGTTAAGGTAGTTCCCCTCCCCTTCCCCGCTCCCGCCGAAGATGACCAGCTTGTCGCCGCCGGCCGCCGTGGTGACAGTGTGGCTCTCCCGCGGCGAGGGCGGGGTCCCTTTGCAGGGAGGCTTGCTCCACTCCTTGGTGCGTAGGTCCAGCACGTGAAGGTCGTTCACCTTCTTGTTGCCGTTGGTACCACCGAAGACGAGCATCCGGTGGCCGATGAGCGCGGCGCCGTGGCTGTCCCGTGTCCCGGGCGTCTGCCCCTTGGTCGCTAGGGAGCTCCACGCCATTGTCTCCAGGTTCAGGGTGAGCACGTCGCTGAAATGCAGGCCGCCGCAGCATCCCTTTGTCACAAGAAAACATCGCTGTGACTTTCTAGTGCCATTACAGTCTGCAGCTTGTTACTAGCACTAAAAGCATTTCGCTAACCAAATGGTACTATTACGGTGGGTGCGGTGACAAAGGTCAAGTGTGAGTACTAGTACTAGAACTATACTAGCAATCTTGCTCGCGCTTATGATTTGCGTTGCGTGGCCACACGCATCCCAACATATGAACTAGTAGGAGTACAGTACTACGTATTGTTCTTTGCTTTTGACTATATATAAAGCGAACCATATTGTTTGCAGGTAAACTCGTATTTATTCATCACTTTCTTATTCTGCTTTTCACTATAGCATTACATTACAGAAAGACGGACGACTCACGGGCGTACTTTAGGTGAAAACATTTTTGCTATATCATCACGGGGATGGGGTGGCAACATGACAAAACAAAACCCCACAAGATTATTAACGCACCAAAAAGGGCATTTCTTTCTGCCCCCACCCCCACCCCAGCCCCCCCAAGATGCAACCTAGAGTCTCTTGATGGTTATTTGCTTCTAATCTGACGAAAAGAAGAACAAAATCGCTGGGCCAGTCAAGAAAAACTAGCAGCAAAATGGAACTGACGAACTAGCTAGCCGAATAGATATGATCAAAAGAAGCAAGCGGATATATACATACCCCGAAGACGTAAATGACTCCTTGGAAGAAGCAAGCGGAGTGCCCCCATCTCTCCGGAGGGTGGAACCCGACCACCTTTGGGTACAGCCACATTGCCTTCTTCCTCTTCTCCATCTTCTTGGATTCTCCCTCTTTCTCTCCCTCTCCCTCTGTGTGTTGGTGAGAAACGATAACCAAGGAGAAGACAGCAGGAGGATATGAAGAGAGAGAGAGAGGGGGGGGGGGGGGGGGGGAAGAAAAATCGCAACAAATAGTCACAGTCACACCAGAGGAGAGGAGGAGGTCCCTGTTGCTGATGAGATTTGCCACAAAGGGGATGCGAGGGGAGGGCAGCGCTGAGCTGAGCTAGTGAGGCATCACACATCCATCACTCGGACAGACATGGACAGGAAAAGATGGGTGCCCCTCAATTCATGTCCAAGGTTTGCAGCTCACTGTCACCACCAGTCCACCGCCACCCACTCACTATGCCAGCCCAACCAACGATGGATGGATGCCACATCACACTACTACTCGCCCGCCTAGGCGTAGAAGTAGGAGTACCGACGGACGGGCGACGGGAGCTCGAGTGGTGACTAACCATGACCATGCAGAGAGGCAAAGTGTTTTATGATGCCGTGTCGTCGTAGCTGTAGTGAGCACGGCATCTACGCAGGGAGCGTGTGTGCGTGGGGAAATGTGCGCATGGGAATGTGTGAGGGTGGTGGGGTGGCACAGCAAGAAAGAAAGGAGTATCTAATTCAGCGAGCACTCCCTCCTATAGGGTTCGGTTTGGCTTGGTTTCTCTCTCTCTTCCTCTCTTCGCGGGACGCACCAAACGCCGTTGCTTGGTCTCGTCGGAAAATGATGCTAGTGGGAGCCTCATTGGGGTGTGTGAAATGGGCACGGAGAGGAGTGTCACCCATGGGGTTTGGTGGTGCTCCGGATTCCCATGCTGGATCCGTGGATCACATTTCTTTTCTCTTGGGGAGCCTCGAACGAGTACTTGCGGACGAGAGGTTAGAGCATGATTATAATAATATAATCAGCCGTTGATTATAAGGCTGGTTTCAATGGACTGGTGCTTAAAGGGGTGCTAAGTGTATTAAAAACCTTAGCAACTAGTCTCTCAATGCATAGGTGCTTAGCTTTTGTTGCTAAGCTTTCCTAATGGAATTGTTTAATAGTTAAACTTCTTCATGCATTGGTTGCTAGTCATTTTACATAGGTTCACGTGCTTAGAACCGGTTCTTCCTGGGTCATCATAATGCTCTCTCTCCTCTTCAATTGCTTTGCCACATCACCTTTTTGCCTATGTGGCATCTTTAGCACCGATGCATTGGAACCAGCCTAAGATGTTACCATATCATCTATAGCTAACACATACATTCACTCATACATCAAGGTTTGCTATAAGACTACCCACAGTGAAAGTAACATAAATAGTAACATAGATGTCACCTAAGCAAAAAATATGATGACAGCTAATTAATGAGAAAAGAGATAAATTAAGTAACATACCATATTACTATTAGACTACCCACAGTGGGAGTAACATAGGTAGTAACATAGATGCCACCTAAGCAAAAAATATGATGTGGCAGCTAATTAATGAGAAGAGAGAGAAATTGAGTAACATACTATGTTACTACTAATATGAGTAACATAAAACATACCAAGACAAGATGAGTCTATAAGCTAATAAATGAAAGACTCAATGTTACTACCCATATGTTACTACCCACTGTGAAGGTAGTAACTTAGACTAGTGACATATGCATGTTACTATTCTATGTTACTTCCCATTGTGCGTAGTCTTACTATGAGTAACATAACACATACCAGGACAAGATAAGACTATAAGCTAATAAATGAAAGACTCAATATTACTACCCTATGTTACTACCCACTGTGGAGGTAGTAACTAGACTAGTAATATATGCATGTTACTACTCTATGTTACTTCCCATTATGGGTAGTCTAAGGTGGCTATAAGATTAGTACTTTTTCTCACAAAAATGCTCTTTGGAGGACGAGCTCCATGGAGCTCGTTTATTTGAAAAAATCAAAAATCATATTTTTAAGTTTCAAAAAATTCTGAAAAAAAATCATACACGTTCATACGAATGTATAATACATGTGTGTGAAATCTGACGATGAAATACATTAGGGTGAGAGCTACACAAAAAAGACAAAATCATGTTTTTTGAAAAGGGTGAACAGTACATTCACTGTTCACAAAATGAAGGAATTTGTCTTTTTTGTGTAGCTCGCACCATAATGTATTTTATCGTCAGATTTTACACACATGTAAAACACATCCATATGAACGTGTATGATTTTTTTTAGAATTTTTTGAAACTTAAAAATATGATTTTTGAATTTTTCAAAAAAACGAGCTCCATGGAGCTCGTCCTCCAAAACGCCCAGCTCTTTTTCTCATCTTCTCTCTATCTCTTTCTTCACATTTATTGCATCTGTCTAGAAGCATGCATATAGCTAGGCTCTTGTATAAGAGCCCACTCCCCTTACTTTTTCACGTTTCTCTCCTCCACATTGGCAAAATTGCCATGTAAGCGGGCTTATAGCCTACTATTGTACTTGCTCTTACTGTTGCTGAAGGTGAAGCACCATAAAAGATCAAACCGCAAGAATATGTCGGATCTTTCCTCGAGGTTCGGTTCATATCAAGTCAATTGACACCTTAACAGTCCCAAAAAAGTATAGCCCAAAACAGCTCAGAATGGTTCTGAAAAACAAGGTGACACAACTCCTACAAGTAAAACAATGGCCAAAAAGGCGACGGCCCAAGATCGATTTTGAGGCCCCTTTACTTATACTCCTTTTTGTCAAGTCTCAATTGACTGAGATTTCGTTACGTCTCAGTCGATACTATCTTTTTTTGATCTTGCATGAAGATTGTCTCGTGATAGATAAAGTACTGACAAAACCTCTTTTCAAAAACAGTTTTATCAAGTCTCAATCGACTGAGATTTCGTTATGTCTCGGTCGATACTATCTTCTTTTGATCTTGCATGAAGATTCATAAAAAAAATAGTTTTTTTCTTGTTATATATTATATCACTTAACTAAATCTTAATTAAATCCCAATCAACTAAGGCCTAGCCACGTCCTTTAGAAAGCTTACTGACAATTCTTCACCGTGAACGTACTAGGACTATACACTGGTAACCACATGGCCGTATATGTTGCCGGTGGCCCCAACCAACAGCCTTCAAAGAGAGTTGACGACGTGCACAACTTCCTTTGCTCGTACGTTTTTTGAGAGGTAAAGGTATGAACAAATATTGTGACCAGGCCCGTCGTCTGAACCATATACGTGCAGCAAATACATCCTTCACTTTAATTAATTGTTCTTCAGAATAATAGTATCTCCAGCCTCCATGCATGTACGTGTAAAATCTAACTTCTTCACAAGGAGCAACACTGAGGCAACGACTTTTCCCCCTCTCCTCCCGGGTAGCTCGCGCGAGCGGCCACGGAGGACCCCAAACCCTAGGCGAAGAGGCGGCCTAATCTCCCCTCTCCGGTCGCTGCCGCCGACGTCGACGGTGGGGCTGCGCTCGGCCGTCGAAGGCGGCGGGTGCTGGAGGCACTCCCTGACGGGCTCCCTTCGCGCGGAGGCGGTCTGTCTCCTGGGAGGTGCTGGTGGTGGGTGACCGGCGGAGCGAGGCTCCGGCAGGCTCATGGAGGACAAGCGGTGTGAGGCATGGCTCGTGTCGGAGCAGCTTGTTCTGGAGGGGAGGTTGCAGCGGCGGTGGAGCTAGGTGGCGCGTCGACACGACCTGGAGGCGACGGCGCGAGATCTCGACTGCAGAGGCCGCGGCGGTGCGAGGTTCTGCCGGGAAGGTGCTCCTAGCTAGCATGCAGCGGGCGGTCGACTTCCTCTGCGTTGGGGCCTGCAGTGGTGTCATCCCGGCGGCGCTTGTGTCAGAGTGGAGGGCGGAGTGACGGGTCAGATCTGTGACCCGCTCAAGTTCGGGCGGAGCCTGTGGGGTTCGGGCCGAGGCGTGGATGTCCACTGGAGCAGGTGATGACCACTGCGGCATGCGTGGTCCTTGCCCAGGTGACGGGTGGCTGCTGGACAGGGCTATTGGTGGAGGTTCAGGCCGCACTCCTCGCTGTTGTGCGTGGTGTCGGGGGACCATGACTGTGCGGCTTCAATGGTGTTGCGGTGGCGGCGGTGTGTGGCTACAAGGACGGTACTGCCCCAATCCTTGGAGGTGTTGAGATGTGACAAAAGTCCTGCCCGGATTTTGCGAGGCCGGTGGCAACGACACCCGCGGGTGTCTTTCCCCTTCTTGGAGGCGTCGTCGAGGTGTGCAACCATATTCCTCTCTCACTTGGGGTTGGTTGTGGTCTCCGAGTGAAAGCTTTGATTCTCAGGATCGGCACGATGGCGGCGTCCTCGACGCCGTCCCTCTATTGGGAGCATCGTGGCTGGAGACACAGTTTGGAGGTCCTTCGTCGTGCTCTTTCAGTGTTCGCCGCGTCCTTGATCGAGCTTCCCCGGTGCAATGTACGGTCGTTGCTACAGATCCCGAGATGGTGCTTTTCTCGGGTTTGTTTGAGTCTCGCCATACACTTGCCACCTCCTTTAGGCATAATATGTGGATGGTGCATCGACAAGGGAAGCTTGGTGAGAGTTGTTCTTTCTTCGGGTGTGATCGGCGTCGGTTGAGACGTAGCAAGGTTATTTCTATTTTGGACAGGCACTGTTGTGTTGTAGTTGTCTTGGTCGTGTGTGGTTGTCTTTGGACTAGATGGGAGTGGAGTTTTTGCTACGCTCGTTGTTCACAGCGAGTTGTAGTCGTTTTGTATTTGCAATTCTCTCTTCTTCTATAAAGCTATGGTACGCAATTTGCGTACTCTCAAAAAAAAAACAAGTAGCAACACTCCTTTGTTTATCAGCTAAAATAAATGTATCTATCCCTGTTTGACTCTCACGCCTTGCATTTTGCACAATATCAACATTCATACACGTCACAACAACTAGACCTTCATGGTATTTTTTAGGCCGGACAACGCCCATCTTCCTTAGTATATCTTCAGCTTGGAAAACATCTGTAGCATACTCAGTACTAGATGTAGATGTGGTTATATTATGAGTGGTCATTGTATTTAAATTACATGCCGTCGTATCACGACTGAATTCCAAATTTTGGCAAGTCGAAATCTTACCCACCATTCGTTTCACATCGAAATGACCGAAAGAAAATAAGAAGAAAGAGAGTCGATTGACCCAAATTAAGGATCAGTCGACCAACCGAGCCCAACTTCGATGCTCGATGTGCCCATCAAACTTCAGTGTTCTTTAGACAAAAAGAAGGAAGCCCAGGTATAACGGGCTAAACCCGTTAACCCACTACCAGCCCAACACAGATCCCCAGGGCATCTTCCGTCCATTCCATCTTACTCCTTTGGTCCCTGCATAGCCCCTCCATGGATCAAATCGTCCAAAAGAGAAGAAACAAAGCAGAGGAAAGAAGATGAAGAAAGAACATGGAGGAGATCTCATGGAGGAGATCTTCCTTCTCTTGCCCATTGACGGGGTTATTACCCCTGGGTATGCCGAGGAGAAGGAGTTCCAGCTCCTTTCCGAAAAAACTATACGGCTGGCTGGCCCACGGCCGGCTGATCAGTGGCCGGCTGCCTCCCTGGCCGGCTGGCCACTACCGGCTGGTCCGCGACCGGCAGGGAGGGGCTGGCTGACCCCCTGGCCGGCTAGCCCGTGGCCGGCTGAACAGGAGCCGGCCGTCTGGCCCCCGGCTGGGCGCGTCTGGCCGCTACGCGACTAGCTCGCCCGCTGACCTCTGGACGGGCGGGTATCCGTCCCTTCCTACTGCGGCCGGGTACGCTGACGGGACGCGACCCCCACGCCGGACTCCGATGTAGCTACAACGGCCGCTGACGCACGGACGCGCATGGCTACAGTCCGGCCGACCGTACCGCTGACCGAGGACTGATTTGGACCCGGCGGAGCCACAGTACCTCTGCGCCGCCGTCCACTCCGTTACCTGCCCTGGCGTGGCTACATCGCTACCGGCCGTACCGCTGACTTCGGCCGGCTGGCGCAAGACGACGCCGGACGGGGCAGCCCGTGCCGCGGCAGGTGAGCGCAGGCCAATAGAAGAGCCGGCTGGCGGGCCCCAGCTGGCGATGGGACCGCGCAGCCGGCGGGCCCTACGGGCGACAAGACGACCCAGCCGGCGGGTCCCCTAGACGGCCGGAGAGGCTGCCAGCCTGGTCCCTCCTTGTAATATCTTGAGAATACTGTACGCCGGGGGGCTGGCCTATAAAACCCCCCGAGGCCCCCATGCATCGGGCGAGGAACACACACGGAGGCGTTCATCTCTCTCTCACACCCACACATAGCAAGGGAAGAGGAGCCGGCTGCTCTCTCTTCCACCTCCGGACGAACAGCTCAAGGAGCACCATTGTAACGTCTCTCCCCATCCAACTAGACCGGCAGGACTAGGGGTATTACCTCCCGCGGAGGGTCCTGAACCTGGGTACGTCGTGTGTCTATCACCGCTCGTGCCTAATCCCGCTCCCGGAGCCCGTCGGCGTCCTTCGGCCCCAACCACTCTCGATAAGCCACCCCATGGCATCTGTCGTGAGAAAACGACGACACCCATCATGCTCCGTAGGTAAATCATCCTCTTGCCCATTTAATTACGTGCCCCTTTAAGACATTCTCTGCCATGCCCCTATAGAATTAAGTGAAGAAATAGTTTAGAGTTGAGATCTGGCAATCAAAACACATATCTTAATAACATTGTGAGAAAAATTTATTCGATCAAGGCATTAAGGTTAATATTTATTAAATAGTTCTCCGAATTGGTAATATATATAAATTTCAGTATCCATGAGGATGAAAAATTGCATTAGCAGGACACATTGCTTGCATAGAAGAATGGGGAGGAAGAAGTTCAATATTATAGAGCAAAACAAAATGAGGTCAGCAGAGAGGTATGCTTAGACACACAACACTACTTCACATCAGATTATAATAAGGAGAAAAAAACCAATTAGCTTTTCTTATTCACTAGTGCAGAAAAGCCTAGCTATGGTGTGGCAAAAATGGCCTTGCTGGCGTGGACACTCGACGCCACCAACTTGGCGCCATTGTTAAAAAATAGTGCCGGCATTGGAGCCGACGCTAGCAATATTTTAAATGCCTATGGCATTGGATTTTTTTTGTACGCCGACATTATGATGTGTATCTATGGCGTTCACATTATTCCAACGTCACAAATACTAAAAAACATTGCAGATGTTATAATTTCTCAGCACGCCATTACTTAGTTTGTAAGCATTGGAAAACCGCTGGCACAACAGCGGGAAACAACAAAGTTCGCATGGCAGATAAGGAAACAAGTAATGACAATTCAAAGACATTCATGATAACTATGTAATGTTGTACATAGTACTTAAATAATTAGTTAAGATAGCTAGTCAAGTTTTAAAGTACAATAACACAAAACCACACACATGTAGCTGATCGAGCTAGTAGTATTGTAGAACCACAACAGCATAGGTAGGTGACACTATCCTATTACATATCGGCATAAGGATCATTAAGGTATTTCTTCGACGGATCCGAAGAGACACAGGACCGTCAGCATCAAGCTTCTGCTTCCGAAGGCGAGCTTTTTTCTCCTCCGGACCGATAGGTGCGCCGCAGTTGAAAACCCCGGCATGGTCTATGACATCCTTGTTGAGGATGGTAGAAAACTTCACATGGATGCGTCTGAACTCATCTTTGCTATTTCCCAAGCTAATTTCCTCCATTTTCTTCCCCCATGCAATGATGTATGAGTTCTTCTTAAGGCGTTCTCCCTCCCATATGTACTCCTCCATGTCGTGGACAACGTAGTAGCTGTCTATATCACTGTTTTCCAGCTGCTGCATGCAACAGAAGTCAGTTTTGTGGCCGAAGCGTACCGCTTTAAATTTGGAAAACTTCAGATATTCCTCTCTGATCACTCCTTCCCGGCTGGTATACTCGAAAAGTGCTTCATCCAGGACCTTCTTGATGCCTCTGTAGTCTTTCTTCACTTTCATCGTTGAATCCAAGAAATAAGTTTTGGCAAACTTCGGGGTAACAACGATGAGAAGACAACGTTCTCTGCGTAAAAAGTCGAGTTAATGGTTTTACGTGGAAGCATGCATAAAAAGATTGTACGAATTAAGTATACAATCTAGCTAGACAAAATGACTTACTTCAGATAGTAGCGCATGAGAAGGCAGTCTTTGTCCATGTTGGCAATCATGAAGTTTGTCAAATACTTCCGCATAGCTTGTCGGCGCTTAGGGTGATTGGCGTTGGTCTCGCACATGAGGTACGGGTCCACTACCACGACATCCTTGTTGAGCTCACATTTGGCAGTGTAGGTAACATTGATTGCCCATAGGCGTACTAAGGAAGAACTAATATTCATTAGACGAAACATGTTGACGATGTCTTCGAACGGCACATAGAGTATTTTCACGGGGAAATTGTCGCACAAACCAAGATTTGGTGGCACCATCACTGAAAAAACGGGGCAAAATCCACCTTCAGTACCAGAGAATGCATTTCTCCCTACATAGAACTATGTCATGGAGAATCCTCAATTACGTTTGCAGAAGATTGCTGACCTCCTTCGGAAGGATGGGTTCACCCGGGGAATGGTAACTCTGCCATGCAACAGGACGAACTTGTTTACTCTTCTGAACCGGCTAGCTGGCATTGGCATTCTTATTACCTGGCCGCTTTCTCTTCTTGTGTGTCGGGTTAGGCTGGCTGGCTATATTGTCTGGCAATGCCTTTGTGACTGTTGCATTGAGTGTGTTTGGATTCAGCAATGATCCCCTGTGCGGTGGCACCTATGTGTCTGGTGGCGTGAAGCCGTCACTGAACAGACTCTTTTGGGAAGGAACAACATGTTCCTGTTGAACAAGCGGGGGCATAGAGAATGCTTCGATAGGACGAGCAGACATAGGTCCATCAAGATTGCACATGCTAGTACCTGATTTCTGATATTTTTCAATGAGGAAGTATCGATTGAAAAGTAGATTCTCCTCACCACGGACATCCCCACCATTGACATGGTCCTCACCACCGACATCCCCACCATGGACATGGTCCTCACCGCCGACAACCACATTGTCATTGTTCTCACCGACATGTACATTGCCGCTGTCCTCATCACCGACATGCACATAGTCGTTGTTACGAACTTCAGGTTGAATCTGACCCAAAGGAGATGGTCCTCGTCCACATGTGTTGTCAATGTTCATCTACTGCGAGGTTGGGGAGATTTGGACGTTTCCTAGCCAAATTTGATTCTTCGGCCACTACATTGGCCAACCTAAACATCCTGCAAGCTATCCGCACCCGGAGGTTGTATCGCAGGAGAAATATCTTCAAAACCCCTTACGACAATAGACAAATCAACTTTGAAGACACCCTCAGGCATCGGCACTCCATGCATCATGGTATTTTTGGGGCGAATGATCGAGCCAATTGCAACTTTAACCATCTCACCACTCACATAGGCCAAGAGACTACATGGAGTGTCTTCCGTAAGAGCGTTGAGAGCAGCAATTGGCGATGGGTTACCCATCAAAGAGACAGACGAGATGCTATCCTTCGGCGAAGGTTGGATGACAACATTTCCTAGTTCGCCGTTCTTGATCCAATTCTTCACGCTCTCGATTATTGAAGGCAACATGGCTTGGGCATGGGCTTGGCTTTGAATGTTGATGCGTTCTTCGATGTTGGTTGTGGTTGTGGCTATGGTGTCGGGGCCGGTGTTGGCCGTGACAGGGCAGGGGGACGACGGTGGGGGAGGTGGTAAAGCATCCGCGGCGAGGTCGATGTGGTTGGGGCCGGTGGCTCGATGGGGGGGGGGAGGGAGTAAAGGAGCCACGACGAGGTCGAGGTGGTTGGAGGCGACGACGGCTCGAGCAGCGTGACGAACGGTGGGGCAGGTGGGCGACGGCAGTGCAAGCGGCAGCGGTGTCCGAGGCGGTCAACGGAGGCGTCGATGACAAGGGATGCGGTGGAGGGCGACGACGAAGGTGGCGACGGGGGCGCGAGAAGAGGAGTGTGTGAGCGCGCAAAACGAAACTTGTGTTGTCTACATCTCCCCTCAAGTCGGCTAAGACAAGGGAAAATAGCTATGGCGTTGGTGATGTCACCAACGCCATAGCTATATTACCTATGGCGCTGGTGACATCACCAAGGCCATAGCTATTTTCCATCCAAAAGTATAATTTAATTTCCGAAGGTTAATACAAATGTTGAATAATAAAATACGGTCAATACAAATGTAAGCATGTGTGTAGTAATATATATATATATATATTACTACACACATGCATTTGCTAAAAAATTGAAAACGGAAATATATTGCGCAATATTACGTACCTGGATATATTACGTACACAAGCAATAAGAGTAGTCGTCGATATAGCTAGCTCTCAATGGATCGAAGGCAGAGGTCGGCCGCTCTGTCTGTGTACAGACATTGACATTACCGTCAAGAGATTGCCTATAATTAACCAGGTCTAGCTAGCTATATATATAGATGCAAATACTTATGGCGTACTACCTTTAGGAACGCCACCATAATATCAGTGGACCCCACAAAATATACTGATGGCCTGCAACACAAGTTGCTCGTCACAAGTACAGGGCATAGTGCTGGCGTAGGAACGTTGGCCACACCAACAATAATTTGCGCAAGCTGAGAGTGATGGAGTCCGTATCCAAGTGACGTTCGGCATAATTTCAACGCCACCACTATGTGTGTTGGAATGACGTGCAAATTTAGCCAACACAACACTATTTGGAAATATTAGTGCTGGCGTTTGTCAGATTCGGGGCTCCGCAGACCCAAGAGGGTTCGAACTCTAGGGCGTGTGCGAAGATACCAACCATCCCCAGCCTCAAGCTCGCCACCCCACAACCAAGCCTCATCGAATGCGTGCGAGCGAACAAGAAGATGGACACAGAGATTTACCCAGGTTCGGGCCACCTTGCGGTGTAAAACCCTACTCCTGCTTTTGGTGGATTGGCCTCACGAGGAGGATGGGGATGAACTAGTACAGTGGGTGAGCGACCTAGCGAGGGCTCTGAAGTGAGGATCGATCGATCCCCTTCTACGGTGGAGGCTAGTCCCTGTGCATAGTGGCCTTGGTCCTCTTCCCTTATCGCAGAGGCGGGAAGGGATCCCACAACGACCAATTTTGAAAGGGGACAAGAAGTACATATTATCCCAACTAAAGGTGGTCTTCGCCTGCAAAGCTTCTGAGCGTGACACAGAGGTGGGCTCAACGATGTCATCCGTCCTGCCGAGCCCGTGGTCTTGGTCTTGTTGCACTAGAATGGAAACCTTTGGGGGATTCCTTGGGAACCCGCGTATGTCCTTGCCTCCTTAGCACGAAAGAGGAAATTGTCCCTTCTGCGCCCGCTGGCGCCCGCTTGGCCTTGGTCGTCATGGCTCACGTCATCGTAGCCTCATGAAGCCGGGTACCTGCATAGGAACCTCCGCTCCTCGGGAGGCAGTCTGCGGAGGCCGCTTCCTTGGAGGCCTTGGCGTTGTTCGCCTCGCGAGGGTCTTGTCTTGGGGGTTTTGCTGCCAGGCCGTACTGGGCCGTCGAGGTGGGCCACGCGCTGGGCCGCAGGCAGCCAGGTCTGGGTACCCCCGATCCCAGAACGCCGACTGTAGCCCCTGGGCCCAAGGCGCGCTCGGGTTGGCTTCGGGGCAAAGTCAAGGGAGGAAAGCACGAAGGTACGCGGACGCCTCCACTTCCCCACGTCGCCTCGGCAACCGCCCTTGCTAACAAAAACCTGGCGCACGCAGCAGAGCCATCATTGCCCCACCTCGTGCCTGCCTTCTGCTCCTCCTTCCTCCGCAAGCTCGCACCTTCCTCGTCGGATCTTGCGCTCGCTCCAATCTGCCCCTCCGCCATGGCTCCCAAGAAGAAGAGGGGCATGACCTTGATGACGTCGGAGCCCCAGCCGGGGCCAGAGCCCGCGCTGGGCCGGTCCTCCGTGCTCAGTCTCGAAGGGCTGGACAAGGTCCGACGAGCAATCGCCGCTGATACCAATGAGTGGAAGGCGACGAAGATCTGGCCCGCCTCTCGTCTTCCAGTTGATCTGGAGGCCACCAACATCCCCCTTCATCTCCATGCCCTCTTCTCTGGCTTGCTGCCACCGTTTTTAGACTTCTTCGATGCCGTGCTGACGCACTACCAGGTCCACGCATTGCATCTCGACCATGGGTCCATCGTCCTCCTCCACCTTCGCATTCTTGTGCGAGGCCTTCATGGGCATATCCCCGTCTGTGGCTCTGATTCGCCACTTCTTCTCCCTCCAAATGGTCGCCAGCGGGCAGTGCTCAGGGTGCGTGTCGCTCCGAGATGTGGACGCGACGGCGGGCGCGGCCCTCGATGCCGAGCTTCATCCCAACATGGAGGGCTTCCGGAGGCAGTGGGTGTATGTCGACGCCGCCGCATACAACCCCTTGCTCCCAACTCCGGTGGCCCCCGCGGAGTCGAGCCCCGGTTGGGAGCACGCAAAGCTAGTCGACCTGTGGCTTGCGCGGGTTACGGCCAGGTTGGTCGACCTGAAGAAGGCGGGCGTGACTATGGCGATGGTGGTGAGGGAGTTCATCCGTCGGCGAATTGCTCCCCTCCAGCGCCATTCTCGCCCCATGTGGGCCTTTACCGGCCCCGACGATGCCATGAGGCTTCAGGTGCCTTCCCTTGCTTCCAGCGCGCTGCGCAAGGTGCTCTGCCTCCTGACCGGCGGAGAACCCGCCGCACTTCCTCTGGGAGGGCTCCCCTTGTACAATCATCCGAACGGGGGAGCCTTCGCCCAGAAGATGCCACGCTTTGACGAGTGGGGGATGCTTCACAAGGACCACGTGGGACCTCGCGACAACCCCCTTTTGGTGGCCCCAGCCCCTGGGGGCCCCGAGGTCAGCACCCCTCGCGCGACTGCGGAGGAGCGCCCTGAGCCGCACGTCCCCCAAGCATCCGCCTTGCCCCCTCCAAGAAGTGAAGGTGACGCCTTGCCCGGAGGCACGGCCGCCGCCCCTGCCACATGGTGCCGTGCGCCAGACGTCAGCCAGCCGTCCCCCGCCCCCCGCACACGCCGGAAGAGGAAGGATCCCGGGGGCCGCAACAGCCCGGCCCCGAGGGGCCCGAGGAAGAGGAAGTGGATCGCCACGGATGAGTAAGTGCTTGATTGCCCTTGATTTCCGCATGATGTGCACCTCTAAATCCTTGCTCCTCAGGCCCCCTCCGAACGAAGGAAAGAGCGCACTTCCGCCACCACCTCCCGAAGGCGCTGGGCCAGTAGCGGCCTCATGCCTCGTGAGCCACGTGACCGCGCGCGAGGAGGTACCCGTAGTCGGGCCCAAGCCATCCCTGGGGGGCCTCGGGCCCGAGTTTCCGTCGTCCCTCTTCAGGCGTGGCTTCCAGCTTGCGGGGAAAGGCCGAGGCCTCCCCTGGCGATCCTTCCCGGCGACCGGACGCCCCGGGCATCGGCGCCTTCTTCGAGTGAGGGGGCGAGTTTCCATGGGGCCCAGCCTCGAGCTGGAGGGCTGGACAATGGGCCCTCAGCCCCCGGATCCTTGCCGGAGATAGGTGGGCCTTCGCGTGCCTTCCTTGCCGACCGGGGGGCGGAGGAAAACCCCGGTCGAGCGCTGGAGCTCGCTTGCGGTCGCAGCGCCATTCGGCACGGCCTCCTTCAAGGCGCGGTGAGCGCGCTAGGCCGCCTCGAGGCTGAGCTCAATGACATCGACACATACCTTGAGGCGGAGCGCTTGCGCCTGGCACGCGAATGGCGCCGGCTCAAGGTCGCCATCAACGTCGGTCGTCTGTAACGCAAGCACGCTCGCGCAGAAGCCGAGGAATCCCTTGTCACGGCGAGGGAGGCCCGCGATCATGCCCTTGAGGAGGCCCGGGTCGCGGACTGCTGGCTCGAGGCTGCAGAGAAGCGCGGGAAAGAGCTTCAAGCTTCCAATGCCGCCCTCGGGCGACAAGTCCAGGCACGTAAGGCCGCGCTCGCCGCCTCGGCGGGCAGGCCGTCCACGGGCGAAGCGAGGATCGGCACACTTGAAGACACGCTGACGGTGAAGACACTGGAGCAAAGCCTGGAGCGCGAGTGGCTGGAGGTGATGGAACGCCAAGGACTCCCTCGCCTCCCGGGAGGCAATGATCCAAGGAGAGGTCGACGAGAGGGTGGCGGAGGTTCGCCGCGCCCTCACCAAGGACTACCGCGAGAAGATGAAGCTTCAGGAGTCCCATTTCTGCAAGTGGCGCGACGACCTGAATGATGAGGCTGACGACCTCAACAAGAAGTTAGCCACGACGGAGCGACGTGAGAAGGCCGCAATGGACGCCCAGTCCGCCGCCGAGGCCGAGCTATCTTTCCTCTACAAGCAGGGGGAGGATGTCACTTCTCTCGTGGAGAAGGCCTCGGACGAGGCGGACCGCGCCCGGGGGCTGCAGCACACGTGCTCCCAGATGTTCCAAACCCTTGAGGGGAGGGCCCACCGGGCCCTGAGCAGTATCTGCAACGAGAGCGTCTCCAGTCTGCTCGTTCCTGACGACGCCGGCTACCTTGGCTTCTTCACCAGGATTGTGGAGTGCCTCGAAGGGGGTGCAGAGAAGGTCTGCCAGCTCGTGGAAGATAAACGTCGTGACTTCCTCGCGTGGGCGTCTTCACGTGTCTTCAGCCACCTTCTTCGCTTCGACCCAAACTTCAACTTCGAAGCTGTGATAGCCCCCGTGCCCGAGGTGATTCAAGGTGCCCTTGAGGACTGGGTAGAGGATCACGTGGACGACTTGATCGCGGAGTTTTCCCCTGCTGAAGGCGAGGGCCAGCCTATGGCCGAGGGGTGTGGGTCTGACGGTGGAGGTTGCGACAGCAGCGGTGGCGACAACGCATCTCCCTAGGTTGTCTTTCTCCTGTTTACCTGTCAAGATTTTGAATATGACCCCGCGGGGATGTGAGAGTATTTTGGAAGAAACTCCTTTATGATGTATGAAGTAACGTTGTACTCCCTTGTGCCGCCTTTCCTTCGCTCGTCGTGGGCCCGCAGCCCCTGAGGAGGGGTGGGTCATTACCATCATACCGGGTCGCGACGCCCGGCTAGGGTCGGGAGGCGGAAGTTTCGATAGAGGCCTCGGGCCACGTGTGCCCGCTGGCTCGCTCGAGAGAGTTGCATGAGGACTCGAACGCCAAAGACTTGGCGAGGTGTGCGTGTGGGCAGGCCCGCGACTGTTGTGACCTGGGCCCCTGGGGGAGGCCCTCAACGCCGCTGGGGCTGGCTCAAACGTGCACACTGTGTCTAGCCTCCGCTCGCGGGGCGCGCGCGCGAGAGAGAATTGGCAGCTGCCCAACCTCTTAAAAAGAAAAGACAAGACTCAAGACTGGAAACGCTGCAAGGAGAAAAATTCCCACCCCTCTTTTCGAATAAAGACGCGAAACTTCAAACTTCATTCCAAAAAGTGGCAAATTCGCTTACAGAAGAGAGCAAAGAACAGCCGCGTCCGGCACCTAAGCTAGTCTTCCCCCCCAGCGCGGAGCATGGGGCTTCCACTAGGCGTGGGCATAGTCATTATAAGACCGTGTCGTCCGCCAGCGCGGAGCATGGGGCTTCCACTCGGGCGTGGGTGGGAGCCCCTCCGCGGCCTCGTACGACACTCCTCGGGGGGCTCCGGGCGTGTACAACCCACTCATTATTACGTGAGAGTGTCACAGGTAGAGCTTGGGGAGGCGTAGGGTGCTCCGTGCCTCCGGGGCGCGGACCCCATCCCCTGTCCCCGGGCGCGTGAGGGTGGGCCTAGGGCGCGGTTGGCCCTGAACGGGCCCTCCTGCGTTGCGGGAGCCCACAGGCGCCCTTTCTGGGGAGGACCCGCTTTTTGATGAGGTCCCTGGCTCCCAAGGGCCTGGAGGCGGCGGCCGCCGCCGTGGTAGCGCCGCGACTCCTTGCGGCGCGGACGGGGCCCGGCGCCGGACCCTCTCGCCAAGCGCGAGGTTGGTCCCTGGCACGGCACCCCGACGCGCCTTGCCGGGGTGTCCGGGCGCCCTGCACGGGCACTCCACCCTCCGTCTCCAGGCGGGGAGCGTCGGGCCTGGAGACATGGGCGAGTGCTCCACCCTCCGTCTCCAGGCGGGCAACGCCCGACCCGGAGACATGGGCGCCTGCTCGACCCTCCGTCTCCAGGCGGGCAACGCCCGGCCTGGAGACATGGGCGCCTGCTCCACCCTCCGTCTCCAGGCGGGCAACGCTTGACCTGGAGACATGGGCGCCTGCTCCACCCTCCGTCCCCAGGCGGGCAACGCCCGACCCGGAGACATGGGCGCCTGCTCCACCCTCCGTCTCGAGGCGGGCAATGCCCGGCCTAGAGACATGGGCACCTGCTCCACCCTCCGTCTCCAGGCGGGCAACACCCGGCCTGGAGACATGGGCGCATGCTCCACCCTCCGTCTCCAGGAGGGCAACGCCGGGCCCGGAAACATTGGCGCCTGCTCCACCCTTCGTCTCCAGGTGGGAAACGCCGGGCCCGGAGACATGGGCGCCTGCTTGTGATAGCCCCCAGCCTGAGGGCATGCCTCGCGAGGTTGCTCACGCCAGGCATCCTCACGAGGCTGGCTACGCCAGTTGTCCTCGCGAAGCTGCTCGCGCCAGCCCTGGCGGAGGCCGCCCGCAAGGTCGCGGCTATTCCACGGGATGTCGTCGTAGACGTGCGGCCCGCCGCCCACGTCGGGGGCAGCAGCCACATTGGGTGGTGCGGGGCGACGCTCGCCACGCATGGCTTGCGCCTCCCGAAGCTCCTCGATCGCGTTGGTGATGAACCCCCGTGAGCCTGGCGCCTCGCGCCGTGCTCCTTGCTTGTGGGGGCGCGCATCGATGCACGCCTCCAAGCGGTGCATGAGCGCCTCCCTCGTCACGCCGGTTAGGTCGGGAGCCCTCCAGGTGGAAGCCCCCGAGCCCGCCCCGGGGGAGAGCTCCGGGGCCTTGTCGGCGGCGTTGACGGGCTTGGTGACGCGACCCAGCCAGTCGTCGTAGCGATCGTTGGCGGGGCGGTAACGAAGCAGCTCACGCGTCACAAGCAGCGCAGTCCGCGCGTTCGCTAGCCTGCGGCGAGCGCGGGAGGATGACGCCGCGGCGGGAGCGAGGGACGGAGTAGCGACGCGACCATCGCGCCGCACGGTGGGCAGTAGCAACGAGTCCTGCTGCCTGTGAGCGGCTAGGCCGGTGGCGGCGTTAGCTGCAGGAGGGGCGGGGTGGCGCGGGACGCCGCGACCCACGGGCGCCGTCTGGGCGACGCAAGCAGCCCGGCGCTCAGCGCAAGCCCAACGAGCTTTGGCCATAGGAGCGACGAAGCGGAGACGAAGAAGCTGGAGGGAGGACCACGACACGCCCCTACCTAGCGCGCGAAATGTCGGATTCGGGGCTCCGCGGACCCAAGAAGGTTCGAATTCTGGGGCGTGTGCGAAGATCCCAACCAGCCCTAGCCTCAAGCTCGCCACCCCACAACCAAGCCTCGTTGAATGTGTGCGAGCGAACAAGAAGATGGACACAGAGATTTACCCAGGTTTGGGCCACCTTGCGGTGTAAAACCCTACTCCTGCTTTTGGTGGATTGGCCTCACGAGGAGGATGGGGATGAACTAGTACAGTGGGTGAGCAACCTCGCGAGGGCTCTGAAGTGAGGATGGATCGATCCCCTTCTACGGTGGAGGCTAGTCCCTATGTATAGTGGCCTTACTACTGGAATCAGGGATTTTGCCGTCAGCCGACTCTTTGCTGTCAGCAGGCGGACGGCAAAGAAAGTCATTGCCGTTTGCTGGCAGAAAGCTGACGGCAAAGGGTGAGCTGACGGCAAAGAATGAATTTGCCGTAGGCTGGTTCTTTGCCGTCAGCTAGCTGACGGCAAAGGGCCAGCAGGGCAGACGACAAAAAAATGGCCCACGGCAAAGGTAACCTGGCAGACGGCAAATGGCTAGCTGGGCCCATCGGGCCCTTGCGCCGCTTAGGTCAGTTCTTTGCCGTCTGCCAGCAGACGGCAAAGGCAGGCTGGCAGACGGCAAAGGCGACGCCCTAGTAACGGTCATCCCCCACCCCTCTGTCCTCTCCCTCTCTCCCTCCCTCACTCCCTCCCTCACTCATCGATCCCTCCCCTCCCTCTCCCCGCCGCCCCGCCGCCCCAACCCACCGGCTGCGCCGCCGCCCCGCCGCCCCTCGCCCCGCCACCCCCACCCACCCGCTGCCCCGACGCCCACCCCCGCCTCCCTCCCGCCCCTCGCCCCGCCACCCCCACCCACCCGCTGCCCCGACGCCCACCCCCGCCTCCCTCCCTCCCTCCCCGATGCCCACCGACTGCCGCCCCCCCACTGGCTGCCCCCCGCCCCGCCACCCCCACCGGCCGCCCCCCGCCCCGCCACCCCCACCGGCCGCCCCCGCCCGGCCACCCCCCGCCCCGCCACCCCCACCCACCCGCCGCCACCACCCACCAGCCGCCCCGCCGCCCCCACCCACCGGACGCCCCGCCGCCCCCGTGCCCCCGCGCACCACCGCCCTGCCGCCCCGGCACCCCAGACGCCCCCGCCGGTGAGCTCTCTGTGCCTCCTCCCTTCCCCCCACTTCCGCATTTTTTCATTTTTTTTCATTTTTTAGATTAGAAATTAGCTAGCTAGCTACTGTTAGAAGTAGAAAAGAAGAAGGAAAAAGGACAAATGAAAAGAAGAAGAAGAAGTAGAAGAGGAGGAGGAGGAGATGAAAAGGAAAAACAGAAGAAGAGGAGAAAGTAGAAGAAAAAGAGGAGAAGAAGAAGAGGAGATGAAAAGAAGAAGAAGAAGAGAAGAAGAAGAAGAAGAAGAGAAGAAAAGGAAGAAGAAGAGGAGAAGAAGAAGAAATAGAGGAGAAAAAGATGAAAATAGAAGTGGAAAAGTAGTCATACATAGAGAGATTTTTCTATCGGGATTGAATATTCCTTTTGATCGTGTGGATCTAAATGTGCAGTTTTTCGTCGCTTGAAGGGTCTGGTGTTCGACGGCCTCCCCGTGCGACTACGTCCCCTACACGTTCTAGTGGTGAGCACTACTGTCATCTCCTCCCCGCCCCTCCCCTATTTTCTCTGTTCTTGTTGTCATGCCGTTGTCACTTAATTTTATTTTCATGTCAAGTTTCGTAACCTATGCGTCTCCCGTTCGAAAGGACGACATCTATAAATATGCATGTCTTTGCATATTTATAACTGCCGTCCTTTCGAATTGTCCAACGTTATCCATGGACAGCCCGAGTATGCGTAGATTGGGTTCGTTTTCCCGTATGCTCTGCTCCGGATCCTATGCAGAATTTTGTCAGTGCCTCCCTGTTGTTCTCCGGGTACACATCCTCTCTGCTTATTGCCGAGACGTGTATCAGGAGAACAGCGGGGAGGTGCTGTCGAAATTCTGCGTCGGATCCGGAGCAGTGCATGGGAAAACGAACCCAATCTACACAAACTCGGGTGGGATTAGGACCTATCACTACTAGGAAAAGGGCTATAGATGATATGGCCACTAATGGCGCACCAGACACTTGGTGCGCCACTACTATATAGTAATGGCGCACCATGAGTTGGTGCGCCATTAGTGTGGTAGACACTAATGGCGCACCGGACCCACGGTGCGCCATTAGTAACAAATGTTTTTTTTAATTTTCCAAAAATACTAATGGCGCACCATGGCAGAGTGCGCCATTACTAGTTTAACTAGTAATGGCGCACCTCCAACACAGTGCGCCACTACTATATATCTACTATATATATATATAATTTTTTTTTTACAAAACTACTAATGGCGCACCTCAAGCTGGTGCGCCATTAGTAACCAGGGTTACTAATGGCGCATTTGTTGGTGGTGCGCCATTAGTAACCGCCTTTTCAGTTTTACCTAGTTTTCACCAAATGCACCCCCCCCCCCCCCCCGTGGACCGCCTTTTCAGTTTTAAAAAAAATAAAAGAAAATGATAGAAATGTCAAAAAGATAAAAAATAATAAGATTCCCATATGATTTGTGGTCTAGTTGTTAGCAAAATTTACAAACATGACTTTCGACTTTTTTTGCAAAATCTCTCGAGAATTTGTAAAATGGGCATAACTTTTGCATACGAACTCCGATGAAAAATTTTTTATATGAAAAATCATCTACTCGAAAAGTTCTATCCGAATTCAATTGGGGGAACCCCGTTGAAGATTTTTAGAATCCTCAAAAACCTAACAGAAAAAAAGTTACGGGGCTTTCAAGATCTGGAGGCAAAAAAATTCAAAAAAATATCAAACTTAGTAATGGCGCACGGTTTGCTAGGTGCGCCATTACTATCTTCCCGCCTTCCAAATTCAAAATAAGTAAAAAAAATAAAAAAAAAGTTAGTAATGGCGCACCAGCCCACGGTGCGCCATTACTATCTTCCCGCCTTCCAAATTCAAAACAAATCAAAAAAATAAAAAAAAGTTAGTAATGGCGCACCAGCCCACGGTGCGCCATTACTATGCCGTATATATAGGGCTGGCCGGCCTCTCTCCTCCTCTCTTCTTCATTTTTCTCCTCCACTCCACCTCCTCCTCTCCCCCACTCCATCTCCTCCACCATACTCCCCTCCTCCTCTCCGGCTGCCTCCTCTCCGGCGACCTCCTCCTCTTCGGTGACCTCCTCCCACTCCTCTCCGGCGACCTCCTCCTCCTCTCCGGCGACCTACCATTCCTCTCCGGCGATGTAGGTGAGCTCCTCTCCGGTGACCTTCTCCTCCTCCCTCCTCTCCTCTCCTCCCCTCACGGTTTCTCCTCCTCTCCGGTGAGCTCCTCCTCCCTCCTCTCCTCCACACGGTCTCTCCTTCCTCCTCTCCGGCGAAATGCTCTCCGGCGAACTCCTCTCCGGTGAACTCCTCTCCGGCGAGCTCCTCTCCGGCCACACGTGGAGCTCGGCAAAAAGAACGTACAAGATCCAAAAATGAGAACGAAATTTGAAAAAATATCGAGCAAAAACTAGGCAAAAAAAGAGCAAAAAAAACGAGCAAAAAAATCACGATCCAGATCCAGATTCAAAATTCAAAATAGTAATGGCGCACCGTGGAGGTTAGAATATGCGCCATTACTATTTTCCCGCCTTCCAAATTCAAAAAAAAAAATGGGTAAATATGGCCCCCTGGGAGGCATACTAATGGCGCACCGTGGGATATACTAATGGCGCACTGCGTGGTGCGCCATTAGTATACCAGATACTAATGGCGCACCCGTGGTGCGCCATTAGTAAAAAATTCTAATGGCGTGATGCTAGTGGCGCACCTGTAGTGCGCCATTAGTAGCCAAAACAGGTGCGCCACTAGCAGGCCTTTTCCTAGTAGTGTATCTTAACCTATTAGCGTGTAGGTTGCATGGACGTAATAAAACAGACAAACTTGATTAACTGATGAATATACATGCTGAAATATATATATATATATTTCTTGTGTGTCCAGTAGCTAGGCAAGATGACTGATCGTGCGTGGATGTACACCGGTCACACCAGTCAGAAAGACATGACCAAAGAATGGTTAATAAATACCAAGGGGTTTGTGAGAGCCGCATTTGCAAATGGCCAGGAAAAAACATGGTGTCCCTGTCTCCGGTGCGACAACTATAAAAGGCAGACAGAGGGTGAAATGGTTAAACACCTACAGAAGTGGGGTTTTAGGCCTAATTATACGGTGTGGACTTTTCATGGTGAGTCTGCCCAACGTGCCAGAGCTGAGGTGGTTCGTCATCGCACCGACGAGCATGGTACCGGGATCGAAGACATGGTGCAAGACTTTGATGATGCTAGGGATTCGGACGATGAGATGGAGGAATCTGCAAAGGCCTTCTATGAAATGTTGGAGTCTTCAAAACGTCCTCTCCACGAGCACACTGAGCTTTGTCAGCTGGATGCCATCGCGCAAGTAATGGCTCTGAAGGCTCAGTTCAACCTGGGCAGAGAATGCTACCACGCGATGATGACAATATTTGGACGCTTTCTACCCAAAGGCCATGTATTGCCTGCAAACCTGTACCAGTCGGACAAAATCCTACGCGCACTTAATATGCCCTATGAGAAGATAGATGCCTATGAGAATGGATGTGCCTTATATAGGCTTGAGTATGCGGGCTTGAACTATTGTCCCATTTGCAAGTCTTCCAGGTATGTTGTGGTAGACAACGGTATGGGTGAGAAGAGTCAGACCAATATCCCAGTTAATGTTCTTCGGTATATGCCAATCATACCAAGACTTCAATGTCTTTTCATGGTCGAAGAGACGGCCAGACAGATGACGTGGCATAAATTGGGCAAAAGAACCGAACTAGATGCAGATGGGAATCAGATGTTGGTACACACTTCAGACGCTTGTGCGTGGAAGCACTTCGATGCATTACATAACGATAAAGCGGTAGATCCAAGGCATTCTCGAGTCGCCATAAGCACGGATGGGTTCAATGTGTTTGGTATGACGGCAACCCAATACAGTTGTTGGCCTGTATTTGTCATTCCACTCAATCTCCCCCCCGGAGAGATTATGAAAAGAAAGAACATTTTCTTGACGTTGATAATTCCAGGGCCCAACTATCCGGGGAAGAATATGAATGTGTACATGCAGCCGCTTAAGGATGAATTGCAACAAGCTTGGGATAATGGGATCAAGACATACGACGCCGCTACCAAAAAAACCTTCAAAATGCATGTGTGGTACATGTACTCGACGCATGACTTGCTGGCGTATGCCCTATTCGTTGGGTTGTGTGTGCATGGAAGGTTCCTGTGCCCCACATGCAAGGCAGCTCTTCAGTTCCGTTGGCTGCAGGCGGGTCGCAAGTATTCTTGCTTCGACATGCATAGACAGTTCCTGGATCCTCGCCATAAGTTCAGAAAAGACAAGAAGAATTTCATCAAAGGTAGAGTTGTCAAAAACTCTGCACCACCCGCGTTGACAGGCCAACAGCTCCTGGATCAGTTAAACGCTCTCGAGCCGGATCCAAAACGTCCTGGGTATTTCAAAGGGTATATGATGATACACTTAAATTATATACATTTTATTATTCATGTCGGTATTCAATTTTATGTTGTACTAATTTCGTTTACTATTTGTCATGGCAGTTGTTGAAAGATGGTGGGAAAGGGTCGAGAGCACTCCGCGGCTCCTTCGTCGGAGGGTGGTGGGATGGGTACTTCCATTCCTGCTGACTCTCTCCGGAGAGCGTTGCTCTCTAGTCTGCATACACCGGTGGCCGCTTCTTCGTCGACCCCCGTGAGAGGAGGTCGGGGGAAGAAGAGAGGTGGTAGAGGTGGGAGAGGAGGGAGAGGAGGTCGCGGCAAAGGTAGGGTGGCTGCTACGCCTTCCTCGCCGCCACCCCCAGCTGATTCACCCGAGCACAGGACTGCTAGGGTGGACCCGTCTGAGGACGAGGCTACGCGGACTCCGGTCCACGAGCCTCGGGTCGATGAGCCTTCGACCTACATGACTCCTGTCCTAGAGGCTTCGTCCCACGAGACTCCGGAGCAGAGTAGGGATGAGGGCACGTCCCGGCAGACCCCATGGGAGACCTGGCCGGAGGAGCCTAGTGGCCATGCTGATGGTGGCGGGGATCGTTTTTCTGATAGCGACGAGGAGCTGCCTGAGGGCACCACCGTCTACCAGCGTGGTGTGACACGGCTCCCGCCCGTGCCGGCGACCCGCGAGCTGAGGTGGTTGATTAGGCCTGATGGGGAGAGGTAAGTGCATGTACTCTTTTTTAACCTTTTGCCTTCACGTTTTTTCAAATATCTAATGTGTTGGCTTTGTCATACTGCAGGGGTTGGCATCATCCCAAGGATGCCCGCAGGCCCAACAGCATCCTTGGTGTCCTTGTCAGGCAAAACTTCCCGGGGTTTGTCACGTTGCCCGGTGAGGGTCAGGTTCGAGAGTTAGGACTGACCTGGGTGGGAGCACTACTTGGCTGCACCGGCCCCGCCTGAGGAGAGGATCGACGGTGTTTTGTGCCACACGAGGGCGGAGATGGTGATCAGGCATTTTTGGGTAATTTCTCCTTTACACAATTAAAAATCAACAATAGCTAGTTATTGTACCAATAAGTGTTGTGTCGTTTGATTGCAGACCTTCTACAGGTGTGAGGAGGGATACGAGGAGGCCGCGGCAAAGGTTATCGATCAGCAATGCAAGCGCCTACTGCAAAACTTTCGACACGAGGCTCGGGTGCAGGCTGTTCGAGACTACTACGCCTCGCGGCGTATTAGGAAGGAGAAGTCGATGTGCCGCGGAAAGAAGATGGAGAAGGAGCATTACATGAAGGTAATTACGTATTCTTAAGGCCTTAATTGTACTTAGTTTCCTTCATTTGATTTCTACGCGTAGCGCTTAAATATCTCTTTATTAACTTAGGTGCCCCCGAGATGGTGTGCGGATATGATGGATTGTTGGGAGGCGTTGGTGGATGAGTGGTGCTCAGAACAATGGCTATCCGTCCACAACAATGACAAGGACCGGCGTAACAAAATGGTTGGTGTGCCACACCATCAAGGGAGCACCAACTTAAATCAGTTTGGTCTGAACTGGGTATGTGGTTAGCTTCATGATTCATGCAATTCATTCTTGATTCTAGCTTGAGCCCTTTACTAATACTTTGTTCCTCTCTCTCTCTTTTAGGCGCATCACAATAAAACGGAGGTGCCACAGATGTACGACCTCTATGCGATGGCCCATACTGCCTCGTACAAGAAGGTCAAGGCATTCTCTGAGTCTGACCTCGATGATCCCTTGAAGTTCAGCAACATCTCCTCCCACAACAAGCTCGTGAGGTACAGAGATGAGGGGAAGGCGAGGAAAGGGGAGGACTTTAACCCGAGCCAGGAGCCTATTGATCCAGAGCTGGTGATGATAGCTGGCGGCGGGAGGCCCCATGGCTCGATTGCCATTGGAGATGGCCTTATACGTTGTGCTAGCAACCTCCGGGAGATCAAGGCGCGCCAAACGAGCTCCTGTCCTGAGATAAGGCCTCGTCCACGGCCAGTGGAGCTCGCCATCGAGGTTAGTTATACGGACTCAGATATCTTTCCTCATTACGTTGTGTGTGTGAACAAAGATGATTACAATGCTAACGAGGAGTTGTGTTGCAGGCTGCTATTCTGAAAGAGAGAGAGGCAACACAGGCGCTTATGGCGGCGAAGGAGAAGGATATGGAGGAGAGGACGGCAAGGTTGTTGGAGGAGGAGAGGGCACGGTCCGATGCGTCTTACCAGGCCATCGACGAGCTCTTCGTGGTAAGATTCTTCTTCATATTTGTCAAATCTTGCATTTAATGTTCCTTTCATTAATAATGAATATCGTTGACTTGTGAAAACCAAATGTGGAGACTATGTGCGAGAAGACCGGCCAGGCCGCTCCATCGATGCCAGTCATTACCACGGCTGCAACGGTGAGTTTCATTTCAATGCAATGATCTTTTCAGTGTCATCATGCTAACGAGACATTGCAAATCATCTTTGGTGCAGCTTAACTCCGGAGTCGCATCGCACGACCCTTCTCTAGGGCAGCCTTCTCCAGGTGAAACCGGTCCGAGCAACCGCGGTGCCTCTCCTCCGTGATGACGAGGACGGTAAGCCCCAAACTTAGCTCGTTTTCTCAAAGAAAGACAAACTTAGCACTTAGACAAACTTAGCTCCTTCCGAAATATTAGTGTTAGGGGAAACGACCATCACCAACTGTCGAAATATTAGTGTTAGGTACTGTCCACCAACATACACCACCATATAAGTGTGAGTGAGTGCGCACCATACACACCATGAGGCAAACCTCGAAAGACCTATCCTTCTTCCAATTTTGCCCGAATGACACAAATAAGCAATAAGAAGAAGAAAACAAGAGGAGAAAGATAGAGAGAAGAAAACCGCTTCTTCATCTTCTTCTTCTTATTCTAGTCTTCTTCATCTAACTTTCGTATTTTCCATTTTGCAGATTAGAGTCACTTCACGGAAGCTTGCATTGATGGAGTGCTTGTGATTTTGTATCGATGAACAATGTTAAACTTGCTACATATGTGAAACTTGTTACTATTGTAATATGGTGAACAATGTGACATTTGTTTTGGTATGTTTGTTAGATACTTGTGCTTGTGCTTGTTGTTGGATGATCATCAGTAGGGTTATTGTGAAATATATACATATATAGCATATTTTGCCTGTGAAAATTGTTGGATATAAGAAAAAACAGAAAAAACTGGGGCAATATTGCCACTTTGCCGACGGCCACCGTCGGCATAGTTTCTTTGCCGTCTGGCACCGACGGCAACGGTGACACGTGGCACTCACCTGTGCACCCTAGGAGTGCCAGGCCTGCTATTTGGTACATTTGCCGTCCGGGGGCGGACGGCAAAGAAACTATGCCGACGGTGGCCGTCGGCAAAGTGGCAATGTTGCCCCAGTTTTTTCTGCGGCCGGGGGCGGACGGCAAAGAAACTATGCCGACGGTGGCCGTCGGCAAAGTGGCAATATTGTCCCAGTTTTTTCTACGGACGGCAAATGAGGAGCGGACGGCAAAGGAGAGGTTGGCAGACGGCAAAGGCTCCGTTAGCCACTAACGGGGTTAACTCAAGTTTACGCCGTCCAGTCGCTTTGCCATCTGCTGCCTGACGGCAAAAACACTTTGCCGTCCGCAGTATAAAGGCAGACGGCAAAGCCCTCCTTTACTGGGGTTCTCAGTGCCGGAAATTTGGCCGTCTGCTGCCGGACGGCAAAGGCTTTGCCGTCGGTGGTCCTACCCTTTGCCGTCCGCTATGGCAGACGGCAAAGTACCTGATTCCAGTAGTGCCTTGGTCCTCTTCCCTTATCGCAGAGGCAGGAAGGGATCCCACAACAACCAATTTTGAAAGGGGACAAGAAGTACATCTTATCCTGACTAAAGGTGGTCTTCGCCTGCAAAGCTTCTGAGTGTGACGCAGAGGTGGGCTTGGCGATGACATCCGTCCTGCCGAGCCCGTGGTCTTGGTCTTGTTGCACGGGAATGGAAACCTTTGGGGGATTCCTTGGGAACCCGCGTATGTCCTTGCCTCCTTAGCACGAAAGAGGAAACTGTCCCCTCTGCGCTTGCTGGCGCCCGCCTGGCGTTGGTCGTCATGGCTCACGTCATCGCAGCCTCATGAGGCCGGGTACCTGCATAGGAATCTCCGCTCCTCGGGAGGCAGCCTTGGGAGGCTACTTCCCTGGAGGCCTTGGCATTGTTCGCCTCGCGAGGCCGGGGCCCTCGCGAGGGTCTTGTCTTGGGGGGTTTGCTGCCAGGTCGTACTGGGCCATCTAGGTGGGCCACGCGCTGGGCCGCAGGCAGGCAGGTCTGGGTACCCCCGATCCCAGAACGTCGACAGCGTTGGCGGGAAATGGCGTGCCACCAACAAGATTTGTGGCTAGCCATTTCTCCACTAGTGATTATGTTTTGCATGTCACATGAATTTGGTCAAGCTTAACATGAAAAACAAAAAATTTAACTAATGCCTAAATAAGCACAAGGAGGAAGGCAGTCTTATACATCACTCATGCAAGAAATGACCGTGATGAGTCATCTTCAGAGTGACAACGCGACAATGCTATTCCAAGCTTCACTTCGATGTTACAACGAGGCACATTATCATAGGTACCCAATACTTTGAAAACAAAACTTACATATAGAAAAAAAATGATTTCCTTAGAACTTTTGGAAACACGGAATGACAATCGAAAAATAGCCATTTTCAACAGGACCATTGGATGCCACGACTATCGACAAGTGAACACTTACAAGAAAAAGTACCTCACATTTCAGAAGAAAACAACATGAATAATCAATGGGAACAATATTTTGTACCTAAAGTAGATTTGAATTAGATCTGATTAAGATCAATCTGAAGCAGATGAAGATATTGATGAATCTGAAACTGGTGGCAATGAAATTGGTGTAAAGGAAGAGTTCTTGCAACACAATTCAATAGCTGACGATCACATGCACATAGAATATGCTGATTTAGAACTGCAACAAATAGAGCTGAGTTGGAACAATTATAATTCACTTAGAGAGCAAGAAAAATCTTATGGCAAGTACTCATACTGAAGATATTTCATGCAACAAACAACAGGCATTGCAAGGTCCTAATTATGCAGAAATAATAGATACTTATGACACAAGTGAAAGTGATAAACCAAATTCTGAAAAAGAGGAAAAGAGGCACATGATATTGCTCATACAGAGAATATTAATGAACGAGTCATCACTACTGTGGTATGACAAACTTTGACAAAGAGGAAGAAGGTGAAGATGATTCAGAAAATATCAACAAGGATATCACAACTGAAGTAAATGACAAGAATAATTTGCAAGGAATAATATGTCACGAGGATATAGACATATTCATGGAGAACGAAAGTATATGGAAGGAATTGAACTAAGCCAAGAAGATGAGAGCAACCGTACGCCAACAGTAGACATGACATTTGAAATTGATGTTCTTCACACAAGTTTTAGAATGGGTATGCAACAATTATAGGGTTCTCAGTACAGAAAGTTGGGAACTGTCACTGCAGAAAAAAGAGGATGATAACAAAATGACAAGGTTCACAATGAAGTGCAACAGTTCTGGCAAGCCCAGAAACAGGAGAAAACCAATTGCTGCAGGGAGAAAAGAAGAAAGTACAAATTGACTAAGAATGCACCTACTAAAGTGAATATGACAGACAGAAGAAGGAATTGGACCATCAAAACAGGGTGTCAAGCTCAGATGGTGATTACCTGGAAAGTTGATCACTTGCTAGTAACAAGGCTGAGAGTCGAGCACAATCATGAGCTTTATTCACCCTGCGAAGTAAGGCTCCTATTGTCACACACATACATGAGCGAACAAGAGAAAGATTTAATTAATACATGCAAAAGGGTCAACATACCAACGAGAAAAATTATGGCAATAATGGCATTCTTACGAGGAAGAGCCATACCATCATTGGCAAAGCAAATTAGCAACATGGCCACAAAAATGAGGAGACAATATGGATTGAATGATATTATCCAGGTTGTTTCATTATTTTGAACAGAAAAAGTCGAACAATCCCTTGTTCTTCTACTCATTCAAAACAGACCTAGAAAAGAATGTCATGCATATGTTTTGGTCAGATGGGACTAGAATGTGGGAATATGATCATTATGGTGACATTTTGAGCTTCGACACAACTTACAAAACTAGTAAATATGATCTGAGGTTTGCGCCATTTGTTGGAATAAATGGACATGGAGACAACCACCTGTTTGCATGTGGTTTGATTCAAGACGAAAACCAGGTAACATTTGAGTGGTTATTCAAAACATTTTTAAGTGCATGTGAGGGAAGCTCGAGAATAAGTGATAACAGATCAAGATGTCTCTATGAAGAATGCAGTTCCTAACTATTTTCCAAATTGCAATTGCAGAAATTGCTTATTCCACATACTGACAAGGGCTTAGAAAAAAGCTAGGCGAACTTTTGGAACAAATGAGCACTTGAAAGCACATTTTCATGACATAATCCTAAACTAAGAGACCAATGAGGAGTTTGAGCAGCTGTAGCCACAAATGATTGAACAACACAATGTAGAACATATCACATACTTCCGAATTATGTGGAGAAAATAGAAGGAGATTCATATCTATATACTTCAAGAACCACTTCTATCCATTCAACCTGACTACAACAAGAAGCGAAGGAACAAACGTTGTTTTCAAGGAAAATGTGGGCTCAAGTTACAGTGTTATAACTTTCATGACATAATTTCAAAGTATTGAACAAAAAAGAAAAGAAAACAATTCGACAATAAGAAGAACTTCACCAACAATGGGGAGTGACCGGACATTGGAAAAGCAGGCGACATAATTATATAACAGGAGCATTTTCTACAAGTTTCAGCAAGAGCTAATGAATGCCACAAAATTGCGTATGATGGAAGTGGAAAAGAACAGGTAACATGAGGTATCCGAATCACCAACTGAAGCATTCTGTGAATACAATCCTAGAACATTCATAGTCATGGTTGACAGAGGGTATGTGTAGGATCCGAAGTATGTCTAGAGGGGGGGGGGATTAGACTACTTGACCGATTAAAAATCTAACTTTTTCCCAATTTTAAAAGTTGGCAGGTTTTAGCAATTGTAGCAAGTCAAATACACCCTACACATGCAAGTCCAAGAGTATAGCAGCGGAAAGTAAAGACATGCACATGAAAGTAAAGGTAGGGAGAGGAGAATCAAACGCAACTGACACTAGTGCAGAAAAGCCTAGCTATGGCATGGCAAAAATGGCCTTGCTGGCGTAGACACCCGACGCCACCAATATGGCGCCACCGTTAAAAAATAGTGGTGGCGTTGGAGCCTACGACAGCAGTATTTCATATACCTATGGCGTTGGTTTATTTCCACGGCGGCAATATCATACATATCTACGGTGTGCTAACTTTCCCAACGCCGGACACTGGAGAGATCATTACGGGCGTCTCGACTGTTTCGAACGCCAGCACTAAATGACCAAACCCAACAAAACAAACGCTGCCACCGCATCGAAAAACGCTTTAGCGGCAGCACAATTTTGTATCAGTATATACATAATGACGTTTGCGTCCCACATTGATTCCTATAAGAAATGAAAACACGTATAACATAATTTATATTATGGTACACATCATTTATATATATGCATACATTAACCATCGTCGTAACTACTAGTACGGTACTCCTCTCCTTTAGGATCAATATTTAAGAAGAGGGAAACCCCTGCATCTCCATGGTGGAGCATAGAGATCCATCGATCTCCAATCTTCAAGTTGCGATCACTCGGTAGTTGCCTCCATTCTTTTATTTCGAGTTGTCCATCTGGTGGTCATCCATCACCGGAGGCACAACACATCTTGGGAGCTTCTGTCCTTGAATAAAATAGTAACATAGTAAGCAATGTAGTAATCATCTTTCATCTTGAGGCATATAATTGTCATATAAACCACACCGTTAGCAACAGTTTGTGTGATCTACCTCATTATAGATTGTACATTTGGAATTGAAAGCATCTTTCCTCTTGAGGCATTGTAGCGTGATGGAGAAGCATTTATTGTTGTCAAGGTGAGGATCGTCGCACATACCCCTTTGTCGGAATAGTACTTGCATTCTTCCATTTTGTGATGCATTCATAAAATAAAAATCAATGGAAAAAATGGACATGAACGTAGGTAAAAACTGGACATATTGAGTGCCAGAAATTTTGATGAAACAGAAATGAATCCACGTTTGGCCAAAACATTGGCAATTCTCTCGACATTTCCCTACAAAAAGAAACATAGCGCGAGACAATTGGCAAGAACACATGATGCAACATATAACATATTTCATCAATTCGCATTTCATCAAATGGTTAGAGAAAGTTTTTTACCGTCCGGATCGAGTGGGGGTTGGCTGTCAGGAGGGTGCGGTGGGGGCGCCCGTGAAGACTGCGCGATGGGGTGGTGGTGCGTGGCAGACGGGGCGACCGGACAGGACGACGGAGGAAGAGAGTGTCCAGACAGGACAACAGAGGGATAGAGTGGCCGGACAGGACAAACGCGGAGGTAGAGAGTGACCGGACAGGACGACGGAGGAAGAGGCTCTTGAATGAGCGGGTGGGCCAGGGGAAGGGCTGGGCAGCGCGGCGGCATGTCTGGCGCAGGGTGCGGGCGTGGCTAGGTGGGGGAACGGCGGAGAACAGTGTCCGGTGGCAGGGGAAGAATGGGGAATCTAAGTTGCTCTCACAATAGTAGTGTAGCTAAAAGTGCCGGTTAGTCATTAGTGCTGGCGCCAATGACGTTGCCAACGCCAGTAGTAATTGGTGTTTTGTTAGCTAGGGCTATTCTAATACTAGAGAAATGGCAGGTGAAAATGCATACATGAATGTGGATGAGAGTATATAATAATGCAAATTAGGAGGTACACACAAATGAAGTACACAAATATCGTGCGAAGTATTACGCAATGAAAAGTACACAAAAGTGTAGTACACGAATAATGAAGCACACAAATTAATCAAGTAGTACGACGTCATTTGACAATTCTCTCAATGACGGTTTAGGTCTTTTTAATCTTGCTTGAATACTTCCGTCCCGCGTTATGACTCTTTCGTAAGAAGGGACGTCCTGTCTCAGGCAATGTAGTTCTGCTCCTTCTGGTGGTGTAATTTTCATCATCATCATTGTTCTCCTCTTCTTTTGGGTCGACGCCAAACTGATCATAGTCATCCTCGTTGGCCAGTCCATTCATCCCGACGATGGATCTCTTGGATCTCCTGACGACAACATGACTTGGCTTTGTCAGGTCAGTTATGTAGAAGCATTGTGACACGTCCTTAGCGAATACCTAAGGCTCATATTTGGCGGTAATTCCTTTGACACCCTTTGCACCAGCAGCTTGTGCTTCGGGCAGGGACATGGTAATGGCACCACGTTCTTCCTTCTCGACATTCTTCGCCCATCTGACCCAGAACAGTGGCACCATGTGATCTTCAGCATACTCAAGTTCCCATATCTCTTCGATCCTTCCATAGTATCTGTTAGTTTCATTCTCGGTGGAGGCAATTATCATGACATCTGAGTTCTCGTCATCAGAGTTTTTGTCCTTTGCCTCAGTATAGAATGTGTATCCATTGATATCATATGATTGGTAGGTGGCGATGGGTGCATGCGGGGCCTACCGCTAATGCATAGATGAGATTTGCATTGGCAATACCTGTTGGCAGTGGTTTCTCTCGAATTCTCTCTTTTAACCAGGCTGCGAATTTGGAGTTGTTCTCTCTAATGATCAGGGATTTGGTCCTCTGCCTCCCTGCCATTGCATGCTCTCTCTTTAAGGTGTCCTTGTGTGTCTGCTGCCAAGGAGTGATTATATCTGCTTGTTGTAACACCACTGTGTGCGCTCTGTCGAAGTCGTCTCGGCGGTTCTGTATATTCGCATTTAAATCACGCTTCAATTGTGAGTGACCTACTCCATCAAGCCCATCGGCATGCTTCCTCGTGGGAAAACCAAGAGATTGATCATCATCTATATAATTATTGCAGAATGATATGCACTCTTCGGTCAGATAGGCATGGACGATGCTTCCATCCGGACGGGCCCTGTTACAAACGTAACCCTTCACAGTTCCATTCATCCTTCCAAACGGGAACATGGTATGCAAGAATGTCGGTCCAAGGTCTTTAACCTCAGAAACAACATGAACTAGGAGATGCACCATCACATCAAAGAATGACGGGGGGGGGGGGGGGATATATCTAAAGCTCACATAGTATTGTGATGATCTCCTCTTGTAGTCTAGTGAGATGTCGCACACTAATCGACTTTCGAGAGAGAACGTCAAAAATGTTGTAGAAGTCAAGAAGTGTTTGCGAACATGATCATCCATTATCCCTTTAAGGGCTACCGGAAGTAATTGTGTCATCATCACATGACAATCATGGGACTTCATGTTGCTCAACCTTTGCTTTTGTGTATCAAGACATCTGCGTATGAGCCCCGAGTAACCAGAAGGAACTTTGATGCCATCAAGGAAATTGAAAAGTTGATGAAGCTCATCGTCGTCAAGCGTGAAGCAAGCTGGGGGGCACTAATCTTCTTTGGTTTTTGACATGGTTTTGCCCTTCATTGTCTCGTCGGCTATGGCGATGTTTTTGCCCTTGGCCGTCTCCTTGGTTCTTTTAAGGGATGCGGGTTGGAGCTCTTCCCTAATACCTATGTCTTTCAAGTCTTGTCTTGTCCTCGTACCATCTTTACTTTTTTCTGGCATATCAAATAGTGTGCCAAGCAAACTATCACATATATTTTTTGGGATATGCATCATATCAAGAGAATGCGGCGAACCGAGTAGTTCCCAATACTTCATGCCCCAGAAAACAGACTTTCTTTTCCATAGTTTTAGCAGCTTTTTCTCAGCCTTCTTTTTCTTGCTTTCTTGGCTTCGGGCAATATGTCCAATTCTTTAACATCTCATGGATTTCTTCTCCACTCCTCTTTCGTGGTGGCCCTCGGGCCTCATCCTTGTTGTCGAACAGGTCGCCACGACTTCTCCACTCATCATCTTTGTCAAGCCACCTTCGATGGCCCATGAACACTCTTTTGCAACCGCCCTTTTTTGATAGCTAGAGAAAAGATGTGTCATCCATACATTTAACACATCCGCAATGTCCATGACACACTTGTCCGGAAATATATCCGTAACCTAGATAGTCATAAACAGTCGTCAGCAATGCTGCTCTCATTGGAAAATAGTTTCCAGTGCTGGCGTCCCACGTTTTGACCCCTTCATCCTTCCATAATATGTCTAACTCCTCCTTCAATAGCTCAAGATATGTGTATTATCGTTGCCTGGTTGGAGCGGTCCTTGAATGAGCATTACCATGTGTATGTACTTTTGTTTCATGCAGAGCCAAGGCGGGATGTTGTACATCCAAACAAATACGGGCCATGTACTATGTGTGCTACTCTGCTTGCCAAATGGATTTAGTCCATCGCTACTGACACCCAACCTGGGGTTTCTTGGTTCTGTTGTGAATTCTGGTTTAATGCAGTCGAGTGCTTTCCACTGACAACCATCTGCAATACGTCTCAGAATGCCATCATTTTTGTATTTCCTGGTCTTGTTCCAAGTCATGTTCTTTGCTTCCTTCGCGTCAGCGAAATAACGCTGCAGGCGTGGAATCAACGGAAGGTACCATACAACCTTTCGAGGATCCTTCTTTCCAGGCTTGTATCGGGGTTCCTTGCAAGTTGGATACTCTGTTTTGTGCTCATGCTCGTTACGATATAAGATGCAATAATTTATGCATGCATGATATCTTACATGCGGCAAATCAAGAGGGCACACGATCTTTTTCGCCTCATCAACACTCTTAGGCAAAAAATTCCCCTCGGGAAAAATTGTATGTAAATATTCCAATGTAGCATCCACACTTGCATCTGTGCTCTTGAATCTTTCCTTGATGTCTAGAAGTTTGAGCGTGACGTGCAAGCGGGTGTGCTCAGGATTTCAACCTTCATAGAGTGGACCATTCGCGTCTAACTACAATTTCGCCAACTTGAGAGCCTCCTTAATAGCAGCTCTCTCATTTGTCGTCTTCTTCTCAAGCAGTTCTTTAACGTGGGGATCCTGTAGCATTTCAGCCAACGACATATCCTGGCTGACATGGTCCTCTTCATGTTCGGGTGGCGCTTCATCATTTCCTCCTCCAGGCGCATATTCATTATTGTTTCCTCCTTCTGGCGGCCCTGCTAATTCATCATCAAAAGGGTTCTCCGCTTCCATATTCGCCGCTCTGTCGTCGTCATCACGTACATCATCATTCTCCTCACCATGCTTTGTCCATCGTGTATAACCTTCAACGAAACCATGACGAAGCAAGTGCACGAGGACGCTACCATCAAACGGGTTATGGAAAATTCCATTTTTGCAGGCCTTACATGGACATAATATATGTGTTTCACACTTTTGTATCATATTCGTCACCGCAAAATTGAGAAAGGCCTTCACACTTCAATCCATATTGAATCTTTTGATAGATCAAAGTAGCATGTAAAGGGAAATACAAAAAGAATTACATATATATTAACAACGAACAAGGGCATACAAAATTTCGGCATGACCTTTGCTAAAAATGGTACATATTGAGTACCAGAAATTTGACGAAACGGAAAGGAATCAACGTTTCACCAAAATATTGGCAACTCTCTCTACAAATTCGCCATCCATGCACGTTTCTCCATATAGCAATCACACACGTACGTAACATGCATAAATAAATGACGAGGAAGTGTTTTGTGTGAATTACCTCAAGCAGAAGAGACACGAGTCGAGCTAGTCCTTGATCGATCCCACGAGAAGCCGGTCGACCGTAAGTAGGTTGGAGGGCGCCATTAATGGAGGTGAAGGAAAATTTAATGCAAGTGGGTGGAGGAGAGAGCTAGATATAGCTAGCTTAGAGAGTGGGTGTGTGGAGGCTAGCAAACGTAACTAATGCATCACCTAGATAGATCTAACTACCTAACTAAGAATCTTGATAAAATAATTGGGTTTCTCAAGATGAGGAGGGAAGAGAGAGGAGGAAGAGCAAGAGCAAGAGGAAGAAGAAGGGGAATATAGTAAATACACAAGGGTTATCACGTGGTAATAGTGTTGCGACTTTATTACTGGCGTTTCAAGACAACAATTCGCCAGCACTAACATGTATATTCCTGGCATACCATTGTATGATACACCGGTGTTATGTGGGCCCCAATGTTGTCCTAAAAAAATGGACCCACAAAATAAACTATTAGCGTTCGAACGAAAGCAACGCCATAGATATAGGAAATACTGTGGCATAGTGCCAACATGGTACGCCAACAGTAAGTTACGCCTGCACACAACCTTGGAGGCCACATACAAGTGGCATTCCACGTACATCCAGCGCCAGCACTAAGTAACTAGCAATGTCGTACCAAAATGCCCGACGCCAGCGATATTTGAAAAATGTAGTGTCGTCGTCGACTGAAAACGGTGCGCCACCAACAAGAATTGTGGCTTGCCATTTCTCTACTAGTGTGATGACACGAAGATTTTTTCCGTGGTTCCGATAGGTGGTGCTATCATAAGTCCACGCTGATGAAGACTTCAACCCACGGAGGGTAGCGGTCGCGAGAGTCCACGGAGGGCTCCATCCGTTAGGGTCCACAAAGTAGCAACCTCATCTATTCCATCACGACTTCCGTCCACGAAGGACTAGCCTCACTATGGGTAGATCTTCGAAGTAGGCGATCTCCTTGCCCGTACAAACTTCTTGGTTCAACTCCACAACACGAAGAAGGAGGATCCCAAGCGACCCCTAACCAATCTAGTAGGTCAGGCTGGGCGTTCGATTCCCCCGAACCAATCGGTGCGGTTCTTCGGTTTATGTAACAATTCGGTGTTGGGAAATCACTAACCGATTAGTTAATACAAAACTGCCAAACCGAGGTCCCGGTGCACCGAGTAATCGGTTCGGTCATCGGTTGTGACCGAACAGCACCGGAGTATATACTAATAGAAAAGGCGAGCAGCAGCAGGAATCATTGTAGCCGTACTGACAATACTCAGTGTCTGTAGCACTGGTTGCATGCCTGCTATAAAGGATAGCCTCCACACCAAAACTAATGCTCAACATCGGGAATGCCAGCAAGGGCAAAGCATTGACCATTCAACTCCATGCAGGAATTACCGTATCTCTAATAAAACTCCAAGCGGGAAGCGAGGAGGTGGTGAATTGAATTGCAAAGGTTAGCCAGCACGCGGCTCCCTTGCTACCTCGGTACTCGTCACGTGTGCGGCTGCGGCAGATTAGGGTAGGCCAGTAGGGATAGCAGCAGGCGCGTATGGCTCTGGCCTCTTTTTTATTCGGTGTTCGGTCAGTTCGGTTGACCGAGGGCTAAAACCGAATTCAGTGAACTAATTTCGGTTTTTCAGACATGGAAACCGATCATACTACCGAAGTTCTCGGTTTCGGTGTATTCGGTTTCGGTGTCGGTTTTTTCGGTTCGGTATATCGGTTTTCGGGTTAAATGCCTAGCCTGACTAGTAGGCACCACCCTCCAAAAGGTAATAGATGTGGTAACAATGATGAACTCCTTGCTCTTGTGCTTCAAAAGATGGTCTCCTCAACACACAATCACTCTATCACGTATTTGTCTTGGTAGAAGAGATTGATTGGGTGGAAAGCAACTTGGGGAGGCTAGAAATCAAAATTCATATGGTTGGAGTGGAAGGTCTTAATCTCAACACATGAGCAGGTGGTTCTCTCTCAGAAAAATGGATAGGGCAAGTGTAAGTGTGTTCTGAGTGCTTCATGTCGGGCCTCTGGGACTGGGGGTACCCAGGCCCGTCTGCCCGCGGCCCGGGCATGGCGTTGGCCCTAAGCAACTGAATGGCCCACCAATCATCCTCATTAGGAGAGCCCTCGCGAGAGCCAATGCCTCGCGAGGCGTACGACGGCGACGCCATCACAAGCCTCCCGGGGCCCTCTCGCGGAGCCACCTCTGGTGCCCTCGCGGGGTAAAGTTGTCCTGCTCCTTCGCATGGTTGACGTGGCTCGCACCGAGCAGCCCCCAGGGCTGCACCAGCTGGCACAGAAGGAGAGAGTTTCCTTCATGGTGAAAGAGGAGCAGTGCCAGCTCGCGGGTTCCCAAAGCATCCCCCAATGGTTTCCTCTTCCGTGCAAGAAGACCGAGACCGAGGGCTCGGCAGGACATATGTCACCCCCGAGCCCACGAGCGCGTCACGGCAAGGAACTTTAGCAGGCAAAGACCACCTTTTGTCAGGATAAGCTTCAACCCTGTCCCCTTTCAAACTGGCCGTTGTGGCTTCCCTTCCAGCTTGATATTTTTGGGAAGAGGACCGGGGCCAATATTAAGGGAGAGAGGCCTTTGGTTGGGAAGAACACGCCTGATACTCATCTTCCACCTCAAGCAATCCACCAAGCAGGAGTAGGGTCTTTGACGGGGGGATAACCCCGGGGTAGGTTCACCCGAGCGGCAGTTCATCTTTTTAAAGCGAGACACGGGGCGAGGCCCGCCCCCCGTCAACCGGCTAGCATGGGCCGGTTGCGCGGCGTGACCGGCTCGGGGCGATGACGTCAACCGCCCGGCTCGAGGGCGACCAGCCAGCTGGCAGGTTGTCGCCCTCCACATCACGCTGCCCGATGGGACAGGGGCGTCACAGCGTGGCGTGGCGCCAGTGGCCCAGTACTGCCGGTCAGGACATGCGTGGCTACAGTGACACCCGTCGTACCATTGGTCAGCACCCGCATGGCTACAGTGGAGGCGACAGTGCCACTGACCCGGACCGACTACGACCGGGCGGGCGGCACAGTGCCTGCACGCCTCGAACCACTCCCTCACCTGCTCTCGCATGGCTACAGTGCGGCTGGTCATACCGCTGACCATGGCCGGCTGCGGCAAGGCGACGACGTACAGGACGACCCGTACCGTGGAGTGACGGGCACGCGCCAATAGCGACGGTCAGCCGGCGGGCCCCTCCTCTCGGCTCCTGATGGGATCCTGCAGCCGGCGGGCCCCACGAGCAACAAGACTCTTCGGCTGGCGAGCCCCCTGGCCGGCTAGAGAGGCTGCCGGGCGGGTCCCCCCAGTACCATATACGCATATTGTAAGCCAGGGGGTTGGCCTATAAAGCCCCCTAGAGCCACCCCGCGCAGGAGGCCACTCGGACACTCACTCACACACATATACAGGAGAGGAAAGAGGGCCAGCAACTTCCCCTTCCTCCTCCGTCGAACAACTCAAGGAGCACCATTGTAGCCCTCTTGGTTGGTCAACCAGACCCGCAGGACTAGGGGTATTACCTCCCGCGGAGGGCCCCAAACCTGGGTACATCGCGTGTCGTGCACCGCTTGTCCCCGATCCCGTTTCCGGAGCCCGCCGGAGTCCTTTCGGCCCCAACCACTCTCGATAAGCGACCCCATGGCATCTGTCGTGAGAAAACGACGACAATTGGTGCCCACCATGGGGCCGTCCGCGGCGCCGGCCGGAGTCATGCTCCGGGCAGGACCCTTCGCCGACTCCGCCGGGCGCCTCGCGTCCGGACTGATCAGCATGCCCGTGGAGCCCGCTGTAACAGCCTAAGTGCATTCATTCCAACCTTTGTTATATTCTATGTATGAACCTTCGCCGACTCCGACCCTTCGCCGACTCCGCCGGGCGCCTCGCGTCCGGACTGATCAGCATGCCCGTGGAGCCCGCTGTAACAGCCTAAGTGCATTCATTCCAATCTTTGTTATATTCTATGTATGAACCTTCATGTTGTGCTTGTGACTTGAGTAATATATTTTTGCTTCATGTCAATTCTTGCATCATGGCATCATAGCATCATTCATGTTGTGCATGATGCTTTCCTCTTGTGGTGATGTTAGGTGAGTGTGTGTTTTTGTGGTGTGGTGTGTGAGAGGTTCATGTGTTGTCTTAGTTAGCAAACCCCCTCCTCAACTTCTATAAAACAACTATGCCAAACTCTCTCTTTTCAAATATTTGCAACATGTGGAAATTTTACTTGCTCAATTATTTCTATAAAAATGTTGCACCTTTTCTATATTTTCTGTTGAGAATTATGAACCAACTCCCCTTCATGAATTATTAAGTTTTCATTTGTTTCTCCACAAAACAGATGCCTAAGTTAATTTTATGTGGATTATTTGTTTGCTCTATAAATGCCCAGACCATTTTTATAAACTAATGCACATATTTGTGATTCTAAATATGTTTTTATTTTATCCAAGAACATCTCTCTCTTTCTCTGAGTTTTCTTTGTTTCTTGTTTTAAAAATAAAAGGGAAAACGTTTTCTGGGAGAGAGAGAGAAGCAGAGCCGCTTGGGCCTTGCCTTCTCCTCCCTGGCCCAGCTTGCTCCCTCCCGCAAGCCCAGCACGCGCTAGGGGCAGCCCATCCTGCTTCCTCCCCACTCAGGTCATCGTTCCTCTGTACGGCACGCATCCGAGCAGTCCACGTCAGTGTCCGGTCGATTTGACGGCCGTCCGGCGCTGTAGAGCCCTATAAATCATGTCCTAACACTAGCCCCGACATCTCTTGTTTCATTCCTCCCTCCTCCTTGCCTCGCCGCCGCCAGGTAAGCATCTCTAAGCTTCCGCCGTCGCCATGCTCCCGGTGCTCCAGCCGAGCTCGCGCTCGTGCTCGGGGTGACTTCCCCGCCTCGCCTCCGTCGATTTGGTGCCATGGGAAAGGTTGCCCGGCGTGCCTTCTTCTTCCCCGAAGTCCGAGGGAGCGCCAAGGCCCAGCTCGCTGCCATCGAAGCCCCCCCATCTGCTTCCTCTTCTCGGACCAGAGACGCGCCGGAATTCGTCTGCTCGTCGCCGTCGTCTCGTCGTTCCCTGCTCCGCCCCTTCATGTCCTAGGTAGGGTGGTATGACCCCTCCTTCCATTCCCCTCGCCCATTGCATCGTTAGCATCTCATGCGCGTAGATCTAGTGGTGTCATCTACGTGCTCTCCATGCTCCGGTTGTAGTTGCAGTGTATGCGTATTTTTTTTCGCGCTTATGTTCTTGCTCGCGTGTACGTCCTTCCCGTCGTGTTTGCATGAGGGGCTCGCTCTCGCGCACGCACCGCAGACCCGCATGCACCAGCAGCTCCTACGCGCCTGCAACCAATCGACCCGCCATGGCCGACAGAGAGCCAAGCTCCTGCCTTGGAGCTCCCTTGTTCGGCCTCCTTGAGATCGGCACGCGCTCGCGCAGGCACACACACGCACACGTACACCGCCCCCGCGCTTGCTCTGTTTCCGCGCTCCCGGCGCTAGCCGTCGTCTCGCACGCGCCCAAGCTCATGGCCGCCATGGCGATGGCAATGAGCTTCAGTTGCACCCATCCTCGCCGCGAAGCGAGGACGGGAATGGATTTCCCCTCCGAATCCGCACCCCCGCCGGAGGTCATGTTCGCCGGTGGTCGCCGGTGTTGTCGCCGGCGACGTCGTGAACTTCTTCTCTGGTCTGTAGATGGGGACCCGACCTGCCCGTGGTGCTGGTTCTTCTAGTATAACGCCCCCTGTTTGACAACAAACGAGCAGTAGCCAGTGGTAGCGCTAGGGGGACTCCACTAGGGAGGTCTCGGGTTCGAATCCCCCCGAGCTCCCTTTTTTCCCCTTTCGTGTGCTTTAATTCCAGAGGTGTATGACAGTGGGCCCGAGGCCCACATGTCATACCCACACGGGCCCCTGGCTCACTGCCAGGTTGGCCCCTCTGTTTTTTTCATATGTTTTATTTGTTTTCTGTGATTTGTGATTATTTCCTTTTAAGGAAATATTCTATTTTTGTTTTATTACAATTCTGTCAAGTTCCTAGTACATGCCAAATTTGGCATCTAGATTCTTATAAGTGGCTTGTCATTTTTTCCAAAGCAATTGTGGGAGTTTTATCAATAGTAATATAGGCATGTGACATATGGTTTTGGGGTAGAAAAGTCCAGATAATGCAATGGTGGTGTTAGTTTCATCATTTGAGCATGTTTGTAAAAATGTCATTTTGTGATGGTGTGCCATTTTGTCTTTTTCACATAAATTAATTCTTGCACTATATGTGAAACTTGTCAACATGAAACATGTTAATTTGGGTGTGCTCTAGCCCCTGGTATTTTTGCATGCCATGATAGTTCTTGCTAGGAGTGGGAAACTTGATGTAAACATGCCTCAAAAATTCTGTTTTCACATGCACAAATAATTCGAAGTGTTGAAATCTGTTATTTTGTTGCCATGTTCTCTAGATGATTCCCTTGCATATATTGTTCCTTTGGATATTGCACCATGGCATGATTTGTTGTGCTTGGCATCCTCTGTAGATGTGTGCCAAGAATTTGTGGGTTAAGCTATAACATCATATGTTAAACTTGCTGTCAGCTTGCTAATCTGTTAACAAGTGCCATGTTTGCCCTTGCTAAATTTCACTAAGTTTGTGAATCTGCTAATTTCAATATGTCATCTTGTGAGGATGGTAGCCATTGATACATGCATATTTTGGTGTTGCCATAAAGTAAGGAATTGAATTACATGTTGCCCTCTATCACCTGGCAATTTTCATGGCATGAAAGTTCCTGTAGCATGTATAAAAGTTGCTGTCAAAAGTTGCTATCATGTTAACTCAGATTCTGGAAAACTGGAATTTTCACTAAGTCCCTAAAAACTTATTCAACATGCCATCTTGTGAGCTTCATTGTCATTGATCCATGCATCCTTTCATGTTGCTGTAGATAGATGGATTGTTCTGCATGCTGTATACTTCATGCCCATGCCTTGGTTGTGATTTTAAACTTGCTGTAGCTCTGGTTATATGTGTTACAAGATGACATGTTGCTGTTTGTGGACAAATTGTGTGTAGAATTGTTTTGTGACTTGTGGGAGCTATACTCCATTGTTTTGCTTGATGTTTAGCTCTATTCTTGCTAGGATTTCATTTCCTATCTAGTGACATCCTTGGAATACCAAGGAATAGCCCATGGCCTCCCTCATTTTTGTGTTTTGTCTCCGTTAACGTTCGTACCTTGCCGGGAGTGTACCGTGAGCTACGTTACTCTGTTTGCAACGTTCTACATATGCATTTGCATCGATTTTGCATGAAGCATTCATATTTCCATGATCATGCATGTTCATATAACTAAACTTGAGGTTCTGTCCAGAATACTAAAGAACTTAATAATTGCATGAGAAACATGACTAGCATAGGGTTGCCATGTTAAATACATCAACTTGGTCATGCATCATCTTGTTTGTGCATTGCACCTTGTTTGTGTGTTTATTTGGTGCTGTTTCTCTTTGGGTAGACGCGAGTGTCGAACCCGAGTACGAGGATCCAGGAGAGTACAACTACGAGGGCCCAGCTCTTTGTCCCTCTGAAGAACCAACATGCAAGATGATCATACCCGGATCCCGACACTATTTTTGCCTTGCTAGATGTCTCGCTTTTACCGTTATGTTTCGTTACCTACCACTTTAACTGTCAGCCTGCTAAATTGCCATGAAAGCCTCTAACCCCTCCACTACCTTGCAAACATTGATTGGCTACGTTACCGCTGCTCAGCCCTTATCTTATAGCATTGCTAGTTGCAGCCGCAAGCTTTCCATGTGTCAACATGGATTTTGGTTATATCACTCTATTAACTATTATTTAAATTAATGCACTCATATATCTGGCAATGGTGGAAGGCTTGGCCTTTTGCTCAGTGTTTTGTTCCACTTTTGCCGCACTAGTTCCGAGTACCGGTGTTATATTCCATATTTTGCGCTCCTAACATGCTTGGGGTTGTTACGGGGACCCCCTTGACCATTTGTTTTAGATTAAAACTTGTCTGGCAAGACCCAGCATTGGTACTACATTTGCTAAACAACTTAATAAAATTGCATAGGGCATAGCTACCCCGTGGATAATTAATCAACAACCCGGGCCAGTGCTCCTCATGAGTGTTGGTCCAGCCCAGAGCAACTTATGAACGCCACCCGGGGCAACTCGGTGATTGGCGTGGTAACAATCCCTCATCCTTCGTGTCCTGAGAACGAGATATGCAACTCCTATCGGGTTCGTCGACACGTTGGGCGGTCTTGCTGGACTCGTTTTACCTTTCTCGAATGTCTTGCGCGGGGAATTCCGATTTTCTTCGGGCTAACTCGAGGTTGCGGTTTTCCAGTGGAATTGCCAAGGAAGATCACGAGATTCGTGGTCGAGGTTATTCCCGCGGCGTGTGGTTAGTTTGTGATGGATGACTTGGAGCACCCCTGTAGGGTTTAATCTTTCAGAAAGCCATGCCCGCAGTTACGTGGCAACTTGGAAATTTGTTTAACACCCGGTAATAGTAAACTTGAAGTAAACTCAATAAAATATACCAACCGTGTGCGTAACCGTGACTATCTCTGCTCGTGAACATGAACCGAGAGAGAACATGGTGGGGTTATGATTGACGTAAGTAGGTGTTCAGGATCCCTTAGTGATCATGCTAGTTCACGTCCGTCTTACGTAGGCCACCCTATTTACATTCATGTTCTCGTAAGTTAGACACCAAATACATGCTTAGCGCTTGCTGCAACCTCACCACTTAACCAATTCGTCACCTAAAGGCTTACATAGTTTTGATACCCGAGTTATGAGATTGCTGAGTCCCTGTGGCTCACAGATTACAACAATACAGGTACATGTGTTGACGAGTACATGCCAGATGACTTGTCGCAGCTCCAGTGGGAGTATGATGAAGAACATAGGCGTATGTATGTTACGTATCCAGACGAGTAGGGAGCTTCGTGGTGGTGATCCTGGGATAGCAAGACAATTTATCATTGCTTCTTTTATCATTTGATTTCGTCCGTAGACGGACCCTGTCTTCTGAATGATGTACGAATAATTTGTGTGGACTTGTAAGATAGCTTGTGGCGAGTGTAAGCCAACTCTTATACTCATCTCTTCCTACATGTATGCAATGTTTTACTGTACTTGCGAAACGATAAGATGCGCTTCTATCCCCGTCGAGGCCTCGTGCCTTAATAGGGATAGGACCGCATCTTGGGCGTGACACTCGCCTTTGCGGAAGCTTCCGCGGCACCAAGTCTCGGTTCCGCCTGCTCCGGAGGCATCGCCATCGACCCTTCCGTCGATCCGTGCCACGACGGTGTCTCTCTCGGCGTCGATGGCCTCTGCACGCTCCTTGGCGGGCTACACCTCTGTGACGCGCCAGCCTCCGACGGGTACCCCAGCGAGGTGCTCGACTGCAGTGACCCGCCAGAGTTTGCGGGTATGGCCGCCTCGAGCGGCGCTGACGGCCTCCGCGTCCTCACGGAGGTAATGGCCACCGGATCCTCGACGATCTCCGGTCGCGCCAGAGCTGAGGCGAGCACAAACGCCGCTATGGCTCGCGCCAGGACGGGAGCAGGTGCGGCTGCCGCTGCGGCCCGTTCTGGCACCTCTGATCCCCTCCGCTCCACTCCGCGGGGCCTGAGAACCCCTATCACGCCAATGGCCGATCCGGCTGCCGCTACGGCCGAGCTGGAGGCGGCCCGCCAGTAGCTGCTCGCGGAGGCCACCTCCCTCGCGACCGCGCGGCGCCGGATGGAGTCCGTGCAGCACGAGGATAACTCCGCCTACGGCCTCACCCAGACCGGCGACGAGCCCAGTCGGCGTGGGGACGTCCGCAACCGCGGCCGCGTGGTCGCGGAAATCCTTGGCGGCAGGCTGCCCACCTACGACACTCCTGCGGCCAACATGAGAGCTGCCCAGGTGGCCTACAATGATATGACCACCCTGGAGGGCGAGGGGCACGCGCAGCAGGAGCAGCACATCCAGGACCTCATCACCGCGGCCAACTCGCAGCAGGCCCGCCTCGACATGGCCTGTGCCGACTCCTAGCTACCCCACCTCGAGGGTGAGGGCCAGCAGGCGGCCAGCGGCCGCCTGCAGGCCCAACACTCTTCCACCCCTCGTGGCTCCGGCAGGCGAGTCGGAGGAAGCCGCAGCCGGCGTTCTCAGCATGGGAACGAACAGCCGGCAGTCACCAGCCAGCGCAACGACACCCCGAAGGGCGGCGGCCGACGCGATCGCGCCCACACCCCACCTCCACGGCAAGAGCATGCGCGCTCGCCCGCCCCGGCCGTCCACGCCGAGCTCGCGGCCCAGCTCGGGCCGCGCGTTCCGCACAGCGAGAACGACGCCTGTCCCCGTATCGACCGGATGGCGCAGTCTGCCCTCCTGGAGGAAGAGGGCCCGATCGGGCCGGCATGTTTCGCCCCCCGGATCCGCAATGAGCCGTTCCCCGCTGGCTTCTCGCTCCCCTGCGATAGTCCAAAGTACAACGGCACGGCCAAGCCGGAAGACTGGCTGATAGACTACACCACCGCAGTCGGCATTGCCAGAGGAAACAAGCGTGTGGCCATGCGCTACGTCCCCCTCATGTTAGTCGGCTCGGCCCGGACATGGCTGAACAGCCTGCCGGTCGGCAACATCAACGCTTGGGTGGACTTTGAACAAGCGTTCGTCCGCAACTTAACCGGAACCTACAAGCGCCCCAACCGCCCCCGCAAGCTCGCCATGTGCGTCCAGGGGCCGGAAGAATATCTGTGTGACTACCTCACACGCTGGACCGAGTTGCGAAGCTCCTGTGAAGGGGTGCACGAGGTGCAGACCATCAAGTACTTCTCCGAGGGCTGCCGAGACGGCACCCTCCTCAAGAACAAGCTCATGTTCTCAGAGCCCGCCACCTTGGCGGACCTCATGGCCAAGGCAGATAAGTACGCCATGGCCGACTCCGCGATGCGGATCAAGGTCAGCGCAACCAGCAAAGCCGTTCAGCCGCCCGCCACCTCGCGACCCGCTGGCGACAACCGGCAGCAGCAGAACAACAAGCGGATGGCCAACCAGCCGGACCCCCATTAAGGGAGCAAGCCAGTCGCCACCATCGAGGATGAGCAGCCGGCCTCCCAAGCCTCCAGCCAGCGCCAACGGACCGGCAAGGCCGCCGGGCAGCCCAAGCTCACCTTCGAGCAGATGCTCGACGCGCCCTACAAGATGCACTCCGGGGCGAAACCCGCCACGCACACGCTCCGACAGTGCAGCTTCTCCCAGCGGCTAGCCCAGGGCGAGTGCCTTCCGGCTCCTCCGCCTCCGGCTTCCCGCGCTCCGCGCCCGTGCCGGCTCTGGCTCAACCGCCGGCGCCGGCTCCCAACGACGACCGTCTCCACGATTAGTTCCCCGACCAGGACGGGGCCTACGTCATCTTTGCCAGCGAGGGTACCAACAGGCATAGCCACCGTCAGCGCTGGCACGAGGTGAACGCCACTGTGCCCTCGGTCTCCCCGTATATGCACTGGTCCGAGAAGCCGATCACCTGGAGCCGAGCAGACAACCCGGCCGTGATGCCGAACCCGGGAAGCCATGCCCTTGTTCTTGATCCCACAATTGCCTCGGAGTGGCTCACCTGCCGGTTCTCACGGGTGCTGATCGATGGGGGCAACATCATCAACATCCTCTACCGCGACACGCTGCTCAAGCTGGGCTCAAGGAGAAGGACCTGCAGCCGAGTCAGACGACGTTCCACGGCATCGTTCCAGGACAATCCTGCTCCCCCATCGAAAAGATCCGGCTCGACGTGCTCTTCGGCAACAAGAGCCACTTCCACCGCGAGCCGGTGTGGTTCGAGGTGGTGGACCTCAACAGTCCCTACAACGCGTTGCTGGGCAGGCCAGCACTTGTCAAGTTCATGGCGGTTCCCCACTATGCCTACCTCAAGCTGAAGATGCCGGATCCCAAGGGCATCATCACCAGCGATGGCGACTACAAGAAGTCGATTGAGTGCGCATGCGACAGCAGCTGGCTGGCCGAGGTAGTGGTGATCGCGGAGGAGAAGCGCCAGCTCGGCCGGCTCGTGGCCCATGCCACCGAGCAGCCGACCGTGACGACTCCCCCGTCCCAGCCAGCCAGCGAGGCGACGTTCCAGCCGTCCAAGGACACCAAGCAGGTGCCACTCGACCCGGCCAACCCCAAGCAGTGTGTCACCATCGGCGCTGACCTCAGCAGCAAATAGGAAGGCGAGCTCGTCGACTTCCTCCGTGAGAATCGGGACATATTTGCATGATCTCCCAAAGACATGCCGGGTGTTCCGACGAAGTACGCCGAGCACAAACTTCACATACGGCCGGATGCGAAGCCGGTCAAGCAACCCCTGCGTCGTTTCTCCAAGGAGAAGTGGCGCACTATAGGAGAAGAGATCGCCCGGCTACTCGCAGCTGGCTTCATCATGGAAGTTTTCCACCCGGACTGGTTGGCCAACCCAGTCCTGGTGCTGAAGAAAAACAAGACGTGACGCATGTACATCGACTACACTAGCCTGAACAAGGCGTGTCCCAAGGACCCTTTCACCCTGCCCCGGATCGATCAGGTGATCGACTCCACGGCCGGCTGCGATCTGCTATCCTTCCTGGACGCCTACTCCGGCTACCACCAGATCAAGCTGGACCCGGCCGACCGGCTGACGACCTCCTTCATCACCCCCTTCGGGGCCTATTGCTACATCACCATGTCGTTCGGATTGAAGAACGCATGCGCCACCTTCCAGCGCAGCATGCAGAAATGCCTCCTGCCCCAGATCGGCAGAAACGTCCATGTCTACATGGACGTCATCGTCGTCAAGACCAAGAAGCACTTTAGCCTCCTCGATGACCTCCGAGAAACCTTCTCCAACCTGCGCGAGTACAAGATCTGGCTCAACCCGGAGAAGTGCGTCTTCGGTGTGCCAGCCAGCCAACTCCTGGGTTTCTTCGTGTCCGCGCGCGGCATCGATGCTAACTCGGAGAAGATCAAGGCCATCGAGTGCATGCACAAGCCGGCCAGGCTCCGCGACGTCTAGAAATTCACCGGCTGCCTGCCTCGCTCAACCGGTTCGTCAGCCGGCTGGGCGAGAAGGTGCTACCCTTCTACCAGCTCATGAAGAAGGCGACCAAGCACGAGCCGGGCCATGACCCTATGAAGAAGCCGGCCAAGTTCGAGTGGACCGACCAGGCGAACGAAGCGTTCCGCAATGTCAAACGCGCCCTCTCCAGCGCTCCCGTCTTGGCCGCGCCAGCTGAAAAGGAGCCTATGCTCGCATACATAGCGGCAACCACGCGCGTGGTCAGCGTCGTCTTGGTGGTGGAGCGGCCTGAGGAAGGAAAGGCGCTGCCGGTTCAGTGCCCCGTCTACTACCTGAGCAAGGTCCTCTCCACCTCCAAGCAGAATTACCCCCACTACCAGAAGATGTGCTACAGTGTATACTTCACCGCGAAGAAGGTGAAGCAGTACTTCTAGGAGCACACCATCACCGTGGTGAGCACGACCGTGCTTGGCGAGATCATGAGCGGCCGGGACGCCACCGGCCGGATCGCCAAGTGGGCCATCGTGCTGGCCGACCACGACATCCGGTACGAGGCACGCACGGCCAACAAATCGTAGGCGCTGGACGACTTCCTCGTCGATTGGGCCGAGACACAGTTTGTGCCGCCGCCTCCAGACTCCACGCACTGGCGCATGCACTTCGATGGCTCAATGATGCGGACCGGCTTGGGAGCCGGCATCGTCTTATCGTCCCCGAAAGGGGACCAGCTCAAGTACACGCTCCAGATCCATTTCGCCGCCTCCAACAATGTGGCCGAGTACGAGGCGCTCGTCCACGGCCTCCGGCTAGCCAAAGAAATCGGCATCCGACGTATCGTTTGCTTCGGCGACTCGGACCTCGTGGTGCAGCAGGTCTCTGGCGAGTGGGACGCCAGGGACGCCAACATGGCCAACTACCGTTTCCTCATCCAACAGCTCACCGGCTCCTTCGAGGGCTGCGAGTTCCACCACGTCCCTCGAGCGGACAACGAGGCAGCGGATGCTCTAGCAAAAATTGGCTCCACCCGCCTAGCCATTCCAGCTGGCGTCTCCCTCGAGCAGCTGCGCAAGCCGTCGATCAAGCCGTCCACCGAGTCGGAATCCATCTTTGTGTCCGCGGACCCCACCGGCTCCTCCTCAGGCCCGGGGACTCCGCCGGCTCCTCCCGTCCCGCCGGCTCGCCCGGCTACGACCATTTCCGCCTCCCCGGCGGTCAACGCCGATCCCGTAGCCATCATGATGGCGGTAGACGTGCCCACCACCGACCCAGTCCCGAGGACTGGCGAGCCGGACCTGGGGGCTCCGGCTGCCACCGGCACTCGGGACTGGGTCGGTGGTGGGCGCATCTACCGCCATCATGACGGCTACGGGATCGGGGTCGGCCACTGGGGAGGTGGAAACGGTCGTTGTCGGGCGAGCGGGCGGGACGGGAGGAGCCGGCGGAGTCCCCGGGCCTAAGGAGGAGCCGGTGGGGTCCGCGGGCACGAAGATGGATTCCGACTCGGCGGACGGCTTGATCGACGGCTGGTGCAGCTGCTCGAGGGAGACGGCAGCTGGAATGGCTTGGCGGGTGGAGCCGATTTTTGCCAGAGCATCCGCCGCCTCGTTGTACTCGGCCCGAGCCGGGGCCGGCTCCCGTCTTGGCACCATCGTGGGCCCAGCCCATCCTGGCCTTCCTCCTGCGCGGCGAGCTCCCTCCGGACGAGGCCGTTGCCCGGCAAATCCAGCGCCGGTCCCCCGCCTACGCCATCATCAACCGCGAGCTGGTTCGACGCAGTGCAACCGGTGTTTTCCAGCGCCGCGTAGAGTCGGAGAAAGGGCAAGAGATCCTCCGAGACATCCACCAGAGCGAGTGCGGTCACCATGCCGCCTCGAGGGCCCTGGTGGCCAAGGCGTTCCGCCACGGCTTTTACTGGCCAACTGCCCTAGGAGAGGCAACGCAGCTAGTCGACAAGTGTAAGGGCTGCCAGCGTTTCAGCATGCAGAGTCACCGGCCGACTTCGGCCCTTAAAACCATCCCCCTCTCATGGACATTCGCTGTCTGGGGGCTCGACATGGTGGGCCCATTCAGGACCGCTCGAGGCGGCATGACGCACCTGCTGGTAGCCGTCGACAGGTTCACCAAGTGGATCGAGGCCAGACCCATCAAGAAGCTGGACGGCCCCATGACCGTCCCGTTCGTCAAAGATATCACGGTCTGCTACGGAGTCCCCCACAGCATCATCACGGACAACGGTTCCAACTTTGCCAAGGGCGCAATGGCGATCTTCTTCTCCAAGGAGGGCATCCGGCTCGACCTCGCGTCAGTGGCCCACCCACAGTCAAACGGTCAGGCGGAGAGGGCAAACGGCCTGATCCTGGCCGGTATCAAGCCCCGGCTCGTGGTGCCGCTTGTGCGTTCAGCCGACTGCTGGATCGAAGAGTTGCCGGCCGTCCTATGGAGCCTCAGAACCACGCCCAACCGCTCAACCGGCTTCACCCCTTTCTTCCTCGTGTACGGGTCCGAGGCGGTAATCCCCACGGACATTGAGTTCGACTCGCCTCACGTCACCCTGTATATGGAGGTGGACTCCAAAGAAGCAAGAGAAGACGGCGTCGACCTAATCGAAGAGGCACGCGAGCTGGCCCTGAGCCGGACGGCCATCTACCAGCAGAAGCTCCGACACTACCACAGCAAGCGGATCCGGCCCCTTTCCTTCTACGAAGGAGACCTGGTGCTCAGGCGGATCCAGCAAACTACCGACCAGCACAAGCTGTCCTCCCCATGGGAGGGCCCGTTCATCGTCAGCAAGGCACTGCACAACAATGCGTACTATCTGATAGACGCCCAGAAGTCATATAAGCGCAAGAGAGATGCCTTCGGCGAGGAGACGGAGCGCCCATGGAACGCGACACTCCTTCGTCCGTTTTACTGCTAAAACAACCAGTGTATGTATGTATCCCCCACCCTTGTGGGCCTAATGAATGTAGCGGGTGACCCAAGCCGGCACTTGGGGCATGCCTTTTCAATTCCGTCAAAACATTCGCTCCTCGAGCAGGCTCCCAGGTCCGGCTCCCTAGACCCAGGAGCTCGCCGACTGGCCTAGCCGCCCCTCCCTGAGCCGGTCAAATAATGTGGGATAAGCCAACCCCTCCCTCCCCGCCCAGCTACAGACTGACTCCCGGCTGTTCGGCTAGTGGGATCCTGGGACGGGAAACTTACCACACACGAACGCCGTCTGCAAGGGGGTGGCCGGCTCGATCTAGCCGGACCATTTACCACTTCTGGCCGGCCTCTACCATACTCACCCTAGCTAAGCGTCCCCACAACCCTAAACCCCACGACCGACTCCCCGAAGGCAGATGCCTCGTCCTAGCCACAGACCGGCTCCCAGCTGTCCGGATGGCGGGGTCGAAGCTGAAGGGGACGAAGTTTTGGCAACACAAGGGTCAAAGGGACGAAGAGCCATGGACGAGTCGACACGCACAACTTTTTCATTTTAGCAAGATGCAAAGCATGAATTTATACACAAAAGCATAAAGGCCCACAACCACTTGTTCATTACATTACACCCCCAGTGGGTGGAACTGCAAACTAACCAAATGAGAAGCAGGAAAGCAAAAGCAAGCCCTAGCTAGTGGAGGCCCCATCCTTGGCCTCCACGCAGCCCGAAGCAGTTGAGGTGGAGGCTCCGTCCTTGGCACCGGCCCGCCCCGCGTCGGCATTCGTACCTGTGTCTTCCTCTGGCCAGAGGTCGGCGTAGGCATCGGTGCAGGAGGCGGCATCTTCGTCGTCCTTCTCGCCGGCGCTGCCGTCCGGGTCGTCAAAGGCCATCGCGTACTAGTCCTGCGGGACCACCTTGCCGCCGGCCGTCCGCTCCGGAAAGTACTCGTCCCACAGAGCGAAGGACGCAAGGTCGCTGGCCCGAATGGCCAGCGCATAGGCGATGGCCTCCAGCTCCGCGTTCGTACCGACATGCTGGGTTGCAAGCAACTCCAGGTCCAGCCCTGAGTACCAGGACTTCGTGACGCGGAGCGCCATGGCCGCGCTAGCCCGCGCCGCGGAAGCTCTCCAGGCATTCACCCGCGCGGTCCCGGCCTCCAGCCACCGCGACAGCTGGCTCATGGAGCTCGGCTCCACTGCGTCCGGCCAGAGGGTGTGAACCAGCGCCAAGCCGGCCTTCTGAAGCCGCTCCATGGCCCTGACCACCTCGTTCAGGCGGACCTTGGAGGCGATCCCCACCTCGTCCATGGTCCAGGCGGCAAGCATCCCGATGTGGACGCCCAACGCCCGCTGCTCCTCACGGTGGGCCTCCACGGCCACCGCCGCGCCCTCTTGCGTATCTGGGAAAAGCCCTGAGAAAGAGGGGAAGAACACGCGATGTAAGGCGAAAGAAAAGGCGGCCCCAAGATGGCACAAGAAGAAAAGCAAGGCGAAGAAAACTTACTGGCTGAGAGCTGATCCACCGCATGCGCGTCCTCGTGCAGCTCCGACTCCCTGGCCGACCAAGCTTGGACCCGGCGGTCATGCTCCGCCTGCGCCTTCCGCACATCCTCTGCCGCCTTCTCCAGCAGGTCATCCTTGGCCTTCAACGCTTCACGCTGGCTCGCCTCCTGCTGGTACAGCTGTGCACGATGCGCCGCCTCGCGCTCCTCCTTGCCCACCCGTAGATGGTCTGCCTCCAGGCGCCGCCGGGCGCACTCCGCCTGTAGGAGGTCCCGTTAGTGGCCGGCTCGGGACAAACGACGTCGGATGCACGCCGACTCATCAACGGAGACTGCGAGGCCCGAAAGCGCTGTCATCAGGAAAATGCAAAACAAAGAAGCAAAAAAGCAAAGGGATTCGACCCGCCTGCAGCGCAGCCGGCTCGAATCCCGGGGGCTACACCCAGTGGGTGCGCTCACATGCCCCCACTGGAAAGAGCGCAACGGCACCATACCCTGCAGATCCGCTCCAATGATGGCCAGCCGGCCTTCGGCCTCCAGGAACTACGCGTTGAACGCGGCCGCCCGGCGATCATGATTGGCCTAAAAAAGACAAGGTAAAGGGCCGTCACAATTAGACTCGACCCGACTGCCTCCCAGCCGGCCCGACTCTCGGGGGATACACCCAGTGGGTGCGCTCGCGCGCCCCCACTGAAAAAGTGTAGAAGAGAAAGGGGAGAGTTCGGGAGCCTACCGCAACGGACTGCTCGAGGTGGATCAGCCGATCCCGGGCCACCTGCGCCGCCTGCTGCTCCTTGTCATGGCAGTCGGCGAACTCTGCGATGAGGGCATTCATTCCGGCTCCCAGAGACCTAGTGCCCCCCGCTGGGGGCTCCGCCTGCCACGGCCCAGCTCTCCTGCGGACGGGTCCTGGAGCTGGAGCCAGTCCTAGTCGCGGTGGAGCCCCGCGCCGGCACGACGATAGCGCCGTCTCTCCTCGACAGCGCGCTCCCGGACGGCGTGGCGGCAGACCCGGCCGGCTCCTTCGATGAGTCGCCCCCTGGTGGGCCTTTCGGGGCTGGGACCTCGACCTCCGGCACCCCGCCACCTGTTGCCGCGTCCATGTAGGGCCCCATCGGCACATCGCCAGCCCTCCGCGTCGTCTCCTTCCCCGCCGCCGCCGCGCGTGCGGCTGCGCATGCCTCCTCCGTGGCCTGGGCGTCCGCCTCTGCCCGCCACGCGGGGTCGTGCACCCCCTTTGACCTCTTCTCCTGGACTGGCTGGTCCGGAGTCGAGCCGTCCCCTCTGAGCGTCCGGCGCTTCGCCCCCGCGCGGGCTTCCTCCGACATCCGCTTCTTAGCAGCCTTCTCCCACGGGCGCCGCTCCTGCTCGTCCAACGCCTTCTGTGCCGCCTCTGGCTCGCTCTACCCGGCGCGCTCCTTCTTAGCACGCTCCATCTCAGCACTCCCGCTTGCCTCCGGGGCCGTCTTCCCCAGGGCACGCGGGGCCCTGCCAGGCGCAGCCACGAAAACACGATTAAGAACGGGAAAGCAAAGAAAACAGGGGAAGCGATCGCGAGACTTACCCGATGCTGGTGGGAACCGCCCACCTGATGGGGCCTACCGGGGCAACCAGCGGTTTTTTTACTGCCGCCTCCGCGGCCACCGCGCGACTGCCCTCCAGCCGCGCGCTTGGGAGCCGGCCGAGAGCTGGCCAGCTGTTTCCCCCGATCCGCCGCGTCCGCCTGGTCCTGTGCCGGGCCACGGCCGGCCTTGCGAAGGCGTCTCCTGGGCGCCGTCTCGTCCTCCCCTGAGGCCTCGAGGTCTTCCACGACCACTACATCATATGCCCCCTCCGACTCAGCATCGTCATCGGTCCAGTCCCGCAGCAGGGATTCGGGAGGAAACTCACCGGCCGACTAGGACCCCTCCGTCTCCACCCCGCCGGTCCCCGACATTCCGGCTCGAACCGCGTCGTCCGGCTCCACGTTGTCAACATCCTCGATCTCCTCGGCGTCTGAATCCGCCACGTCGGCTGCCGGCTCGCCGTAGGCCTGCAGCAGAGAAAACAACTACGGGCGGGAGGGCCCTCGGATCGTCAAGTATGGAGGAGGGCGTCGGTAGCCGAAAACAGGAAGCGCGGCTCGTCACGTACCTTCGGAGCCGGGTGCACCCGGTCGTACGGGGCCTTGCCCCGTCGCCACTTGTCCTCGCTCAGCTTGGCGGCGGAGATCAGGTTCACCCGCCTCGCCACGTGCACGTCCTTCAACTCTTTGGTGGAGAGCCGACTCGCGTCGTGCCGACCGCCCATTTGGCAGATGAGGTGCGCCACCATGGTGGTTATCAAATCCATGGCCGTGAGGCCTTCCGAGCCGGTCAGCACGACCAGCCGGGCGCAGAGCTGGTCCATCGTCTCGGGAGACTCTTGCGATGGGACCCTCTAGTTCTACATGGCGTTCGGTGGCTGGTTGACGAAGGGGGGCAAGTTGATGCAGTCCAAGTTCGCCTCCATGTTCTTCACGTAGAAGAAACCCTTCTGCCAGCTCTTCACCGAATCATGTAGCGGGAGTTGGGGGAAGCCGGCTCCCGGGCGGTGGTGGACAAGGGCAGCTCCGCAGGCGGTCATCTCCTTCTGCTTCGTGGCCTTGTTCAGCACCGTCTGCCGCTTCAGGAAGAAGAGACGGCACCAGAGATTCACGCGCGGCTCCACCCCCAAATATCCTTCGCATAGGGAGGCAAAGGCGGCCAGCTGCAGGATGGCATTGGCGCTAAGGTGGTGCGGCTGCAAGCCGAAGTATGTAAGGAATCGCCGGAAGAAGGTGCTCGCTGGTAGCCCATGTCCACGGGCAAAGTGCTCGGCGAAGACTACCACCTCCCCTTCCCGCGGCGTCGGGGCGTTTTCCGCCCCCGCGATGCGCGCCTCCACGAGCCCCGCCGGTGGCAGCTTGCGGCGGTGGCAAAGGTGCTCGATGTAGTCCTCGTCCACGTCGCTGCCGGTCCCAGGCGCCCTTGCTCGCTATCAGGCTTGGGGAGGGGTGCGCGCGGGGACGGGACGGGCAACCGCCGGCGGGATGCGGCCGACGTTGGTAGCGAGCGGCGGCGCAACGGACGCGCGAGTCGCTCTCTCTCTCTCTCTCTTTCTCTCTCTCTCTCTCTCTATCTGCGAAGGGAGGGGAGGGCGGCGAGGAGGACGAAGGACGGGGGAGGAGATGCGAATGCCCCTTTCGCTCCCCTCCCTTTCCATTTAAACCCCGTGTGGGGTAGTGGGGAGAGGATCAGACGCGCACGATTCCCACTACCCGCGCTCCACGCGAGCGGCGTTATTGCGCGCGGGGAACGCCAACCGTCGGCCCCCGTCGCAGAGGAACCGCACGCGTGGGCCGAGGCCGCGGCCAGGTGGGTCCCGCACCACGGCCTAGTCTTGTCCACCGCGTGGCCTGTCAGGCCACGGCCCGCTACGCGCCACATGTGACGTTCCCCCTCGGCGTCTCGGAGAGGCCAAAGCGGCCCGCGGGGCGCTGACCGGCTGCGGCTTCGGCCTCCACCGGTAGTCAGGCATTACGGCTCGGGGTCTACGGACCCGCGGGTGCAGGGTTCAAGCCGGCGAGGTTCGCCGCTTCTAGTCGGCGGGCCTCCCCTGCTTCGGGGACTACCGACGGGGGATAACCCCGGGGTAGGTCCACCCGAGCGGTAGTTCACCTTTTTAAAGCGAGACACGGGGCGAGGCGCGCTCCCCGTCAATCGGCTACCATGGGCCACCTGCGCGGCGCGGCCGGCTCGGGGCGATGACGTCAGCCGCCCGGCTCGAGGGCGACCAGCTAGCCGGCAGGTTGTCGCCCTCCACATCACCCTGCCCGACGAGACAGGGGCTCCATAGCGTGGCGTGGCGCCAGTGGCCCAGTACTACCGGTCAGGACATGCATGACTACAGTGACGCCCGTCGTACCATTGGTCAGCACCCGCATGGCTACAGTGGAGGCGTCAGTGCCGCTGACCCGGGCCGACTACGATCGGGCGGGCGGCACAGTGCGCGCACGGCTCCAACCACTCCCTCACCTGTCCCCGCATGGCTACAGTGCGGCCGGTCGTACCGCTGACCGTAGCCGGCTGCGACAAGGCGACGGTATACAGGACGACCCGTACTGCGGAGTGACGAGCATGTGCCAATAGGGACGGTCAGCCGGCGGGCCCCTCCTCTCGGCTCCCGATGGGACCCTGTAGTTGGCGGGCTCCACGAGCGACAAGACTCTTCGGCTGGCGGGCCCCCTGGCCGAATAGAGAGGCTGCCGGGCGGGTCCCCCCCAGTACCATATACGCATATTGTAAGCCAGGGGGTTGGCCTATAAAGCCCCATGGAGCCACCCCGCGCAGGAGGCCACTCGGACACTCACTCACACACACATACAGGAGAGGAAAGAGGGCCGGCAACTTCCCCTTCCTCCATCGAACAGCTCAAGGAGCACCATTGTAGCCCTCTTGGTTTGTCAACCAGACCAGCAGGACTAGGGGTATTACCTCCCGCGGAGGGCCCCGAACCTGGGTACTTCGTGTGTCGCACACCGCTTGTCCCCGATCCCGTTTCCAGAGCCTGCCGGCGTCCTTTCAGCCGCAACCACTCTCGATAAGCCACCCCATCGCATCTGTCGTGAGAAAACGAAGACAGTCTTACACCGCGAGGTGGGCTGAACCTGGGTAAACTCTGTGTGTCCTTGTTCATCTTCGTTAGCTCAAGCCTCTGGAGAGTCGCCGTGTGGTTGCGAAGTAGAGTAGGGTAGGAGAGCGAGCGCATCCCAGTGTTCGAACTTTCTTGGGTCTACGGAGCCCCGATTCCGACATTTGGCGCACTAGGTAGGGGTGTGCCGACGTTCTCCAGCTCCGTCGACTCCGGCTTCATCAACCCCATGGCCGACGCTCGCCGTGTGCGCGCAGAGCGCACGGCGACCCAGGTCGTTCAGAGCGCCCTGGTTGGCCGCGGTGGGCGTCGTCACTCCGCCGGCGCCGAGGGCGCGGCGGCCACCGACCCCGCTGCTCGCGAGCAGCAAGACTCCTCCGCACACCCCTCTATGCAGCGGGAGGGCCGCACTGCCATGGCTTCCTTCTCCTGCGCCCGCCTCGAGCGGGTGAACACGCAGGCGGCGCTGCTCATGGCACGCGAGCTGCTCCGCCACCGCCCTGCAGACGCCGGCTACGATGCGTGGCTGGGCCGCTTCACGGAACTCGTCACCGCCGCCGGGTAGGCCCCGGTACCCTCCCGATCGTTTCGCCCCCCGCCGTACTGCGCGGGCGAAGTGGCTCATGGAGCGGCTCCGCCCCCTCCCTTGCTCGACGAGCGGGTCCAACCCCGGCACGACGCGCGCCCCCGCGACCAGCGCCATGAAGCACCCCCGCGGGACCAGGACGAGGCCAGCTGCCAGATCTCTTTCGACACCGGGGACAGCCTCAAGTCCTCGGCCGCCGCAGGTGCACTCCCCATGATGTGCATGTCGGATTTCGGGCTCCGCAAAAACCCAACGAAGTTCGAACCCAGGGGCGTGTGCGAAGATCTCCAACAGCTTCACCCCCTCCAAACTCACAACACAATATCCCCGCTCGATGGCAAGGAAGAAGATAGCACTCGAGAGTTTACCCAGGTTCGGGCCGCTGCGAAGCGTAAAACCCTACTCCTGCTTTTGGTGGATTGCCTCACGAGGAGGTTTGTGGATGAACTAGTACAGTGGTGAGTTGCCTCGCGAGTGTGTTTTCGGTGTAGTGTTTGATCCCCTTCTACAGAGCAGCCTAGCCTCTATTTATAGCGGCCCGGGTCCTCTTACCTTATTGCAATGGCGGGAAGGGATCCTACAACGGCCAAATTTGAAAGGGGACATGAGGTACATCTTATCCTGATGAAAGGTGGTATTCGACTGCAAAGTAGGTGGTGGTGACGCGGTGATGGGCAAGCTGGTGACATCCGTCCTGCCACGCTCGCTGGCTTGGTCTTGTTGCACCGGAATGGAAACCTTTGGCGGGGCGCCTCGGGAACCTGCGCGCGCCCCTGCCTCCTTTGCACCCAAGGGGAAACTGCCCCCTCTGGCGTGCTGGCGCCCGCCTGGCCTGGCTGGCGTCACCCTTGGCCTCCGGAGGTCGAGTGTTGCATTGAAATCTCCGCCGCTCGGGAGGAGGCCTGGGGAGGCCTATCCCCCCCGCGGGTCTTGGCGCTGCTTCCCTCGTGAGCTCGGGGTCTCAAGAAGGCCTTGTGCTGAGCGAGGCTGTGCCGGGCCGTACTTGGTCATTGAGGTGGGCCATGCCCTGGGCCGCAGGCAGGCAAGTCTGGGTACCCCCATTCCCAGGACGCCGACAGTGCACCCCCACGATCAGCAATGTCTCCGTCACCAAGACCCTCATCGATGGAGGCACAGGCCTGAACGTGCTCTCGATGGAGACCTTCGACACGCTCCAAGTGCTCGGGTACGTCCCTGCAGCGTTGGTAAATCCAAGCGATCGAGCTCTGTCTCACGGGCTCGCTCCCATGTACGTCACCTCCTGAGGTCCTTGGTGTCTTGCTCTCAAGGGATTGCCGAGAGTAGGTGACTAAGGGTGTGGCTCGTTATGTTCCATTGCGAGTTGGGTGCTTCGTCACCTCGGGCGCCACGGATCGGGTGGTTTTTCCTTGTTCACCTCATGAAGGAACCCGACGCGACGTCTATGCTCGGGTTCGTCCCTGTAGCATCGATAAATCTGAGAGACTGAGCTCTGTCTGACGGGCTGCCCCCGAACACGTCACCTCCTGGGGTCCTCGGTGTCGAACCTCTTCGTGTGGTGGCCTCGGGACGGCCACCCGGCTCGCGTCGCCCCCCACGTCACAGGTCCCATATGCGCGCAGCCGCGTGAAGAGTGAGGCATAACCCGCGTGAAGAACTGAGGAAGGAGCTCCTGAGCCTTGTGCCTGGAGTATCCGACACCTCTTTTAAATCGCCGCCCGTGACCCTCTCACGTAATAATGAGCTTGGGGTTGTACACGCCCCGGAGCCTCTCGAAGGGCCGCCCCTTGGCCCCGGGAGGACTCCCGCCCACGCCCAGTGGAAGCCCCATGCTCCGCGCTGGTGGATAAAGAATTGAGGAAGGAGCTCCTGAGCCGTGTGCCTGGGGCGTCCGACACCTCTTTTAAAATCACCGCCCGTGACCCTCTCACGTAATAATGAGGTTGGGCTGTACACGCCCCAGAGCCTCCCGAAGGGCCGCCCCTCGGCCCCGGGAGGACTCCCGCCCACGCCTAGTGGAAGCCCATGCTCCGTGATGGTGGATGATCGATTGAGGTCCATGCTTGCCAGTTTCCCCTTGTACCTCGCGCGAGCGGGGGCTTGACATGGTGCCTATGCTCGGGTTCGCCGCTGCAGCGCTGATAAATCCAAGCGATCGAGCTCTGTCTAATGGGCTTTCTCCCGTGCACGTCACCTCCTGAGGTCCTTGATGTCTAGTCTCCTCGCGCGACACCCAAGTGTAAGCTGGTAAGAGCGTGGCGCTCCAAGCATGGATTACTCTGCCAGGATGCGTGTTCATGAGAGCTGCTTGCGCGTCAAGGGGGGGAGTTCTTGAGCATCGCGTCTCAGGAACCTTCACTAGCGCCCGTAGCCCCTCACCTCCTGGTTCAGCTCAGGCATCGTGACCTAGCCTCCCAGCGACGGGTGAGGTATGCGCGGGGCTGGGCCCTGCCGACGCAGAGCATAAGGACTCTTGAGCGGGCCGCTTGCGCGTCAAGGGGGGGTTCTTGAGCATCGCGTCTCGGGAACCTTCACTAGCGCCTGTAGCCCCTCACCTCCTGGTTCAGCTTAGGCATCGCGACCTGGCGTCCCAGCGACGGCTGAGGTATGCATGGGGCTGGGCCCTGCCGACGCAGAGCGTGAGGACTCTCAAGCTGGTCGCTTGCGCATCAAAGGGGGGCTCTTCAGCATCGCGCCTCAGGAACCTTCACTAGCGCTCATAGCCCCTCACCTCCTAGTTCAGCTCGGGCATCATGACCTCCTAGTTCGGTTCGGCCCGTGGTATGCGCGAGGCTGGGCCCTGCCGACGCAGAGCATTAAGACAAGCAAGAGAAAAACCCAACCAAGAAAGGGAAGTCGAAGATCACAAGCAGTTATTACAAAATCCGAAATATTCCCTACAACTTAAAATTGTCGTCCCATGTCTTCCCGAGGCGGACTCAACTTATTGCAGGGTGGTAAAAGGAGGCTCCCCGCTAGGCTCTTCCCCGCTGTCGAAGCAGAAGAACTTCTCAAGCAATGACTTCACGTGGCTCTCAACATCCATTGCCATGTCGCTGCGAGACTCTTTTGGAACGGGGCCCATCACCTCGTCGAATTTGAAGTTGGGGTCGCGAAGGAGGAGATGGCTGAAGACGCGGGTCGCCGCCACGGAGAGGAGACCACGGCTTTCCTCTTCCAGGATGCCGTCCACCTCTTGGGCCGCACCCTCGAGTGCCTTCACAAGCCTGGAGGAGAGCTCGGCGTAGCTGGAGCCCTGAGGAACGAGAGGGACATCGAAACTCGACCTGCAAATGGAGACAGGGCCTTGCGGGCCCTATGTTCGAGGGAGGAGAGCGTGACGTGGTCTGAGGCCGCCCTCGCGGCGGCGGCAGCCTGGATCTCCTTCTCCTGGGCGTCCAACTTGGCGTTGCCTTTGGAGATCCGCTTGGCATGAGCCTCTTGGGCCTCAGCCACCTCGGGCCACAGCGTCTCCAGGCGCTCGCGCTCCATGGCCTTCTCGGCCGTCAGCTTTGCGAGCTCGGCGTCGTGGTCCGCAAGCCCCGCCTCATGGGCCTTGACATCCTCCTCTCGCAGCTGGAGTTGCTGTGCTTGCGCGGCTCGCTCCTGAAGTGCCTTCAGGCCGTCTTCTGCTTCCTCGAAGCGCTTGGCGAGCGCTGTGTTCTCGGCAAGAGCCCTCTCGCAAGCGGCCTTTGCCTCGGCGACCTCCTTCTTGCCCTTCGCAAGCGTGGCCTCGGCCCAACTGTGAGCTTCCCTAGTGGAGGCGTCAAGTTGACGCCACCCCATGGCGAGCCTCAGGCGCTCGACAGAGAGACACGCCTTGGTGTCGCGGAAGTCTGTCCCCAGCCGGACGAGCGCGTCCGGGGCATCGGTCAGAGCCTCGCGCCTAAGCAAGGCGTCCTAGTCCGTTAGGGCAAGAGTTGGCCCCGGGGGCTGGCACCTCGGCGCTTGACGCAACTGGAACAAGGAGCGCCCCGGCGCCCTGCACTTGAGCCGCCCGGGGCTCCAAGTTCTCCCCCGTGCTCGGCCCCCACGGTTGACTTGGGGAGACCGTCGCGCTGGCCCTAGGGGCCCCTGGACTGACCACCACCGGAGGACGGCCTGAGTCGCGCCCCGCGTCGTGGCTGGTTGCAAGGGCCAGAACGGCCGGCGAAGGCTGAGGTGCTTCTCTCTCTCCCGCTCACTGAGAGGCCGCGGTCTCAGCGGGTGGCATCGGGGGCTGAGCAACCGTGGCTTCGGCAGGAGGTGCCCGCGGCAGGATCCCCGTGACCTTGGTAGGTGGTGCTGGGGGCTGAACCGTCGCAACCTTGAGGCACGGGCCCCCTCGCCGCGCCGGGGAGATGCTGGGCACCGTGGTAGCGCCCGCGTGATCGAGCACGGCGCCGGGGTGGAGCAGACCGCGCCCGTCGAGGCTTCGGCCGAGGGGCGAGCTTGTTGGGGAACGTTGCATGGGAAACAAATTTTTTCCTACGAACACCCAAGATCTATCCATGGAGATGCATTGCTACGAGAGGGGGAGTGTATCTACATACCCTTGTAGATCGCTAAGCGTAAGCGTATATAACGCGGTTGATGTAGTCGTACATCTTCGCGATCCAATCACGATCCATCCCGATCTAGTGCCGAACAGACTACACCTCCGCATTCAGCACACGTGCGGCTCGATGACGTCTCCTCCTTCTTGATCCAGCAAGAGAGGGAGGAGAAGTAGATGGGATCTCAACCAACATGACGGCATGGTGGAGATGGTGGTGTCGCAGTGCCGGCAGGGCTTCACCAAGCGCCTCCGGAACAACGTACAAGGAAGAAACGGGAGAGACGGTAGGAGGGCCGCAGCCGTGGGAGAGTGTCCAGCCCCCTTGCGCCTCCCCACCTTTATATAGACGGGGAGGGGCTGGTGGCTTGCCCTCCAAGCCCCAAGGGTTGTTGGTCAAGGGGGGAGGAACGAAATCCCTCCTTTCCTTCCCCACCGATCACCATCCCCCTTTTTTTAGGGATCTCGATCTTATCCTTTCGGGATATGATCCTATTCCTTTTAATTGGGGATCTTGATGCGCCTAGACTAATGGTGTGGGGACTTTCCCCACTACCCACATCCATGTGGGTCCCCATGCAGGTGGGCCCCACTCCGGAACCTTCTAGAACCTTCCCGGTACAATACCGAAAAATCCCGAACATTTTCCGGAACCGTATATATGACTTCCCATATATATAAATCTTTACCTCCGGACCATTCTGGATCTCCTCGTGATATCCGGGATCTCATCCGGGACTCCGAACAACATTCGGTCACCAATGTACATATCCCAATTCTACTCTAGCGTCACCGAACGTTAAGCGTGCGGACCCTACGGGCTCGAGAATCATGTGGACATGACCGAGACACCTCTCCGGTCAATAACCAATAGCGGGACCTAGATGCCTATATTGGTTCCCACATATTCCACGAAGATCTTTATCGGTCGAACCACGATGCCAAGGATTCAATCAATCCCGTATGCAGTTCCCTTTGTCTAGCGGTATGTTACTTGCCCGAGATTCGATCGTCGGTGTCTCCAAACCTAGTTCAATCTCGTTACCGGCAAGTCTCTTTACTCGTTCCGTAATGCAAGATCCCGCGACTAACTCCTTAGTCGCATTGCTTGCAAGCTTCTTGTGATGTTGTATTACCGAGAGGGCCCAGAATACCTCTCCGTCATATGGAGTGATAAATCATAGTCTCGATCCATGCCAAACCAACAGACACCCTCGAAGATACCTGTAGAGCACCTTTATAGTCACCCTGTTACGTTGTGACGTTTGATACACACAAGGCATTCCTCCGGTGTCAGAGAGTTGCATGATCTCATGGTCATAGGAACAGATACTTGACATGGATAAAACAGTAGCAATAAACTAACACGATCAAATGCTATGCTTACGGTTGGGTCATGTCCATCACATCATTCTCCTAACGATGTGATCCCGTTATCAAATGACAACTCATGTCTATGGTCAGGAAACCTTGACCATCTTTGATCAACGAGATAGTCTAGTAGAGGCTCACTAGGGACATAGTGTTGTCTATGTATCCACACATGTATCTGAGTTTCCGATCAATAAAATTATAGCATCGATAATAAACGATTATCATGAACAAGGAAATATGATAATAACCAATTTATTATTGCCTCTAGGGCATATTTCCAACTGTCTCCCACTTGCACTAGAGTCAATAATCTAGTTCACATCACTATGTGATTAACACCCAATGAGTTCTGGGGTTTTATAATGTTTTGCTTGTGAGAGAGGTTTTTAGTCAACGGGTCTGCAGCATTCAGATCCGTGTGCACTTTGCAAATCTCTACGTCATACTGTAGATGCTGCTACCACGCTCCATTTGGAGCTATTCCAAATGGTGCTCCACTATACGTATCCGGATTGCTACTCAGAGTCATCCGGATTGGTGTCAAAGCTGCATCGACGTAACCCTTTACGACGAACTCTTTATCACCTCCATAATCGAGAAATATTTCCTCAGTCCTCAAGTTACTAAGGATAATTTTGACCGTTGTCCAGTGATCCTCTCCTGTATCACTCTTGTACCCCTTGACAGACTCATGGCAAGGCACACACCAGGTGCGATACACAGCATGGCATACTATATAGAGCCTATGGCTAAGGCAAAGGGGACGACCTTCGTCCTTTTTCTCTCTTCTACCGTGGTCGAGCTTTGAGTCTTACTCAATTTCACACCTTACAAATCAGGCAAGAACTCCTTCTTTGACTGATCCATTTTGAACTCCTTCAAAATCTTGTCAAGGTATGTACTCACTGAAAGTCTTATCAGGCGTCTTGATCTATCTCTATAGATCTCGATGCCCAATATTTAAGTATCTTTTTATCCAGGTCTTCCTTTGAAAAACACCTTTCAAACAACCTTTTATGCTTTCCAGAAAATTCTACATCATTTTCAATCAACAATATGTCATCACATATACTTATCAGAAATTCTATAGTGCTCCCACTCACTTTCTTGTAAATACAAGTTTCTTATAAACTTCGTATAAACCAAAATTCTTTGATCAACACATCAAAGCGCATATTCCAACTCCGAGATGCTTGCCCCAGTTCACAGACGGATCGCGGGAGCTTGCATACCTTTTAGCATCCTTAGGACCGACAAAACCTTCTGGTTGTATCACATACAACCTTTCCTCACGGAAACCGTTTAAGGAAACTCTGTTTTGACATCCATCTGCCAGATTTCATAATCGAAAAATGTAGCAACTGCTAACATAATTCCAACAGACTTCAGCATCGCTACGGGTGAGAAAATCTCATCATAGTCAATTCCTTGAACTTGTCAGAAACTTCTTTGCGACAAGTCGAGCTTTATAAATGGTGACATTTACCATCAGCGTCTGTCTTCTTCTTAAAGCTCCATTTGTACCTAATGGCTGGCCATTCATCGGGCAAGTCCACCAAGGTCCATACTTGGCTTTCATGCATGGATCCTCTCTCGGATTTCATGGCCTCTAGCCATTTGTTGGAATCCGGGCCCACCATTGCTTCTTCATAGCTCGTAGGTTCACTGTTGTCTAATAGCATGACCTCCAAGACAGGATTGTCATACCACTCAGGGCGGTACAATTCCTTGTTGACCTACGAGGCTCAGTAGTAACTTGATCTGAAGTTTCATGATCATCATCATTTGCTTCGTCTTAATTTGGTGTAGGCACCGCAAAGACATCTTTCTGCGTCGTACTACCATCCAACTGAAGTGACGGTTCAATAACCTCATCAAGTTCTACCTTCCTCCCACTCAATTCTTTCGAGAGAAACTCTTCCTCGAGAAAGGACCCATTTTTAGCAACAAACACTTTGTCCTTGGATCTGAGATAGAAGGCATACCCAATTGTTTCCTTAGGGTATCCTATGAAGACGCATTTGTCCGCTTTGGGTTCGAGCTTATCAGGTTGAAGTCTTTTCACATAAGCATCGCATTCCCAAACTCTAAGAAATGACAACTTAGGTTTCTGCCAAACCATAATTCATATGGTGTCATCTCAACGGACTTTAGATGGTGCCCTATTTTAAAGTGAATGTAGTTCTCTCTAATGCATAACCCCCAAAATGATAGTGGCAAATCGGTAAGAGACGTCATATTACGTACTATATCCAATAGAGCACGGCTACGACGTACGGACACACCATCACACTATGGTGTTCCAGGCGGCATGAGTTTGTGAAACAATTTCCACATTTCTTAAGTTGCATACCAAACTCGTAACTCATATATTCACCTCCATGATCATATCATAGACATTTTATCTACTTGTCACGATGATCTTCAACTTCACTCTAAAATTGCTTGAACTTTTCAAATGTTTCACACTTGTGTTTCAGTAAGTAAATACACCCATATCTACTCAAATCATCAGTGAAGGTAAGAAAATAACGATATCCACCGCACGCTTCAACACTCATTGGACCGCATACATCAACATGTATCATTTCCAATAAGTCACTAGCCTGCTCCATCATATCGGAAAACAGGGTCTTAGTCATCTTGCCCATGAGGCATGGTCCGCATGTCTCAACCGATTCAAAATCGAGTGAGTTCAAATATCCATCGGCATGGAGTTTCTTCATGCGCTTTACACCAATATGACCTTAGCGGCAGTGCCACAAGTATGTGGTACTAACATTATTAACTTCACATCTTTTGGCATCAATATTATGAACATGTGTATCACTACGATCGAGATTCAATAAACCAATCACATTGGGTGCATGACCATTGAAGGTATTATTCATGTAAACAGAATAACCATTATTCTCTGACTTAAATGAATAACCGTATTGCAATAAACACGATCCAATCATGTTCATGCTCAACACAAACACCAAATAACATTTATTTAGGTTCAACACTAATCCCGAAGGTAGAGGGAGCGTGCGATGGTGATGACATCAACCTTGGAAACACTTCCAACATACTTCGTCACCTTGCCCTTCATCTAGTCTCCGTTCATTCCGTAGCTTTTATTTCGAGTTACCAACACTAGCAACTGAACCGGTATCTAATACCCAGGTGCTACTAGGAGTACTAGTAAGGTACACATCAATAACACGTATATCAAATATACTCCAGTGGACGTTGCCAGCCTTCTTATCTGCCAAGTATCTGGGGCAGTTCCGCTACCAGTGACCGTTCCCCTTATTATAGAAGCACTTAGTCTCGGGTTTGGGTTCAACCTTGGGTTTCTTCACTGGAGCGGCAACTGGCTTGCCATTCATGAAGTTTCCCTTCTTGCCCTTCTCGAAACTAGTGGTTTTACTAACCATCAACACTTGATGCTCCTTCCTGATTTCTACCTTCGCGGTGTCAAACATCGCGAATAGCTGATGGATCATCTTCTCCATCCCTGGCATGTTATAGTTCATCACGAAGCTCTAGTAGCTTGGTGGCAGTGACTTGGAGAACTATGTTAATCACTATCTTATCTGGAAGATCAACTCCCACTTGATTCAAGCGATTGTGGCACCCAGACAATTTGAGCACACGCTCACCGATTGAGCTATTCTCCTTCATCATGCAAGCAAAGAATCTTGTTGGAGGTCTCATAGCTGTCAACACAGGCACGAGCCTGAAATCTCAATTTTAGCTCTTGGAACATCTCATATGCTCCGTGATGTTCAAAACTTCTTTGCAGCCTCAATTCTAAGCTGTAAAGCATGACGCACTGGACTATCAAGTAGTCATCAAAAATATGCCTGTCTGATGTTCTCAACACACACAGATGATGCTTGAGGGGGTGGCGCACTGAGCGGTGCATCAAGGACAGAAGCCTTCTATGCAGCAATGAGGAAAATCCTCAGTTTACGGTCCTAGTCCGCATAGTTGCTACTACCAACTTTCGACTTAGTTTTTCTCTAGGAACGTATCAAAATCTAGGGGAGCTACAGCATGAGCTATCGATCTACAACATAAATTGCAAAGATATTTTGACTATGTTCATGATAATGAGTTCAGTTAATCATATTACTAAAGAACTCCCACTCAAATCAACATCCCTCAGGTTTTCTAAGTGTGACATGATCCAAATCCACCAACCCAAGTCTGATCATCACGTGAGATGAGTTGGTTTCAATGGTGAACATCTCCATGTTGATCATATCTACTATATGACTCATGTTCAACCTTTCGGTCTCCTGTGTTCCGAGGCCATGTCTGTCCATGCTAGGCTCGTCAAGTTTAACCCAAGTGTTCTGCATGTGCAAAACTGGCTTACACCCGTTGTATCGAACGTAGAGTCTATCACACCCAATCATCACGTGGTGCTTCAAAGCGACGATCCTTCGCAACGGTGCACACTTGGGAGAACACAATTTTATATTGAAATTTTAGTGAGGGATCATCTTATAATGCTACCGTCGTTCTAAGCAAAATAAGATGCATAAATAGGATAAACATCACATGCAAATCATATAAGTGACATGATATGGCCATCATTATCTTGTGCTTTTGATCTCCATCTCCAAAGCACCGACATGATCTCCATCGTCACCGGCATGACACCATGATCTCCATCATCATGATCTCCATCATCGTGTCATCATGTGGTTGTCGCGCCAACTATTGCTTCTACAACTATTGCTAACTTATAGCAATAAAGTAAAGCAAAAGAAGGCGAAAATAATTAAAGACAACCCTATGGCTCCTGCCAGTTGCCATACTCATCGACATGCAAGTCGTGATAATCTATACAAAACATGATCATCTCATACATCACATATATCACATCATGTCATTGGCCATATCACATCAAAACATGCCCTGCAAAAACAAGTTAGACGTCCTCTACTTTGTTGTTGCAAGTTTTACGTGGCTGCTATGGGAAACTAGTAAGAACCGTTCTTCCCTATGCAAAGCCACAATGGTGATAATCAAGTTGCCTTTTAACCTTCTACAAGGACCACCTCTATCGAATCCGATTCAACTAAAGTGGGAGAGACAGACACCCGCCAACCATCTTTATGCAACAAGTTGCATGTTAGTCGATGGAACCGGTCTCTCGTACATGGACGACTAAGGTTGGTCCGGGCCGCTTCATCCCACAATACCGCCGAATCAAGATAAGACTAAGAAGGTAAGCAATCTGAACATCAACGCCCACAAACTCTTTGTGTTCTACTCGTGCATATCATCTACTGTTGGGGAACGTTACATGGGAAACAAAAATTTTCCTACGAACACCCAAGATCTATCCATTGAGATGCATTGCTACGAGAGGAGGAGTGTATCTACATACCCTTGTAGATCGCTAAGCGGAAGCATATATAACGCGGTTGATGTAGTCGTATGTCTTCGCGATCCAATCACGATCCGTCCCGATCTAGTGCAGAATGGACGGCACCTACGCGTTCAGCAGACGTGTGGCTCGATGACGTCTCCTCCTTCTTGATCCAGCAAGAGAGGAAGGAGAAGTAGATGGGATCTCAACCAGCATGACAGTGTGGTGGAGATGGTGGTGTCGCAGTGCCGGCTGGGCTTCGCCAAGCGCCTCCGGAACAACGTACAAGGAAGAAACGGGAGAGACGGGAGGAGGGCCGCAGCCGTGGAGGGTGTCCAGCCCCCTTGCGCCTCCCCCACCTTTATGTAGGCATGGGAGGGGCTGGTGGCTTGCCCTCCAAGCCCCTAGGGTCGTTGGTCAAGGGGGGAGGAAGGACATCCCTCCTTTCCTTCCCCACCGATCACTATCCCCCTTTTTTAGGGATCCCGATCTTATCCTTTCGGGATATGATCCTATTCCTTTTAAGTTGGGATCTTGATGTGCCTAGACCAGGGGTGTGGGGACTTTACCTACTTACCCACGTCCATGTGGGCCCCATGCAGGTGGGCCCCACTTCGGAACCTTCTAGAACCTTCCCGGTACAATACCGAAAAATCCCGAACATTTTCCCGAACCCTAAATATGACTTCCCATATATATAAATCTTTACCTCTGGACCATTCCGGAGCTCCTTGTGACATCCGGGATCTCATCCGGGACTCCAAACAACATTCGGTCACCAATGTACATATCCCAATTCTACTCTAGCATCAACGAACGTTAAGCGTGCGGACCCTATGGGTTCGAGAATCATGTGGACATGACCGAGACACCTCTCCGGTCAATAACCAATAGCGGGACCTGGATGCCCGTATTGGTTCCCACATATTCCACAAATATCTTTATCGGTCGAACCACGATGCCAAGGATTCAATTAATCCCGTATGCAGTTCCCTTTGTCTAGCGGTATGTTACTTGCCCGAGATTCGATTGTCGGTATCTCCATACCTAGTTCAATCTCGTTACCGGCAAGTCTCTTTACTCATTCCGTAATACAAGATCCCGCGACTAACTCCTTAGTCACATTGCTTGCAAGCTTCTTGTGATGTTGTATTACCGAGAGGGCCCAGAGATACCTCTCCATCATATGGAGTGATAAATCCCAGTCAAGGTCCATGCCAACCCAATAGACACCCTCGAAGATACCTGTAGAGCACCTTTATAATCACCCAGTTACGTTGTGACGTTTGATACACCCAAGGTATTCCTCCGGTGTCAGAGAGTTCCATGATCTCATGGTCGTAGGAACCAATACTTGACATGGATAAAGCAGTAGCAATAAACTAACACGATCAAAAGCTATGCTTACGGTTGGGTCTTGTCCATCACATCATTCTCCTAACGATGTGATCCCGTTATCAAATGACAACTCATGTCTATGGTCAGGAAACCTTGGACATCTTTGATCAACGAGCTAGCCTAGTAGAGGCTTACTAAGGACATAGTGTTGTCTATGTATCCACACATGTATCTGAGTTTCTGATCAATACAATTATAGCATGGATAATAAACGATTATCATGAACAAGGAAATATGATAATAGCCAATTTATTATTGCCTCTAGGGCATATTTCCAACAGAGCTCGCCTTATTAATGGGCACAACCTTTGCCCCGGCGTTTGCCTTCTTCTTCTTCTCCTCGTCGCCACCAGAGCACCTGTGCCGGGGAGTGGGTTAGCTGGAACAACCAGTCAAAGATGCGCGGCGTGGGAGCGGATTAAGGAACTTACTCGTCCCGGGTAGCCCACTTCCTCTTCTTCACGACGGCTGAAGCTGCGCCCGCGCCGCCCTCGCACACCGTCTCAACGCTGCCTAAAGGGTGCTCAGCATGGTCCTTGATAGGACCAGCCAAGTTCTCCCCTTCCGTAGGGGTCTGGGAGGCCTCCGGAGGCGGCGTAGCCGCCGCTAGTATGGGCGCAGCATCTTTGCCATCGGCCCCCGTCGCTAGTACGGGAGGGGTCACGGGGCCCGACCCCGCTCCGTCTCCCGGGCCGGCGAGCCTGGGAGGAATAACTTGGCGCTGCTCATCTGAGGCAGCATCGTCATCCCCGAGGCCGCGCAGGGATGTGTGGAGGCCGGGCGAAGGCGCCCGTCCGGCACTCCCCTCTTCCTCGGTCGCCTCCGAGTCCTCGCCGCCATCACCCTTGCCGGAGGATGTCGCCGCGATGGAGGGGATCCTGCACGACCCGATGAGCCCCCACTCGTCGAAGACGGACATCTCCCCAACCAGCTCCTCCATGTCGTCGCAAGCGTACAGCGGCGGCGCCGCCTCTGGAGGACCCTCGGGAGTGTATCGGAGCAGGGCCCACAGGGCCCCATCCAGCTCATCTTGCGTCGGGCCATAGACACGCAGCCTCATCGAATCCCTCGAGCTGGTGAACTTCCACAGGGGCAGCGAGCGCGCCTGGAGCGACGTGATGCGCCGCCCCACGAATTCCTTGATGACCATCGCCCCTGTAAGAGAGGCGTGCCCATGCGCGGGTATGCGCTCCTGGACGGGCTCTGCCCTTGGGTCGGTAAGCTTCTCGGGCGCCCACCCCGGAGTTTCATGGGGTGGTCCGTGGAGGCCGTCTGGAGTGGGCTAAACCGACACGCGTCCATGAAAACCCACCGCTGCCGGTAGCCCTCCACCTTCTTCCCGGCCTTCAGCGGATGCTCGCACCCGTGATGTCTACGAAGGAGATGCATGCAGAGCATTGGTCCTGGGCGGTGAATCATAGGTTGAAAAGTGGCGAAAGAGCGCCACCGAGAGCCTCACGCCCACGAATGCCTCGCAGTAGAAGGCGAAGATGGCCGGGTGGAGGATGGAGTTGGGCTGGAGATGCAAGGCATGGATCTGATAATGGGAGAGGATGGCATAGAAGAACCTGGAGAATGGCGGGACTAGCCCGACGTAGATGCTATGGAGGAAGGAGGGGTAGGCGGACTTCGGTAAGCCGCTCGGTGCCGCCGAGCCCAGCCAGAGTCCGGTCGCCTGCCCCTCGTTCAGCCCATCGGCCACCAGCGGGAGCACTGGGCCCAGATCCTCCTCGTCAGAAATGAGGGAGGGCAAGTGTGCTGGCCCGACGACAGCAGGGCTCGCGGCGGAAGCCGTGGCCTTCCCCTTCTTGCCGACGGGCGCCATCTGAGTGCTGGGATTGCAGGAAGGGTAAGATAAGCGCCTCGTGAGAGGTTGGATCTGGAGCGGTTCCGCGTGGAGGAGGAAGGTGCAAGAAGACGGAGGCAACACAAGGAATGGCAATGATGGCTCCCGGCTACGCACGTGCTTTATGTCAGCTTGCGCGACCACCAAGGCCTCATGGAAAGTGGAGAGCCCCGCGCTCCAAAGCACTCGCATGCCGCGCCCTGCCCACGGGCGGTTAGGGCCCGCGTCGTGTCGCCCCCACCAACAGGCGGGATCATGCACACCGCGGGCCCAGGGGCTACTGTCGGGCCTCTGGGATTGGGGGTACCTAGGCCCGTCTGCCCGCGGCCCGGGCATGGCGCTAGCCCTAATCAACCGAATGGCCCACCAGTCATCCTCATGAGGAGAGCCCTCGCGAGAGACAATGCCTTGCGAGGCGTACGACGGCCACGCCATCACAAGCCTCCCGAGGCCCACTTGCGGAGCCACCTCTGGTGCCCTCGCGGGGTCGAGTGGTCCTGCTCCTTCGCATGGTTGACGTGGCTCGCACCGAGCAGCCCCCAGTGCCGCACCAGCTGGCATGGAAGGAGAGAGTTTCCTTTTTGGTGAAAGACGAGCAGTGCCAGCTCGCGGGTTCCCAAAGCATCCCCCAAAGGTTTCCTCTTCCATGCAAGAAGACCGAGACCGAGGGCTCGGCAGGACGGATGGCACACCCGAGCCCACGAGCGCGTCACGACAAGGAACTTTAGTAGGCGAAGACCACCTTTTGTCAGGATAAGCTGCAACCCTATCCCCTTTCAAACTGCCCGTTGTGGCAACCCTTCCCGCCTGATATTTTTTTGGGGAAGAGGACCGGGGCCGATATAAAGGGAGAGACACATTTTGTTGGCAAGAACACGCCTGGTACTCATCTTCCACCTCAAGCAATCCACCAAGTAGGAGTAGGGTCTTACACCGCGAGGTGGCCCAAACCTGGGTAAAGTATGTGTGTCCTTGTTCATCTTCCTTAGCTCAAGCTGCCGGAGAGTCACTGTCTGGTTGCGAAGTAGAGTAGGGTAGGTGAGCGAGCGCACCCCAGTGTTCGAACTTTCTTGGGTCTGCGGAGCCCGATTCCGACACTTCCTGTACGAGTGAGAGGAGGTGGAGGGGTATATATAGGCATATCCAAAAATCCAACCGTTACAACATTATTGCCCAACTCGATGACACCAGTCCAAACACTCGGTTGCACCGACTAGTGCAAAATGTGGCAACTTTGACTTTTCGGTGAGACCGATATATAAATCTCGGTGGTATAGATTATTGAAAATGTCTAACCAGAGAGTTGGTCCAAAAACTTAGTTAGTCCGATTCTCAAAACTCGGTGGTACCGATTCCTGAAAATGGCTGACCAGAGAGTTGGTCCAAAAGTCGGTTGGTCCGATTCTCAAAACTTGGTGGTACCATTTGGCGTGGGAACTGTTTGAGGCAAAACTCGGTAGGGACAAATGGAAATTGTTGGTGGCACCAATTTTGGATATTTGGTTTCGGACAAAATATTTGTGAGAGAATTTCATGTATATTTTTTGGTGGCTACTCTGTAAGCACTTGAGCAACCAGATCATCATAGACACCTCATCCCCTTTTAATAGTATTGGCTTTCCTATGGAGTCAAAGTGATTTCTCACATAAAGTAAAATGTAGAGTCTTCAAGCTTGTTGTCAATGGATGTTCCTTGCATCTAGGTTATCTCCTCACAATCCTTTTGCCAATCCATTCATTGAATTTTCCTGAAATATACTTGGTGGAAATATTAGTCCAATGAAATATATGTTGTTATTAATTACCAAAACCACCTAGGGAGAAGTTGTGCTTTCAATCCCCCCCTTTTTGGTAATTGATAAAAACATATAGGTCAAAGCTTTGATAGGGATAAAACAATGAGTAGCATCGTCGCTTTGAGAAGTATGTGATTAGCAAGAGCTCCCCCTAAATTTGTGCACTATTTAAAATTTGCATTTGAACGCAAATGCACAATCGATTTGGAGTATAGGTAACTCTTTCATGTCACATACGAGTTGGTGGTGTGCATAAATGATATGAATGGATTACAATGCACATGACCAAAACCGAATGAATGATCATAATATTAACATCACATGTATAGGAAATAGTAGCATCATGAAGCAAGTGGATGATCAAACACAACAAAGTTTAAGAACAGCCAAGCGAAAAACCAAATGTTTTTAAACATAGAGAGTCAACAAAATGCAAGACACACTCTCTCGAAGCCCTATGATCTATACACTTCTCCCCCTTTGGCAACAAGTTACCAAAAAGTTCAAAGTATGTAGAACTAATCATCACTCTGGGCTTGATCTCCTCCTGTAGCAGTTGAAGGAGTCGAGAGAAGGGCGTCGGCGAGCGCTTCAACTGAAGTCCTCTGTGGTGGTGGAGTAGACGCCAAAGGTGCAGAAGGAGCTGATGGAGCAATAGCTGGTGCTGACAAGCAAGGCCTCAACCCTGGAACATGCACTGTAGACAATCTGTCTTGAGACTTGAACTGAGTGCTGGGCCGAAGAGGAGGACTATCATCATCACTGGAGTGGGGACTGAGCACCGCATCCACTTCCTGTTTTAGCTCATTGTCAGTCATTGTCAGCTCATCAACTTTGTTGTCTAGAGCATGAAACTTTGTCTTCACAATCCTCTCAAGACTCTCCTGGTTCTTGAGGATCTCAGCCACATTCTTTTCGATCCCTTGGATAGAGTTGATGATAAAAGACATTTGATCGCTCTTCGTCCTTGGAACCTGAGCACTAGTGGCTCTAGCTACCTCTGCCTGTGCAGTAGCTGAAGTGGGATGAGAAGGATCCATCACCACAACGTTGTCCTCGAACTCTGGCACTAGTGGCAGGTGTGGATGATCAAGTGCATATAAGCTCTTTCCAACTTTGGAATTGATAAGCATGTGAATATATGGAGCATATCCACATGATCTCTTCTGATTAGCAGGTGTCCTCTTGATTGTCTCAACAATCGAATCCATCACTCGAAATCTTGTGTGGGTGTCTACATGATCTCTTCTGATTAGCAGGTGTCCTCTTGTTTCTTCTGTTGCTGCTTCTTGGCTAGAACCTCTTCTGGAACAAAATCTAAGTCCTCTTTGTTGGAAATATGCCCTAGAGGCAATAATAAATTGGTTATTATTATATTTCCTTGTTCATGATAATCGTTTATTATCCATGCTATAATTGTATTGATTGGAAACTCAAATACATGTGTGGGTACATAGACAACACTGTGTCCCTAGTAAGCCTCTAGTTGACTAGCTCGTTGATCAAAGATGGTTAAGGTTTCCTAGCCATTGACATGAGATGTCATTTGATAACGGGATCACATCATTAGGAGAATGATGTGATGGACAAGACCCAAACTACGAACGTAGCATATGATCGTGTCAGTTTATTGCTATTGTTTTCTGCATGTCAAGTATCTGTTCCTATGACCATGAGATCATGCAACTCCCTGACATCGGAGGAGTACCTTGTGTGTATCAAACGTCGCAACGTAACTGGGTGACTATAAAGGTGCTCTACAGGTATCTCCGAGGGTGTCTGTTGGGTTGGCATGGATCAAGACTGGGATTTGTTACTCCGTATGACGGAGAGGTATCTCAGGGCCCACTCGGTAATACAACATCACAATGAGCCTTGCAAGCAATGTGACTAAAGTGTTAGCCACGAGATCTTGTATTACGGAACGAGTAAAGAGACTTGCCGGTAACGAGATTGAACTAGGTATAGTGATACCGACGATCAAATCTCGGGCAAGTAACATACCGAAGAACAAAGGGAACAGCATACGGGATTAACTGAATCCTTGACATAGAGGTTCGACCGATAAAGATCTTCGTAGAATATGTAGGAGCCAATATGGGCATCCAGGTCCCGCTATTGGTTATTGGCCGTAGAGGTGTCTCGGTCATGTCTACATAGTTCTCGAACCCGCAGGGTCTACACACTTAACGTTTGGTGACGATTAGTATAATTGAGTTATTATGTTGGTGACCGAAAGTTGTTCGGAGTCCCGGATAAGATCCCGGACATGACGAGGATCTCCGGAATAGTCCGGAGGTAAAGATTGATATATGTGATAATAGTGTTTTGATCTCCGGAAGAGTTCCGAAGTTCACCGGAAGAGGTTCCGGATGTTTACCGAAGTGTTCGGGTGCAGCAACACTTTATATGAGCCAAAGGGATAAAGCCCACAAGGTATTGGAAAGTGCAAAAGTAGTTTTGCTGCCGCGTAAGCGGTACTACCGCTTGGTGAAGCGGTACTACCGCCGGAGCGGTACTACCGCTTGTGTAAAGCGGTACTACCGCCCGAGCGGTACTACCGCTTGTGTGAAGCGGTACTACCGCCCAAGCGGTACTACCGCTTGTGTGAAGCGGTACTACCGCTTGTGCGCGGCTGTGCACGGTTCGGCAGGGATCCGAGTTGGACTCTTTCCCTGCGGGCCAAACCGACCTTGTGCGGGCAAAACCGACCCGGAGGAGGCTTTTACTCCAAGTTTAGACCCCAAGGCTCAACATATAAATAGAGGGGCAGGGCTAGCACACGGGACACATCAGGATTTCCCAAGCCGTGTGCCGGCAACCCTAGCCCTCTAGTTCCTCCGTCATAATCTCCGTAGCGCTTGGCGAAGCCCTGCAGAGATTGTTCCTCACCACCATCACCACGCCGTCGTGCTGCTGGAACTCAACCACTACTTCATCATCGCTCGCTGGATCGAGGAGGTGAAGGCGTCATCAAGCCGTACGTGTGTTGAACGCGGAGGTGCCGTCCGTTTGGCACTAGATCGGAAGGATCGTGATTGGATCGCGGGACGCTCGGCGATTTGGATCGCGAAGACGTTCGACTACATCAACCGCGTTTATTAACGCTTCCGCTTAGCGATCTACAAGGGTATGTAGATTCACTCTCCCTCTCGTAGATGCTTATCACCATGGATAGATCTTATGTGTGCGTAGGAAATTTTTTGTTTCCCATGCAACGTTCCCCAACAGTGGCATCATGAGCTAGGTCTATGCGTAGATGAGATCTCGAGTAGAACACAAACGAGTTGTGGGCGTGGGTGTATACATATTGCTTGCCGTTACTAGTTGATACTTGATTCAGCGGTATTGTGAGATGAAGCGGCCCGGACCGACATTACGCGTACGCTTACGCGAGACTGGTTTTACCGCTGCGTGCACTTGTTGCATAAAGGTGACTGGCGGGTGTCTGTCTCTCTCACTTTAGTTGAATCGGTTCAATGAAGAGGGTTCTTTTAGAAGATCAAAAAGCAATCACTACACCACGTTGTGGTTTTGCGTAGGTAAGAACGGTTCTTGCAAACCCGTAGCAGCCACGTAAAATTTGCAACAACAATTAGAGGACGTCTAACTTGTTTTTGCAGGGTATGATGTGATATGATATGGCCAATTACATGATGAGATATATGTGATGTATGAGATGATCATGTGATGTATAGAATATCACGACTTGCATGTCGATGAGTACGACAACTGGCAGGAGCCATAGAGTTGTCTTTAATTATTGTATGACCTGCGTGTCAATCATTAAGCGCTATGTAATGCTTTACTTTATCGCTAAACGTTAGCTATAGTCGTGGAAGCAACAGTCGGCGCGACAACCTTATGGCGACACGTTGATGGAGATCAAGATGATGGAGATCATGGTGTCATGCCGGTGACGATGGAGATCATGCCGGTGCTTTGGAGATGGAGATCAAAAGCACAAGTTCATGGCCATATCATGTCACTTATGATTTGCATGTGATGTTAATCCTTTTATGCATCTTATTTTGCTTAGGACGACGGTAGCATTATAAGGTGATCCCTCACTTAAATTTCAAGATAAATTGTGTTCTCCCCAAGTGTGCACCGTTGCGAAAGTTCGTCGTTTCGAGACACGCCGTGATGATCGGGTGTGATAGACTCTACGTTCGCATACAACGGGTGTAAGCCATGTTACACGTGCGGAACACTCGGGTTAAACTTGACGAGCCTAGCATGTACAGACATGGCCTCGGAACACAAGAGACCGAAAGGTCGAACATGAGTCATATAGTAGATATGATCAACATGAAGATGTTCACCATTGAAACCACCTCAACTCACGTGATGATCGGACTTGAGTTGGTGGATTTGGATCATGTTACACTCGAATGATCGGAGGGATGTCAATTTGAGTGGGAGTTTTTAAGTAATATGATTAACTAAACTCATTATCTAAGAACAATAGTCTAAGTTGTCTTTGCTATATTTATGTTGTAGATCATGGCTCGCGCAGTAGCACCCCTGAATTTTAATACGTTCCTAGAGAAAGCTAAGTTGAAAGATGATGGAAGTAACTTTGTGGACTGGGCCCGTAATCTAAGGATTATCCTTACGGCTTCCCAGAAGGCTTATGTCCTTGATGCACCGCTTGGTGATCCACCTGCTCCAGTTGAGTCTCTAGACGTTGTGAACGCCTGGCAGGCTCGTTCTGATGATTACTCAATAGTTCAATGTGCAATGTTGTATGGCTTAGAACCGGGACTTCAAAGACGTTTTGAACGTCATGGAGCATATGAGATGTTCCAGGAGTTGAAGTTTATCTTTCAGAAGAATGCCCGGATCGAGAGATATGAGATCTCCGATAAGTTCTATGCTTGCAAGATGGAGGAGAACGGGTCTATCAGTGATCACGTGCTCAGAATGTCTGGGTACTCCACCCGTCTGGCTGAGTTAGGGATGCCCCTTCCGCCAGAGGCTATCACTGACAGAGTTCTTCAATCATTGCCACCTAGCTACAAGAGCTTCGTGTTGAACTATAACATGCACGGGATGAACAAGTCAGTCGCCGAGCTGTTTGCGATGCTGAAAGCCGCTGAGTCTGAAATTCAGAAGGAGCATCAAGTGTTGATGGTCAATAAAACCACTAGTTTCAAGAAAAATGGCAAGGGTAAGAAGGGTAACTCCAAGAAGAGTGGCAAAGCAGTTGCTCCTCTCGTGAAGAAACCCAAGGCTGGACCCAAACCAGAAACTGTGTGTTTTCATTGCAAGGGAACTGGACACTGGAAGCGGAATTGCCCCAAGTATTTGGCTGACAAGAAGGCGGCCAACAACAAACAAGGTATATATGATATACATGTTATTGATGTGTACCTTACCAACCCTCGTTGTAGTGCCTGGGTATTTGATACCGGTGCGGTTGCTCATATTTGCAACTCAAAACAGGAACTGCGGAATAGACGGAGGCTGGCAAAGGACGAAGTGACGATGCGCGTGGGAAATGGTTCCAAGGTTGATGTGATCGCCGTCGGCACGCTCGCTCTTCGATTACCGTCGGGATTAGTGATGAACCTAAATAAGTGTTATTTGGTGCCTGCGTTAAGCATGAACATTATATCTGGATCTTGTTTATTGCGAGACGGTTACTCATTTAAATCAGAGAATAATGGTTGTTCTATTTATATGAGTAATATCTTTTATGGTCATGCACCCGATGTGATGGGTTTATTCTTATTGAATCTCGATAGTAATGATACACATGTTCATAACATTGATGCCAAAAGATATAGAATTGATAATGATAATACCACTTTCTTGTGGCACTGCCGTTTAGGTCATATTGGCGTAAAACGCATGAAGAAGCTCCATGCTGATGGACTTTTGGAGTCACTTGATTTTGAATCACTTGACACATGTGAGCCATGCCTCATGGGCAAGATGACTAAAACGCCGTTCTCTGGAATAATGGAACGGGCAAGTGACTTATTGGAAATCATACATACTGATGTGTGCGGTCCGATGAGCATTGAGGCGCGCGGTGGTTATCGTTACTTTCTCACCTTCACTGATGACTTAAGTAGATATGGGTATATTTACTTAATGAAACACAAGTCTGAAACATTTGAAAAGTTCAAACAATTTCAGAGTGAAGTTGAGAATCATCGTAACAAGAAGATTAAATTCCTACGATCTGATCGAGGAGGAGAATATCTGAGTTATGAGTTTGGCAGTCACTTAAAACAGTGTGGAATTGTTTCACAATTGACACCGCCTGGAACACCACAGTAATGGTGTGTCCGAACGTCGTAATCGAACTTTATTGGATATGGTGCGATCTATGATGTCTCTTGCCGATTTGCCACTATCGTTTTGGGGTTATGCATTAGAGACAGCTGCATTCACTTTAAATAGGGCACCATCGAAATCCGTTGAGACAACGCCATATGAACTTTGGTTTGATAAGAAGCCAAAGCTGTCGTTTCTTAAAGTTTGGGGATGTGATGCTTATGTCAAAAAGCTTCAGCCTGAAAAGCTGGAACCCAAAGCGGAGAAATGCGTCTTCATAGGATACCCAAAAGAGACAGTTGGGTATACCTTCTACCTCAGATCCGAAGGCAAAGTGTTTGTCGCTAAAAACGGAACATTTCTTGAGAAAGAGTTTCTCTCGAAAGAATTGAGTGGGAGGAAGATAGAACTTGATGAGGTTGTTGAACCTTTACTTCAACCTGAGAGTAGCGCAGCGCAGAAAGTTGTTTCTGTGGAGCCTACATTAGCTGAAGAGGAAGTTAATGATGATGATCATGAAGCTTTGGATCAAGTTGCTATCGAACCTCGTAGGTCGACAAGGACGCGTACTGCTCCTGAGTGGTACGGCAACCCTGTCTTAGAGGTCATGTTGTTAAACAACGATGAACCTACGAGCTATGGAGAAGCGATGATGGGCCCGGATTCCGAGAAGTGGTTAGAGGCCATGAAATCCGAGATGGGATCCATGTATGAAAACAAAGTCTGGACTTTGGAAGTATTACCTGAAGGGCGTAAGGCCATTCAGAACAAATGGATCTTTAAGCAAACTCCAGCGATCCATTTATGGACTGGTGCAAGCATCTCGGAGTTGGAATCTTCGTTTTGATAAAGTGATCAAAGCGTTCGAGTTTATACAAGTTTACGGAGAAGCTTGTATTTACAAGAAAGTGAGTGGGAGCTCTATAGCGTTTCTAATATTATATGTGGATGACATATTGCTGATTGGAAACAATATAGAAATGCTGGAAAGCGTAAAGGAATATTTGAACAAGAGTTTTTCAATGAAGGACCTAGGAGAAGCTGCTTTCATATTAGGCATCAAGATCTATAGAGATAGATCGAGACGCTTAATAGGACTTTCACAAAGCACATACCTTGATAAGATTTTGAAGAAGTTCAAAATGGATCAGTCCAAGAAGGGGTTCTTGCCTGTTTTGCAAGGTGTGAAGTTGAGTAAGACTCAATGCCCAGTGACTGCAGAAGATAGAGAAAAGATGAGTGTCATCCCCTATGCTTCGGCCATAGGCTCTATCATGTATGCAATGCTGTGCACAAGACCCGATGTCAGCCTTGCCATAAGTATGGTCGGAAGGTTTCAAAGTGATCCAGGAATGGAACACTGGACGGCGGTCAAGAATATCCTGAAGTACCTGAAAAGGACTAAGGACATGTTTCTCGTTTATGGAAGTGATCAAGAGCTCGTCGTAAAGGGTTACGTCGATGCAAGCTTTGACACTGATCCGGATGACTCTAAGTCGCAAACCGGATACGTATTTATTCTTAATGGGGGTGCGGTTAGCTGGTGCAGTTCCAAGCAAAGCGTGGTAGCTGATTCTACATGCGAAGCGGAGTACATCGCTGCCTCGGAGGCGGCGAAGGAAGGTGTCTGGATGAAGGAGTTCATGACAGATCTTGGAGTAGTGCCTAGTGCACTTGACCCAATGACTCTGTTTTGTGATAATACTGGTGCCATTGCTCTAGCCAAGGAACCAAGATTTCACAAGAGGACCAGACACATAAAGCGACGTTTCAATTCCATCCGCGATTACATCAAGGAGGACGACATAAATATTTGCAAAGTACACACGGATCTAAATGTTGCAGATCCGTTGACTAAACCTCTTCCAAGGGCTAAACATGAACAACACCAGAACTGCATGGGTGTTCGATTCATTACAATGTAAATCACATAGTGATGTGAACTAGATTATTGACTCTAGTGCAAGTGGGAGACTGTTGGAAATATGCCCTAGAGGCAATAATAAATTGGTTATTATTATATTTCCTTGTTCATGATAATCGTTTATTATCCATGCTATAATTGTATTGATTGGAAACTCAAATACATGTGTGGGTACATAGACAACACTGTGTCCCTAGTAAGCCTCTAGTTGACTAGCTCGTTGATCAAAGATGGTTAAGGTTTCCTAGCCATTGACATGAGATGTCATTTGATAACGGGATGACATCATTAGGAGAATGATGTGATGGACAAGACCCAAACTACGAACGTAGCATATGATCGTGTCAGTTTATTGCTATTGTTTTCTGCATGTCAAGTATCTGTTCCTATGACCATGAGATCATGCAACTCCCTGACATCGGAGGAGTACCTTGTGTGTATCAAACGTCGCAACGTAACTGGGTGACTATAAAGGTGCTCTACAGGTATCTCCGAGGGTGTCTGTTGGGTTGGCATGGATCAAGACTGGGATTTGTTACTCCGTATGACGGAGAGGTATCTCAGGGCCCACTCGGTAATACAACATCACAATGAGCCTTGCAAGCAATGTGACTAAAGTGTTAGCCACGAGATCTTGTATTACGGAACGAGTAAAGAGACTTGCCGGTAACGAGATTGAACTAGGTATAGTGATACCGACGATCAAATCTCGGGCAAGTAACATACCGAAGAACAAAGGGAACAACATACGGGATTAACTGAATCCTTGACATAGAGGTTCGACCGATAAAGATCTTCGTAGAATATGTAGGAGCCAATATGGGCATCCAGGTCCCGCTATTGGTTATTGGCCGTAGAGGTGTCTCGGTCATGTCTACATAGTTCTCGAACCCGCAGGGTCTACACACTTAACGTTTGGTGACGATTAGTATAATTGAGTTATTATGTTGGTGACCGAAAGTTGTTCGGAGTCCCGGATAAGATCCCGGACATGACGAGGATCTCCGGAATAGTCCGGAGGTAAAGATTGATATATGTGATAATAGTGTTTTGATCTCCGGAAGAGTTCCGAAGTTCACCGGAAGAGGTTCCGGATGTTTACCGAAGTGTTCGGGTGCAGCAACACTTTATATGAGCCAAAGGGATAAAGCCCACAAGGTATTGGAAAGTGCAAAAGTAGTTTTGCTGCCGCGTAAGCGGTACTACCGCTTGGTGAAGCGGTACTACCGCCGGAGCGGTACTACCGCTTGTGTAAAGCGGTACTACCGCCCGAGCGGTACTACCGCTTGTGTGAAGCGGTACTACCGCCCAAGCGGTACTACCGCTTGTGTGAAGCGGTACTACCGCTTGTGCGCGGCTGTGCACGGTTCGGCAGGGATCCGAGTTGGACTCTTTCCCTGCGGGCCAAACCGACCTTGTGCGGGCAAAACCGACCCGGAGGAGGCTTTTACTCCAAGTTTAGACCCCAAGGCTCAACATATAAATAGAGGGGCAGGGCTAGCACACGGGACACATCAGGATTTCCCAAGCCGTGTGCCGGCAACCCTAGCCCTCTAGTTCCTCCGTCATAATCTCCGTAGCGCTTGGCGAAGCCCTGCAGAGATTGTTCCTCACCACCATCACCACGCCGTCGTGCTGCTGGAACTCAACCACTACTTCATCATCGCTCGCTGGATCGAGGAGGTGAAGGCGTCATCAAGCCGTACGTGTGTTGAACGCGGAGGTGCCGTCCGTTCGGCACTAGATCGGAAGGATCGTGATTGGATCGCGGGACGCTCGGCGATTTGGATCGCGAAGACGTTCGACTACATCAACCGCGTTTATTAACGCTTCCGCTTAGCGATCTACAAGGGTATGTAGATTCACTCTCCCTCTCGTAGATGCTTATCACCATGGATAGATCTTATGTGTGCGTAGGAAAATTTTTGTTTCCCATGCAACGTTCCCCAACACTCTTTATCTCAATTAAGCTTCTTCCTGGCCCTTGTGTCGGCCTTGGGCAACCCATGAGAACTGGGGGTGCCTGGATCCTCTGAGGATAAAGAACAAGCTTCTGGGCTAGTGCCAGCATCCAAGTCAACACTCTGATCTCTGAAGTTGTTTTCACTGTCCTCTGAGCCTGACATACTATCCCTGTCAATAGATGTAGATGAGTAGAAGGGCTGAGCATCACAAAACACAGAGGGTTTCTGCAAATTTGAACTCAAATTCTTAAATTTAATTTCCAGCTAAGTGTGTTTCGGTTCCACCGAGTCAAAAATTTCGGAGCCACCGAGACGTACACTCTCCTCAACAGAAACTTGGCCACTCATTTCGGTTGCTCCGAAACAAGCAATTCGGTTTCACTGAGAGTTTTCTTAGTAACCCTAATCCACAAGTCGGTGAGACCAATTCATCCTGACTCGGTGACGTCAAGACACACATGGCGGAAGATTAAACCTAAAATTTCGTTCCCCTAATCTCTACGAGATTTCTTGTGGATAGAAGTTGAGCAATCCATGGCATGAAGACAAACGAAAACCTAATGCGCAAGATTTGGAAAGGTAGCGCAAGAGGGGCAAGATCTTTACCATAATTCGGTGAAGATCCCCTATGACGGAGACGACGGCGAAGATTCCCGTTGACGGCGAAGGACTCCTGCGGCGAGGGCGCACTTGAGATGAGGGGGACATCCGGAGTCTCGAGTACGGCAGCAGGGGTTTGCGGAGGACGACGTTTGAAGAGTGAATTTCAAAAATCGGGTCCGCTGGATATATATATCCCCTTACTGTCGGTGACACGGATAGAAACATTTCGGTGACACCGAGTTTCTTAACTGCCAGGAGACAATGAAACTCGGTCAGACCGAGATGGAGAAATCGGTGATACCGAGGACAAAAACCATATCAACCCTAGTGGTTCGGTGGAACCGAGATTGTGCAATTGTGTACAACGAGTTGCACATGGGAGGTTTTCGAAGTCAGCTCTTGTCGAAACAGAACTCCGAGTGCTCCTCACACTGAGGGTCCGAGAAGTGCTTGCTCAAATTTTGTGATGAAGCATGAATAGAATTTGAGACGAGAAAGCATAGATAGCTAGAGGAGGGTACTTAGGCATTCTTGTATATCCAATTGGACAATGAAAATAAAAGCCAAATAACAACAATTGGATATCCTCGAATGAGAAAAGATATGCATACCAACATGCTCACACAATAAGATGTCAATAGAAATCATGGCAAACATGCACAACTACTCTAGTATCTACCAAACACTTTGGCGATGACGGACATCTATATATGAGTATATTGACTCAGGAGCCAAGTAAGAGTACTTGATCATAGGTCATACTCATCATTTAAGCACAAGTGGGTTACCACTTTTACATAAAGCATTCAATGTCGTCACTTCTTATGAGATTTTTTAACTCAAGTCTTAGAGTAAAGCTCCCCCTTGATGTTACATCCCCCTATGAGGGATAAACTAACCTTGGGTTTTGTCGATGGAGACTTCATGCGGGTGATATAGTGGTGGATTCTCATTATTGATGAAGATCATCTTGAGTTGGGAGCAATCCTTGTTGTTTCGTACTTTTCTCACCTACACGGGTTAGTCCCATACAAGCAACAAATACAAGGATATCTATAGACATGGAGTGAAGCACAAATAGATGGTGTCCATTAATTCTTTAATTACCTTGTCCCTTGCTTACCTATGAGGGGTTTGTGACTCCTTGAACTATTGCATAAGGTTTGGAGGTGATTGCCCTTGAGCTGGATGAAGTAGCACTTGATGAAGTAGAGCTTGCAGTAGCCTTGGGAACCCACTTGACCATGGCTAGGGATTCATCTTCAAATGTGTCAATCTCCTCTTGAAGCTTGTCCTTACCCTTGAGATTGTGGTCTTGTGGTGGAAGGTCATCTTGAGCTTTTGTTTCCTTAGGGAGAGTAGGTTCATACTTCTCCCTTTGAGGAACAAACTTCGTCTTGGGGTATTGACCTTCTTCCCATTCAAGTCCATTGGCAATGAAGTAGCTGTCGGGCCTGTAACAGCCCCAGAGCATCCCTTGCCTATTTGTAATATTTTCATGTATGAACCTTCATGTTGTGCCTCATGTGACTTGAGTTTATGAAAATTGCTTCATGTCATTGAGCATCATGGCATCATATCATCACATCATCTTGTCATGTTTGCATCAAGTGCTTGTGGTGTGGTGTTGTGTGTGTGTGTGTGTTTGAGGTGTTGTTGTGCTAGGAGGCTTGTGTTGTGTGGGTGTGCAAAGTAGTTGTGAAGACCTCTCCTCTATTTTCTCAAACTATCCCCACCTCTCTTTTCAAATAAATGCTCATGTGGTTTTCCACTTGATAATTAATTTCTTTAAAAATGTTGCCTCTCTCCAAAATATTCTGTTTATCATTGTTAACCAACTCTCAACCTTGTTTGGGTATTTTCTGTTTTGTGAATCTTTGCAAAACAGAGCCCTTCTCAATAATCATGAATTAAATTGTTTGCTCTAAAAATGCCAACTCCATTTTTATTAAATAGAGCACATTTTTGTGAGTTAGAATGTATTTTCATTTTTCCCAAACATCTCTCCTTTTCTCTGTGTTTTTCTTCGCCTTCTCGTGTTTTAATTAAAGAAAAGGTTTTTTTCCCATAGAGGGAGAGAGAGATCCGGCCCACCTGGGCATTTACCTTCCCGGAAGCCCAGCAGCAGCGCATCCCACTAAGCCCCAGTGACGCGTTCGTCTCTATGTACGACACCCCATCCAGCATGTCCACGTCAGCCATGGCGTGATTTTACGGCCGGAGAGCGCCCGAGCCATCTATTTAGCGCGTCCCCCGTGCCCTAGGGTTTCCCCTCGCTCCATTTCATCCTTCTCCTTCCCGCTCCGCCGTCAGGTAAGGCTAGCCAAGCCACGTCTACTCCATGATCTCCATGCTCCGGCCGAGCTCGAGCTCGTGCTCGGAGTAGCCCCTGCGCGCCGTCTCTTTCCTCCCCGACGGCGTGGATCGAAGCCCTGGACTCCCTTTCATCTCCTACATCTACGCACGCGACACCATCAACCCTGGAGTTTCCTCACCGTCGGCTTCTTCTTCCTCTACGTCTCGGATCAGGAACATGTCGGAGTTCGTCGACTCGTCTTCGTCGCCCCGTCGTGCCCCGCGCCACCTCTCCATGCCCTAGGTAGTGGAGGTATACCCCTCCTTCCATTCCCCTCGCCCACTTCGTCGTTAGCCTCGTGTGTGCGTAGTTCCGTCCGTGTCAACTTCGGGCTCTCCGTGCTCTGGCCATAGTTGCAGTGTACGCGTACTATTTTTTTGTTCATCTATTCTTGCTCCCCACGCGTCGAGTCGTTGTCCCTCACACTCATGTTTGTTTTCCGCACCCCCACCGAGACACCATGTCCGCTTCCGTCGCGGTGCTCGCCGGAATCACCTTCGGTGTCCGGTCATGCCTTCTGGATGTAGAAGAAGGCATGGCCGTCTGGTCCATATAGGGTAGAGCCCTCCCTTAGTTCAAATCACCAGCAGTAGCGTAGTGGTTGCAACCATCTTGGTAGATCAAGGGATCTGGGGATCAAATCCTGGCTCTCGCAGTCTTTTTTTGTTTGTGTTTTTTTTCCTGTTCTTTTCGCAAATGCACACCACACCGGCACCCCTCGCACACATCCTTCCACGCCCAAGCGAGCTCCCGTGGAGCTCGGGTTGTGCATGCCCAGCTATGGCCACTGAGAGATTCATCGGTGTTCTTCAGTTTCGTCAGGTTTCAGTTCAGTTTATAGCTCATGTAGGGTGGATGCATGTTTTGAACACAAGCCCCTGTATAGCCCAGTGGTCGGGGTCTTTGCCCTTCACCAGGGAGATCGTTGGTTCAAATCCCCCTCGGCGCATATTTTTTCCCTTTATTTTCCCCTTGGGGCCCTGGTGTGTATGCCAAGTGGCCCCTTTTATATATATTTTGTTTTGTTGTTTTTTTCTCTGTTTTTTATGTGTTTTTTCATTTAAGGTTGTTGCCAAATCTGTCTATGCCAAATCTGTCAACCTAGTACATTCCAAATTAGGCATATGAGTGGTATAAGTGCATAGTTGATTTTTGTGAGATTTACCAACAGCTATATAGGCATGTGACATATGATTTTGGGGTAGAAAAATCCAAGGAATCCAATGGTGTGCTTGGTTTTGTCATTTGGACAAGTCTATGAAAATGTTGTTTTGTCATAATATGCCATTTTGTCTTTCTCACATGAATTAATCCTTGCATGATTTGATGATCTTGCCAACATGTAATATGTTCATTTGGGTGTGCAATAGCCCCTGGTATTTTGATTGCTGTGGTAGATCATGTTATGAGTGGCATTCTTGATGTCAACATGCCACTAAAAATCTGTTGTCACATGCCCAAAATATTCTAAGTGTTGGAAACCTGTTATTTTGTTGTCATGTTCTCTAGATGATTCCCATGCATATATTGTTCCTTTGGAGTTGGCACCCTGACATGAATTGTTGCACTTGTCATCCTCTATAGATGTGTGCCAAGATCTTGTGGTTTAAGTTATTGCAACATATCTAAAACTTGTTGTCAACATGTCATTCTGTTAAAAACTGCACTGTGCAACCCCTTGAATTTTGTCCGAGTCTGAGAATCTGTAGTTATTTTCATGCCATGTTTAGGGGATGCTACCAAGCGATCTGTGATGTTTTGGCTCATAATCGGTGCTAGTGTTTTGTAGTAGTTGTTGTCCTCTACAACCCTGGAAAAATTCATGCCACGAAACTTGTTGTAGAGTAGTGTTTTGTTGCTGTGAACATGACACCAGATTAAAAACTACAAGTGCAAACTGGAACTTCCTTTAAGTCCCTAAAAACTGTTTCGACATGCCATGTTATGAGCTTCATTGCCATTGATCCATGCTTCCTTTCATGTTTCTGTAGATAGATGATTTATTGAGCATGTTGTATACTTTCTGTACATGCCTTGTTTGTGAGTTGAAACCTGCTGTAGCTCTGGTTATGTGTGTTACAATATGCCATGTTGATGTTGTCGGAGTTCGGGCTCTGCAAAACCAAAAGAGGTTCCAACTCAGGGGCGTGTGCGAAGATCCCCACCAGCTTCGACCTCAAGCTCACAACTTCGCAGCCTAGCCCGACGAACTCACTCCATCACGGGGAAGAAGACTAGCACACGAGGATTTACCCAGGTTTGGGCCGCTGCGAAGCGTAAAACCTTACTCCTGCCTTTTGGTGGATTGCCTCACGAGGAGGTTTGTGGATGAACTGGTATAGTGGTGAGTAACCTCGCGAGGGCCCTCGGGTGGTGTTCGACCCCCCTCCTCTACGGAGCAGCCTAGCTTCTATTTATAGCGACCCGGGTTCTCTTCCCTTATCGCAATGGCGGGAAGGGATCCCACAACGGCCAAATTCGAAGGGGGACAAGGAGTACACCTTATCCTGACGAAAGGCGGTCTTCGCCTGCGAAGTAGCCGGTGGTGATGCAGAGGTGGGCTCGGCGATGACGTCCGTCCTGCTGGGCTCGTGGTCCTGGTCTCGTTCGGCGGAATGGAAACCTTGGGGGGGGGGTGCTTTGGGAACCTGCGCACGTCTTTGCCTCCTTTGCACCAAAGAGGAAACTGCCTCCTCTGCGCGCGCTGGTGCCCGCCTGGCTCGGCTTGCGTCATGCTTGACCTCCTGAGGCCGAGTATAGTATACAGATCTCCGCCACTCAGGAGGGGGCCTGGGGAGGCCTCCTCCTTCCGGGAGCCTTGGCGTTGTCCTCCTCGCGAGGGTGGGACTCTGCGAGGGCCTTGTTCTTGAGCGATCCTGCACCGGGCCGTACGAGGCCGTCGAAGTGGGCCACGCCCTGGGTCGCAGGCAGGCAGTCCTGGGTACCCCCGTTCTCAGGACGCCAACAAATGTTTGTGGACAGATTGTGTGTTGGATTGTTTTGTGACTTGTGGGAGCTATACTCCATTGTTTTGCTTGTTCTTTAGCTCTATTCTTGATAGATTTTCATTTCCTATCCAGTGGCATCCTTGGAATACCAAGAAATAGCCCATGGCCTCCCTCATCTTGTGTTTTTGTCTTCGTTAACGTTCGTACCTTGCCGTGAGTGCACCGTGAGCTACGTTACTCCGTTTGCAACATTCTACATATGCATTTGCATCGATTTTGCATGAAGCATTCATATTTGCCATGATCATGCATGTTCAAATAACTAAACTTGAGGTTCTGTCCAAAATACTACAGAACTTAATAAATGCTTGAGAAACATGACTAGCTTAGGGTTGCCATGTTAAATACTTCAAATGGATCATGCGTCACCTTGTTTGTGCATTGCACCTTGTTTGTATGTTTATTTGGTGTTGTTTATCTTTTGGTAGATGCGAGTGTTGAGCCTGAGTACGAGGATCCAGGAGAGTACAACTACGAGGACCCAGCTCTTTGTCCCTCTGAAGACCCAGCAGGCAAGATGATCATACCCGGATCCCGACACTATTTTTGCTATGCTAGATGTCTCGCTCTTATCGTTATGTTTCGTTACCTACCATTTAAATTGCCAGCCTCCTAAATTGACATGAATGCCTATAACCCCTCCACTACCTAGCAAACATTGATTGGCTATGTTACCGCTGCTCAGCCTTATCTTATAGCGTTGCTAGTTGCAGGTGCAAGCTTTCCATGTGTCAACATGGTTATTTGGTTATATCACTCTATTTACTGTTATTTAAATTAATGCACATATATATCTGGCAACGGTGGAAGGCTTGGCCTTTTCCCGGTGTTTTGTTCCGCTTTTGCCGCACTAGTTCCGAGTACCGGTGTTATATTCCATATTTTGCGCTCCTAACATGCTCGGGGTTGTTATGGGGACCCCCTTGACCATTAGTTTTAGATTAAAACTTGTCTGGCAAGACCCAGCTCTGGTACTACATTTGCTAAACAACTTAATAAAATTGCATAGGGCATAGGTACCCCGTGGATAATTAATCAACAACCCGGGCTAGTGCTCCTCATGAGTGTCGGTCCAAACTAGAGCACCGTGCGGGGCCAACCAAGGGAAACTCGGGAGATGTCTATCAGGCGACTGTACGCTTCGCTTATCCGTTGTGTCCTGAGAACGAGATACGCGGCTCCTATTGGGTTCGTCGACACGTCGGGTGGTCTTGCTGGACTTGTTTTACCTTTCTCGAATGTCTTGCGCGAGGAATTCCGATTTCTCTTCAGGCTATCTCGAGGTTGCGGTTTTCCAGTGGAATTGCCTAGGAAGGTCATGAGATTCGTGGTCGAGGTTATTCCCGCGGCGTGTGGTTAGTTTGTGGTGGATGAGTTGGAGCACCCCTGCAGGGTTAAATCTTTCGGAAAGTCGTGCCCGCGGTTACGTGGCAACTTGGAAATTTGTTTAACACCCGGTAATAGTAAACTTGAAGTAAACTCAATAAAATACACCAACTATGTGCGTAACCGTGACTGTCTCTTCTCGTGAACATGAACCGAGAGAGAACATGGTGGGGTTATGATTGATGTAAGTAGGTTTTCAAGATCACTTAGTGATCATGCTAGTTCACGCCCGTCTTGCGTAGGCCACCATATTTACATTCATGTTCTCGTAAGTTAGCCACCAAATACATGCTTTGGTGCTTGCTGCAGCCTCACCAATTAAGCTTTCCTCACCCAACGGCTTACATAGTTTCGGTACCCAGGTTATGAGATTGCTGAGTCCCTGTGGCTCACAGATTACAACAATACAGGTGCAGGTGTTGACGAGTACGTGCCAGACGATGTGACTCAGCTCCAGTGGGAGTACGATGAAGAAAGTAGGCATATGTACGTAACGTATCCTGATGAGTAGGGAGCTCCGTGGTGGTGATCCTGGAATAGCAAGACAGTTTATCATTGCTTCTTTTATCGTTTGATTTCTTCCGTAGCCGGACCCTGTCTTCTGAATGATGTATGAATAATTTGTGTGGACTTGTAAGATAGCTTGTGGCGAGTGTAAGCCAACTCATATACTCATCTCTTCCTACATGTATGCAATCTTTTACTGTACTTGCGAAACGACGAGATGCGCTTCTATCCCCGTCGAGGCCTCGTGCCTTAATAGGGATAGGACTGTCGGATTTCGGGCTCCGCAAAACCCTTAAGTTTCGAACACAGGGGCGTGTGCGAAGATCCCCAACAGCTTCGTCCAACCTAGCTCGCTACTCGATTTACACATCAATGAACTCGCGCGATGACGAGGAAGAAGATGAACACGACAGTTTACCCAGGTTCGGGCCGCTGCGAAGCGTAATACCCTACTCCTGCTTTGGTGGATTGCCTCTCGTGGAGGTGGGGTGGATGAACTGGTACAGTGTTTTTGAGCCTCGCGAGGGCTCCCCTGAGATGTTGGAGGCCCTCTGTGGCTTGGTGATGGATAAGTGGTGGAATGGATTCGGGATCCCTCTCTATGGTGCAGCCTACCCTCTATATATAGCGGTGGCTCGGGTCCTCTTCCCTTATCGCAACGGCGGGAAGGGATCCCACAACGGCCAATTTTGAAGGGGGACAGGAGTACGTGCCCGCCCTGCCCAAAGGCGGTCTTCGCATGCAAAGTAGTTGTCGACGGCGCAGAGGTGGGCACAACGATGACATCCGCCCTGCGGAGCTGGTGGTTGCGGTCTTGTTGCACCGGAATGGAAACCTTTGGGGGGTGCTTTGGGAACCCGCGTACGTCCTTGCTCCCTTTGCACCAAAGGGGAAACTGCGCCGTCTGGCGCGCTGGCGCCCGCCTGCACTTCCTTGCGTCATCTTTGACTCCTGAGGCCAACCCTTGCATAGAGATCTCCGCCGCTCCGGAGGGGGCCTGGGGAGGCCCATCCCTCGCCGGTCCTGATGCCGCTCCTCCTCGCGAGGCTTGGGCCCTCGCGAGGGCCTTGTCTTGAGTGGGGTGCCATGCTTGAGTGTGGTTGATTGACGAAGTGGGCCATGCCCTGGCCCGCAGGCCGGCAGGTCTGGGTACCCCCGTTCCCAGAACGCCGACAGTAGCCCCCGGGCCCAAGGCGCGCTCGAGCTAGCTTCTGGGCGAAGCCTCGAGGACGGCCCAAAGCGCCGCGGGCCCCAAACGCCTACGGGCCAGGCTTTACACTCGTCGAATGCCCGGACGGCGCCCCCGCTCCCCGAGGGTGTCCGGAACCGCTCCCAGTCAAACTGACGCAACGCCCTTGCGCAGCGCCGGCCATCATTGCCTCCTTTGAATGCTGCCGCTGCTTCGGGCCTCTTCTCCTCGGGCCACGCGGATGTGACCCTTCAGTCGGCAGGAGAGGCGACGTGGATGGTACTGCATTGATCGAACTGCGTCGCGGCGTCCGAGAGGCGCACGACGCCTGCTCTCCCACGACGCCTCGCTGCTGTGGTTACGCCTATAAATCCGCCCCGCCTGTGGCAAGGGAGGGGCATTGCTGTCTTGAGGCTTCTCCCTGTTTCCTTCGCTCCGCCGAGAAAACCCTCTCTTCTTCCCATCTTCTCGTCCTTCATGGCGTCCGGAGGAAGCGGTGCGGGCGCAGGGAAGCGCGCGGCTCCGCCGGCTCCCTCGTCCTCCTCCGGAGGCAGTGGTGGGGGGCCTTCGGGGCCGGCGCAGGCTCGCCGGCGCTGGGCCCTGGTCGACGAGTAAGTATTTTGCCGCCTCCCTTTTCTTTAGTCGTTCTGCCCGGCGTTCCGAGCATGATCCTCTCTTCTTCCCAGGGTGCCCACGGCCAAGAAGCGCAAGCTTGGCGAGCTCCAGGAGGAAGTGGAGACACTGCGGGCCCGGCTGACCACTGCCGAGGCCGCCATCCATGCCGCCCTCCAGGGCGAAGCGGAGGCCAGGGCGGAGCTGGCGTCCCTTCAGACCCAGGTCCAGGAGGCGGCCGACGCCATGCAGACCGCCCAGGACGAGGCGGCGCATGCCAGGCTGCTGGAATCCCAGCGCGCCAAGCAGTTCCTGGGCATCGCCAGCCGCGCGGCCGGCGCGGTGAGCCGGTTCGTTGGGGACGCCCCCGCGCTGCCGAACGTGCGCGGCGACGGGGGCTACCTTGAATTCTTCCAGAAGGTGGTGGAGGCGCTGGAGACCGGCGTCTCCCGCGTGAACGCGGACAGCGAGGCCGACGCGCGTGACCTTCCGGACCTTGCCTTGACGCTCGTCTTCTCCAACCTGCGCCGCTAACCTCGCAGCTTGACCTTCGGTGCGTCGGGGAGCCGGTGCCTGACGGGCTCCAGCGCCCCCTTCGGGACGAGGTGCGCCCGCACGTGGAGGCCATGGTGGAGCGGTTCATCCAGGTGCCCGCCTCCAGCGAGGAGGACGACTCCGATGCCGAGCCGGTCGGCGGCGCGGGTGGCGACGGCGGCTTCTCCTCCTAGGCGTCCTCTGTTCCCTTTCCCCGGTTCCTGTAATGTTTGAGGAAGAACTCCGCCCTGATGGGCGTTAATCTTTTGCATGTTACCTTAGCTTTCTTGTCTTCCTTCCTTGAATCGCTGGTTGCTGACTTGCCATTGTCGTAGCTTAGCTTCCTTGCGCGGGGCTCGATGCTGGTTCCACCGTGGCCCGGCGACAGCGGCTGTAAGGGCCCCCGCGAAGTGTCTCCTCATGAGGTGCTACTTGCTCCATCGTTCGCCTGGTTGGTGGCCTTGCTGCTTGCCGTGGCTTGGTGGTCCGTAATACCTGCATCCTTACGTTAGTGTGCGCAATTTTTATCCCGCCCTCGGGTCGTTATGAGGCCAGGAGGCTCTTGCTTGGTTCCGCAGTGCACTTAGCTCTTGGGGTGGCGACGGCCTCATTCGCAACTCCTCCTGAGATTCTCCCTCCTTGTTCGTGGGACGGTTTGGGAGCCCTTTCAGCACTCTGTGCCTACAGGACCCAGTCCCACACATTTCCAGACCACCGTAATATACGGCTGAATCACCAGCACGCAACCACGGGGTCCGGCCCCGACACCCTCGACGCCGACCGGATCACCAAGGACGACGTCAAGGGGGACGAGTGGCTATATGACCGGTAAGGCTCTTGAGGCGTGATGCTCAGGAGACCCCTTTGACGCTCAAGCCACCCTACGTCGTCAGGTCCCAGTCCCGCGCATTTCCCAACCACCGTAATGTACGACCGGATAACCAGGACGCAACCACGGGGTTAGGCCCCGTCACCTCTCGACGCCGACCGGATCACCAAGGACGACGTCTAGGGGGCGAGTGGCTATATGACCGGTAGGGCTCCTGAGGCGTGATGCTCAAGAGCCCCCTTTGACGCTCGGGCGATCCCCCATTCCATCTGGCCGGCTGCTGCCTCGGGAATACCTGGGGCCACCCTAGATTCCATGCTGAGGTCGGAGCCCCCGAGCGGGGGTAGACAGCCAAAAGATGCGTGCTCCTGAGGCGGCGCGGACTCGTTATCCAGCCCCGAGATGCCTCGAGGCGGAGTGGGGCGTTTGGCTCCTTGCGAAACACCATCCAGAAAGAAAGAATCCAAGTTTGGTAAAATGAGAGAACACAGGGAGAAAAGTTCCCGCCCCTTTTTCTTGTAAACATATAGTTTTCGAAGTCCTCTGACTTCATTCCAAAAAATGGCAACTTGAACACCAAGGATGAAGCAAGCAAATGCCGCGTCCGGCCCCTAGGCTAGTCTTCGTCTTCCCCCAGCGCTGAGCGTAGGGCATCCACGTTGCATGGGCATAGCCATTGGGGGGCAGTGTTGACTTCTCCGCCAGCGCGGAGCTGTGGCTGCCACGTTGCGTGGGAGGAACCCCTCCGCGTCCTCGGGGGGTTCCGGGCGTATACAGCCCACTCATTATTACGTGAGAGTGTCACGGGTTGGTGTAGGTCTCGGGGGTGTATAGGGAGATCCATGCCTCACGGGCACGAAGCCCACTCCCAGCCCCCGGGCTCGTCGTGGCGAAGTGGGGTCTGCTCTGGGCGGGCCCTCGAGCGTAGGGGGGGCCCCTTGCGCTCTCCGACTGGAAGGCCCGCCCCAGAAGAAGGCCCTGGGCTCCCCGGGCGGTGCCCCAGCGTGTCTTGCTGGGGTCCCCGGGGTTCCCATGCTGGTACTCGGGGCCCTGCCCCCAGGTCGGGCGAGCTGGGCCTGGGGACATGGGCGAGTACACGATCGCCCGCTGGTGATCGAACGAAACCCGACCCGGAGACATGGGCGTATGTTCCACCCTCCGTCTCCAAGCGAGTGTTGCGCGCCCCGGAGAAAAGGGCGCATGTTCCACCCTTCGCCTCCAGGTTGGGATCATCCGGCCTAGGGACATGGGCGTGTGTTCCACCCTCCGTCCCCAAGCTGGGACCTCCCGGCCCGGGTACGAGGGCGCATGTTCTACCCTCCGTTCCCAGGCAAGTGACCCCCGGTCCCCAGACCCAGACGCCTGCTCAAGGTAGCTCCCTACCAGCGGGCGTGCCTCGCGAGGGTCTCCGCGCCGGGCACCCTCACGAGGCCAGCCCCGCAAGCCGTCCCCGCGAGGTTGCACATACCTGTCCGCGCGGGGGCTGCTCGCGAAGTCGCGCGTGCGCCTCTTCTCGCCGTGGTAGCCGGCGCCGCTCCCTTCGTGGCCCGGGCGCGTAGCAACATGGTTGTTGTGGAGTTGCACGAGCCCCCGGGCGCCGGCGTAGTCCAGCCTCCGGTCCTCCTCTCTGGTTCCGGCGAGTGTGTTGAAAGGCGTGAGGCGACGCCCCTCTCGTGCTGCCGGCACCTGCGCCCCCGGTGGCTCGAGCCAGGTCTCCGGTGAACGCGGACCGCCGCGGTCGTCCCGAGCGCGCCCGTGTGCCCCAGGCGCCGTGCCCGCCAGTCGTGCGAATTCGTGGGCACGAGCTCCGCTGAGGCGCACCTGGGTCTCGCTGGCGGCGTTGTCGCTCCCAGGGGTGCACCTGGCCTCATCGGTGCGGCGGTCGCGGGCGGCCTGTTGGCGCTGTAGCTCGTGTGCCACGAGGAGCGCGACATGTCTGAGTGTTGGGTCTTGGCAGACTCGGAAGAGTGGCGGCGCTGCCCGAGCGCGGGGGACGGCCGGGGTGACGGGGGCATGCCATGTGGTTGGTGAAGGCGACAGCCCCTAGCGCCCATTGGGAGTCCGACCGGTGACGGCGCCCGCTGACGGGGTGGCAGAACGCCGCGGGGCGCCGTGGCCCGCCGGCGCCGGCCGCGCCACGCGGGCGGCCCGCAGCTCCGCACGGGCTCGACGTCCTTTTGCCATGAGTGCAACGAGCGAAGGCGAGGCGAGACCCGAGGAAGATTTCAACATGCCCCCTACCTGGCACGCCAAATGTCAGATTTCGGGCTCCGCAAAACCCTTAAGATTCGAACATAGGGGCGTGTGCGTAGATCCCCAGCGGCTTCGTCCAACCTAGCTCGCTACTCGATGAACACAACAATGAACTCGCGCGATGACGAGGAAGAAGATGAACACGACAGTTTACCCAGGTTCGGGCCGCTGCGAAGCATAATACCCTACTCCTGCTTTGGTGGATTGCCTCTCGTGGAGGTGGGGTGGATGAACTGGTACAGTGTTTTTGAGCCTCGTGAGGGCTCCCCTGAGGTGTTGGAGGCCCTCTGTGGCTTGGTGATGGTTGAGTGGTGGAATGGATTCGGGATCCCTCTCTACGGTGCAGCCTACCCTCTATATATAGCGGTGGATCGGGTGCTCTTCCCTGATCGCAACGGCGGGAAGGGATCCCACAACGGCCAATTTTGAAGGGGGACAGGAGTACGTGCCCGCCCTGCCCAAAGGCGGTCTTCGCCTGCAAACTAGTTGTCGATGGCGCAGAGGTGGGCACAGCGATGACATCCTCCCTGCGGAGCTGGTGGTTGCGGTCTTGTTGCACCGGAATGGAAACCTTCGGGGGTGCTTTGGGAACCCGCGTACGTCCTTGCTCCCTTTGCACCAAAGGGGAAACTGCGCCGTCTGGCGCGCTGGCGCCCGCCTGCCCTTCCTTGCGCCATCTTTGACTCCTGAGGCCAAGCCTTGCATAAAGATCTCCGCCGCTCCGGAGGGGGCCTGGGGAGGCCCGTGCCTCGCCGGTCCTGATGCCGCTCCTCCTCGCGAGGCTTGGGCCCTCATGAGGGCCTTGTCTTGAGTGGGGTGCCATGCTTGAGTGTGGTTGATTGACGAAGTGGGCCATGCCCTGGCCCGCAGGTCGGCAGGTCTGGGTACCCCCATTCCCAGAACGGCGACAAGGACCGCATCTTGGGCGTTACAAGTTGGTATTCAGAGCCATACCGACCATAGGAGCCCCTTGCTTGATCGAAATTGGCCGAGTCGAGTCTAGTGAAAAACTATTTTGAGTCTAGTTATATCGGAGAGTAGGTTTGTTTTTACTCCTCTTCTATGCTCTGGTGAGGAACTACGACTTAGGAATTTTTGGTTCTACCCTCTTCTCGCTCAATTTTTTAGGATCACACGGATATTTTGGAATCTATATGATACCGATGTGACGGAGATCTGTCTTGGTGCCTCCTGTCTGACTAGATTTCTTCCGGGGAGTTGAGCTCCAGGGGATTCTTGTGCACATCGTTATCATTTAGTTTCCTTAGTATCTCAGGACGGAGGATGTTCGAAATTGCTTCAATACTAGTAGTGGCGAGAGGAGTCCGGCATCCCCAGTACTGGTGGAGAGAGTTCGGATGTACTGCCATACTTAGTATCGTTGTGTTTTCGAGTGTCTGAGGTAGACGAGTTTGTGGAGTTTCTTGGATTATGGTGTGGAAGGTTGCGGATGTAGTTGTAGCTGATTACCTTGGGTACGTTCCTGGGTCCGCAACCCAAATTGCATAAACAAGAAAGCCTGCGGAAGTTCTAGCAGCTACCTAGGATCATCTTCCGATAGATGTATAAGGGTATACATGTGTTCAGAGCAACCTTAGCTCAATACTTGTGTGCATTTCAAGTGGCTTCATGATCTATTGATGTTATCACGATCTCGAAGAAGGTGTTCTTACTATTTGCAGTTTGAATGTAATTGATGATATTCCGTTGCAATTCTTTCAAGCCATTTGATTCAGCTTATTTCTATCATCTTTGTCAATGGTATGCTGATATCTTGTCCATTTTCAGGATGGCTCCAGCAACTCATGGGAATCAGGGTCGTGATGGAGAGCAGTTTGATCCTTCACCACCCCCACCTCCACCTCCAGAAGCTTGGCAAGCTGTGATGGCCGCAACCAATGCCAACACTTAGATGTTGCTCAGGTTGCTGCAGGAAAGAGAGCAGGGACAACAAGGTCATCAAGGGAATTTTCAGAATCAGCCTTAGTTCGCAACTCTGAACCAGTTCCTCGCAAATCAGCCCAAGTCCTTCACCTGTTCTGAGCAGCCTCTCGATGTAGACGATTGGCTCCGTGACATGAATAAGCATTTTGAGTGCAGCAATGTCAGGCCAGATGACTATGTCATGTTTGCAACTTTCTAGGTTAAGGGTCAGGCAGCAGATTGGTGGCAGCAGTACAAGGATTCCAGAGGTGATCGTGCAATTAGCTGGGATGATTTCTGTCGTGACTTCAGAGCTCATCATATCCCGACGAGCTTTGTCGAGGAGATGCATGAGAAGTTCAGGAATTTGATGCAGGGGAGCAAGTCTGTCTATTAGTATAACATCGAGTTCCAGAATCTGGCCCGCTATGCTAAGCAAGATGTTCCTGATGAGAAGTCCAAGATTTATCAGTTTAGAGGTGGTCTCAAGGATGAACTTCAGTCGGGTCTAGTCCTGCACGAGCCTCGTGAGTTTGATCAGTTCTACAACATGGCCCTAAAGTTCGAGGGAGCTTTGCTCAGGTTGGAGAACTCAAGGAAGCGATTCAGGGACTCCAACTCTTTTTCGTCTAGCTCTCAGATTGTTCCTAAGCAGCAGAAGTATTGGGTTCCTCCTCCTCCGTTTCATCCCCCTCAGCAGCAGAAGCAGCATGGTGGTCATGGACCTTCCCACCCACCCAACCCAGGATTTCAGCAGAGGCCCCAGGCACCCAAGTCAGCAAATGCTCCTCCTCCAGGCAACTTCCGCCCGCTCTCAGAGGTTACGTGTCACAAGTGTGGTCAGAAGGGCCATTACTCCAACAAGTGCACCAACAAGCGGCATCTTCCGCCTCATCCTCCTATCAGGCCCCCAGGCAATGCTATGGTGAAGCACAATCCCAAGTCAGCAAGAGTGAACATGGTCAATGCAGCTGAAGCAGAGGATTCTTCTCAACTGATAATGGGTAATCTCTTGGTTAAATCTATTCCTGCAAAGATTTGTTTGACACTGGTGCATCGCATTGTTTCATGTCAAAGCCATTTTTCGTCAAGCATGATTTTCCTTCGGTATCATTGAATAGACCATTGGGTATTATTTCTCCGGGGTCAACTATGAGAACTAATTCAGTGGTTCCGGATGTTTCTATCAAGATGGGCAACTATTCCTTTCTGGCTTCTCCTTATGTTCTCGGCAATTCCGATATTGATCTTATTCTTGGCATGGATTTTCTGGCGATGAACAAGGCTTATGTTGATTGCAAAGCTAAAGAAGTCCAATTGACTCATCCTTCATAAGATGTCATCATTTTCGCTGCTCGCGATGACACGATTCGTCTATTTTCTTTCAATGAGAAGTGTGAAATTTCTGCCATCTCTCAAATTCCCGTTGTCTCAGAGTATGAAGATGTCTTTCCAGAAGAGTTGCCAGGAATGCCTCCTCACAGGACATTGGAGTTTGTGATTGAACTCGAGCCTGGAACTGAACCGGTGTGCAAGCGTCCTTATAAGCTTGGCCCCGAAGAGCTGAAAGAGTTGAAGAGGCAGCTAGATGAACAAGAGCGTCTGGGTTTGATCAGACCAAGTTCTTCACCTTGGGGTTGTGGTGTTCTGTTTGTCAAGAAGAAGGATGGCACGGACCGACTGTGTGTCGATTACCGTCCATTGAACAAGAAGACAATCAGGAACAAGTATCCACTTCCCAACATCAATGAGTTGTTTGAGCAATTGAAAGGTGCCAAGGTTTTCTCGAAGTTAGATCTCCGTATGGGCTATCATCAAATCCGCATTCGTGAAGAAGATATTCCAAAGACTGCTTTCAGGACAAGTTTTGGCTCTTATGAGTACACCGTCATGTCCTTTGGTCTAGCAAATGCGCCTCCGACCTTCTCCAGAATGATGAACTTCATATTCTCTCCTTTCAAGAATGAGTTCGTCTTGGTATATTTGGATGACATCCTTGTGTTCTCGGAGACCGAAGAAGAGCATGCAGAGCATCTCCGGTTTGTGCTTGGCAAGCTAAGAGAGCATCGGTTCTATGCTAAGTTCTCCAAGTGTGAGTTTTGGCTCAATGAAGTGGTGTACCGTGGACATGTCATCTCTGCCGAGGGCATTAAACTGCACCCTGAGAAAGTTGAGGCAATTGTGAAGTGGGAGCCTCCTTAGAATGTCAAGCAGCTTCGTAGCTTCCTCGGGCTTGCAAGTTACTGTAGAAGATTCGTCGAGAACTTCTCTCAAATTGCTAAGCCTCTGTCTAACCTCCTTCAGAAGAGTGTCAAGTATGTGTGGACTCCTGAATGTGATGTGGCGTTCAATACACTCAAGGAGAAGCTGACTTCAGCTCCAGTTCTTGTTCCTCCCGAGCAATCCAAGCCTTTCCAAGTGTTCTGTGATGCTTCCCTCCAAGGTCTTGGTGGCGTTCTCATGCAAGATAAGAAGGTTGTTGCTTATACCTAGCGTCAGTTGAAGCCTAGCGAGAAGAACTACCCCACTCACGATCTTGAGTTGGCGGCAGTTGTTCATGCTCTATTGACGTGGAGACATCTATTGTTGGGAAGACCAGTTGAGGTGTTCACCGACCACAAGAGCTTGAAGTACATTTTCACTCAACCGAATCTCAATATTCGTCAGACGCGTTGGGTGGAAATGATTGAGGAGTACAATCCAAGCATTGAGTATACTCCGGGAAAAGCAAATGTCATTGCAGACGCGCTGAGCAGAAAGGCGTACTGCAACAGTCTTATCCTCAAGCCCCTTCAACCCGAGATTTGCGAAGCCTTCCACAAGCTCAATCTCCAAGTTGTTCCTCAAGGATTTCTAGCCAATCTTCAAGTCTCTCCGATTCTAGAAGATCAGATTCACCAAGCTCAGCTTCTTGATGCTATGGTGAAGAAAGTGAAGAAAGGTGTGGCCAAGAGCATTCCGAAGTATAAATGCTTCCGTATTGATGACAAGGACACCTTGTTCTTCGTGGACCGTCTGGTGGTTCCGAAAGGTGAACTCTGGAAAGTTATCAAGGATGAAGCGCATAATTCTCTCCTCTCAATTCATCCAGGCAGTTCCAAAATGTATCAAGACCTCAAGCAAACCTTCTTGTGGACTCGTATGAAGCGTGAGATTGCTCTGTTCGTGAACGAGTGTGATGTTTGTCGCAGAGTGAAGGCGTAACATCAACGTCCAACAGGTCTCCTTCAGCCTTTGCCTGTTCCAGAGTGGAAATTCAATCATGTTGAGATGGATTTCGTCACTGGGTTTCCTAAGTCCAAGAGAGGAAACGATGCCATCTTCGTGGTCATCGACAAGCTCACCAAAGTTGCACATTTCCTTCCGGTCAAAGAATCTATCTCGGCAGCTCAGCTGGCAGAGCTCTACACGTCAAGGATAGTTTCTTTGCATGGTATTCCTCAGCTCATATCCTCAGATCGTGGAAGCCTCTTCACTTCCAAGTTCTGGGATTCCTTCCAGCCTACGATGGGTACCAAGATCCGTTTCAGTACAGCTTTCCATCCTCACACTAGTGGTCAAGTTGAGAGAGTCAATCAAATCCTCGAAGATATGCTCAGAGCTTGTGTGATTTCTTTTGGCATGAAGTGGGAAGACTATCTCCTGTTTGCTGAGTTCTCATACAACAATAGCTTCCAAGAAAGTTCCGGCAAGGCTCCTTTCGAGATTCTCTATGGCAGAAAGTGCCGCACCCCGCTTAGGTCTGAAACCGGTGAGCGTCAAATCCTTGGTAATGACATGATCACTGAAGCAGAAGAGATGTGCCGTGTCATTCGTGAAAATCTCAAAGCAGCTCAATCCCGTCAGAAGAGTTATTATGATAGCAAGCATCGTGACATGACCTTCCAGATCGATGATTTTGTCTATCTCAGAGTGTCTCCCATGAAGGGCACTCAACGCTTTGGCATCAAAGGAAAGCTTGCTCCACGCTTTGTGGGACCTTTCAAGATTGTGGGAAAGAGGGGTGACCTTCCCTACCAACTCGAGCTTCCTCCCAATTTCTCAAATGTGAATGATGTGTTTCACGTCTCTCAGCTCCGGAAGTGTTTCAAGACTCCTGAGCGCATCGTTGATCTCCAAGACATTGATCTCCAAGCAGACCTATCCTATCATGAGCATCCAGTGACTATCCTTGAAGAAACTGAGCGTAAGACTCGCAACAAGTCAATCAAGTTTCTAAAGGTGAAGTGGTCACATCACTCCGACAAAGAAGCCACTTGGGAACGAGAGGACCATCTCCGTTCCGAATTTCCCGAATTCTTCCGTTCCTAGATCTCGGGACGAGATCCTCATGTAGTGGGGGAGAGTTGTAACAACCCCAGAGCATCCCTTGCCTCTTTGTAATATTTTCATGTATGAACCTTCATGTTGTGCCTCATGTGACTTGAGTTTATGAAAATTGCTTCATGTCATTGAGCATCATGGCATCATATCATCACATCATCTTGTCATGTTTGCATCAAGTGCTTGTGGTGTGGTGTTGTATGTGAGTGTGTGTTTGAGGTGTTGTTGTGCTAGGAGGCTTGTGTTGTGTGGGTGTGCAAACTAGTTGTGAAGACCTCTCCTCTATTTTCTCAAACTATCCCCACCTCTCTTTTCAAATAAATGCTCATGTGGTTTTCCACTTGATAATTAATTTCTTTAAAAATGTTGCCTCTCTCCAAAATATTCTGTTTATCATTGTTAACTAACTCTCAACCTTGTTTGGGTATTTTCTGTTTTGTGAATCTTTACAAAATAGAGCCCTTCTCAATAATCATGAATTAAATTGTTTGCTCTAAAAATGCCAACTCCATTTTTATTAAATAGAGCACATTTTTGTGAGTTAGAATGTATTTTCATTTCTTCCCAAACATCTCTCCTTTTCTCTGTGTTTTTCTTGGCCTTCTCGTGTTTTAATTAAAGAAAAGGTTTTTTTCCCATAGAGGGAGAGAGAGATCAGGCCCACCTGGGCCTTTGCCTTCCCGCAAGCCCAGCAGCAGCGCAGCCCACCAAGCCCTAGCGACGCGTTCGTCTCCTTGTACGGCACCCCATCCAGCGTGTCCACGTCGGCCATGGCGTGATTTGATGGCCGGAGAGCGCCCGAGCCTTCTATTGAGCGCGTCCCCCGTGCCCTAGGGTTTCCCCTCGCTCCATTTCATCCTTCACCTTCCCGCTCCGCCGTTAGGTAAGGCTAGCCAAGCCACGTCTACTTCCTGATCTCCATGCTCCGGCCGAGCTCGAGCTCGTGCTCGGAGTAGCCCCTGCACGTCGTCTCCTTCCTCCCCGACGGCGTGGATCGAAGCCCTGGACTCTCTTCCGTCTCCTACATCTATGCACGCGATGCCATCAACCCTGGAGCTTCCTCACTGTCGGCGTCTTCTTCCTCTACATCTCGGATCAGGAACGTGTCGGAGTTCGTCGACTCGTCGTCGTCGCCCCGTCGTGCCCCGCGCCACCTCTCCTTGCCCTAGGTAGTGGAGGTATACCCCTCCTTCCATTACCCTCGCCCTCTTCGTCGTTAGCCTCGTGTGCGCGTAGTTCCGTCTGTGTCAACTTCGCGCTCTCCGTGCTCCGGCCATAGTTGCAGTGTACGCGTACTATTTTTTTGCTCATCTATTCTTGCTCCCCGCGCGTCGAGTCGTTGTCCCTCGCACTCCTCTCTGTTTTCCGCACCTCCGACAAGACACCATGGCCGCTTCCGTCGCGGTGCTCGCCGGAATCACCTCCGGTGTCCGGTCATGCCTTCTAGAGGTAGAAGAATGCGTGGCCGTCTTGTCCATATAGGGTAGAGCCCTTCCTTAGTTCAAATCACCAGCAGCAGCGTAGTGGTTGCAGCCATCTTGGTAGATCAAGGGATCTGGGGATCAAATCCTGGCTCTCTCAGTCTTTTTTTGTTTGTGTAGAGATTCATCGTTGTTCTTCAGTTTCGTCAGGTTTCAGTTCTGTTTATAGCTCATGTAGGACGGATGCCTGTTTTGAACACAAGCCCCTGTATAGCCCAGTGGTCTTGGTCTTTGCCCTTCACCAGGGAGATCGTGGGTTCAAATGCCCCTCGGCGCACATTTTTTCCCTTTATTTTCGTTGGACTGACAGTGGGTCCAAGGGCCCACATGTCATCCCCTTGGGGCCCTGGTGTGTATGCCAAGTGGCCCCCTTTTTTTATATTTTGTTTTGTTGTTTTTTTCTCTGTTTTTATGTGTTTTTTCATTTAAGGTTGTTGTCAAATCTGTCTATGCCAAATCTGTCAACCTAGTACATTACAGATTAGGCATATGAGTGGTATAAGTGCATAATTGATTTTTGTGATTGCATTTTTGTGAGATTTACCAACAGCTATATAGGTATGTGACATATGATTTTGGGGTAGAAAAATCCAAGCAATCTAATGGTGTGGTTGGTTTTGTCATTTGGACAAGTCTGTGAAAATGTTGTTTTGTCATAATATGCCATTTTGTCTTTCTCACATGAATTAATCCTTGCATGATTTGATGATCTTGCCAACATGTAATTTGTTCATTTGGGTGTGCACTAGCCCCTGGTATTTTGCTTGCCTTGATAGATCATGTTATGAGTGGCATTCTTGATGTCAACATGCCACTAAAAATCTGTTTTCACATGCCCAAAATATTCTAAGTGTTGGAAACCTATTATTTTGTTGTCATGTTCTCTAGATGATTCCCATGCATATATTGTTCCTTTGGAGTTGGCACCATGACATGAATTGTTGCACTTGTCATCCTCTGTATATGTGTGCCAATATCTTGTGGTTTAAGTTATTGCATCATATCTAAAACTTGCTGTCAACAAGTCATTCTGTTAAAAACTGCACTGTGCAACCCCTTGAATTTTGTCCGAGTCTGAGAATCTGTAGTTATTTTCATGCCATGTTTAGTGGATGCTACCAAGTGATCTGTGATGTTTTGGCTCAAACTCGGTGCTAGTGTTTTGTAGTAGTTGTTGTCCTCTACAGCCCGGCAAAAATTCATGCCATGAAACTTGCTGTAGAGTAGTGTTTTGTTGTTGTGAACATGATGCCAGATTAAAAACTGCAAGTGCAAACTGGAATTTGCACTAAGTCCCTAAAAACTGTTTCAACATGCCATGTTATGAGCTTCATTGTCATTGATCCATGCTTCCTTTCATGTTTCTGTAGATAGATGATTTGTTGAGCATGTTGTATACTTTCTCTACATGCCTTGTTTGTGAGTTGAAACCTGCTGTAGCTCTGGTTATGTGTGTTACAATATGCCATGTTGATGTTTGTGGACAGATTGTGTGTTGGATTCTTTTGTGACTTGTGGGAGCTATACTCCATTGTTTTGCTTGTTCTTTAGCTCTATTCTTGATAGATTTTCATTTCCTATCCAGTGGCATTCTTGGAATACCAAGGAATAGCCCATGGCCTCCCTCATCTTGTGTTTTTGTCTCCGTTAATGTTTGTACCTTGCCGTGAGTGTATCGTGAGCTACGTTACTCCGTTTGCAACGTTCTACATATGCATTTGCATCGATTTTGCATGAAGCATTCATATTTGCCATGATCATGCATGTTCAAATAACTTTGAGGTTCTGTCCAGAATACTAAAGAACTTAATAAATGCACGAGAAACATGACTAGCTTAGGGTTGCCATGTTAAATACTTCAAATGGATCATGCATCATCTTGTTTGTGCATTGCACCTTGTTTGTATTTTTATTTGATGATGTTTCTCTTTGGGTAGACGCGAGTGTTCAGCCTGAGTACGAGGATCCAGGAGAGTACAACTACGAGGACCCAGCTCTTTGTCCCTCTGAAGACCCAGCAGGCAAGATGATCATACCCGGATCCCGACACTGTTTTTGCTATGCTAGATGTCTCGCTCTTATCGTTATTTTTTGTTACCTACCATTTAAACTGTCAGCCTCCTAAATTGACATGAAAGCCTCTAACCCCTCCACTACCTAGCAAACATTGATTGGCTATGTTACCGCTGCTCAGCCTTATCTTATAGCATTGCTAGTTGCAGGTGCAAGCTTTCCATGTGTCAACATGGTTATTTGGGTATATCACTCTATTTACTATTATTTAAATTAATGCACATATATATATGGCAACGGTGGAAGGCTTGGCCTTTTTCCCGGTGTTTTGTTCCGCTTTTGCCACACTAGTTCCGAGTACCGGTGTTATATTCCATATTTTGCGCTCCTAACATGCCCGGGGTTGTTATGGGGGCCCCCTTAACCATTCGTTTTAGATTAAAACTTGTCTGGCAAGACCCAACTTTGGTACTACATTTGCTAAACAACTTAATAAAATTGCAAAGGGCATAGCTACCCCGTGGATAATTAATCAACAACCCGGGCCAGTGCTCCTCATGAGTGTTGGTCCAAACTAGAGCACCGTGCAGGGACAACTCGGAGCAACTCGGGAGATGTCTATCAGGCCACTGTACGCTTCACTTATCCATCGTGTCCTGAGAACGAGATACGCGGCTCCTATCGGGTTCATCGACACATCAGGTGGTCTTGCTGGACTTGTTTTACCTTTCTCGAATGTCTTGCACGAGGAATTCCGATTTTTCTGCGAGCTATCTCGAGGATGCGGTATTCCAGTGGAAGTGCCTAGGAAGATCACGAGAATTGTGGTCGAGGTTATTCCCGTGGCGTGTGGTTAGTTTGTGATGGATGAGTTGGAGCACCCCTGCAGGGTTAAATCTTTTGGAAAGCCGTGCCCGTGGTTACCTGGTAACTTGGAAATTTGTTTAACACCCGGTAATAGTAAAGTTGAAGTAAACTCAATAAAATACACCAACTGTGTTCGTAACCGTGACTGTCTCTGCTCGTGAACATGAACCGAGACAGAACACGGTGGGGTTGTGATTGACGTAAGTAGGTGTTCAGGATCACTTAGTGATCATGCTAGTTCACGTCCGTCTTGTGTAGGCCACCATATTTACATTCATGTTCTCGTAAGTTATCCACCAAATACATGCTTAGGTGCTTGCTGCAGCCTCACCACTTAATCTTTCCTCACCCAACGGCTTACATAGTTTTGGTACCCGGGTTATGAGATTGCTGAGTCCCCGTGGCTCACAGATTACAACAATACATGTGCAGGTGTTGACGAGTACGTGCCAGACGATGTGACTCTGCTCCAGTGGGAGTACGATGAAGAAAGTAGGCGTATGTACATTACGTATCCTGATGAGTAGGGAGCTCCGTGGTGGTGATCCTAGAATAGCAAGAACGTTTATCATTGCTTCTTTTGTTGTTTAATTTCGTCCGTAGCCGGACCCTATCTTCTGAATGTTGTATGAATAATTTGTGTGGACTTGTAAGATAGCTTGTGGCGAGTGTAAGCCAACTCATATACTCATCTCTTCCTACATGTATGCAATGTTTTACTGTAGTTGCGAAACGACGAGATGTGCTTCTATCCCTGTCGAGGCCTCGTGCCTTAATAGGGATATGACCGCATCTTGGGCGTTACATGGCCTCTAGGACCGGGGATACCCAGGCCCGTCTACCTACGGCCCAGAACGCATGGGTTGCCTTAATTGTTGGGTGGCCCATCTATGTGCTTCACGGGCAAGGTCTTCACGAGGGCCAACCCTTCGCGAGGGCGTACAGTGACATCACTGTCACGGACTTCGCGAGGCCTCTTCGCGAGGCTTTCCCCGATGCCCTCATGAGGCGGGTCCACCAAGGGTTGGCTCGACAGGGCCTTGTGACCCTGCGCCCGCACATCGATGACGCGTGCCGCGCCAAACGGTGCCAGGAGCGATGCCAGCGGGCACGGAGAGGGAGGCTTTCCCCTTTCGTGACAGAGGAGCGACGCCAGCTCGCGGGTTCCCAAAGCGTACCCCAAAGGTTTCCCTTCCGGTGCAAGAGGACCGAGACCGAGGGCTCAGCAGCATGGAGGTCACCCCCGAGCCCACAAGCACGTCACGACGAGGAGCTTTAACAGGCGAAGACCACTTTTGTCAGGATAAGCTACAGGCTTGTCCCCCTTCAAACTGGCCGTTGTGGCAACCCTTCCTGCCGTGTGTTTTCAGGGGGAAGAGGACCAAGGCTCGTATAAGAATAGGGAACCAACCACCGTAGAGGGCATGGAACCTAGGGTAGGCAAGAACACACCTTGTACTCATCTTCTCTCACAAGCAATCAAGACAAGCAGGAGTAGGGTCTTACACCGCGAGGTGGCCCGAACCTGGGTAAACTTTGTGTCCTTGGTTCGTCTTCCTTAGCTCAGGTCGCCGGAGGATCGCCGTGAGGTTGTGAGGCAGAGTAGGGCAGAAGAGCGAGTGCACCCCATAGTTCGAACCTTTCTGGGTCAGCGGAGCCCTGATACTGACATTTGGCGCACCAGGTAGGGGTGCGCCGTTGCTCTCCAACCCTGTCTCGGCTTCGCATGCACCGACCCGATGGTTGATACCCGCGGTGCACGCGCAGCGCGACCAGTGCCGAATGGACGCCATGGCCTTGCTCATGCCGCGGCCACAACTATCGCCGGCCGCACCGCCCGCGAACGATGGGATCGCTCACGTCCCCCGGCACAACGAGGTGACCATCCCGTCGTGTCATCTTCGGCCTGCATTTACATGGGGGACCTGAACGCGCACGACACGTTGCTCATGGTGAGTGAATAGCTCCGCAACCGTCTGACGGACGGGGCTACGACACCTGGGCGGACCATATCACCGAGCTCGTCGCCGTCCCCAGGAGGCCCCCGGCACCCTACCTTCCGCTTCGGCCCCTGGCGCCGGGAGTAGGGAGCCTGGGGGCCGGGCTTCCCCCACCGCCGCGCGACAAGTTGGCCGGTCCTCGGCCCGACGGGCCCGAGCAGGGCCCGCCTCGCGCCATCCTCCTCCTCCTCAGGGTCCCGGTGGCCGGCTTAGGTCCACCACCCGGCCCCGGCAGCGATGGACCCGAGGCGGGCGGCGAGATGTTCTGCGCCCACCACAACGTGCGCACCCACGACATGGAAGACTGCCGAGCGTTCGGACCGTCCCACAGCGAGCGCGCCGGCCAGCGCCCGGGCCGCGGCGCCGGAAGCGAAGGCAGCCGCAGCGGTAGCAGGAGGGAGAACCGCAGTAACCACCCTGACCAAGGCTGGCATGAGCAGCCTCGCGCGACAACAAGCACGGTCGGCCTTAGGAGGACGCCCGGCAAGGGCGACCTCACGGGGCACGCCTTCAGGCAGCGCGGTTCTGCCGACTCGACCGCCGCCACCCAGAAAGAGCGGTAGCAGCTCGTCTAATGAAGGGCTTGGGGGTGATGAGGAGCCTCGCATGGTGGCCTGCATCCTTGGCGGAGCCCAAGCCCTCTTTTTGAAGCACCGGCTCGGACAGCTCCCCCGCGCGATGAGCGGCACTCTCCGGGGGCCGGAAGCCGCACGGCCCCACAGGTGGTCTCAGTATGCCGTGTCCTTCGACTCCAGGGACAGCCTCAAATTCATGGCTACTGCGGGCATGCTGCCCCTGCTGTGTACCCCCATCATCTGCAACGTCTCCTTCACTAAGACCCTCGTCGACGGGCGCGCCAGCCTCAACGTGCTCTCCGTGGAGACCTTTGAGACCCTCTAGGTGCTCTACAGTCGGCTGGCACCCAATGGGCCGTTCTTTGGCGCCGCCGGCGGTCCCACTGTCACCTTGGGGAATGTCCGCCTCCCTGTCACCTTCGGCACGCGCGACAATTACCGCACTGAGCTCATCGACTTCGATGTAGCGCGCATTGGCCTCCCGTACAACGTGATCCTGGAATACCCGGCCCTGGCCAAGTTCATGGCAGTGATCCACCATGGTTACAACGTCCTCAAGATGCGGGGCCCTGACGGCGTTATCACCATCGGCTGTGATGAGAAAGACGCGGTCCGTTCCCTCGAGCGGGCCTACAAGGCTGTCGCGGCCGAGCATTCCGACGATGAGGGAAGTGCTGGGCCTCGCGAGGCCGCGCCCCCAAGGAAGAAGCAACTACTGCCCGTCCCAGGTCTCGCCCAGACGAGGAATGTAGCGCCTGACGCAGCCGACGCGAGCCTCGTGTCCGTTGCTGGCACCGGCCACTTCCCAGCATAGGAAGGCGCGCCCGGCGCCTCCCTCGGGCTAGGCTCAGGGGCTTCCGCCTGGAAAGCGTCTGACTTGGCTGGTATAACGCGGTAGGAGCTCGGGCACCACTTGTAGGCGTGCCTCAACACGCGCCCCCGCGAGCAAGGAGCATGGCGCCTGACGCCAGGGTCACGGGAGTTCATCGACCAAGGGATCGACAAGCTGCGAGAGGAGCGTCGCCCGGAACGCCAGACCGTCGCCCCCAGGAGGAGCGGCAAGGGGTGCATGTGCGCCGACATCGTGGGCCTTAATAGGGCCGGGTCCCGGGGCCTCTTCCGGCCCTAGTGTGTCACTGCCAACTACGTCTGCATGACTTTTGGCTTGGTGAGCGCCGGCGTAACCTTCCAAAAGTGGGCGCAACTCACAATGGCGCCTCGCGTGGCACCAGGGCCTCGCGGGCCTCCAAAGCCTCAGGAGCCAGCCGGCCCCTCAGGGGTGAACCTCCGTGGTACGCTTCATCAAGCGGCCTGATGCTTCCGCAGAAGCATAGCTGCCAGGTGATTTTTTGGTCTGGCCGAGTCAAGCGGCCCCCATCCCCTCTTGTATTTTGTATTACCCCGAAGCTGGGACTCCCTCATTATGTGATGAACCCAGTTAACCCCTATTGAGATTATGCCATTTGTTTAATCTTGAAGCTTTAGTGTCTCGACCACCGCATGGGATTTTCGCGCTCGTACAACCGCCCCTTCGATGGTTCCGTGGGCGAGGGATGGACACGGCGTCCGCGCTAGGACTCGTCCTCGCAGCGCCACGTCGATTGCGTGGTGCGCCCCGTGCCCATGTTATGGGTCGTGGGAGCGCGCAGCCGCACCGGAAGCTAGGCGCAGAGCCGCTCGGAGAATGAGGGAAGTGTCCCGAGCCCGACGCTTGGGGCACCCGACACCTCCCTTATCGCCGCCTACGACACTCTCACGTAATAATGAGTTAGGGGTTGTACACACCCCGGAGGCTCCCGACGCGCCTGGTTTCGGCCTCGGGAGGACTCCCGCCCATGCCCAAGTGGAAGCCCCATGCTCCGCGTTGGCGGAATTACTGTCGAACCACGACTATTCCCACACACAAGTGGAAGCCCCACGCTCCGCGCTTGTGGAGAAGCCAACAAAGAACCCCCCAACCGAGGGCCGTAACAACCTCAGGGTGAACGGCCCTCGTCTCGGCATCCGCCGGCCCCCACTGCAGAACGCACCCACCGGCTCCCCCTTGGGCCTCACGCGCGCGGGGGCTGGGCACGGTGCCTATGCTTGGGTTAGTCCCAACGACACTAGAACCCTAAGGACTGGGTTTTGGCTCGCGGACATACCCAGGCGCACGTCACTCCACCAAGGCCCTCGGTGCCTGTTCTCCTCGCATGGCGCCCAAGTGTAAATTGGTAAGCGCGTGCCGCTCTAGACCAAGTGTTTTCTAGCAGGATCTCTCCCCGAAGCGGTTCCCCCAAGTGGCCCTACGAGGCAAGCCCAGGCGAGCCCCTGAGCATCGCGCATCAGGACCTTTTATACCGACAACAGTTGGAATGCGCCCGAGGGCTGGGCCCCAGCAACGCAGAATGACCGGGCGATCCCGGAGAGGGGTACAATCCTCACAAAGAGCGTGGAGAAGAAACTTGTTTTCAACCCAAAATAGCATTCGACTTAAGGCACGAAGGACATAACCCATTTTTTACACACCCCCGCGGGGTCAGCATGGTTCATTGGAGGAAAGGAAATACAACGCAACTGAAGAAGGGCTAGGCTCTCGCAGCACCGCCTCCAGAGACCACGACTATGACGCCACCACACCTAGTCGGAGTCCTCTTCCTTAACGCAGGCGCCCGGGGAACCGTCAGAGTCGTTGTCGCTCCATCTTCCCCCGGAGGAGGAGCTGCCGCTGCCGCTGCTGCTGGCACCCTCCATGTAGCAGTCCAGGTGATCTCCGGCCTCCCCAAAGACCTTCATGAAGAGCGCGGCGGCCCCGTCGAACTTAAAGTGGAGGCATGCCCTTCCTGCAAGCCGCGGATGAGGGCAAACGACTTCCACCCACGCCTCAAGAACATGAAGCCGAGAGGTTTAACTCCGTCACCACCCAGGAAGACCCGTTGCAGCAGCCGTCTAGCTGCAGCCATAGGCCCAGGGGTGCGCGCTCCCCCATCTCTCTCGCGAAGGAGTCCAGGAGCCGGAGCCAGGTGCAGGGTTTGCCCTCTATCCTTACGATGAACTCGCGTACCGCGTCGGCGGAATGGCTTCGCGGCCGGGGCGGGCGGGAAGCTGCACCATACCTCTGGCCCCGTCCGCGGCCGCTTCGCCCACTGCGACCTCGCCCGCAGGCAGAGCTCCTCCCACGGATACTCGAGCCGATGTGGGTCGCCGGCGGAGGCCGCCCGCACCCTCGGAGAGGCGCCTCGAGCGTGGCGACGAGCGCACGAGGGCGGCTGCCTCCCTTCGTCAGCCTCAGCATGAGTGCCTCCCACATCGCCGTTTTATCCTTCTCGGCGGCGGAGAACTTCCTCGCGGATGCCATTACTGCTACAACGGCGAGTGGGGATGGAGGACGAGAGCGAGGAGATTGGGATAAGGGACTCCTTCCCTCATCCTTATATACAGCCCTTGTCGGCGCCTAGCCTGCGCCCCTTCGCCTTCGTTAAGCTGGCGCAGGGCTAGGAGGAGCAATGATGGCCACACGCCACGCACAAGCTTATGTCAGCACTGGGCGGTTACCGAGGTATCATAGGGAGCGAAGGGGCCTCGCGCCCCATCGTGCACCACGCGCCGTGCCTGACTCCCAGGCGGTTGGGGGCCGCGTCATTCCGATCTCCCCCTCGCTGGAGGAACCGCGCCCACCGTGCGCCCATAGACTGCATCGCCCGGCCCACAGAGCTAGGGGTACCTAGGCCCAGATACCTGTGGCCCAAGGCGCAACGTGTGCCGCAGGCTAGGTTCGGCGCATCGACAAGTTTCGCAAGCAAGGCCCTCGCGAGGGTCCTGCTTCACGAGGCTCGCGCCAGTCGCCATCGTTGGGGGACTTTGCGGCGCCTTCCGCCGGGCCGCATCCAGAAGCTGTCCCAGAAATCTTAGCGGGATGGATTGACCAAGGGAGGCGCGGTGCCGGTCCTAGGCTGGCCCCACTAGGTCGTCCTTGGCTGGCCCCGAGGAGTAAACCTCGGCCCCTAGGTTACCCATACGCACGTCATCTTGCCAAAGCCTCTAGTCGTCTCGCCAATGCCTTGGGTGACGGGCTCCCTCGCGGGGGGCTCAAGCACAAGCTGATGATCGCATTGAATCCCGGGTGGGGCACCCAGCGGAATGGCTCCCCGAGGAATGTCCAGCGAGGGAAGCCTAGCAAGGCAAGGGATAAGTACAAAAACTCTCGGGGGCTGCCGTCCCGAGGCCACACCGCGCATCAAAAACGGGGGCCTCAGGCGCTGCGCGTCATGGGCTTTCGCCAGCCTCGCGAGCCCCTGCCCCTAGCACCGGAGGCTCGCGCCGGGTGGGACCCTATCAACGGCATGAGGCTTCCCCGGAGAACGGGCCCCAGCCCGCCGGGGCGTGGGGGCTGCGTGAAAGAAAACAAAGGGCCCCGCAGGGTGAGCGAGGGTGTCTCAATGTGCGGCAAGAAACTACCATAAAACAAAAGTACCTTACACGTGTCTTACGCCCACGCTCGGGCCTGGTGGTTCAAGGTACGGCAGAAGGGAAACATAAAGCTTAAGCGTAGGAGGCGTCGCCTTCTTCATGACTACCGGGGGATGTGGCGCCAAGGCTCCCGCTCTCCTGAGAAGGTGCATCCTAAGCGAGCCGCCCGACCAGCGACTCCACCTGCCCGCGCACCTCGTCCTTGAGGGGGCTCCGGAGCTTTACGGGCACCGGCTCCGTCACGCTGGGGAGGTCAAAGGCAGGATCATGGCGGCGGAGGTTGGAGAAGAAGCGTGTCAACGCGCAGCCCAAAAGATCGCGCGCGCTTGACTCGATGTCTTCATTCACCTTGGAGACGCCCGACTCCAGCGCCTCCACCACCTTAAGGAAGAAGTCGAGGTAGCCCCCATCGCCATGCACAGGCAGCAGGTCCGGGATGTCCGTGACAAAGCGGCGGAGCGCGCGCCCGCACGACGCACGAGGTGCAGGAACTGCCCAGTGCGCTGCGCCTCCATCACACGCGCCCGCACCGCGTCGTCCCTGGCCATCTGCACTGCATCAGCGGCTTCACCGACTTGAGCCTGCAGCGACGCCAACTCCGCCTCAACGTCCCCCTTGCTCGTGAGGGCAGCCTGGAGATCAGCCTCGACGCCCGCAGCCGGGCTCCAAGAGCACCCACCTCCTCTTGGAGCGCGTCGCAATGAAGCTAGATCCAGGCCTCCTGCCGAGCCACCCTCGCATCGGCATCGGCAAGGGCCGCCTCGCACACTGCCGCGAGGGCTGCCTAGTCAGCAAGGACCCAGCCTTCCAGGGTATCAAGGCGCTCGCGTCCGAGCGGCTTGCCACTCACGGAGGGCCACGTCGGCCTCCCGCTCGATGATGGCTGCCTCCCTATGGGAAAGCTCCGCTTCGCGCTCAGCGCCTGGCGCAGTGTGCGCGGCGGTGCGGGCCGCACACCCCCGGGCCCTACCAGGCCTAGCGCGGGAGCGGAGGCCACCCCAATAGGCAGCGCGCGGGAGGGCGCCCCGGGCGAGGTATCCCTCCGCCTCTTGAGCATGGGCACCCTAGGAAATTCGGTGATCAGGCTCACCGGCCGGGCTGGATATGCATGAAAAGGCTGGGATGACGGTACACTTACTCGTCGTTGGCGGCCCAGCGCCATCATGTTGGAGCTAGCCTTGGGCGTTGGCCTCCGTGGCCTCTGGGGGATGAAGGCAAAGCTGAAGGCCCCGCCCATGCTCCGGCGCTCGCAGAATCCTTCTTGGCCGCCATGGAAAAGAGCGGGGAGGCGGAGACAATGTTCGCACAAGGATGAAGGAGCAGCACGATGGAAGGCGAACACGGGAATTGTGCAATGATGATTTCCCCCGTCATGCATGACAATTTTCTAGGCAGAAGCATAGTCCTCGAGGCATCGTGGGGAAGTGGAGGCGATGCGCGCTACATCGCGCGCCATGTGTCAAGCCTGGCCCACAGGCGGTTAGGACCCGCGCCGTTTCGCTTTCCCCAATAGGCCTCACCGTGCACGCCACGGGCCCGCGGGCTACTGTTGGGCCTCTGGGACTGGGGGTTCCCAAGCCCGTCTGCCTGTAGCCCAGAACACAGGGGTTGCCTTAATCGCTGGGTGGCCCGTCTATGAGCTTCACGAGCAAGGACCTCACGAGGGCCCGCCCTTCGCGAGGGCGCGCAGCGACATCGCCGCCACGGACTTCGCGAGGCCTTTCCGCGATGCTGTCCCCGATGCCCTCAGGACGTGGGTCCACCAAGGGTTGGCTCGTCATGGCCTTGTGACCCTGTGCCTGCACATGGATGACACGCGCCATGCCAAACGGTGCCAGGAGCGATGCCTGCGGGCACGGAGAGGAAGGCTTTCCCCTTTCGGGACTGGGGAGCGACGCCAGCTCGCGGGTTCCCAAAGCGCCCCCAAAGGTTGCCCCTTCAGTGCAAGAGGACCGAGACCGAGGGCTAAACAGGACGGAGGTCACCCCCAAGCCCACAAGCATGTCACGACGAGGAGCTTTAACAGGCGAAGGCCACTAGGCTGCAGTCTTATCCCCCTTCAAACTGGCCATTGTGGCAACCCTTCCCACCGTGTGTTTTCAGGGGGAAGAGGACCAAGGCCGGTATAAGAGTAGGGAACCAGCCACCGTAGAGGGCAAGGAACCTGGGGTAGGCAAGAACACTCCTTGTACTCATCGTCTCTCCCAAGCAATCCATACAAGCAAGAGTAGGGTCTTACACCGCAAGGTGGCCCGAACCTGGGTAAACTGTGTGTCCTTGGTTTGTCTTCCTTAGCTCGGGTTGCCGGAGGATCGCTGTGAGGTTGTGAGGCAGAGTAGGGAAGGATAGAGAGTGCACCCCAGAGTTCGAACCTTTCTGGGTCAGCGGAGCCCCGATTCCGACAGTAGCCAATGCCTTGGTTCTTCCGGTATCCTCCATGCTTAAAAGTCTCCTCAAATTTCTTACATCCAGCAAGACTTTTGTAGACACCTTTCTCTATAATCCTTTTCAATGAATTGTTTTCTTGCTCAAGTGTAACTTGGCTATGAGAATCATTAGTGGAATCAATAGAGCTACTAGAAGCAACATTATTGGATTTAACAATAGTATTGTTGCTACTAGATGAAGAACCTTTCTTGCCATTGTTACTAGTTTGCTTAGATTTAACTTGTGGAATAAATGTGGACAAGAGTAATTGTTTGGCAAGATAAGAAGAACTCTTCTTTCGAAGATCGTCATTGATAGCTTTAAGAAACTCATCTTCTTTCTCTAAATTTAGCTTCTCGAAGCGTAGCTTCTCATGAGTTCTTAAGATATCTCTATGATATTCTTGAGTAGATTCATGAGCTAACTTAAGAGTGTTTAGTTCTTTAGTTAAACGCTCATTCTCCTTCTTATCATCATCATACGACTTATCTTGATTAGCATGGATATCATCAAGTTCATTTTGACTAACATCACTAGTTTTATCAAAGAGCAAGTCATCATCTACTAATAAATCATCCTCATCACTATTGAAGTCAATGTATTTGGGGTGTGATACCTTGGGGCCTTCAGCCATGAAGCAACTTCCACTTCCTTCATTTGGTGAATCAAATATGTCATAGGAGTTGGAGGTTATGAGTGCTAATCAGGCAACACCTTCATCTTGACTATAGTCGGAGTTGGAGTGGTAGCTTCTCTCGGATTGGTTTTCGGAATCGGAGCCGGAAACCCGTTCACCAACATGAGCTTGATGTCTTCTTCTTGTGTAGCTCTTGGTGTACTTTTCCTTCTTCTTCGAGTCCTTGCTTCTCCGGGAGGGTCTTCGTTCATAGCGATCTTCTCTACTCCTTCTCTCTCTACGAGGTGATTCATCTCTTGAGCTTCGTCATCTAGGAGAATCTTCTCTTATTTTGTGGGTGGGGCGTGCACTCATTGGAATAGTGTCCAGGCCTTCCACAATTGTAACAATTCCGGTCACGACTAGAGGAACGCTTCTCTTCATATCTTGAATTGGCGCTTCTTTATTTGACTCTACTCTTGTAGAACTTGTTGAATTTCTTGACCATGAGGATTATTTTTCATTGGTAACAAGGTTGTTACTTGAAGTAGCAGGAGTGTCACTTGTAGCTTTGTATGCACCGCTTGACTTGGTGTGTAGTTCTTCTTTGTCCTTGAGTGACATCTCATGAGCAACAATCCTTCCAATGACTTCCGTAGGCTTGCGATCTTTGTAGTTTGGCATCATTTGGATCAATGTGCACACGATGTCATACTTTCCATACAAGGCTCTAAGGATCTTCTTGATGATGAATTTGTCGGTCATCTCTTCACTTCCTAAGCCGGCAATCTCATTTGTGATGAGAGCAAGCCTAGAGTACATTTCCATGACTCCTTCACCATCCTTCATCTTGAACTTGTCAAGTTGACTTTGTGGCACATCCAACTTAGATTCCCTGACGGATTTGGTACCTTTGTGCATATCAACCAAAGTATCCCAAATCTCTTTTGCATTCTCAAGACTGCTTATCTTGTTGAATTCTTCGGGGCATAAGCAGTTGAATAGAATGTCGCATGCTTGAGCATTGTATTGCAACATCTTCAATTCTTCCGCGGTCGCTTCACGATCTGGTTTCTTTCCATCTCCAAAGAATTCACCTTGCAAGCCAACAGGAGAAACAGCCCATACGGCGGGGTTATGACCAAGAATATGCATTTTCATTTTATGCTTCCAACTAGCAAAGTTTGTACCATCAAAATATGGACCTCTATGATGATAGCTTCCCTCACTAGACGACATAGTCTCCTAGGTTGTGTAACCAATGCAATAGAGACCAAAGCTCTGATACCACTTGTAGGATCCGAAGTATGTCTAGAGGGGGGGGGGGGTGATTAGACTACTTGACCAATTAAAAATCTAACTTTTTCCCAATTTTAAATGTTGGCAAGTTTTAGCAATTGTAGCAAGTCAAGTACACCCTACACATGCAAGTCTAAGAGTATAGCAGTGGAAAGTAAAGACATGCACATGAAAGTAAAGGTAGGGAGAGGAGAAGCAAATGCAATTGATGACATGAAGATTTTTCCCATGGTTCCGATAGGTGGTGCTATCATACGTCCAAGCTTATGGAGACTACAACACACGGAGGGTAGCGGCCGCGAGAGTCCATGGAGGGCTCCACCCGTTAGGGTTCACAAAGTGGCAACCTCGTCTATTCCATCACGGCTTCCGTCCACGAAGGACTAGCCTCACTATGGGTAGATCTTCACGAAGTAGGCGATTTCCTTGCCCGTACAAACTTCTTGGTTCAACTCCACAACATGAAGAAGGAGGCTCCCAAGTGACACCTAACCAATCTAGGAGGCACCACCCTCCAAAAGGTAATAGATGTGTTAACAATGATGAACTCCTTGCTCTTGTGCTTCAAAAGATAGTCTCCTCAACACACAATCACTCTCTCATAGATTTGTCTTGGTAAAAGAGATTGATTAGGTGGAAAGCAACTTGGGGAGGCTAGAAATCAAGATTCATATGGTTGGAGTGGAAGGTCTTGATCTCAACACATGAGCATGTGGTTCTCTCTCAGAAAAATGGATAGGGCAAGTGTAAGTGTGTTCTGAGTAGTTCCTCTACGAGTGAGAGGAGGTGGAGGGGTATATATAGGCATCTCCAAAAATCCAACTGTTACAACATTATTGCCCAACTTGGTGACACCAGTCCAAAAACTCGGTTGTACCGACTAGTGCAAAATGTGGCAACATTAGGCTTTTCGGTGAGACTGGTGTCGGTGTTCTGGGAACGGGGGTACCCAGACCTGCCTGCTTGCGGCCCAGGGCGTGGCCCACTTCGTCAACCAAACACAGCCAGGCGCAGCCCCACTCAAGACAAGGCCCTCGCGACGGCCCTAGGCTCGCGAGGAGGAGCGGCGTCAAGACTGGCAAGGGATGGGCCTCCCCAGGCCCCCTCCGGAGCGGCGGAGATCTCTATGCAGAGCCTGGCCTCAGGAGTCAAAGGTGATGCAAGGAAGGACAGACGGGCGCCAGCGCGCCAGGCGGCGCAGTTTCCCCTTTGGTGCAAAGGGAGCAAGGACGTACGCGGGTTCCCAAAGCACCCCCAAAGGTTTCCATTCCGGTGCAACAAGACCACGACCACGAGCCCCGCAGGACGGATGTCATCGCCAAGCCCACCTCTGCGCCGTCGACAGCTACTTTGCAGGCGAAGACCGCCTTTGGGCAGGGCGAGCATGTACTCCTGTCCCCCTTCAAAATTGGCCGTTGTGGGATCCCTTCCCGCCATTGCGATAAGGGAAGAGGACTCGAGCCACCGCTATATATAGAGGCTAGGCTGCACCGTAGAGGGGGATCCGAGATTGGTCCATCCACTCATCCATCACCAAGCCAACAGAGGGCCAAGAACAACTCAGGAGCGCCCTCACGAGGCTCCGAAACACTGTACTAGTTCATCCACCTCACCTCCTCGAGAGGCAATCCACCAAAGCAGGAGTAGGGTATTACGCTTCGCAGCGGCCCGAACCTGGGTAAACCACAGTGTTCCTCTTCTTCCTCGTCATCGTGCGAGTTCATCGTTTTGTCCATCAAGCAGCGAGCTAGGTAGGGCGAGGCTGCAGGGGATCTCCGCACACGCCCCTGTGTTCGAATCTTAAGGGTTTTGCGGAGCCCAAAATCCGACATTTGGCGCGCCAGATAGGGGGCGTGTCGAAATCTTCCTCAAGTCTTGCCTCGCCTCCGCTCGCCGCACTCATGGCAAAAGGATGTCGAGCCCGCGCTGAGCGGCGAGCTGCCCGCGTGGCGCGGCCCGCGCCGGCGGGTCATGGCGCCTCGCGTCATTCTGCCACCCCGTCAGCGGGCGCCGTCACCGGCCGGACTCTCAACGGGCGCTGGGGGCTGTCGCCTTCACCAACCACATGGCATGCCCCCGTCGCCCCGGCCCTTCCCCGCGTTCGGGCCGCACCGCCACTCTTCCGAGTCTGCCAAGACCCAACGCACAGACTTGTCGCGGTCCTCATGGCGCACGAGCTACAGCGCCAACACGCTGCTCGCGACCGCCGCATCGACGAGGCCAGGCGCGCCCCTGGGCGCGACATCGCCGCCGACGAGACCCAGGTGTATCTCAGTGAGGCTCGCGCCCGTGAACTCGCACGACCGGCGGGCATGGCGCCTGGGCCACACGGGCGCGCTCGGGACGTCCAGGGCGGCCCGCGCTCACCGGGGACCTGGCTCGAGCCGTTGGGGGCGCAGGAGCCGGCCGCAGGCGCCGGCAGAGACCGGTGGGAGGTGCTGGCCACACGAGAGGGGCGTCGCCTCGTGCCTCTCGGCGCGCTCACCGGGACCAGGGAGGAGGACCGGAGGCTCAACTACGCCGGCACCCGGGGGCTCGTGTAACTCTACAACGACCGTGTTGACGCGCGCCCGGGCCACGAAGGGAGCAGCACCGGCTACCACAGCGACAGGAGGCGCACATGCGACTTCGCGGGCAGTCCCCGCGCGGGCTGGTATGTGCAACCTCGCGGGGGCGGCTTGCGGGGCTGGCCTCCCGAGGGTGCCCGGCGCGGGGACCTTCGCGAGGCACGCCCGCTGGTAGGGAGCTGCCTTGAGCAGGCGTCTGGGTCTGAGGACCGGGGGTCACTTGCCTGGTAACGGAAGGTAGAACATGCGCCCTCGTCCCCGGGTCGGGAGGCCCCAGCTTTGGGACGGAGGTTGGAACACACGCCCATGTCTCCAGGCCAGACGATCCCAACCTGGAGACGAAGGGTGGAACATGCGCCCGTGTCTCCGGGGCGCGCGACACCCGCTTGGAGACGGAGGGTGGAACATACGCCCATGTCTCCTGGACGGGTTTCGTTCGATCACCAGCGGGCTATCATGTACTCGCCCATGTCCCCATGCCCATCTCGCCCGACCTGGGGGCAGGGCCCCGAGTACCAGCATGGGAACCCCGGGTACCCCAGCGAGGCGCGCTGGGGCACCGCCCGGGGAGCCCAGGGCCTTCTTCTGGGGCGGGCTTCCCGTCGTAGAGCGCAAGGGCCCCCCCTACGCTCGAGGGCCCGCCCAGAGTAGACCCTACTTCGCCACGACAAACCTGGGGGCTGGGAGTGGGCTTTGTGTCCGCGGGGCATGGAGCTCCCTATACACCCCCAGGACCAACCCGTGACACTCTCACATAATAATGAGTGGGCTGTATACGCCCGGAACCCCCCGAGGACGCGGAGGGGTTCCTCCTACGCAACGTGGCAGCCACAGCTCCGCGCTGGCGGAGAAGTCAACACTGCCCACCAATGGCTATGCCCATGCAACATGGATGCCCTACGCTCAGCCCTGGGGGAAGACGAAGACGAGGACTACACTAAAAAGCCGAACGCGGCCGTTTTCTCGCTCTTTATTGTATTCCAAGTTGCAACCTTCGAGAATCCTTTTTGTGCTCGAACCTGTTGGAAGTTCGAGGATTTCCTAACTCTATGTTTAAAAGAAAAAGGGGCGGGGACTTTTTCTCTCTTTGTTCTCTCATTTTACCGATCTTGAGTTCTCTCTTTCCGGATTGGCGTTTTGCAAGAAGCCGTGCGCTCCGGCCCTCCCCGAGGCGCCTCGGAGCTGAATAGCCAGGCCCTGTCGCCTCAGGGACTTGCATATTTTGGCAGTCGACCCCCACTCGGGGGCTCCGAACGCAGCACGGTACCACAGCATGGAGTCTCGAGAGGCCCCCGGGCCTCCTGAGGCAGTATCCGGCAGGACGAAATGGGGATCGCTCGAGCGTCAAGGGGGGCTCTTGAGCATTGAGCCTCAGGAGCCTTACCGGTCATATAGCCACTCGCCCCTTGATGTCGTCCTTGGTGATCCGGTTGGCATCAAGGGTGTCGAGGCCCCACCTCGTGAAGTGTGTCCAGGTGATCCGGTGATGCCTAACGGTTGTAGGGAAATGTGCGGGACTGGGACCTGCCGACGTAGAGACGCTTGAGCATCAAAGGGGGCTCCTGAGCATCGAGCCTCAGGAGCCTTACCGGTCACAAAGCCACTCGCCCCTTGATGCCATCCTTGGTGATCCGGTCGGCATCAAGGGTGCGAGGCCTGACCTCGTAGTTGCGTCCTGGTGATCCGGTCGTATGCTACGGTGGTCGGGAAATGTGCGGGACAGGGGCCTGCAGACACAGATTGCCGAAAGGGCTCCCAACTCGCCTCATTCACATGAAGGGGAAACCCCCAGAACGTCCGGACCCCTCCCCAGATGCTACGGCTAACCCCCATGACGCCGAAGGCTACCGCAAGCGCGACAGCCGGATTGGTAGCAACCCCGGACAAGATGAAGCGCGGCGCTACACACATCGTCATTCGGGGACACATTCAAAGGTATTTTCCAGAATACATAAGAGTTGCCAATAGGCTGCATGCATAACCTTGTCAGGAGAGCGAGAAGGCTACTCAAGGGGGCGCGTCGTCGCCGCTACTCTCGTCACCACTACCCGGCGATGGCCTCGCGCTTCCCGGCTCAGGCACTGCCCTCGGCTTCGTCGAAAGAAAGCTCCGTTATCAGGTCGTCCACATGGTCCTTGACCCACTCGGCGAGGGCGGCACGAGTCACTTCAGGCACAGGACCAAGCACCGCCTCCAAATCGAAGTGCGGGTTGATATGAAGGAGGTGGTTGAAGACGTTCGAGGCCGCCCGCTCGAGGAGGTCGCGGCGCTTCTCCTCCACAAGACACAAGCACGCGGATCTCCTCCGTGCCCTCCTCAAGGCACTCCACGACCCTGGAAAAGAAGCCCAGGTACCCAGCATCGTTTGGAACCAAGGGGCTCGAGACGCTCGCGCCACAGATGTCGCTCAAGGCCCGGGTAGCCCTCCCCTCAAGGGACTGGAACATCTGGGAGCGCGCATGCTGGAGGCCGTGAGCACGGCCCGCCTCGTCCGAAGCCTTTTCTACCAGGGAAGCAGCGCCTTTCACTTGTTTATAGAGAAGGGCTGGCTTGGCCTCGGCAGCAGCATGGGCGTCCATCGCGGCTTGCCGGCGCCCCTCCTCCTGGTTTAACCTCTTCTTGAGGGCATCAACCTCGCCTTTCAGGTGGTCGCAACGCTTGCAGAAACGGGACAACTGGAGCTTCAGCTTCGCGCGGTAGTCCTGGAGAAGGGAACGCCAAGCATCTGCCACCTTGTTGTCGACCTCCTCTTGGAACTTCGCCTCGCGGGAGGCAAGGGACTCCTCGGCAAGCGACGCCTGGCGCTCCCTCACCTCCAGCCTCTCCTGCTCCAGGCTCTGCTCCAGCGCCTCCAACGCCAATGAGTCAACAGGCGCTCGGGGGCTCGCGCTGGTGGAAAGGAACTCGGTTGACAGGCCCTCAAGTGTGGCCCTCCGCACCTGGATCTGCCTTTCAAGGTCGGCGTTGAAGGCCTGAAGCTCACTGAGGCGTTCCTCAGAGGCCCTGCGCCGACAGTCGGCTTCCAGAGCCTAGGCAAGAGCGCGTTCGCGGGCCTCCACCGCCGCGGCAAGAGACTCCTCGACCTTTGCACGGGCGCGCTCGCGCTGCAGGCGGCCAAAATTCACGGCGACTTCGAGACGATGCCATTCCTGCGCAAGGCGCTGACGCTCCACCTCCCAGCGGGCATCACTGTTGGCAAGCTCTACCCCCAGGCGCCTTAGCGCGTCCGCCGCGGTGTTTAGCAAACCCCACGGTGCTGCGCTCCGGTCGCCAGCGGGCTCAAGGGGCCAACCAGGACTCCCACCTTCCCCAGGGTGAACGGGCGAGGCGCACGAGGAGCCATCTAGCCCGAACGTGTGCCCAGGGGCTGGGGGTCCCGCGCAGACACTCCGGAAGAAGGACGCGCCTCCTGGGGCCCGACGTCACCAAGCAAAGGGGGCGTGAGGACACAGCGCGGCACGTCCCCAGAGAAGGCCACTGGCGGGGGAAGCGGCCCCATCCTGGGGAGCTGTAGGCCGTGGGCGAAGAAGGCCGCAGGGAACTCGCGCTCGGGGCCACCAGACAGCCAAACAGACCCAGGTGCGGGCGCCCTGGTGGGCCGAACCCCGCGGCCAACGGGAGAGGAGACCGCAAGAGGCTCGGCGGCTGCAGGAGTGGGTGGCGCCGACCCGTCTCTTCCGTCGCCGGTGGGGAGCCTGCGAAACAGAAGCTCAGAAGAAAGGCGCCGAAGAGAAAGTCGAGGGGGCGCAGGCACTTACTCATCTACGGCGATCCACTTCCTCTTCACCGGCGCCCACGGCGCCGAGGAGCGGCCGCCCCTGGGCGCCTTCCTCTTCCGGCCGGCGCGGGGGCCGGGGGACGATGAACCGACGACCGGTGATTGATACTCAGCGGCGGAGGCGGCGACCTTCATCATCGGCAGGGCGTCACCTCCGACCTCGGTCTGACCCGAGGCGGGAACCGGAGGAGCGAGCAGCGAAGGGCGACCCATCTCGGCCACGGGAAGGGCGGCGTGCCCCGAGTTCTCGGAGGTCGGGCCCCCCAAGAAAGAGGCACCCTGAGGATGGGCCTCCTCCAGAGGAAGGAACCCCTACTCATCGAAACACGGCATCTTCGCGATGAGAGCTTCCCGGTCCATGTCGTTGTACAAGGGGAGGCCATCCTGGGGAAGCTCGTCAGGTTCACCACCAGTCAGGCGGCGGAGAAGCTCGCGCAGCACGTCGGGGGAAAGAGGCGGGACCTGGATCCTCATTGGATCACGGGGGCCTGTGAAGGCCCACATCGGACAGGAATGGCGCTGAAGAGGAGCAATTCGTTGGCGTGTGAACTCCCGCACCACCATCGCCATCGTCACGCCCGCCTGCTTCAGCCTCTCCAGCCTGGATAGGACCAGCGCAAGCCCCGGGTCATCAAGCTCCTCGTGCCCCCACCCGCGATTCGGCACTGCGGGGGTCAGCGGGAGTTGGAACAGAGTTTCGGCCCCAGCGGCGTTGACATACACCCATTGCCGCCGGAACCCTTCTGCTTCCGGAGAGAGTCCGGCATCGAGGGCCCCCCGGGCCGATGCGTCTGCCGTTCTCAAGGACATGCACCCAGAGCATTGTTCCCCCGAAGCCAATTCAAGGGAGAAGAAGTGGCGCAACAAAGCCACGGAGGGGAAGACACCGACAAAGGCCTCATATAGGAATGCGAAAGCCGAGAGGAGGACAAGGGAACCAGGGTCAAGGTGGAGCACGTGGATCCGGTAATGCGAAAGCATGGCGGAGAGAAAGCTTGAGAATGGCGGCAGCATGCCCGAGAGAAGGGCGTGGATATGAAGGGGGACATCGGGGGCATCCAGCTCACCCCGAGGCCGCGAGCCTGGCCAGATCTTGGTGGCCCCCCACTCGTTGGAGCCGGCGGCGACCACCAGATGAACCTTCTCCAACCCCTCCAAGTTCACCACAGACGACCGGCCCAGCGCGGGCTTAGGCACCGACGCGGTCATCAGCACCCAAAAGCCTTCGCCTTCTCTCTTCTTCAGAGCCACAACAAGGGGGGCGAGGCGGCGCGCGCGCAGGGATTTGGCGAAAAGGGCGAGAGTCGCGGGAGAGGGGAGAACAGACGGCGAAATCTACGGGAGACGAAGGCGGCTTGGTGGCGTGTGCCGGACGACTCGACAAACCTGGCAATGGCCAGTCCGGTGTGGAGGAGAAGGGGCGACGGCCCCACGGACTGCCGCATATGAAGCCTGGCCCGCAGGCGTTTGGGGCCCGCGGCGCTTCGGGCCGCCCTCAAGGCTTCGCCCAGAAGCCAGCTCGAGCACGCCTTGGGCCCAGGGGCTACTGTCGGCGTTCTGGGAACGGGGGTACCCAGACCTGCCTGCCTGCGGCCCAGGGCATGGCCCACTTCGTCAACCAAACACAGCCAGGCGCGGCCCCACTCAAGACAAGGCCCTCGCGAGGGCCCTAGGCTCGCGAGGAGGAGCGGCGTCAAGACCGGCAAGGGATGGGCTTCCCCAGGCCCCCTCCGGAGCGGCGGAGATCTCTATGCAGAGCCTGGCGTCAGGAGTCAAAGGTGACGCAAGGAAGGACAGGCGGGCGCCAGTGCGCCAGGCGGCGCAGTTTCCGCTTTGGTGCAAAGGGAGCAAGGACGTACGCGGGTTCCCAAAGCACCCCCCAAAGATTTCCGTTTTGGTGCAACAAGACCACGACCACGAGTCCCGTAGGACGGATGTCATCGCCGAGACCACCTCTGCGCCGTCGACAGCTAGTTTGCAGGCGAAGACCGCCTTTGGGCAGGGCGAGCATGTACTCCTGTCCCCCTTCAAAATTGGCCATTGTGGGATCCCTTCCCGCCATTGCGATAAGGGAAGAGGACCCGAGCCACCGCTATATATAGAGGCTAGGCTGCACCGTAGAGGGGGATCCGAGATTGGTCCAGCCACTCATCCATCACCAAGCTGACAGAGGGCCAAGAACACCTCAGGAGCGCCCTCACGAGGCTCCGAAACACTGTACTAGTTCATCCACCTCACCTCCTCGAAAGGCAATCCACCAAAGCAGGAGTAGGGTATTACGCTTCGCAGCGGCCCGAACCTGGGTAAACCACCGTGTTCATCTTCTTCCTCGTCATCGTGCGAGTTCATCGTTTTGTCCATCGAGTAGCGAGCTAGGTAGGGCGAGGCTGCAGGGGATCTTCGCACACGCCCCTGTGTTCAAATCTTAAGGGTTTTGTGGAGCCCAAAATCCGACAACTGGTCTCTAAATCCCGATGGTATCGATTCTTGAAAATGTCTAACCAGAGAGTTGGTCCAAAAAATTGGTTGGTCCGATTCTCAAAACTCGGTGGTACCGATTCCTGAAAATGGCTGACCAGAGAGTTGGTCCAAAACTCGGTTGGTCCGATTCTCAAAACTTAGTGGTACCGAGACCTTAGGGTTTGGCATGGGAACTGTTTGAGGCAAAACTCGGTAGTTCCGAATGGAAATAGTTGGTGGCACTAATTTTGGATATTTGGTTTTGGACAGAATATTTGTGGGAGAATTTCATGTATATTTTTTGGTGGCTAATCTCTAAGCACTTAGCAACCAGATCATCATAGACACCTCATACCCTTTTAATAGTATTGCCTTTCCTATGGACTCAAAGTGATTTCTCACATAAAGTAAAATGTAGAGTCTTCAAGCTTGTTGTCAATGGATGTTCCTTGCATCTAGGGAATCTCCTCACAATCCTTTTGCCAATCCATTCATTGAACTTCCCTGTAATATACTTGGTGGAAATATTAGGTCAATGAAATATATGTTGTTATTAATTACCAAAACCACCTAGGGAGAAGTTGTGCTTTCAGTATGAAACATTGACTTGCATCTGTGGTAAGTTTGAAAAGGACGAGCAGCTATGTTCTCATGCACTAAAGGTTATATAGTGGTTAAACATTAATGAATTACCAGATAAATATTTCATCGATAGATGGATGCCTAAAGAAAAGAAATAAATATAGGTAAATGAAGAAGTAGGAAACCTAGAAGGTTTTGACGATCAAATGGCATTCTTCTCAATGTCAAGATGGCTTATAGAGTTGGCATCTGATGGAGCAAAAACGCCAGAAATAAGAGAAGTCCTAAATGAACCGTTAACCACACTAGAGAAGTTAATGTTGGAGATACCATGTAACGACCCACCTTTTCAGGCATACAGTCTCTGTGTGTTACTGTGCCAATCCCTGCATCGAATCATCGACATACACGGCAACTATGTTGTATCATACACAGATGCGTCCTTTATTACATCGCATGATTCAGAAAGCAAATAATCTTACACACTCTAGCCAGTGGCTAGTCAAATACATAGTTTTACAATAAGCAAACATAGTTTATAACAAGTAGAAATGGAAGCAAATCTAAGGTGGATGTGTTGATAAGCTCCATCAACGCCACGGGGAAGCATGTCGAGTCACTACTGTAGGAAGGTCCTAAGATGACACATCAATCAGAGACCCTTCGACCAAACTGAGTGTGATGCATGAATCACACACGATATAGTTCTGGCTCCGTCGCCAATAACACGAACTGTGTGCGATGGCAGATCTACCAAATACGATTCAGAAAAGACTTACGTGTGCGATACGTGCTATACAATTTTTCCATATGAACTGTTTGCGATTAGCCAAGATAACACAAATGACTATACAAATCTAGATGTGTGTGATAGAGGGCACACATTTCACTTGGATAAACCATGTGCGTTGATACAACAGAACTCAAACGATTCAGCGTAACAATATATGTATGATAAACAACAAACATGTGAGTAATCAGAATCGTGTGCGAACACCAGAAATAACACAGATGCTTGCTGCTAATAAGTTGTGTGTGTTGTGGGGAAACGCTTACTGGTATACAATTGTCAGCGATTTATGAAATCATCACTGATGTGTTTCATAGTATAGTCCGTGTGTAATGTGATTTTCTCTGTCTGCACAACATATATGTTGTGTCTACAGAACAAGAACATACATACTTATAAGAACATGATTGCATAACAAAAAAATAACAAAATGCCATTTCAAACATCGTATCACAAATACCAGAAATAGGAAGGTTCAAATTCCAGCATGACAAGGCCCAAATTCAAAGATTACAAGGTTCAAACTGATATTAGAAATCAAATCCTTGTTCATCAGAATCTTTGGCATGGTATATTTCTGTGAAGGGATCAGCCACCGAGAAGTCATATATCGGCTCGATAGAATGCCTTACGAATAATCTGTCATATGAACTTCCAAGATGAGATTCAGATTCTGCAGAGCCTTTTCCATTCAGCTATAGACGCTGCGCTGATCAGCAAACCATTCATTGTGGCACACTAAATATAGGGCAAACCTTATAACCTTGAGTACCCTTGCTTTCTGAACAAAAAACTTGGCTAATTGAATCTCTGGATTGGTGTCTCGGTACCCGGGAATCAAAGTAATTTCCGTGAGATGGAATTCAAGGCATTCGATGAGATTGTTATATTGTGCCACATTTTTCACTTCCCGGCTTGCTTGTATCCGCAAACGAAGACAACATATCAATGCTTAGATGTAGTTTGGAACACTACGAGCCTCTTTGATTTGCTGGATTTCCAGAATACACTGATAGAGTGACATGTTGTCTTCAATCGTTCATGATTAACATCTCAAAAAAATATGTATTGAAATACTCCAAATTTCCTTTGGAAATCATAGTACATATGTCATTGTAATCATGGGTAAAAGTACCAACAAATTGAACTCTGTTGTGGTTGACAATTAAGAGGAAAGGAGCATCACCTCGAGGTGTAGCTTCTGCATGCATGAAGCGTATCTAAGGAATCCAATAACTTCATCCACATCGGGGCTGATAGATTGTAGTGACAAGATCTTCACTGTGCGCAGAGATAGGGGGAGGCCTGTGGGATCCAGCTGTAACAAGTTCGGAGAATTCAGCATACGAATAGCCCAACACTGTCAATTTATGTGCGTCAATGACCCTGATTCTTGTTGGACCTTCTTTATCATGTACACACAAGATCTCAAGGAAAGGCACATTCTCAATGACAATATCATGAAACACACCAACTGACAGTCTGTTGCGGCACCAGCCATGCACATAAATCGTATGGACATTCGTCATAGCGATGTGGAGGCTACCTGACCCAAACATCACCCGAAGACGAAGGTGCTCGAGCGTTGTACAGCCACAGAGTAGGCACTCCAAATCGTCCTTCAAGATGTTGATGCCAATGAGCTCGAGGTCCTTTAGTTTAGGGAGATGAAGACCGTGCGCGACATTAATGTTGGGGAAAAAGCGCTCCCTAAACATAGCACGACACAGCGTGGGCGCGAGGCGGGGCACAGGCGAAGGCAGCGATCGCCGATGTCCAATTTGAAATCTGAGCTCCTCGAGCTGATCTAGGGCGGGGATAAGAACCACCCGTGAAACTTGGGTCTAACCTTGTAGTTGGAACAAAACTTGCGATGGCAAGGCATCTGACTGGCGTAGTGTGGATGGAGAGGATGTGGGACAATGCGTCCAAGCGTTTGTGATCCCCGTTGCAGAGCTCGTCGTCATCGATGAGGTCCAAGGGGTGAAGTTCTAGAGGGGGACGCCACCGCCGGGAGAAGATGATGGTCCACACGGCTGATTTGATGGAGAGGAGGGACAAGATCGTTACCAACATCTCGTCGGGGAGGCTGCTGATGAATTTCACGATTGTGGGAGGATCTTGCAGTTCACCCTCGACCCCCCCCCCCTTGTTGGCTAATACGTATCGATAATTCATGAAGTATTCATGCAATGTTTAGAACAATTTTTTATGGTTTTGATGCACTTTCATGTTATTTACTTTTCATGTTGAGTCACCTTCTTATTCCAACCTCAATCTCTAGTTGGCAAGAATCATGTGGTGGGTAAAGATCCAAACAAATATATCCAGTCAAATATATTTGATCATGATTTATTATTGTTGACAATTATCTTTATGATAAGTGTGCCGGGAGGCGAAACATTAAGCCCCTATCTTTCTGTGTGTTTGATGAATGTTGTTTGTTCTAAAAACATGCGCTGAGTATTAGCAATCACATAAGACTATGGGATAATTGAGTATGTGAATCTCTTACTTAGAAAATAATATGAACTATAATTGTTTGATGACCAAGAACGTAGGCTGTTAAGTTTCAAGAGAATACATAGTTTGAACCATAACATGTGAATAGATTGCTACTTTATCATGATGAGTTATATGAGAAAGATTTGCTGTTTATGATGCTAGAAAAAGTGATTGAAATTGATCAAACTTATGCACTATGCTAGCATTCACACTTCATAATTTATTACTTTTATCATTTACCTACTTGAGGATGTGCAGGTAATTAGCTTGGGGATGTTGTATGTCTCCAACATATCAATAATGTATGAAGTATTCATGCCATGTTTACAACAATTTTTTATGGTTTTGATGCACCTTTATATGATTTAAATGGAACTAACCCGGACTGACGCAATTTTCACAAGAATTACCGTGTTGTTGTTTTTGTGCAGAAAATAAAAGCTCTCGGAATTGCCCGAAACATTTTGATGATTTTTTCTGGAAGGAAAGGGACCCAGGAGGCTTCGAGGGTGGGGGGTACGAGAAGTACACTGGGGCACCACAAGGCATCTCGGCGCGCTCAAGGGGTGGCCGTGCCCAGATACCTTGTGGGCCCCCTGTGGCACTTCTTCGCGTGATTCCAACGCTGAAAATTCCTATATATTCAGAAACCCCTGAAAGTTAACCTAGAACTTCCGCTCTGCCACCGCAAGCCTCTATTCCAAAGCAATCTCATTCGGAGCCCTTTTCTTGTATCCCGTCGGAGGGGGAAATCATCACCAGAGGCCATCTTCATCATCCCAGAGGTCTACATGTTGAGGCAGGAGCTAGTAGTTCACCCTCGGGACTGAGGGTATGTACCAGTAGCTATGTGTTTGATCTCTCTCTCTCTCTCGTGTTCTTGAGATGGCACAATCTTGATGTATCACGAGCTTTGTTAATTTAGTTGGATCATATGGTGTTCTTCCCTCTCTATCTTGGTGATGAATTGAGTGTTTCCCTTTGAAATTCCGTTATGTTGGATTGAATACCTTGGATTTGAGAACACTTGATATATGTCTTGCAGGTGGACACCCTTGGTGACAATGGGGTGTTCTATTGAGTCACTTGATATATCTTTTGGCAATCAACTTGCGGATACCCGTGGTGACATTGAGGTGATCTAGGCACATAGGCTGATGCACGGCTTCGTCCTACTTTCTATGATAGAAATCTTGGGGTACTCTTTGAAGTTCTTTTTGTTGGATTGAATATGATGAATCTTAAATTGTTTGATGCATGTCGTATAATTAACTCATGGATACTTGTGGTGACATTGGAGTATCTAGGTGACATTAGAGTTGATTGATGTGTATCATAGGTGTTACACTAGTACAAACTCTAGGGCAGTTTGTGACACTTATAGGGATGGCTCAATAGATCGATCGGAAAGGATAACTTTGAGGTGGTTTTCCTACCTACAACAATTTCATCTTATGTTCTTCGCTAGATAGGAACTTTGGAGTGATTCTTGGTCGCACGTTGAGGTATAGTTATATGATTCAATTATGTTAGAACTGTTGAGAGTTTGCACTAGTGAAAGTATGAACCCTAGTCCTTGTTTCCAAGCATTGATACACCGTTTTGCTCGTTGTTTTCCACTTTTTACCTTGCTGTTTATATTTATTCAGATTACAAAAACCTATTTCTACTGTCCATACTACACTTGTATCACCATCTCTTCTCCGAACTAGTGCACCTATACAATTTGCCATTGTATTGGGTGTGTTAGGGACGCAATAGATTGTTTGTATTTGATTGCAGGGTTGTTTGAGAGAGACCATCTTCTTCCTACACATCCCATGGATTTATAAACCTTAGGTAATCCACTTGAGGGAAAATTGCTATTGTCCTGCAAAACTCTGCGCTTGGAGGCCCAACACGAGTCTACAAGAATAAAGTTGTGTAGTAGACATCAAGCCTTTTTCTGCCGCCGTTGCCGGGAGGTGAGTTATTGAAGGTATATCTTTAGATATTGCAATTGAATATTTTAGTTTCTTGTTTTATGACTAGTTTGGTTTTATAAAAGAAAACTACAAAAAATAGAATCTAGGTTGTCTCATATGCTTTGTCTTTATAATGTCTTTCTTGAAAATGATGGATTGGAAAATTGTGCCAAAGTGTTAGAATAAGAATTCAACAAAATCTTTGGCATCAAATCCTTTAATGATATGCATGATTTCAATGTTCTTAGTATTCTTTCTATGAATATCCATGATGCTAATTATATACAAAGCTATAAGCTTGGGGATGATATATTTTATGAAGAAGGTATATTTAGCCCCCCCCCCCCCCCAGTTTTAATGAGAAAATTTAGTCTGATGATAGCATGCCTCCTATGTATGATAATTACAATGATGAAAGTTGATTTGGAAGAGTGTCAACTCTATTTAGTAATGATTCCACTATCTTGAAGAAGGTTTCAATTGATTATGATGAGTATAAAGTTGCTACTTATGATGATTATTGTGATAATACTTATGCTATAAAAAGTAGTGATGATTATTATTATAACACTGTCATAATTATTAATACCCTTTTACTGAGAATTACTCTTTTAATGTGGAAACAATTTATAGTATTCAAGTCTCATATGATACTCCCACTATTATGAATGAGAAGAAAATTGCTTATGAGGAAAGTAATAAATTTTCTGTGCTTCTGGATCATGAAAGGAATGCTTTGTGGGATAGTTATATTGTTGAATTCCTTCATCATGCTGCTAAAAATTATTATGAGGGAAGTACATATGCTTCTATATATCTAAATAATATCAAGTTTCCTCTCTATGTGTTGAAAGTCTTGAAGTTATACTTGTTTTTCCTTCCTATGCTAGTTAATTCTTGCTCCCATAAATTGTTTGCTCACAAAATCCCTATGCACAGGAAGTGGGTTAGGCTTAAGTGTTATTGTCATATACTTCATGATGCTCCCATTGTGTATTAATTCTTTACTTTTATGAGAGCATCATTGAAATCATCATTCCTAGCCAAACGACTTTAAAGAAAAGTGCTTGTTGGGAGACAACCCAATATTTATCCTTATTGTTTTGTGTGTTAACATGATTAAGCTACTGTAGTAATCATGTTTTATGCCTTTAATTTCAATAATGTTACAAGTAAAACCTTTCGGTTTGTGTGGATACTTGTTGCTTTGATTCGGTGCAAAACTAGAAACTTTTTCCCCCTGTACAGAATTTATATGATTTTAATGGAGCTTCAAAACATTATGAAATTTTGACACATAATTTGTCTGCAAATTATTTAAGTTGCCCTAATTTTTCAGAATTTTTAGAGATAGGAAAATATGGTTTTAGTTCAGATCTTTATAGATTGTCCTATTTTTGACAGATTCTGTTTTTTTATGCATAGTTTGCTTGTTTTAGTGTTCCCATAGCTTATATTTAGTGATATAAATTATGGGAATGATAGAATACAATAGTAATTATTTGATAACAATTATGAATCTTGTATTTACAGTACCTAACTAAATGATCTAGTTTTATTACATTAACCCATCTCATGAGTTCCGTTAAGTTTTGTGTGATTAAAGTGTTCAAGGTTTGAGTGAAAAACCGATATGAGGAGAATAAGGAGTGGCAAGACCCTAAGCTTGGGGATGCCCAAGAAATCCCCAAGGTAATATTCAAGGATGACTCAAGCGTCTAAGCTTGGGGATGCCCCTGATGGCATCCCCTCTTTCGTCTTCAACACTATCGGTATATCTTACTTGGAGCTATATTTTTATTCATCACATAATATATGTTTTTCTTGGAGATTCATTTCATTTTGTTGATATTTTCTTGATGTTATTTATAATTATGTTATTTTTCAATAAAAAGTTCCAAGAATTGTCTTTAGGATGCTTGAATTGCATGTTTGATGTGTGCTGTATAAAAACAGAAACTTATGTTATAGTGTCTGAATTTTGATGTTTTACTAGAACGTGGAAAGTTTATGAATTTTTTACACAATACATTAATACAAATCTTATATTATGTCCTTAATTTTCAGAATTGTTTGAGCTGCAAAAGTGTACATTTGGAATTGATTACTACAGATTGTCCTATTTAGACAGATTGCTGTCATAGTTTTGTTATCTACTTATCCTAGTGTTTTCATGTCTTATATTGGTAGATATAAATTGTGGAAATGATATTATACAGTAGATAATTCTTTAAAATTTTAATGCAACTTGTCTTGGTAGTACATAAAGTGTTGATTTATTCTTATGTGCACTAACCTATCTCACGAGTTCTTGTCAAGTTTTGTGTGAATTAAGCTTTTAAGATTTAGGAGAAACCGTGATATGAGAGGTATTAACAAGACACAAGAGTTTGGTGATGAAAAAGGCTACCCAAGTCAATATTACAAGAAGTCTCAAGCATCTAAGTTTGGTGATGCCACATTAGGCATGCCACCTCTCTTCGTCAACAAATATCGGTTAGGCTATGTTGAGCCTAAGTTTTTATTCGTTCACATGATATGTGCTATTATTGGAGTGCCCTTTTTGTTTTCGTTGGTGTTTTAAATAAATCTCAGATCTGAAAGTCTTTATTGAGAGGGAGTCCTCACATAGCTACTTGATTGTTTGACTACTGATTGATCTTCACTTATATCTTTTGAGAGTAGTTTGATGTTTACTCTTGTGCTTCACTTATATCCTGAGAGTTTTTTGTGAATGAATTGAATATCATAAATCTGAAATTATCCATGTGTTTTATGCTTAGTAGTAGTTTCACATTTGGTTTAGAAAGCAAAATCTATTGAAGGTTGACAATCACAATATTGGTCATGCAAGCATTTCATGAATCATTAGTATAAGGAAGAGAACTTTCATATAGAAATATATAATCTTGGACATCTTTTATGATTGTCAATACTCATTAATTATTTTCAACCTTGATCAAATTAGTTGAAGTTGGACAAGGATGACAACGTAATGATTTATGTTTGGGTATATTTGCATAGAAGTTATATTGTTATGGATCCTCCAACATGTGGTGCTTGTTTATAACCTGTTGCTAGCCAAAACTTCTTACTAAGTACATATACTACTTTTGCATCCAAAATCCCCGAGCCAAGTTTCTTCCATGAGAGTCCACCATACCTACTTATATATGGTATTTCACTTCCATTCCAAGTAAATTTGCATGTGCCACCTCTAAAACCTTCAAAAAAAATTCTGTTTTGTGTGCCCGTACCAGACAGGGATGGCAATGGGTACCCATTATCCGCGTACCCGGCGGGTAAAAACCCTATTAGGGCAAGGGTATGGGAGAAAAAAATACACATGGGTACATAAATGGGAAACTTTTAAAACCCATAGGGTATAGTGGGTACGAGTATGGTTTAGTATAACCAATACCCGTGTACCCATATACCCGCATATAATCTAGAAAATAGGCATTAAATATTATTTATCCACACATTAAACGTATCATAAGTACATAAATCCCGTAACTAGCCAACGTTCAGAATGTGCTGCTTTTTATGAGTATGTGTTTCTGTTAGGAAGTGTTGTTGTTTATAAATTATTATTATTATTTGTAGTTTATGACTTTGTACTATTCAAATTAACTTGTTTCAAATCTAGGTAATTTTACCCACGGGTACCCATTTACCCTGACAGGTGACGGGTATGGGAAAAAATTGTACCCGTCGACGGATATGGGTACGGGTGATGGGTAAGTTTTGGGGCAACGGGTAAGGGTATGGGATGGCTCCACCCGTACCCAAACCGGGCGGGTGCCATCCCTAGTACCAGTCATGGAGCAATCAGGCCAGTCAGCATCTTCCATGCTAAGCGGGTTATTCTCATGATGATTGTTTATTTACTTGTCATTGCACGAGATAGGCTGGTAAAATGGATGCCCAGTTGTGCATAATTAAAAAATAATAAAAAAATAAACAAGAACTCCCGCTAGAAAGTTAATTGTTTCGAGGGCACCCGTGGATACGTCTAGCCATGGAATGTGTTTGAATGGTTGAGGGGGAGCAAAAATTTAATTCTGTTTGGGAACTGCCATTAGTGTGTTTAGCATGGAAGATATTGAAATCCCTTGTTGTGACTTTGATAGGAAAGGCACACCACGCAAAATATATTCATCTGTGTTTTAAACTTTGAGCTCTGGCACTTTTGCAAATCTGTGATTCCCTCTGTGAAAGGGCATTCTATTTACTTTTATGTTATTTACTTTCATGTTATTTACTTTTCATGTTGAGTCACCTTATTATTCCAACCTCAATCTCTAATTGGCAAGCATCATGTCGAGGGTAAATATCCAAACAGATATATCGAGTGAAATATATTTTATCATGAGTTATTATTGTTGAAAATTATCTTTATGATAAGTGTGTTGGGAGGTGAAACATTAAGACCCTATCTTTTTGTGTATTCAATGAATGTTGTTGGTTCTAAAAATATGCTTTCAGTATTACCAATTATAGAATACTATAGGATAATTGAGTATGTGAATCTCTTACTTAGAAAATAAGATGAACAACAATTGTTTGATGGCTAAGAACATAGGTTGCTAAGTTTCAAGAGAATGCATAGTTTGAACCATAACATGTGTACTGATTGCTACTTTATCATGACGAGTTATATGAGAAATATTTGCTATTTATGATGGTAGAAAATGTGATTGAAATTTATCAAACTTATGCACTATGCTAGCATTCACACTTCATAAATTATTTCTTTTATCATCTACCTACTCGAGGAGGAGCAGGAATTAATCTTATGGTTGCTGATACATCTCGAACATATCGATAATTTATGAAGTATTCATGCCATGTTTACAACAATTTTTTATGGTTTTGATGCACTTTTATATGATTTAAATGGAACTTACCCGAACTAACGCAGTTTTCAGCAGAATTAGCGTGCTGTATTTTTTTTGTAGAAAATAAATGTTCTCGCAATCGCCCGAAACTTTTTGACGATAATTACTGGAAGGAAAGGGACCCAGGAGGCTTTGGGGGAGTACCAGAAGACCCACAGGGGCCCCATAAAGCATATGGGCACACCCGGGGGGGTGGTCGCGCCCAAATACCTTGTGGGACCCCTGTGGCACTTCTTCGCCTGATTCCAATGCTGAAAATTCCGATATATTCAGAAACACCCAAAAGTTAACTTAGAACTTACGCTCCGCCGCCGCAAGCCTCTATTCTGAAGCGATCTCATCCGGAGCCCTTTTCTGGTACCCTACCGGAGGGGGAAATCATCACCGGAGGCCATAATCATCATCCCAGAGGTCTTCATGTCGACGAGGGAGTAGTTCACCCTCAGGGCTTAGGGTATGCACCAGTAGCTATGTGTTTGATCTGTCTCTCTCTCGTGTTCTTGAGATAGCACGATCTTTATGTATCACAACCTTTGTTAATATAGTTGGATCATATAGTGTTCTTCCCTCTCTATCTTGATGTGATTCATTGAGTCTTTCCCTTTCAGATCCCGTTATGTTGGATTGAATACTTTGGATTTGATAACACTTGATATATGTCTTGCATGTGGACACCTGTGGTGACAATGGGGGTGTTCTATTGAGTCACTTGATAAATCTTTTGGCAATCAACTTGCGGATCCCCTGGTGACATTGGAGTGATCTAGGCACATAGGTTGATGTATGTCTTCATCCTACTTTCTTCGATAGAATTGTGTGGGTACTCTTTGAAGTACTTTTTGTTGGATTGAATATGATTAATCTAAAATTGTTTTATGCATGTCGAATAATTAATTCATGGATACTTGTGGTGACATTGGAGTATCTAGGTGACATTAGAGTTGATTGATGTGTATCATAGGTGTTATTTTAGTACGAACTCTTGGGCTATTTGTGACACTTATTGGGATGGCTCTATAGATTGATCGGAAAGGATAACTTTGAGGTGGTTTTGCTACCTACAACAATTTCATCTTATGTTCTCCGCTAGATAGGAACTTTGGAGTGATTCTTTGTCGCACTTTGAGGGATAGTTATATGATTCAGTTATGTCTTGTTGATAGATTGCACTAGTGAAAGTATGAACCCTAGGCCTTGTGTATAGGCATTGATCCACCGTTTTGCTCGCTATTTGCCACTTGTTACCTTGCTGTTTTTGTTTATTCAGATTACAAAACCTATTTCTACTATCCATACTACACTTGTATCACCATCTCTTTGCCGAACTAGTGCACGTATATGTAACGCCCAAGATGCGATTCTATCCTTATTTTGGCACGAGGGCCTCAACAGGGATAGAAGCGCATCTCGTCGTTTCGCAAGAATGGATATCATTACAAGTACATGTAAAGAAGAGATGAGTATATGGAATTGGCTTACACTCACCACAAGCTACAACAATATCACATCAATACAACAACATATCCAAACATCATACAGAAGAGCAGGGTCCGACTACAGACGAAAACAAACGATCAAATGACATCCATCCTTGCTATCCCAGGCTGCCGGCCTGGAACCCATCCTATGATCGATGGAGAAGAAGTACTCCAAATCAAACAAAGCATCACTCTCACGTCAAAGCATCGCATTACCTGTACCTGCAACTGTTGTTGTAGAATCTGTGAGCCACAGGGACTCAGCAATCTCATTTCCAAGGGTATCAAGACTATTAAAGCTTAATGGGTGAGGTATGGTTAAGTGGTGAGGCTGCAGCAAGCACTAAGCATTTATTTGAGTGGCTAACTTATGAGTACAAGAATAAGGGGGGATGATCGTCGCATATACGGACGTGAACTAGTAATGATCACTAAGTGATCCTGAACACCTACTTACGAGTCAAACATAACCCCACCGTGTTCTCTCTCGGATCAGATATTCATGAGAAGAGAAAGTCACGGTTACACACACTGTTGGTGTATTTTATTTGAGTTTACTTTAAGTTTTCTATGACCGGGTGTTAAACAAAGTTTCCAAATTGCCACATAACCGCGGGCACGGCTCTCATGAAAGATTTAACCCTACAGGGGTGCTCCAACTCATCCATCACAAACAAACCACACGCCGCGATAATAACCTCGACCACGAATCCCGTGATCTCCTATGAAATTCCGTTGGAAAACCTCAACCTCGAGATTGCCCAAAGTATCCTCGGAATCCCGCGCACAAGACGTTCGAGAAAGGTAAAACAAATCGAGCAAGGCCGCCCGACGTGTCGACGAACCCGATAGGAGCCGCGTATCTCGTTCTCAGGACAGGACCGGATGAGCAGTACATACGGTGGCCGGATAGAGATCCCCCGAGTTGCCCCGGGTGGCCCCGCAAGTGGCTCTATTTCTGACCAACACTCATGAGGAGCACTGGCCCAGGTTGTTGATTAATTATCCAGGGGTCCGGAAAGTCCCTATGCAATTTTATTAGTTATTAGGCAAATGTAGTACCAATGTTGGGCCTTGCCAGACGAGTTTTATCCCAAAACAAAAGTCAAGGGGGTCCCCATAACAACCCCGAGCATGTTAGGGGCGCTCAATATGGAACATAACACTGGTACACAAGTAACTAGGGTGGCAAAAGTGGAACAAAACACCGAGCAAAAGGCCAAGCCTTCCACCTTTTACCAAGTATATATGTGCATTAAATTAAATAGCAATAATATTGTGATAGCTCAAAAACATCCATGTTGGCACATGGAAACAATTGCACATGCAACTAGCAACGCTATAAGAAGGGCTGAGCAAGCGGTAACATAGCCAAACAATGGTTTGCTGAGATGTGGAGGGTTAGAGGCTTATCATGGCATTGGGAGGCTTGACATACAAGTGGTAGGTAGCAAGACATTGCGATAGAAACGAGTCAACTAGCATGGAAATGATAGTAGTGGTATCCAGGGAAATGGTCATCTTGCCTGAGATTCCGCTTGGAAGAAGATCGAATCCGTGAAGAAGACGAGCCAACGTAGTCGAAGGAATCCTCACACTCCGAACGCTTTCGGAACTCTATCGAGAAGAAGCAATCTAGAAACAACAGTCAAAATATGGTAACACCAGAACATATGCATGACACAATGCGCAAACAAACATGATGCTTGTCCGGTTTAATTATGCAAGGCATGGCAATCACAACAATCAAATACTACACATTAAGTGAAGCTCAATATGCAACGAGTTGCATATTGACGAACCTCCACGTTCAATTCTTATGTTCGATCTCGTTAGGTACACGACCATATTAAATGTTATTAAACATGGCAAGAGGTGAAGCATAATGAAACTACACTATCTAGGCATCTTAAATGAGGTCGGAAACAACTTATAGTATTTCCGAAACAACGCCATATGCAAATTATAAGTTTGGTCCAGATATGAACTAACCATGTTTTATATTTATTAAACAGGAAAATAAAGTGCACAATGATATTCTACTCGTCATTCTAGGCGATTTACATATATAGAACGTTTGAAACGGAGCTACGGTCTAAAAGATATGACAAACACAAGATGCATATGCCATGAATGCAAAATGCATGCAAACGACAACCATAAATATGTCAAACCATGGATGCAACCTGATATTATGAAACTACATGAGATTCTAAGCAAGTTTCATGTAGAACATGTTCAAAACGGAGTAGCGGTTCAACAATAGCAAGCAACACAAGTTTTTGTTCAAATCTGTCCAAAACAGCAACATGGCATTTGCACACATGAAAACAATAAACTACAAGATTCTACAATGCACAAACAAGACATGGGGCTGTAGCCTACATGATGCACAACAATTCATATCATCACAGGAAATTGAGTAGAAGCATGGATCACTAGGAAGTGAGCTCACAAGATGACTACTTGAACACAGTTTAGGACTTGGAGAAAATAGCAGGGCTTAACAGAGCAGTTTTATCACGAAGGCATATTGGAAGCAATAAAACTATATGCTACAGGGCATATATTGGCATGAAACTTGACAGCATGGTAGAGGACATGATGCACTACAATTCATTCCATTATGGCAACATCCAATTATACACAGATTCATGGCTAGCATCAACACAACATGGCATTATGAAGAAAACAAATTCTCAGAATTAGTGAATATTAGACTAGACATGAGCAACTGTTTTTAACAGATTGGCATATTGTACAACAGAAATAACTATGATCCAAATCCTATACATGGCAAAAAATGGTACAACCTGGTAGACAATGACATGCTTAACAAAAGACTCCATGGTGGCAACAACAAAAGAGTCCTAGAACACTAGCAAATCACAAGGCAACATGGCAACAAAATAATAGTTTCAGACTTGGAATTATTTTGGACCCTCAAAGCAGCAATATTTTAATGGCATGTTGGCAACAACAAAATAAAACCTACACGTGGATTTCTATAGCAACCAAAAATACCAGGGCCTACCACACATGACCATGGGCATGTCTCATGTTCAACAATGATTCATATGATGCATATAATAAATCACACAAAATAAACAAAAGGCCATCACAACCAAAAATAACATGCACACAAAATTGCTCAAATGACAAAACTAAATGCACAGATAAATTATATGGATTTTTCTATCCCAAAATCATATATAATATGTGGGTTTTTACTATAAAACAAAAGACACAACATTTTTGCGAGATTAGGCCATAAACCGTTTTAGCAAGTTATTTAAGCAAATTAAATGCAAACATCACATCAAAATTTTTTATCACGCATGACAATGCAATATAATTAATATACACATTTTACATATATGGTTTCATGAATTCGGATGCACGGTTAATTATTTATGCGCAAATTAAAATCATGCATTTATGCAAGTTAACAGAAAATGGCATGTTAAACATTTTTATCATTTGCGAAAGCGGGATATTGCGAATCTACACGAAATTCTACACATTTTACATATATAAAGTTATTACATGCGATGCATGATTATTGATTTATGAGCAATGCAAAATGATGCCTTTTTCTATAATTCTGAAAAACCTGGATAATTACTAAATCGTCTAGACCAAAAAAAACAAGTTGGACTGAATCTGGAGCTTCGGTTGTTTGCGGACAGGTGCGCGGTTGTAACAACCCAAGTGCATCCCTTGCCATCCTTGTAATAATTTTCATGTGTGAACCTTCAATGAATGCTATCATGTGGTTGAGGATAATATTTTGCTTCATGTCATTGGCATCATGGCATCATACCATCATTCATAATTTGCATCATGCCTTGCTTTATGTGGTGGTGTTGTGAGAGTGTGTGTTGTGGGGTATGTGTGCTTGCCAACCAAGTGGTACTCCTTGTGCAAACCCTCTCTTTGATTTCCTAAAGAAAACTATGCCTCCATCTCTCTCCTCATTCAAATTCTATCATGTGGTGATTTCAAATGTTTGTTTTTATCTCAAACAAAATGCTGCTCTCCTTATAAATAATCTGATAAGATTTGTTAGTAAACTCTCATTTTTGCTTTAATATATTTGCCTTTCTAATTTTGCACAAAACAGATTCCTATTATTATTTATATATGAATCAATTAATTGCTCTGAAAATTCCTTAACCATTTTTATTAAATAGAGCATATTTTTGTGGGTTCAATGAAATTTTTAGTTCATTCCAAAACATCCCTCTCTTTTCTCTGTGTTTTTGCTTTCTCTCGTTTAAAAAAAGGGAAAGCCTTTTGTTTTACTGGAGAGAGAGAGCTTACCCCCCCCCCCACTTGGGGCCTTGGCCTCCCCGCAGGCCCAGACAGCAAGCTCTCGCGGCCCAGCCGAGCCCTCCACGCGCACGTTCGTCGTTCAGCTGTACGGCAGCATATCCACCGATGCCACGTCGACTTCAGCGTCGATTTGACGGCCGGAGAACCTCCCTTGAGCCTATAAAACATGTCCTAACCCTACCCCGGCCTCTCCTCTCTCCATTCCTCCCTACTCCGGGCTGAGCCGCCGCTCAGGTAAGCTCCCCGTGCAAAGCCATCACCATGCCCTCCATGCCCCAAGCCTGCTCGAGCTTGTGCTCGGGATAGCGTCCCCGTCGCGCCTCCGCTCCCTTGGAGCTGCGGGAAGGAGTCCCCGCAGTTTCTCCTTCGTCCCCAACAAGCGAGGGAAGCGTCAAGGCCCAGTTCCTTGCTGTCTTCGCCCTCCCGTCTGCTTCTTCTTCTCGGTCAGATTCGCGCCAGAGTTCGGCTACTCCTCGCTGTCGCCTCCTCGTGCTCTACTCCGCCCCTCCATGTCCTAGGTAGGGTGGTATGACCCCTCCTTCCATTCCCCCTCGCCTGCTCGCCGTTAGTATCTCGTACGCGTAGATCCGCCCATGTCATCGACGTGCTCTCCGAGCTCTGTATCAAGGAGGGATTTTTTTGTGTTGCTGTGAGTTGGTCCGCCCCGCGCCCAGCTCGCACCTATGCACCCGCAGCTCCGCAGCCGCTCGCCAGCACCTGCCTGCCCCGCTCGCTGAGCTCTCTACTATGAGCTGCCTGCCGCCGTCGCCTTCTCTATGACCGGAGAGGCTCGACCCCGCCTTGCTCTGCGTAGAACTGCGTTGGATCCAGGAATGGAGCCCCTCGGGGATCCCGCACCCCCACTGGGGTTCGCCTTCGCCGGAGATCGCTGGTGGTTGCCGCCGGCGCCGCCGTTTCGTCTCCTACTGGAGGTTGACGAAAACCCGTATCCACGGCATGTTAGCTCTAAGAGAGCCGAGCCCCCCCTTATGTTCACAGACGCCCACCGAGCCCAGCGGTCGAGCCCCCATGCCACCACCGGGGAGACCCGGGTTCGAATCCTCCGGGCTCCTTTTTCCCATTTATTTGTTTCAGCGCTGACAATGGGCCCAGACCTACATGTAAGCCGCTAGGGACCCTCCTTTTTTTATTCATTTTTGTTGTTTTGTTTTTATTTGATTCTATGTGTTTCTAATATTATTTCCATTTACGGAAATATTCCAGATTTATTTTATTCCAAATCTGTCAACAATCTAGGACATGCCAAATTTGGCATATAACTTCTCATAAGTGAAGATGGCAGATTTGAAATGAAGATTGTGGGAATTTTGTCCATAGGAGCATAGGCTTGTGATATATGTTTTTGGGATAGAAAAATCCAGTGAATGCAATGGTGACATTAGATTTACCATTTGAGCAAGTTTTCAAAAATGTTGTGTTGTGATAATATGCCATTTTCTCTTTTTCACATGAATTAATTCTTGCATCATATGTTAATCTTGTCAACATGAAATGCGCCCATTACTGTGTGCTCTAGCCCCTGGTATTTTTGCATGCCATGATAGTTCATTTTATGACTAGAATTCTTGATGTCAACATGCCACCAAAATTCTATTTTCACTTGCTAAAAAAATCAAGTGTTGGAAATCTGTTATTTTGTTGCCATGTTATCTAGATGATTCCCATGTATATGTTGCTCCTTTGGAGTTGGCACAATGGAATGCATTGTTGTGCTTGTCATCCTCTGTAGATATGGGCCAAGTTCTTATGGATTAAGCTATTGCATCTTATATAAAACTTGTTGTCAACATGCCATTCTGTTAACAAGTGCGCTGTTTGCCCCTTGTTGAATTTCACTAAGTCTGAGAATTTGCTATTCTCAATATGTCATATTGTGAGGATGGTAGCCATTGATACATGCATATTTTGATGTTGCCATAATGTAATTAATAGAAGTACATGTTGCCCTATATCACCCTGTTAATTTTCATGCCATGAAAGTTCCTGTAGGATATATAAAAGTTCCTGTCAAGATGCTATCATGTTAACTCAGATTCTGTAAAACTGGAATTTTCACAGTCCCTGAAAAACTGATTCAACATGCCATCTTGTGAGCTCATTTGCCAATAATCCATGATTACTTTCATGTTACTGTGAATAGATGAATTGTTAAGCATGCTGTGCACTTCATGACCATGCCTTGGTTGTGATTTGAAACTTGCTGTAGCTCTGGTTATGTGTGTTGCAAGATGACATGTTGTTGTTTGTGGACAGATTGTGTGTAGTAATGTTTTGTGACTTGTGGGAGCTATACTCCATTGTTTTGCATGATCTCTAGCTCTATTCTTGTTAGATTTTCATTTCCTATCCAGTGGCATCCTTGGAATACAAAGGAATAGCCCATGGCCTCCCGCATCTTTGTTTTTGTCTCCGTTAACGTTTGTACCTTGCCGTGAGTGTACCGTGAGGTACGTTACTCTGTTTGCAACGTTCTACATATGCATTTGCATCATTTTTACATGGAGCATTCATATTTTCCATGATCATGCATGTTCAAATAACTAATATTGAGTTTCTGTCCAGAATACTAAAGAACTCAATAAATGCATTTGCAACATGACTAGCTTAGGGTTGCCATGTTAAATACTTCAAATGGTTCATGCATCATCTTGGTTGTGCATTGCACTTTGTTTGTATGTTTATTTGGTGCTGTTTCTCTTTGGGTAGACGCGAGTGTCGAGCCTGAGTACGAGGATCCCGGAGAGTACAACTACGAGGACCCAGCTCCTTGTCCCTCTAAAGACCCAACAGGCAAGATGATCATACCCGGATCCCGACACTATTTTTGCTATGCTAGATGTCTCGCTTATACCATTATGTTTCGTTACCTACCACTTATACTGTCAGCCTCCTAAATTGCCATGAAAGCCTCTAACCCCTCCACGTCCTAGCAAAACATTGATTGGCTACGTTACCGCTGCTCAGCCCTTATCTTATAGCGTTGCTAGTTGCAGGTGCAAAGCTTTTCCATGTGCCAACATGGATATTGGGAGATATCACTTTATTTACTATTATTTAATTAATGCACATATGTATCTGGCAACGGTGGAAGGCTTGGCCTTTTGCCCGGTGTTTTGTTCCGCTTTTGCCGTACTAGTTTCGAGTACCGGTGTTATGTTCCATATTTTGCACTCCTAACATGCTCGGGGTTCTTATGGGGACCCCCTTGACCATTCGTTTTAGATTAAAACTTGTCTGGCAAGACCCAACTTTGGTACTACATTTTCTAAACAACTTAATAAAATTGCATAGGGCATAGCTACCCCGTGGATAATTAATCAACCCCCGGGCCAGTGCTCCTCATGAGTGTTGGTCCAAACCAGAGCCACTTGCGGGGCCACCCGGGGAAACTCGGGGATTTGTATCAGGCCAGCGTATGTACTGCTCATCCGGTCCCTTCCTGAGAACGAGATATGCGGCTCCTATCGGGTTTGTCGACACGTCGGGCGGTCTTGCTGGACTTGTTTTACCTTTCTCGAATGTCTTGCGCGAGGAATTCCGAGGATTCTTTGGGCTATCTCGAGGTTTAGGTTTTCCAACGGAATTGCCTAGGAGATCACGGGATTCGTGGTCGAGGTTATTCCCGTAGCGTGTGGATACTTTGTGATGGATGAGTTGGAGTAGCCCTGTAGGGTTAAATCTTTTCGAGAAGCCGTGCCCGCAGTTATGTGGCAACTTGGAAAATTTGTTTAACACCCGGTTATAGTAAACTTGAAGTAAACTCAAATAAAATACACCAACTGTGTGCGTAACCGTGACTGTCTCTGCTCGTGAACATGAAGCGAGAGAGAACATGGTGGGGTTATGTTTGACGTAAGAGGTGTTCAGGATCACTTAGTGATCATTATAGTTCACGACCGTTATGCATAGGCCACCATATTTACATTCATGTTCTCGTAAGTTAGCCACCAAATACATGCTTAGCGCTTGCTACAGCCTCACCACTTAACCATTCCTCAGCTATTGGCTTACATAGTCTTGGTACCCGGGTTATGAGATTGCTGAGTCCATGTGGCTCACAAATTACAACAATACAGGTACATGTGTTGACGAGTACGTGCCAGATAATGTGTCTCAGCTCCAGCGGGAGTACGATGAAGAACGTAGGCGTATGTACGTTACGTATCCTGATGAGTAGGGAGCTTCATGGTGGTGTTCCTGGGATAGCAAGACAGTTTTCATTGCTTCTTTTATCGTTTGATTTTGTCTGTAGCCGGACCCTGTCTTCTGGATGAATGTATGAATAATTGTGTGGAGTTGTAATATAGCTTGTGGCGAGTGTAAGCCAACTCTTATACTCATCTCTTCCTACATGTATGCAATGATTTCTTTACTTGCGAAACGACTAGATGCGCTTCTATCCCCGTCGAGGCACTCATGGCTTAATAGGGATAGGACCGCATCTTGGGCATTACAAGTTTGTAATCAGAGCCATACCGACCATAGGAGCCCCTTGCTTGATCAAAGTTGGCCGAGTCGAGTGTAGTGAAAAACTATTTTGAGTCTAGTTATATCGGAGAGTAGGATTCTTTTACTCCTCTTCTATACTCTGGTGAGGAATTACGACTTAGGAATTTTAATTCTACTCCTCTTCTCGCTCAATTTTTTTTAGGATCACGCGAGTATTTTGGAGCCTCTATGATACCGATGTGACAGGAATTCTGTTCTTGGTGCCTCCCGTACGTATGGATTGGACCCGGGGAGTAGAGCTCCAGGGGATTCTTGACACATCGTTATCGTTCAGTTTCCTTAGTACTTAAGAACGCGGATGTTCGAAATTGCTTCAATACTATTCGTGGTGCGAAGAGTGTGGTGGCACCCAGTACTGGGGAGCGGGATCACATGTACTGCCATCTTTAGTATCGTTGTGATTACAAGGGTCTGAGGTAGATGATTTTCCGAGACCTCTGGTTGTGTGTTGAGGGATGTGATACACTGGAGAGTAGTATTACTGCTAAGAGTTGAGTGATGGATAAAACTCCGTGTATCCGAGGACCCGATTGCATAACCAAGATTTCGGAAGTTCCTAGGTGGGATTTATAGTAGTTACCTAGGATCATCTTCCGACAGATGTATGATGGTTTGTACATTTGTTCCGAGCAACCTTAGCTCAATACTTGTGTGTTATTTCAAGTGGCTTCATGATCTAATGATGTTATCTCGATCCTGCAGAAAGCGTTCTTACTATTTGTAGTTTGAATGCAATTGATGATATCCCGTTGCAATTTCTTTCAAGCCTTTTGATTCAACTTATTTCAATCGTCTTTGTCAATGGTGTGCTGATTTTCTTCTCCATCTTCAGGATGGCTCCAGCAACTCGTGGGAATCAGGGTCGTGATGGGGAGCAGTCTGATCCTCCACCACCCCCACCTCCACCTCCAGAAGCTTGGCAAGCTGTGATGGCCGCAACCAATGAAAACACTCAGATGTTGCTCAGGTTGCTGCAGGAAAGGGAGCAGGGATAGCAAGGTCATCAAGGGAATTTTCATAATCAGCCGCAGTTTGCAACTCTGAACCAGTTCCTCGCAAATCAGCACAAGTCCTTCAATTGCTGTGATCAGCCTCTCGATGCGGAGGATTGGCTCCGTGACATGAACAAGCATTTTGAGTGCAGCAATGTCAGGCCTGAGGACTATGTCAAGTTTGCGACTTTCCAGCTTAAGGGTTAGGCAGCAGATTGGTCGCAGCAGTACAACGATTCCAGAGGTGGCCGTGCAGTCTCTTGGGATGATTTCTGCCGTGACTTCAGAGCCCATCATATCCCGACAAGCTTTGTCGAGGGTATACGTGAGAAGTTCAGGAATCTGAAGCAGGGGAGTTTGTCTGTCTATCAGTACAACTCTGAGTTTCAGAATCTGGCCCGCTATGCTAAGCAAGATGTTCCCGATGAGAAGTCCAAGATTTATTAGTTTAGAGGTGGCCTCAGAGAAGATCTTCAGCTTGCTCTCGTTCTTCACGAACCTCTTGTGTTTGATCAGTTCTACAACTTGGCTCTAAAGTTCGAGGCAGTTCAGCTCAAGCTTGAGAATTCCAAGAAGTGGTTCAAAGACTCCAACCCTTCCTCGTCCAGCTCTCAGATTGTTCATAAGCAGCAAAAATATTGGGTTCCTCCTCCTCCTCCGTTTCCTCCTCAGCAGAAGAAGCAGCACGGTGGTCGTGGACCTTCCCACCCACCCAACCCAGGTTTTCAGCAGATGCCTCAGGCACCCAAGTCAGCAAATTCTCCTCCTCCAGGCAACTTCCATCCACTCTCAGAGGTTACGTGTCACAAGTGTGGTCAGAAGGGCCACTACTCCAACAAGTGCACCAACTAGCGGCGTCTCGCGCCTCCTCCTCCTATCAGGCCCACAGGCAGTGCTATGGTGAAGCACAATCCCAAGTCAGCAAGAGTGAACATGGTCAATGCAGTTGAAGCAGAGGATTCTTCTCAAGTGATAATGGGTAATCTCTTGGTTAATTCTATTCCTGCAAAAGTTTTGTTTGACACTGGTGCATCACATTCATTCATATCAAGACCTTTTGTTGCTAAGCATGATATAGTGACAGAAGTGACTCCTAGGCCTTTTAAGGTTGTTTCTCCGGGTTTGCAAATGACATCTCTTGTGATGGTTCTGGATGTCTCTATCAAAATGGGCAGGTATTCCTTTCTAGCCTCTCCAACTGTGCTCGGTAATTCCGATACTGATCTTATTCGGCATGGATTTCTGGCGATGAGCAAGGCTTATGTTGATTGTAAAGCCAAAGAAGTCCAATTGACTCATCCTTCTGAAGATGTGATCATTTTCGCTGCTCGCGATGACACGATTCGTCTATTTTCTCTCAATGGGAAGGGTGAGATTTCTGCCATTTCTCAAATCCCCGTCATTTCCGAGTATGAATATGTCTTTCCAGAAGAATTGCCAGGAATGCCTCCTCACTGGCCAATGGAGTTTGTGATTGAACTCGAGCCTGGAACTGAACCGGTGTGCAAGTGTCCTTATAATCTTGGCCCCAAAGAGCTGAAAGAATTGAAGAAGCAGCTAGATGAACAAGAGCGTCTGGGTTTGATCAGACCAAGTTGTTCACCTTGGGGTTGTGGTGTTCTATGTGTCAAGAAGAAGGATGGCACGGACCGACTATGTGTCGATTACCGTCCATTGAATAAGAAGACAATCAGGAACAAGTATCCACTTCCCAACATCAATGAGTTGTTTGAGCAATTGAAAGGTGCCAAGCTTTTCTCGAAGTTAGATCTCCGTATGGGCTATCATCAAATCTGCATCCGTGAAGAAGATATTCCAAAGACTGCTTTAAGGACGAGTTTTGACTCTTGTGAGTACACCGTCATGTCCTTTGGTCTAGCAAATGCGCCTCCGACTTTCTCTAGAATGATGAACTTCAAATTCTCTCCTTTCAAGAATGAGTTCGTCTTGGTGTATTTGGATGACATTCTTGTTTTCTCGGGGACCGAAGAAGAGCATGCAGAGCATCTCCGACATGTGCTGGACAAGTTAAGAGAGCATCGGTTCTATGCTAAGTTCTCCAAGTGTGAGTTTTGGCTCAATGAAGTGGTGTACCTTGGGCATGTCATCTCTGACGAGGGCATTAAGGTGCATCCTGAGAAAGTTGAGGCAATCGTGAAGTGGGAGCCTCCTCAGAATGTCAAGCAGCTTCGAAGCTTCCTCGGGCTTGCAAGTTACTGCAAACGATTCGTCGAGAAATTCTCTCAAATTGCTAAGCCTCTGTCTAATCTCCTTCAGAAGAGTGTCAAGTATGTGTGGACTCCTGAGTATGATGTGGCGTTCAATACACTCAAGGAAAAGCTGACTTCAGCTCCAGTTGTCACTCCTCCAGATGAATCCAAGCCTTTCCAAGTGTTCTGTGATGCTTCCCTCCAAGGTCTTGGTGGTGTTCTCATGCAAGATAAGAAGGTTGTGGCTTATACCTCGCGGCAGCTGAAGCCTAGCAAGAAGAACTACCCCACTCATGATCTTGAGTTAGCGGCAGTTGTTCATGCTCTGATGACATGGAGACATCTATTGTTGGGAAGACCAGTTGAGGTGTTCACTGACCACAAGAGCTTGAAGTACATTTTCACTCAACCCAATCTCAATCTTCGGCAAACACATTGAGTGGAAATGATCAAGGAGTACAATCCAAGCATTGAGTATACTCATCGAAAAGCAAATGTCAATGCAGACGCGCTGAGCAGAAATGCGTACTGCCAGAGTCTCATCCTCAAGCCTCTCCAACCCAAGCTTTGTGAAGCCTTTCGCAAGATCAATCTCCAAGTGGTTCCTCAAGGATTTCTTGCAAATCTTCAAGTCTCTCCGACCTTGGAAGATCAGATTCACCAAGCTCAGCTTCTTGATGCTATGGTGAAGAAAGTGAAGAAAGGTGTGGCCAAGAGCATTCCAACGTATAAGTGCTTCCGTGTTGATGACAAAGATACCTTGTTCTGCGAGGACCGTCTGGTGGTCCCAAAAGGTGAACTCAGGAAGGTTATCATGGATGAAGCACATAATTCCCTCCTCTCAATTCATCCAGGAAGTTCCAAAATGTATCAGGACCTCAAGCAAACCTTCTGGTGGACTCGTATGAAACGTGAGATTGTTTAGTTTGTGAACGAGTGTGATGTTTGTCGCAGAGTGAAGCGGAACATCAATGTCCAGCAGCCTCCTTCAGCCTTTGCCCATCCCAGAGTGGAAATTCGATCATGATGAAATGAATTTTGTCACTGGGTTTCCTAAGTCCAAGAGATGAAATGATGCCATCTTCATGGTCATCGACAAGCTCACCAAAGTTTCCCACTTCCTTCCGGTCAAAGAATCTATCTTAGCAACTCAGCTAGCAGAGTTGTACACGTCAATGATAGTTTCTTTGCATGGTATTCCTCATCTCATATCCAGATCGTGGAAGCATCTTCACTTCCAAGTTTTGGGATTCCTTCCAGACTACAATGGGGACCAATCTCCATTTCAGCACAGCTTTCCATCCTCAAACTAGTGGTCAAGTTGAGAGAGTCAATCAAATCCTTGAATATATGCTCAGAGCTTATGTGATTTCTTTTGGCATGAATTGGTAAGATTGTCTCCCGTTTGCTGAGTTCTCATACGACAATAGTTTCCAAGCAAGTTCCAGCAAGGCTCCTTTCGAGATTCTCTATGGCAGAAAGTGCCGCACCCCGCTCAATTGGTCTGAAACCGGTGAGCGTCAAATCCTTGGTAATGACATGATCACTGAAGCAGAAGAAATGTGCCGTGTCATTCATGAAAATCTCAAAGCAGCTCAATCCCGTCAGAAGAGCTACTATGATAGCAAGCATCGTGACATGACCTTTTAGATCGATGATTTTGTCTATCTCAGAGTGTCTCCCATGAAGGGCACTCAGCGCTTTGGCATCAAAGGAAAGCTGTCTCCATGCTTTGTGGGCCATTTCAAGATTGTGGGCAAGTGGGGTGACCTTGCCTACCAACTCGAGCTTCCTTCCAATTTCTCAAATGTGCATGATGTGTTTCACGTCTCTCAGCTCCAGAAGTGTTTCAAGACTCCCGAGCGCACCGTTGATCTCCAAGCAGACCTATCCTATCAAGAGCATCCAGTTGCTATCCTTCAAGAAACTGAGCGTAAGACTCGCAACAAGTCAATCAAGTTTCTTAAGGTGAAGTGGTCACATCACTCCTACAAAGAAGCCACTTGGGAACGAGAAGACCTTCTCCGTTCCGAATTTCCCGAATTCTTCCATTCATAGATCTCGGGATGAGATCCTCTTGTAGTGAGGGAGAGTTGTAACAACCCAAGTGCATCCCTTGCCATCCTTGTAATAATTTTCATGTGTGACACTTCAATGAATGTTATCACGTGGTTGAGGATAATATTTTGCTTCATTTCATTTGCATCATGGCATCATACCATCATTCATAATTTGCATCATGCCTTGCTTTATGCGGTGTTGTTGTGAGAGTGTGTATTGTGGGGTATGTGTGCTTGCCAACCAAGTGGTACTCCTTGTGCAAACCCTCTCTTCTATTTCCTAAAGAAAACTATGCCTCCATCTCTCTCCTTATTCAAATTCTATCATGTGGTGATTTCAAATGTTTGTTTTTATCTCAAACAAAATGCTGCTCTCCTTATAAATAATCTGATAAGATTTGTTAGTAAACTCTCATTTTTGCTTTAATATATTTGCCTTTCTAATTTTGCAGAAAACAGATTCCTATTATTATTTATATGTGAATCAATTAATTGCTCTAAAAATTTATGAACCATTTTTATTAAATAGAGCATATTTTTGTGGGCTCAAATATATTTTTAGTTCATTCCAAAACATCCCTCTCTTTTCTCTGTGTTTTTGCTTTCTCTCGTTTAAAAAAAAGGGAAAGCCTTTTGTTTTACTGGAGAGAGAGAGAGAGAGCTTACCCCCCCATTTGGGCCCTTGGCTTCCCCGCAGGCCCAGCCATCGAGATCTCGCAGCCCAGCCGAGCCCTCCACGCGCACGTTCGTCGTTCAGCTGTACGTCATCACATCCACCGATGCCACGTCGACTTCAGCGTCGATTTGATGGCCGGAGAACCTCCCTTGAGCCTATAAAACATGTCCTAACCCTACCCCGGCCTCTCCTCTCTCCATTCCTCCCTCCTCCGAGCCGAGCCGCCGCTCAGGTAAGCTCCCCGCGCAAAGCCATCGCCATGCCCTCCATGCCTCGAGCCTGCTCGAGCTCGCGCTCGGGATAGCGTCCCCGTCGCGCCTCCGCTCCCTTGGAGCCACGGGAAGGAGTCCCCACAGCTTCTCCTTCATCCCTAACGAGCAAGGGAAGCGTCAAGGCCCAGCTCCTTGCCATCCTCGCCCTCCCGTCTGCCTCTTCTTCTCGGTTAGATTCGCGCCGGAGTTTGGCTACTCCTCGTCGTCGCCTCGTCGTGCTCTGCTCCGCCCCTCCATGTCCTAGGTAGGGTGTTATGACCCCTCCTTCCATTCCCCCTCGCCAGCTCACCGTTAGCATCTCGTACGCGTAGATCCGCCCATGTCATCGACGTGCTCTCCGAGCTCTGTAGGAACATGATCTTGACAGAACAAGATGATAGATCAAACAGAGCATCATCACACTGCCTCCGAAACTAGAGAATAGATGCTAGGTCATTGGAAAGAAAAGAACGGAGAAGACAATGGAAACTTCTACCATATTTTATTTGAAAGCATCCTACAAGAAGAGATTGAACGGAGTTGTTGAAAAACCAATAACGAAAAGAACAAGCTTGTTGTGGGCTTATGGACAACGTCTCAAAATTATGAGGTGACAACCGGCCACAAACGGAAACAATTGGTTTGATTGAGATCAACAAAGAGATGAAAACTTCTTTCACCAAGAGGAGGAGGAGAAAACTGGGATCGTTTATGAGCACCGCAATTAGCAACAATCCTTAGGAAACGCTTTAGGTGAAATCCAATCCAAGAAAGAAATGATGGGTTTACAAATCTCATTATTGACAAATTTTCTTCGAGACTCCTCATGAATCAAGAATGCTATAACACCACCTCAGAAGATAAGGAAGAATGAATTGCCCTTGAAATGCAAGATAAAGAATACTTGAGCTACTCCAACAAGAATATTGAAGAACACTTCAAGAAGGAATTAAATACTTGAAGAATCACCATGAGGACCTCCGTATAAGAAAGAATGATGAAAATAAATGAAGGTTGAAAAGGATAGATTATGACATTGCAAAGATTTAGATGAAGCTTCGCGATGAGATACTTGAGAAAACATGGAACTCCGAAAAAGGAAAGATGAAACACTTAGAACCCAGAGTTTGATAACATGAACAACTCCGGAAGAAGGATTGAAATCACCTTGATGAAATACAAATAAGAATTATGTTATGCATATCCTTCATCAAGTTAAATTGATGACAAGCAACGGATTAGGCATACTACTTATTCTTCTTGAAAAGATTGAAGAGAGATCCATAAGCTTGAAGAAGTCTTGAACGAAACACCGGTAAGAATTTGGTACAATGAGGATATTTGAATGAAATGGGAAACATGAGAACAAGCAGATCACGCTCCGACTAGCAGAACTAGAATGAGCCACCAGAATAATTGAGATACTAACGAAGGGACATCAATTGAGAAGAATTTGAGCATGAGTGCTGAAAGCTAAGAACGAAGAAATCTTCTGAAATGATGGCCTTCGGAGGATCAAGAAATGGAACAACTCAGAAATGCTCTAGATAGATATGGAAAGAATTACTCATGATCGAAAACAATTAGAGAGGATAACAACAAACTGAAACCATGAATCTTCAAGAACGTACAAAGATTTAAGCAAAACACTCCTTCGATCTTCAACGCTGAGAATGATGACAAGAAAAAATATCACGAATTACTGAGACACTCCAGAACAACGAATAAGGAAAGGTTGAGCCAATGATGAAAATGATTTAGCAGCGATCTTCGAGGAGGAATATGACTGATGATAATAATTCTTACGTCACATTAAAAATAACTTGAGGACAACTCCGGAAAAGATTAGAACAGCCAGGTAAGATCGTGGGAAAAACCTGTGGGTTATGGGCCCACTTAAAGAAAAACACCTTTGAAACGAATGCTTAGAAATAAAGCTTGCTCCGGTACAAATGAAAACTTTATGAGGTGAGAACCTCGAAATAGTTTGAAAAGATTGAATGAAAACACGAGCTTTGAAGATACCTTCAACACTCCAGATAGAATAGAGAGATGAATAAGCAAGAGAGGCTTGGATAAGAATTTCCAACATGGGAACTCATTTAGCGAATGACAAGGATATGATGAACACCGTCATCTAGAATTGAACACACCGGAAAAGAAAGGGAGATGAAGACGAAGAAATGATGAACGTGAGCACTTGAGCATCTTCACATGAACCACCGGATACGACACAGAAGAAAGATAGCGGAAGCATCACATCAATAGAAAGACACTTGATTCAGAATTTAATCATTGAAGAAAAAGGGCGGGAGGGTGGGGAAAACAAAGAAAACATGGGATGGTTGAAAAAGAACTCTGGAAAGAAATATGAGGATAAATCTTGCAAATATTGGGGAGGAATGAATTATCTTCATGAGAAACACACCTGTTAGGAAAGATATGAAATCACCACTTGACATCGAAGCAACTGGAATTACCATGCTCCAACAAAACAAAAGATGGGGCTTAAGGATTAAGCCGAAAACAAATACATAACCCATATGCATTTGTTGGAAGGATAATCCTAGGTGACTACTTGAATTCCCACCTAAGAACTTCCGAAATCTTTCTCGTTATGCAATCTGGTCCAACAGATACACGGATAAATTACTGAATAAATCACTCAACTCCTAGAAATAATACTACCCACCGTGTATCACATCCGTCAACACAAAACCAGAGAGACCTCAGAGACTCATCTACCTTAGACCCTCGTAATCACAATGATACTAAACATGGAAGTACATGTGATCCCGCTCCCCAGTACTAGGTGCCGCCACACTCTTCGCACCACGAATAGTATAGAAGCAATTTCGAACATCCGAGTTCTGAGATACTAAGGAAACTAAACGATAGCGAAGTGTCAAGAATCCCCTGGAGCTCAACTCCCGAGGTCCAATCCATACGTATGAGAGGCACGAAGAACAGAATTCTGGTCACATCGACATCATAGAGGTTCCAAAATACCCGCGTGATCCTAAAAATATTTGAGTGAGAAGAGGGGAAGAATTAAAATTCCTACGCCAGGATTCCTCACCAGAGCATAGAAGAGGAGTAAAAAGATTCCTACTCTCCGATATATAACTAGACTCAAACTAGTTTTAACTAGACTCGACTCGGCCAGGTTCAGTCAATCAAGGGGGCTCCTAGGTCGGTACAGGCTCTGATACCAACTTGTAACGCCCTGGACACACCCGTCCGTGGTCGTTACTCCTGGCCGGATCTAGACTAGCCCCACAGATCAATACTAGTCTTTTCTACGCACTTTGTCCTCACTCGTGCGCACCCGGGGACAACTTCCCGATCGGTCACCCATCCTAGAACTTCTCCCAGCCAAGAACGCTTAACTTGGAAGTTCTGTTTGAATTGGCTCCCGGAAAAGAAGGAATTCCGTATTGATATGAGTAGTCTATCATCCCTAATATGCCAGGCTATCACATACACCCCCACTCAGAGGAACCGACGTCCTCGTCGGGTCACAGGAATGTTCCCTCTTGGCACAAACATCTGTGCATCCAGTCTAGTACATGTGCCATGCCGTGCGCCACGATGGGTCACAAAGGTCATGAACAACAGGACCGCGCACATGTCCGCAAACATTTGTGTAACCGCGAGGGTCGGCTCTGATGCCAACTTGTAACGCCCAAGATGCGATCCTATCCTTATTTTGGCCCGAGGGCCTCGACAGGTGTCGTGGTTTTATCAACCCGGCAGATGTCCTCGTCATAGGACTTAGGTGTGCGGCCATCGCTGCTTGGTGGCGACTCGAAGGGGTTAAGCGAGAGAAAGAGTCGGGTTTACCTAGGTTCGGCCCCTCCTATGGAGGTAATAGCCTACGTCCTGCTTTTTGTGTATTGGATGGATCGATCTCGATTACAAGGGTGCGGAATCGCTAACCTAGTTATCGAGAGGTTGTGACTTGAGCCTTTCGGCCCTAGGGGACTGCCTTTATATACATGTCAAGCCCTAGGGATTACAACAGAATCCGGGTCATTTTATGACCCGTGATTTACTACATCTTTAACTTATCTTGCACCTTAAGGAAACTTTAACTGCCATCCTTAGCTTCATGGGCTTTGAGACGCCGTCTTCTAGTGATGGGCCGTCCGGCGTCTTGATCAGCCGCCATCTTACTTATTTTGCACTTTAGACACGGCCCACCTTGAACTGGGTCACAAGACTGTTGATGTGTTGACCCGCCCCAGTAGGACGGGTTACACCGTGGACTTATATCCCCGATATTAGGCCCCAGATTGATTTGAATTCATTCATGTCAATAGATTTTTCTTTCTTGTGGCTACTCATCTTTGCCTGCGGCGACTCATCTTTGAACTTGGTATCTTCAGCAAATTTTGCCAACACCGGCTTGGTCTGCTCCCACACTTGTCATTTTTCCATTGTTCATTTATCGTGACGTCACCTGTTGTCAGTCTGAAACAATAACAATGACATCATGGCGCATCTGGTCGTATCCATTTTTCCCAAAACCTGAGGCGTTTTTGTTCCCCGAAATTTACTGTATCCCCTCGATTGTCGCGCCTGTCAGTTGCCTCTTCGGGCTCCTTCCCTTTAAATATTCATCGAAGGGCCCTGGATTCACTTTCCATTTCCCTTTCCTGCTTCTTATTCTTCCTTGAATCCGGGAGCTCCTCGTGCCACTGCTGGAACTCCCTCATCTCGCCAAGCTTTCTCGAGGTCATCACGGCGCTCCTTTGTCAGTCGACCCTTCACGCGCTTCCCCCGTCACCGGTCAACCGCTTCAAGTAAGCCACCTTCCTTCCAGCTAGATCCATTATAGCACCTCGATGTTCTTCGAGTTCTTCGACAACTTTCCTCCGGTTCATCGCCATTGCCAGTTCTGTGGGTAGATCTCACGAACACATTCCCCCAAGTAGGGCGGTAGAGACGCCAACTTTGTTTTTGCATACGACATGTCTTAATGTTCCTTTAAATGAATTGTACTGTCACTGCTTCCATGCCCTCTTGCTAGGGCTAGCGATTATTTTCGCCTTTTTTGAGCTATTTTTAGATCCCCAATTGTTGCTGCTTCGGCAGAAACTTGTTTGTCTCATAGTTAGCAAAATTCCCGAGAACCTATTGTCTTAACGAGTCGCCCTTACTTCTGCCGGCTTAGTATTTGTAGCTCACCATGCATTTAGGCCATTTTAAAAATTCTGGACTTTTACCAGACTTGCCCTTTTATTGCAAATACGTAGATCATTTTACTTGAACCATTTACTTAAGCCGCCCTGTTTTTACTTTATCCAGGCGACTCATTATGTCGGAGTCAAAAGCCTGCAACTGGGTGGCGACTCAAGTTTCTGATATCCATTTAAAGGATTATGAGGATCATGGGTTTCTGCCGCCTCAAAATGTGGTTGGCTGGCGAGTCGTCCTTGGAGAGGAGATCCCACACCCCCAGGAGGGAGAAGTGGTGATATTCTTATATAACCTACAAAGGGGTTTTTCACCTCCTGGGTCGAAATTCTTCCGGGACGTCTTACACTTTTTCAACCTCCATCCTCAAGACTTGGCTCCCAATTCCATATCGAACCTTTGCCAGTTCCAAGTTTTTTATGAGGTGTATCTTCAGTCGGAACCCACCGTCTCCCTCTTCAAGGAGTTTTTCTATTTGAACCGGCAAACAGAGCGCACGGATGGCCCCGGCTTGGAACTTGGCGGGGTCTCGATCCAACGGCGGAAGGATGTCCTTTTTCCTGCTGCCACCTTACCAAGCCATCCTAAAGGGTGCAACAAGACTTGGTTTTATTGCCAAAACACTGCGCCTGCCGATGAGAACCCCTTGCCGGGTTACAGGCCCAATCGCCTTCCAATGGACCTCGAGCTTCTGAGTTGGGCTCCTGCCGAGGAACGCTCCCAACACGCCCATGTATATCCAAAGCAGAGGGCCCTACTAGCCAACGGGTTAACTGGGGTCGACTTAACCCGGTGTTGGGTATCTTGGAGAATTCTTCCATTAAGCTTGCGCAATGGCTTAATGTGCACTTATTCTGGCGATTTGAACGACCCTCAACGGTATAGCAACTTTTCTTTGGAGGCCGATGAAATAAATCAGATGGTGAAGAGACTATTGGGTGAAAACCAGGAGGCTTGTAGCAAAGACGGGTTGAAACCCTTCTACGTCCACAACCCGGCTCCTCCGGTATAAAACCTTTTAAGACATTAACCCGGCTTTTTGAAGAAACTTTGAGCCTTTGCTTCCCTGGTCTGACTTTTTAATCTTGCAGGTTACCTCATCTTTCTGGAATCGGAGACGCCTCAAGGCTACCGCCAACAAGCCCAAAGCCGCCCCGAGCAAGAAGAAGAATAAAGCGGCCGCAGAATTACCGTCTCAAATTTACGAAAGAGCCACCACTGATACCCGATCAGAGGTAAAACTAATTCCTTTGCTTATATTTCATTGAATCTTATCTGACGCCCTTCTTTTTTCTTAGGGTAATGTTGAGACAAGCCGTGCGGACGATGTTGAGGTAATTTCCATCTCTTCCGAATCAGAACCTTTGCCACCGTTGAAAACAAGGCGTGTCGTCCGGAAAGTAGGATTTTCTCACCCAGACGCTCATCTACGTCCTTGCTTTATTTTGAAGAAAACCCAGCACCAGTCTAGGCGTCAAACCAGAAGTGGGAGTGGCGATCTTGTTGAGGGTTTACCCGATAAATCAGTCGCCAGGAAGTGATCAGCCAAGGTACTTAATGTTCCAATATTTCCAAGGAAAACCCCGGCTTATCGTATCAATGCTTTAATTCCTATAACTTGATTAATCCGGAAACGCCACCTTCGTCGGACGACTCGACTGCGTCCAAGCTGGCGCCCTTTGTCATCAATCATGGGTAAATTCTTCATCAACTTTGTCTGTTTTTGAGTATACTGTTGTCCCTTTCCATTTTTCATGTCATACTTTTGACTTAGCAGGGCCAAAGCCAAGAAAAGGAAGACTGATGGGTCCTCTGTTGACCCGGAGCTTCCTGATCCGGCGGCTCATGAAATTCATGTGGATCAGCCTGAAGACCCTCAGGATATCCAAAATGATTTACCTCCTTCATCTGAACCAACCAATACTGAAGCCGTAACTGTTGAAGCCACTCCAGCAGTTAACATTGACCCGCCCAATCCTTCAGTGACAAACATAGATAACCCTGAGGTTATTATTACGGGGACGTGTTATACTGCTCCTGAGACTTCCAGTGTTTTAACAAAGGTTGTTGCTAAGAATGAAGCAGTACTGTAGGAAACAGGGAAATCCAAATTGGAACTTCCAAATTATGAGAGCTTTAGTGTCGAAGATCTTCATGCTGCCTGCTTAGACCGCCTGGCTACAAGCCGTGAAATGGAAATCAGCCTTGTTAGCATGATGAAAAATAAATATGAGGAATGTTCTCCTTTTCACGTTATCATTTCCTCCTTTGTAGCCCCCAAGACCCATCTTCGTCTTTCTAAGATAAGATGGGTCTTGCGAATGTTTCTCTGACTTAGCCTATAGCCCCCAAGGGCCGGCTCATCTCCTTGATATGAGTCGGGTCTTTGTTTTAACTTTGAAGAGCTTTCGACCAGTAGCCCCCAAGGGCCGGCTCATCTCCTTGAGATGAGTCGAGTCTTGTAATAACTTTGAAGAACTTTCGACCAGTAGCCCCCAAGGGCCGGCTCATCTCCTTGAGAAGAGTCGGGTCTTGTAATAACTTTGAAGAACTTTTGACCTGTAGCCCCCAAGGGCCGGCTCATCTCCTTGAGATGAGTCGAGTCTTGTCTCATCTTCAACATTAAAAAAGAGCTGAGATACATTAGCCCCCACGTGCAAAATATATTGCTTTGCAATTTGTATTGGACTTGATGTAAATTTCATTCATGATGTAGGAAGCTCTAGAGACAGCAGAATCCAGCGCGGCTAATTTGAAAAAAGACCTAGAAAAAAGGTAGACTTCCCAGGCAGAAATTGAAGAAAAACTTCGCCTTTCTTTGATTGAGCTAAAAAACACCAAGGCGGGCTTCTTAAAAGAGAAGAAAGCCTTTGAAGATGAAAAGACGACTTTGGTTAAGCATGCACAGGATGCTGAGGGCCGACTCAAGCCCATCACCGAGCAGTTGTCCGGGTTGAAACGACATATTGCCCAGATGGCGCAACCTGTTTTTGGTAAGTATATATGGATCCTTCTATCTTCTTGTAATATAGATAGAATGCGCCTGACAACTTGTGTATCGACTCTATTTTGCAAGTCCCCGGACTAACAACATTTATGATAACAGTCTGCTCATGCTCAAGGCTGTTTATTCACTGACGGAGCAGCTCTATACTGGGAGTCACCTCGCAATTAAGGCGACATTGGGGGAGAAACAGACTTTAAAATATATCAAGAATGTATTGGAAAATCTCTCCATCATCCCTCAGCACATTCCAGAGTTAAAGAGATCAGCCGCCCGATCTGGCGCAATATATGCATTGAGCCGGGCTTTACCTTACGGAGAAGAGCTTGATCCAAACGAGCTAGCAAAGGGCTTTCCCGAATTTAAAAATGACGGGTCAGAATTCTCCCAGGAAGACTACGCGGCTTGTGTGAAGGATGCTCAGATTCTGTCGACTCAGTTGGTCTCCGAGATGAAACTGAGGAGCTATCAGGCGGCTTATGGTGCCAACCATACTCGGATTCCTCCACCTGATCTGATAACAAAAAATCTGGCTCCTCAACGGCCCGAGCACGTTTTTGTCCCTGAAGTTGACCCGTCTTCAATTCTTGTTGACGAGGCTGTGTTCCAGGCTTTATCTCTTTGCAACTGTGATGCGGACAACCTTCAGATTCAGGAGCCAGAAGACTAGTCGGGGGAACACCCGGGGGCGTCTCATGCTCAAGATTAGCTGCTACTGACCCGGATCATGTGGTCGGTGATTTGAGCTTCCTGAACTGTTACCTTGTCAACTTAAGCCCCCATGTATGGGCGGAAAAAAATTTTTGTGGCCTCATGTAATATGAATAGTTGAACACTTGTCGTGCCATCGTGCACGTTTTGCACCTTTGATGCTAGATACTTTATCTGACGTTTCTTCACCCTGTCTATGCAATCCTTCCATTGACGGGCCTTTTGATAAGATATGGCAAGGCAAATAACATGGCCTTTGATTTTAATATTAACAGTCTATTCCTCTTTCAACAATGTTGAATTTGTAGGATAGCTCGTCGATTGGCTGCTCACGTAAACTGAATCGTTTAACCCGGTCTTTGAAAACAGGGGCCGGTAATAATTTTGTACCTGAAACTTTGCTGTAACAAACAAGCCAAATAAAACAAAGTTGATAAGCCGACTCAATGAATCTTGGCCAAAATTTATGTCCAAGCTTGAGGTCCTACGTTAGCCTATTTAAGCAATAACATAATTGTTGCTGTCATGCAGCCGATAACCTGGTTATTTCATATAAAAATTGGTAAAAACAGGGTCGTGCCCAAAAATTTTTGTGCGATGGGCTTCATCGGATAGTTATTCATGTTGGGGGTTGTTTCCCGAAGGTTAAAAATATAGGGTACCCCCCTTGAAGGCACCTTTAGTGGTCTTAGCCTTAATGCAAAGGACACATGATTATAACGCCGGCTTTCGAGGCTCGACAGAAAATAGACCAGCTTTCGAGGCTCGGGTCTTTGTTCAATGAAGCGGGTATGATAACCCATGGTTTATCCTAGCTTTCCGTATGCCGGCTCTCACATGACTCAAGACGGTGTTTTAACCTTAACAAGTTCAGGGTCCACAAAAGGATTGACTTGTCAAGAGTTCATGGGGTCATCTGATCGGAGTCGCATCAAGCATACAGGCAGGTTTAACCATACATGGCGTTTATTTTTGCCGGGTCAAGAGGGTGAGAAAGCTAAGACCGATGGGCTGGAAGCCACCAAATGCCCTTAATAAGATGGCATTGATATGCCGGGTCACAAGGGTGAGAAAGCTAGACTCGATGAGTCGGAAGCCCCCAAGTGCCCTTTGTTCCAGAAAATAAAGACTCAAACTCATCTTGTAAGTTGAAACAACAAAAGACGCCGGCTTTATTCATAACTGGAACATAAAGAAGTATATACAAAATTCTGCAGGGGGGGAGGAAATTACAAAAAAGGAGCCGACAGAGCTAAGTTTAAATAAGGCCACTGGGATTCCAGGGCCGGCTTATTTCCCTCTTGGATACGTAAGATTTCATCTTTGATATCCTCTAGAATATGAATTTTATTCAGGGATTTAGGTGCTAGTGGTACTGACCGCTATTCAACTGCTTGGGATTACTTTGAAAAATTCCTTGGTTGTTATGCTGATTGCCCTAGCCAGGATGTTGTCCATTGCCATGATTTCCCTGATGTTGAAAACTAGCCCCCTGGCCTCCTTGTGACCCGCCAGGTCCATGTTGACCCGGGTGTAGTCCACCATTGCCTCCTGAATTATTCTGGAAAGCCTGGCTACGGAATTCTTGCATGATATAACAATTCTCCCAAGAGTGGCTAGCCAGCTTATCTTCGGTGTTGTGCTTAGGGCAAGGTGCTTTAAGTGCCTCTTCATAATTGCGAGGCTTATTCCCATTGTAAGCTCCTCCGGGTCGACCGTTCCGGTGCTGGTTCTTAAAACCTGTATTAGTGTTGGCCACAAAATGTGACCCGCCATCCGGCAGCTTCCGCTTATTATTATTCTGAGCCCCCTGGTTGCCTCCATGGCCGTTATGGCCTTTCCCTCCTTTAGCTTTTTTGCCTTTGGAGGTCTTGTCCTCGTCTGAACCAGGGTCCTTTGTGCTATCTGACTCTGCATATCTGGTGAGGACGTCCATCAAGTCGCCCATGTCTTGCACCTTTCGCTTGAGCCGTCCGAGCTTCTGGACCAAAGGCTGAAAGTGATAGTTCTTTTCCAATATCAGGACGGCCTGAGCCGCCGTGATTCTGTCTCATGAGTGGATGATTTCCGTGAACCGGCGTGTCCAATGGTGCGCCGACTCATCTACTCGTTGGACGCAATGTTGTAGATCCACTATTGTCATAGGCTTCTTGCAGGTTCCTTGGAAATTCCTGATGAATCGTTCTTTCAGCTCGGTCCATGTGTTGATGGAGTTAGGCGGCAAGTTTTTCAACCACGTCCGAGCCGGTCCTTCCAACAGCATGGTTAAGTATTTAGCACACACAGCATCACTAACATCCAGCATGTCCATTGCCAACTCGTAACTCTTGATCCAAGACGCCTGCTCAAGATCTGCCGTGTAGTTTGGTACCTTATGAGGCCCCTTGAAATCTTTGGGCATGCACTCTGCGCGGAGCGCTGGAGATAAACATGGTATACCAATCGTCCTACTATTTGACCCAGCCCCCAAACTCGCCGGTTGAGGGTGAAGCTGCTGGATCGCCCGTGTTGCTGCTTCTGTTTTTGCCTGTCGTGCACCTCTCGCAACATCAACAACTGCCTGGGCGTCTGATGGCAAGGGACGAGTCGGAGAGACCTGATGCTGCTGTCTTCGCCCACTGCTAGAGACGGCCGGGGATTCCACATGGCGGCCCTTGCTTGCATAGGGAGTGGTAGTATGCATCCGGTCCCGGCTATATGAATATTGTGCCTGTTGTACCACAATAGTCTTCAGCATCTCGATGGCGTTCCTGGCTTCAAACTCGAGCGGGGAGTTTCCATTAATGGGCAATGCATCCAAATTCCGGGTTGCAGCCAACATGTTATCAACAGGTTTGGAAAAGTGGCCCCGCGGCGTCTGAAATCGCTGAGGGGGAGATTGAGCCAGCGGGGTTTGAGCCTGTTCCTCACGCCGATTCCCGGGTTGCTGAACAGTCCGTGGTGTCTGATGTGGGGTGTTAAAAAGCTGTTGAGGCTCAAGGTTCGGGGGGAGTCCACGGTGGCGTCTTCTCTCGTAAACTGCCTCCGACGCTTCCCTCGTAAACCGCCTCCGACGCTTCCTTTTGGACCCCTAACCGCCAGGCCTCAGCCTTAAGGCGTTCCGTCTCTTGATGTATGTGTGTCTGCAGATCTGCCATCCGTGCGTTTTCAGCATCTATCTCCTTTTGTACCTCAATCATTCGAGTACGCAATTTGATTAGCTCCACATTGCTCTCTTCTTGGTTTTCCGTAGTGACCGGGGTATCCATGAGTTTTGCCATCTCGGCCATAAGATCAGCCATAGCCCGAGCCGGCGTTTTGGTTGACCCGCCAGAATCTCCAGCCGTGGCTTTATCTGAAACCACTGTAGCCCCGGCCATGTTGACGGCAACTTGGCGAGGCGACTCATTGCTTTCCTTAGGGGTTTCAGTCTCCAAAGAGCCCCCAAGTCCGTCATCATAAAGGGGGCAGATTGACTCTGTATCTTCTGTAGATGACGTGCCACCTGAATTGACGAGGACGTCGCCACTGGAGGCCAGCTAATCCGAAAGGCTGACCCCTTGCGTGAAGCCAACGAATACACGGCGAAAGCCGCCATGACGTTGACTGAATTGGGTGCTCCGAGCCGGCTCGTCGATGTCGATGTAGATGTCTGGCTCGGAAGTTCCTGACCCAATCTTCCCCGCGGGGTCTTGTAACCCACATCCGATCAGGTCGTCCTTGACGCTCCCAACTGGCTCGTAAATCTTGTCACGATGGCTCTTGATCATCTGTTTCACCGCAAACTTCTCGAATCCTGACTGGATCCCCTTCGAAAACTCAACTCCACCGGGCGAGGGCCCCACGGTGGGCGCCAACTGTCGTGGTTTTATCAACCCGGCAGATGTCCTCGTAACAGGACTTAGGTGTGAGGCCATCGCCGCTTGGTGGCGACTCGAAGGGGTTAAGCGAGAGAAAGAGTCGGGTTTACCCAGGTTCGGCCCCTCCTATGGAGGTAATAGCCTACGTCCTACTTTTTGTGTATTGGATGGATTGATCTCAATTACAAGGGTGTGGAATCGCTAACCTAGCTATCGAGATGTTGTGACTTGAGACTTTCGGCCCTAGGGGCTTTCCTTTATATACAAGTCAAGGCCTAGGGTTTACAACAGAGTCCGGGTCATATTATGACCCGTGATTTACTACCTCTCTAACTTATCTTGCACCTTAAGGAAACTTTAACCGACGTCCTTAGCTTCATGGGCTTTGAGCCGCCGTCTTTTGGTGATGGGCCGTCCGGCGTCTTGATCAGCCGCCATCTTACTTATTTTGCACTTGAGACACGACCCACCTTGAACTGGGTCACAAGACTGTTGATGTGTTGACCCGGTCCAGTAGGGCGGGTTACACCATGGAGTTATATCCCCGACAACAGGGATAGAAGCGCATCTCGTCATTTCGCAAGAATGGATATCATTACAAGTACATGTAAAGAAGAGATGAGTATATGGAATTGGCTTACACTCGCCACAAGCTACATCAACATCACATCAATACAACAACATATCCAAACATCATACAGAGGAGCAGGGTCTGACTACGGACGAAAACAAATGATAAAATGACATCCATCCTTGGTATCCCAGGCTGCCGGCCTGGAACCCATCCTATGATCGATGGAGAAGAAGAACTCCAAATCAAACAAAGCATCGCTCTCACGTCAAAGCATCGCATTACCTGTACCTGCAACTGTTGTAGAATCTGTGAGCCATAGGGACTCAGCAATCTCATTTCCAAGGGTATGAAGACTATTAAAGCTTAATGGGTGAGGTATGGTTAAGTGGTGAGGCTGTAGCAAGCACTAAGCATTTATTTGAGTGGCTAACTTACGAGTACAAGAATAAGGGGGGATGATCGTCGCTTAAACGGACGTGAACTAGTAATTATCACTAAGTGATCCTGAACACCTACTTACGAGTCAAACATAACCCCACCGTGTTCTCTCTCGAATCAGAAATTCACGAGAAGAGACAGACACGGTTACGCACACGGTTGGTGTATTTTATTTGAGTTTACTTTAAGTTTGCTATGACCGGGTGTTAAACAAAGTTTCCAAGTTGCCACATAACCGCGGGCACGACTCTCATGAAAGATTTAACCCTACAGGGGTGCTCCAACTCATCCATCACAAACTAACCACACGCCGCGAGAATAACCTCGACCACGAATCCAGTGATCTCCTCGGAAATTCCGTTGGAAAACCTCAACCTCGAGATTGCCCAAAGTATCCTTGGAATTCCACGCACTAGACGTTCGAGAAAGGTAAAAAAAATCCAGCAAGGCGGCCCGATGTGTTGATGAACCCGATAGGAGCCTCGTATCTCGTTGTGAGAACACGATCGGATGAGCAGTACATATGGTGGCTGGATAGAGATCTCCCGAGTTGCCCCGGGTGGCCTCGCAAGTGGCTCTGTTTTGGACCAACACTCATGAGGAGCACTGGCCTGGGTTGTTGATTAATTATCCACGGGGTCCGGAAAGTCCCTATGCAATTTTATTAGTTATTAGGCAAATGTAGTACCAATGTTGGGCCTTGCCATACGAGTTTTATCCCAAAACGAAAGTCCAGGGGGTCCCCATAACAACCCCGAGCATGTTAGGAGCGCTCAATATGGAACATAACATCGGTACACAAGTAACTAGGGCGGCAAAAGTGGAACAAAACACCGAGCAAAAGGCCAAGCCTTCCACCTTTTACCAAGTATATATGTGCATTAAATTAAATAGCAATAATCGTGATAGCTCAAAAACATCCATGTTGGCACATGGAAACAATTGCACCTGCAACTAGTAACGCTATAAGAAGGGCTGCGCAAGTGGTAACATAACCAAAAAATGGTTTGCTGGGATGTGGAGGGTTAGAGTCTTATCATGGCATTTGGAGGCTTGACATACAAGTGGTAGGTAGCAAGACATTGCGATAGAAATGAGACAACTAGCATGGCAATGATAGTAGTGGTATCCAGGGAAATGGTCATCTTGCCTGATGTCCCGCTTGGAAGAAGATCGAATCCGTGAAGAAGACGAGCCAACGTAGCCAAACGAATACTCACATTCCGAACGCTTTCGGGACTCTATTGAGAAGAAGCAATCCGGAAACAACAGTCCAAACATGGTAACACCACAACATATGCATAACATGATGCGCAAACAAACATGATGCATGCCCGGTTTAATTATGCAAGACATGGCAATCACAACAATCAAAAAATACACATTAAGTGAAGCTCAATATGCAACGAGTTGCATATTGACGAAACTCCACGTTCAATTCTTATGTTCGATCTCATTAGGTACACGACCATATTAAATGTTATTAAACATGGCAAGAGGTGAAGCATAATGAAACTACACTATCTAGGCATCTTAAATGAGGTCGGAAACAACTTATAGTATTTCCGAAACATCCCCATATGCAAATTATAAGTTTGGTCCAGATCTAAACTAACCATGTTTTATATTTATTAAACAGGAAAATAAAGTGCACAATGATATTCTACTCGTCATTCTAGGCAATTTACATATATAGAACGTTTGAAACGGAGTACGGTCTAAAAGATATGACAAAGACACGATGCATATGCCATGAATGCAAAATGCATGCAAACGACAACCATAAATATGTCAAACCATGGATGCAACATGATATTATGAAACTACATGAGATTCTAAGCAAGTTTCATGTAGAACATGTTCAAAACGGAGTAGCGGTTCAACAATAGCAAGCAACACAAGTTTTTGTTTAAATCTATCCAAAAGAGCAACATGGCATTTGCACACATGAAAACAATAAACTACAAGATTCTACAATGCACAAACAAGACATGGGGTTTGTCACCCCCAAGATGCGATCCTATCCTTATTTTGGCACCAGGGCCTCGACAGGGATAGAAGCGCATCTCGTCGTTTTGCAAGCAAGGATATCATTACAAGTACATGTAAAGAAGAGATGAGTATATGGAATTGGCTTACACTCACCACAAGCTACTCCAAGATCACAACAATACAACAACATATACAATCATCATACAGAAGAGCAGGCTCCGACTACGGACGAAAACAAACGATAAAATGACATCCATCCTTGCTATCCCAGGCTGCCGCCTGGAACCCATCCTAGATCGATGATGAAGAAGAATAACTCCAAATCAAACAAGCATCATGCTCACGTCAAATCATCGCATTACCTATACCTGCAACTGTTGTTGTAGTAATCTGTGAGCCACGGGGACTCAGCAATCTCATTTCCAAGGGTATCAAGACTATTAAAGCTTAATGGGTGAGGTATGGTTAAGTGGTGAGGCTGCAGCAAGGACTCACGAGAAGAGACATTCACGGTTACGCACACGGTTGGTGTATTTTATTTGAGTTTACTTCAAGTTTGCTATGACCGGGTGTTAAACAAAATTTCCAAGTTGCCACGTAACCGCGGGCACGGCTTTCCGAAAGATTTAACCCCACAGGGGTGCTCCAACTCATCCATCGCAAACTAACCACACGCAGCGGGAATAACCTCGACCACGAATCCCGTGATCTCCTAGGAAATTCCGTAGGAAAACCGCAACCTCGAGATAGCCCGAAGTATTCTCGAAATTCCTCGCACAAGACGTTCGAGAAAGGTAAAACAAGTCCAGCAAGGCCTCCCGACATGTCGACGATCCTGATAGGAGCCGCGTATCTCGTTCTCAGGACACGGCGGATAAGCGACGCGTACAGTGGCCTGGTAGAAATCACCCGAGTTGCCCCGGGGTGGCCCCGCACAGTGCTCTAGTTTGGACCAGCACCAGCAGCACTGCCCCCCCAGTATTATGTTGAATTAGCTCCTCGGGTTCATGACGCCCTATGCTTTAGTAACGGTGTTCAGTATTATTATGTTGGGCAAATATAGTACCAATGTTGGGCCTTGCCAGACAAGTTTTATCCTAAAACGAAAATCAAGGGGGTCCCCATAACAACCCCGGGCATCTTAGGAGCGCTCAATTATGGAACATAACACCGGTTCACAAGTAACTAGGGAGGCAAGAGTGGAACAAAACACCGAGCAAAAGGCCAAGCCTTCCACCCTTTACCAAGTATATATGTGCATTAAATTAAATAGCAATAATATTGTGATAGCTGGAAACAATTGCACCTGCAACTAGCAACGCTATAAGAAGGGGCTGAGCAAGCGGTAACATAGCCAAACAATGTTTGCTGGAATGTGGAGGGGTTAGAGGCTTTTCATGGCATTTGGGAGGCTTGACAAACAGGTGGTAGGTAGCGAGAAAGCGATAGAAACGAGACAACTAGCATGGCAATGATAGTAATGGTATCCAGGGAAATGATCATCTTGCCTGAGATCCCGCTTGGAAGAAGAATGAGTCCATGAAGAAGACGAGCCAATGTAGTCGAACGAATCCTCACACTCCGAACACTTTCGGAACTCTATCGAGAAGAAGCAATCCGAAAACAACAATCAACACACGATACACCACAACATATGCATGACATGATGCTCTTCAAATATGATGCATGTTAAGCATGACATGGCAAGCACAACAATCAACTTCTACATATTAGTGAAGCTCAATATGCAACGAGTTGCATATTGACGAAACTCCACATTCGAATATTTAGTTCACTCTTGTTTAGGTACACGACAATATTAAATGTTGTTAAACATGGCAAGAGGTGAAGCACAAGTAAACTAGGCATCTAGGCATATTAAATGAGGCCGGAAACAACATATAGCATTTCCGAAACGACCCCATATGTTAATTTCGAAATTGGTCCAGATCTGAACTAATCATGTTTTATATTTATTAAACAACAAAAAAAAATGCATAAAACAGAGCTACGGCTTAAAAGTTATGACCTTCACAAGATGAACATGACATGAATGTAAAATGCATAAAATGACAACCACAAACATTTCAAATCATGAATGCAGCAAGATATTGTGATACTACATGAAAATCTAAGCGAGTTTCATTTATGGCATGACCAAAACGGAGCTACGGTTCAACCACAACAACCAACACAAGTTTTCGTGCAAATCTGTCCAAAACAGCAAGATAGCATATTGCACACATGACAACAACAAGTTACAAGATTCTAAAATGCACAAACTAAGCATGGGGCAGTACCATATAACACACACTTCATTTCATCTTCACATATCATACTCAAAAGAGTCATGGATCACTCGGTACGAAGTTCACATCATGGCAACAAAATATAGCAGATTAGGACTTAGTGAAAATAACAGTTTTTTTGCAGAGCAGATTTTTACGGAGGCATATTGGCAGCAAAGAAACTATATGCTACAGGTCATATATTGGCATGAAACTTAACATCATGGTAGAGGACATTGTTAACTACAAATAACTCCTTTGCACCAACCCTAAAGGGGCTGTAGATCACTAGCAAAACACATGGCAAGACAGCAACAAAATATTACAGATTCCAGACTTAGTAAAAATTAGACTAGACATGAGCTGCAGTTTTTAACAGATTGACATATTGGACAACAGAATTAATTATGATGCTAAGCCTATTCATGCAAACTATTGGCACAATATGATAGAGCATAACATGCTTAACAATACATTCCATTGTGGCAACACCAAAAGAGCTATAGATCAATAGCAAACCTCATGACAACATGGCAACAAAATAATAGTTTTTCAGACTTAGAAATATTTTGGACCCTCGAAACAGCAGTATTTTATAGCATGTTGGCAACAACAAAATAACACCTAAACATGCATTTCTATAGCAACCAAAAATACCAGGGCCTAGCACACATGTCCAAGGGCATATCTCATGTTGGCAACTATTCCAAAATATGCATGGATTAAATCACACGAAAATAACAAAAGGGCATCATAGCAAAAATGACATGCACACAAATTGGCTCAAATGACAAAACTAAATGCACAGATAATTTCTATGGATTTTTCTACCCCGAAAACATATATAATATGTGGGTTTTCACTATAAAACAAATGACACAACATATATGCGAGAATAGGACATAAACCGTTTTAGCAAGTCACGTATGAAAAATAAATGCAACCACCACATCAAACATTTTTAGCATGCACGAGAAAGGCATATAAAAATGCTACACATTTTACATATGTGGGTTTGTTTAATCCCAATGCACGGTTAAATATATATGCGCAATGCGAAATATGGCATTTTGGCAAATTAACAGAAAATGCATGTTAAGCATTTTAAACATACATGAAAATTGGATATTGTGAATCTACACGAAATTCTAAGCATTTTACATATATACATCATTTTAGTCCGATGCACGTTTTTTTAATTATGATCAATGCAAAATGATGGTTTTATTCGGAAATTGCAATGCACTGGATATTTGAAATTAATAGGAAAAAAACACTATCGGGCCAAAATAAGAGCTACAGGCAGGGCGTCGTATAGCTAAACATCGCTAGTGCAGAGAATAGGGCGCGGGGGGGTTGCTCACCCATGGGCTTCGGCCCGGCTGGAAGCAGAGGAGGCCGGCGAGCTGGGCCGGCTCGCGCGGGCGGGCCAGGGCGCTGCAGAGGCCCACACGGGCGACGGTCAACGGGCGAGCGGGCGATGGAGCGTCGATGCTCTCGTCCTCCTCGTCCCGATCCACGAGAGGCAGAGCAACGACGACAGGAATGGAGTCGGCGAGGCAAGGCTGGCAGGGAGGCGCAGATCCAGGCGGCGGCTCGCCAGATCTGGCCGGCGGCGGAGCAAACCGGGCATGGGGGGACGGCCATCAGAGGTCATGTCCAAGGCAAGGCGAGGCGGCAGCGCAGGGAGGTTCGGGTCGAGGACGGCGGGATCGGTCGGCGAGGCAACGCGACGGCAAGGCGGCGGTGCTCCGGCGGACCTCCAGTAGCCGGCCGGCGAAGGGAGCTCGAGGCGGCGGCGGTCGGGGGCGAGCGGAAGCTCGGGAGGAGCTCGGGCTCTCGGGCAGCGGCGCAACTTCGGGCGCGGGCGATGGCTCGGCCCGCTCGGGCCCGGGACGGGTCCATTTCGGGCCCCGACGGGCCTGTGGTTGGCTGGGGAGCTGCGGGCGCGACGTGAAGGCTGCGGAGTGGCCAAGGGCGGGGCTGGCGGCGGCTGGGCTGGCTTGCGGCGCGCCAAGTGGCGGCGGCGGGCTGGTCCAGCACGGAACACGAGGAGCGGCGGCTGCTGGGAGGTGGGAGGTGGCTAGGGCAGCACGGATTTCGAGGCAGAGGCTAGGGGAGACCATTTTTGGCAGGGGAGGACCTCCTTTTATAGGCAGGGACTAGGGTTTGGGGGGTGTTGCCCGTTTTCGGACCGTGCGATCTCGATCGGACGGTCCGGAAGCGGAGGGGGTTAGCTGGGCTGCGTTGGGCCGTGTAGAGGGGGTTGGTGGAGATGAGAGGGAATGTTGCGGCCCGTGACAAAGTTTTTAAACACCGAAAACGTCCGATAATAAACCGATGACAGTGCAAATGCGGACGACAGTTCGGGTATCAAACGACCTCTGATTGCGACGAAATTTGACAGGTGGTCTACCTACAATATAAAAAGACCGCACGTCAAGTTTTTACCCAATCCGAGAATATATTTAGCACACTTTTAAAACAATATTTTATTGATGCCGCGGGCGCGTGCGTGTGTGGTTGGTCTCGCAACGGTCGACGACACGAACAGAGAGAACCGGCAGCTACGAACGGATGCAAGTTTTCGAAAAATGAGTGACGATGCTATGCAAGATGATGCGAATGATGCGATGATGAATGCGATAATAAAACGAATCACATGACGAGAAAGGAAAACAACGGGGATCTTGTGGAGCGTCGGTCTCGGGCTGTTACAACTCTCCTCCACTTACAAGAGATCTCGACCCAAGATCTTAGAATGAGAAGGTGAATAGAAAGAGCAAGAGGAAGAGGTAAAACTTAGATGCTTCTCTGACAAATGAGTGAAACCATAAATCTTTGAAGGTTGCAAAGATATGCAGGATGATACGAGGAACAAGGAAGAATTCAAAAGAAATTTCGGCAGCACTTCCGTATGATAGAGGGACAAAATTTGATAAGGTGGAAAGAACTTGAAAGAGAACACAACACTCCAGTTAGATGGACAAGCAAGGAAAGAAAATGATCTTGACAAACCGAGATGATGGGATGAATAGAGCCACATCACATTGCCTCCGGAACACGGAAGAAGCTAGATCATTGAAAGGAAAAGAACGGAGAAGAAAATGACAACTTCTACCACAATTGAATTTGAAGAACATCTTACAAGAAGAGATTGAACAGAGTTCTTGAAAATCAACAACGAAAAGAACAAGCTTGTTGTGGGCTTATGGAAAACATCTCAAAACTATGAGGTGACAACCGGCCACAAAACCAAACAATTGATTGATTGGGAGCAACAGGAGATGAAATCTTCTTTCGCCAAGAGAATACATTGAGAACTTGGATCATTTATAAGTACCATGATAGCAACAACCCTTAGAAAATGCCTTAGGTGAAATCCATGCCAGGATAACTCCGAGAAAGAAATGATGGGTTTAAATATCTCATTCTTGATAACTTCTCTTTGAAACTCCTCATGAATCAAGAATGCAATAATACCATCTCAAAAGATAAGGGAGAATGAATTGCACTTTGGAATGCAATAGAAATAATGCTTGAGGTCCTCCAACAAGAAACTTGAAGAACTCTTTAAGAATAAAATCCTTGACGAACCACCATGAAGAACCTCCATATACAAACGAATGATCAAAAGAAATGAAGGTAGAAAGAATAAGATTGAGACCTAGCAAAGTTTTAGATTGAACTTCGCGAAGAGATACTTGAGAAAACTTGGAACACCGGAAAAGAAAAGATAAACAACTTAGAATTGAGAATTTGATAAGTTGAACAACTCCGGAAGAAGGATTGAAATCACCTTGTTGAACAAGAATAAGATTTAAGTTATGCCTCTCCTTCATCAAGTTAAATTGATGACAAGCAACGGATTTGGCATACCACTTATTCTTCTTGAGATGATTGAATGGAGATGAAACAAGCTTGAAGAAGTCTTGAACGAACCAGCTGCAAGAATTTGCAAATGAATGAGGATACAATGAATGAATGAAGACGCACCAGAATGAAGAGATCACGATCCGCCTAGCAGAAAACTTGAACGAAGCACCAAAATACTTGAGATACGAATGAAGAGACAACAAAGAGAAGAATTTGAGAACGAGAGCTGAAAGCTGAGAACGAAGAAATCTTCTGAAATGATGGCCTTCGGAGGACCGAGAAATGAAAACAACACTCAAATGCTCTGGATAGATATGGAAGGAATTTTCTCATGATCGAAAAGAATTTGAGAGGATAGCGATAAGTTGAACCATGAACCTCTAGATGAACGGAATAAGATTTAAGAGAAACACTTCTTCGGTCTTCATGCTGAGAATGATGACTGGAAACACCACCAAGAATTACTGAGGCACTCCGGAACAATGAGGAATAGAAAGGTTGAGCCAACGATGAAAATAATTTAGAAGCGATCTTCGGGAAGGAATATGACTGATGAAATTCATTCTTACGTCATATTGAAAAGAACTTGAGGACATCTCCGGAAAGATTAAAAGAGTCAGGTGAGATCCTGGGAAAAACCTGTGGGTTATGAGCCCACTCAAAGAGATCACCGGTACAAATTGAAAACTTGATGAGGTGAGAACCTCGAAACACTTAAGAGGATTTGAACAATAACACGAATCTTCTGAGATATCTTCAGCACTCCGGATAAAAAAAAGAGAGATGAATAACAAGAGAGGCTTGGATAAAATCTCCAACACGGAAAAGCATTTGAAGAATGACAAGGATATGATGAGCACCGAAAGCTTGAATTGAATCCACCGGGGAAGAAAACAAGAACGAAGAATGATGAACTTGAAGCTCCTGCGCATCTTCACAACGAATCACCAGATACATCACGGAAGAGAAGATAGCAGAAGCATCACATGAATAGATAAGGCACTTCGATGATAATAACTCTTTGAAAGGAAAGGGCGGGAGGGTGGGGAAAAAACAAATACAACTTGGATGGATGAAAGAACTCCGGGAAGAAATATGAGTATTGATCTTGCACATTGGAAATGATTGAATCATCTTGATGAGAAACACACCGGTTAGGAAAGATATGAATTCACCACGTGACATCGAAGCAACTCGAATTACCATACTCCAAAACAACACAAAGGGTGAGGCTTGAGAATTAAGCCGGAAACAAATGCATAACCCATTTGTATTTGTTGGAAGGATAATCCTACGAAACTACTTGAATTCCCACCTAAGAACTTCCGAAGTCTTTCTTGTTTATGCGATTCGGGTTGCGGACCCAGGAACGTACCCAAGGTAATCAGCTACAACTGCACCCGCAACCTTCCACACCATAATCCAAGAAACTCCGCAAACTCGTCTACCTCAGACACTCGTAATCACAACGATACTAAACATGGCAGTACCCCGGACGCCTCCCCAGTACTGGGTGACTCCAGCCTTATCTCGCCACGAAAAGTATTGAAGCAATTTCGAACATCCTCCGTCCTGAGATACTAAGAAAACTGAATGATAACGATGTGTCAAGAATCCCCTGGAGCTCAACTCCCCAGAAGAAATCAAGTCAGACAGGAAGCACCAAGACAGAACTCCGTCACATCGGTATCATATAGATTCCAAAATATCCGCGTGATCCTAAAAAAATTGACCGAGAAGAGGAGTAGAATTAAAATTCGTAAGTCGGATACCTCACCAGAGTATAGAAGAGGAGTAAAAGAATCCTACTCTCCGATATAACTAGACTCAAAATAGTTTTAACTAGACTCGACTCGGCCAAGTTCGATCAATCAAGAGGGCTCCTAGGTCGTTACAGGCTCTGATACCAACTTGTCACGCCCAAGATGCGATCCTATCCTTATTTTCGCACGAGGGCCTCGACAGGGATAGAAGCGCATCTCGTCGTTTTGCAAGAAAGGATATCATTACAAGTACATGTAAAGAAGAGATGAGTATATGGAATTGGCTTACACTCGCCACAAGCTACTCCAAGATCACAAAAATACAACAACATATACAATCATCATACAGAAGAGCAGGGTCCGACTACGGACGAAAACAAACGATAAAATGACATCCATCCTTGCTATCCCAGGCTGCCGCCTGGAACCCATCCTAGATCGATGAAGAAGAATAAGAACTCCAAATCAAACAAGCATCGCGCTCACGTCAAATCATCGCATTACCTGTACCTGCAACTGTTGTTGTAGTAATCTGTGAGCCACGGGGACTCATCAATCTCATTTCCAAGGGTATCAAGACTATTAAAGCTTAATGGGTAAGGTATGGTTAAGTGGTGAGGCTGCAGCAAGCACTAAGCATTTATGTGAGTGGCTATCTTACGAGTACAAGAATAAAGGGGGATGATTGTCGCATAAACGGTCGTGAACTAGTAATGATCTCTAAGAGATCCTGAACACCTACTTACGTCAAACATAACCCCACCGTGTTCTCTCCCGGATAAGGACTCACGAGAAGAGACAGTCACGGTTACGCACACGGTTGGTGTATTTTATTTGAGTTTACTTCAAGTTTGCTATGACCGGGTGTTAAACAAAATTTCCAAGTTGCCACGTAACCGCGGGCACGGCTTTCCGAAAGATTTAACCCTGCAGGGGTGCTCCAACTCATCCATCGCAAACTAACCACACGCAGTGGGAATAACCTCGACCACGAATCCCGTGATCTCCTAGGAAATTCCGTAGGAAAACCGCAACCTCGAGATAGCCCGAAGTATTCTCGAAATTCCTCGCACAAGACGTTCGAGAAAGGTAAAACAAGTCCAGCAAGGCCTCCCGACGTGTCGACGATCCCGATAGGAGCCGTGTATCTCATTCTCAGGACACGGCGGATAAGCGACGCGTACAGTGGCCTGATAGAAATCACCCGAGTTGCCCCGGGGTGGCCCCGCACAGTGCTCTAGTTTGGACCAGCACCAGCAGCACTAGCCCCCCTGTATTATGTTGAATTAGCTCCTCGGGTTCATGACACCCTATGCTTTAGTAACGGTGTTCAGTATTATTATGTTGGGCAAATATAGTACCAATGTTGGGCCTTGCCAGACAAGTTTTATCCTAAAACGAAAATCAAGGGGGTCCCCATAACAACCCCGAGCATGTTAGGAGCGCTCAATTATGGAACATAACACCGGTTCACAAGTAACTAGGGAGGCAAGAGTGGAACAAAACACCGAGCAAAAGGCCAAGCCTTCCACCCTTTACCAAGTATATATGTGCATTAAATTAAATAGCAATAATATTGTGATAGCTGTAAACAATTGCACCTGCAACAAGCAACGCTATAAGAAGGGGCTGAGCCAGCGGTAACATAGCCAAACAATGTTTGCTGGAATGTGGAGGGGTTAGAGGCTTTTCATGGCATTTGGGAGGCTTGACAAACAGGTGGTAGGTAGAGAGACAGCGATAGAAACGAGACAGCTAGCATGGCAATGCTAGTAATGGCATCCAGGGAAATGATCATCTTGCCTGAGATCCCGCTTGGAAGAAGAACGAGTCCAAGAAGAAGACGAGCCAACGTAGTCGAACGAATCCTCACACTCCGAACACTTTCGGAACTCTATCGAGAAGAAGCAATCCGAAAACAACAATCAACACACGATACACCACAACATTTGAATGACATGATGCTCTTCAAATATGATGCATGTTATGCATGACATGGCAAGCACAACAATCAACTTCTACACATTAGTGAAGCTCAATATGCAACGAGTTGCATATTGACGAAACTCCACATTCGAATATTTAGTTCACTCTTGTTTAGGTACACGACAATATTAAATGTTGTTAAACATGGCAAGAGGTGAAGCACAAGTAAACTAGGCATCTAGGCATATTAAATGAGGCCAGAAACAACATATAGCATTTCCGAAACGACCCCATATGTTAATTTCGAAATTGGTCTAGATCTGAACTAATCATGTTTTATATTTATTAAACAGCAAAACAAAATGCATAAAACAGAGCTACGGCCTAAAAGTTATGACCTTCACAAGATGAACATGACATGAATGCAAAATGCATGAAAATGACAACCACAAACATTTCAAATCATGAATGCAGCAAGATATTGTGATACTACATGAAAATCTAAGCGAGTTTCATTTATGGCATGACCAAAACGGATCTACGGTTCAACCACAACAACCAACACAAGTTTTAGTGCAAATCTGTCCAAAACAGCAAGATAGCATATTGCACACATGAAAACAACAAGTTACAAGATTCTAAAATGCACAAACTAAGCATGGGGCAGTACCATATAACACACACTTCATTTCATCTTCACATATCATACTCAAAAGAGTCATGGATCACTCGGTACGAAGTTCACAACATGGCAACAAAATATAGCAGATTAGGACTTAGTGAAAATAACAGTTTTTTTGCAGAGCAGATTTTTACGGAGGCATATTGGCAGCAAAGAAACTATATGCTACAGGTCATATATTGGCATGAAACTTAACATCATGGTAGAGGACATTCTTAACTACAAATAACTCATTTGCACCAACCCTAAAGGGGCTGTAGATCACTAGCAAAACACATGGCAAGACAGCAACAAAATATTACAGATTCCAGACTTAGTAAAAATTAGACTAGACATGAGCTGCAGTTTTTAACAGATTGACATATTGGACAACAGAATTAATTATGATGCTAAGCCTATTCATGCAAACTATTGGCACAATATGATAGAGCATAACATGCTTAACAATGCATTCCATTGTGGCAACACCAAAAGAGCTATAGATCAATAGCAAACCTCATGACAACATGGCAACAAAATAATAGTTTTTCAGACTCAGAAATATTTTGGACCCTCAAAACAGCAGTATTTTATAGCATGTTGGCAACAACAAAATAACACCTAAACATGCATTTCTATAGCAACCAAAAATACCAGGGCCTAGCACACATGTCCAAGGGCATATCTCATGTTGGCAACTATTCCAAAATATGCATGGATTAAATCACACGAAAATAACAAAAGGGCATCATAGCAAAAATGACATGCACACAAATTGGCTCAAATGACAAAACTAAATGCACAGATAATTTCTATGGATTTTTCTACCCCGAAAACATATATAATATGTGGATTTTCACTATAAAACAAATGACACAACATATATGCGAGAATAGGACATAAACCGTTTTAGCAAGTCACGTATGAAAAATAAATGCAACCACCACGTCAAACATTTTTAGCATGCACGAGAAAGGCATATAAAAATGTTACACATTTTACATATGTGGGTTTGTTTAATCCCGATGCACGGTTAAATATATATGCGCAATGCGAAATATGGCATTTTGGCAAATTAACAGAAAATGCATGTTAAGCATTTTAAACATACATGAAAATTGGATATTGTGAATCTACACGAAATTCTAAGCATTTTACATATATACATCATTTTAGTCCGATGCACGTTTTTTTAATTATGATCAATGCAAAATGATGGTTTTATTCGGAAATTGCAATGCACTGGATATTTGAAATTAATAGGAAAAAAACACTATCGGGCGAAAATAGGAGCTACAGAGAGGGCGTTGTATAGCTAAACATCGCTAGTGCAGAGAATAGGGCGCGGGGGGGTTGCTCACCCATGGGCTTCAGCCCGGCTGGAAGCAGAGGAGGCCGGCGAGCTGGGCCGGCTCGCGCGGGCGGGCCTGGGCTCTGCAGAGGCCCACACGGGCGACGGTCAACGGGCGAGCGGTTGATGGAGCATCGATGCTCTCGTCCTCCTCGTCCCGATCCACGGGAGGCAGAGCAACGGCGACAGGAATATTTGGTCGGCGAGGCAAGGCTGGCAGGGAGGTGCGGATCCAGGCGGCGGCTCGCCAGATCTGGCCGGCGACGGAGCAGACCGCGCATGGGGGGACGGCCATCGGAGCTCCTGTCCAAGGCGAGGCGAGGCGGCAACGCGGGGAGGTTCGGGTCGAGGACGGCGGGATCGGTCGGCGAGGCGACGCGACGACTAGGCGGCGGGGCTCCGGCGGACCTCTAGTGGCCGGCCGGCGAAGGGAGCTCGAGGCGGCGGCAGTCGGGGGCGAGCGGAAGCTCGGGAGGAGCTCGGGCTCTCGGGCAGCGGCGCAGCTTCGGGCGCGTGCGATGGCTCGGCCCGGGGCGGGTGCATTTCGGGCCCCGACGGGCCTGCGGCTGGCTGGGGAGCTGCGGGCGCGACGTGGAGGCTGCGGAGTGGCCAAGGGCGGGGCTGGCGGCGGCTGGGCTGGCTTGCGGCGCGCCAAGTGGCGGCGGCGGGCTGGTCCGGTGCGGAACACGAGGAGCGGCGGCTGCTGGGAGGTGGGAGGAGGCTAGGGCAGCGCGGATTTCGAGGCAGAGGCTAGGGGAGACCATTTTTGGCAGGGGAGGACCTCCTTTTATAGGCAGGGACTAGGGATAGGAGGGGTGTTGCCCGTTTTCGGACCGTGCGATCTCGATCGGATGGTCCGGAAGCGGAGTGGGTTAGCTGGGCTGCGTTGGGCCGTGTAAAGGGGGGTTGGTGGAGATGAGAGGGAATGTTGCGGCCCGTGACAAAGTTTTTAAACACCAAAAACGTCCGATAATAAACCGATGACGGTGCCAGTTCGGACGACCGTTCGGGTATCAAACGACCTCTGATTGCGACGAAATTTGACAGGCGGTCTACCTACAATATAAAAAGACCGCACGTCAAGTTTTTACCCAATCCGAGAATATATTTCGCACACTTTTAAAACAATATTTTATTGATGCCGCGGGCGCGTGCGTGTGTGGTTGGTCTCGCAACGGTCGACGACACGAACGGAGAGAACCGGCAGCTACGAACGGATGAAAGTTTTCGAAAAACGAGTGACGATGCTATGCAAGATGATGCGAATGATGCAATGATGAATGCGATAATAAAATGAATCACATGACGAGAACGGAAAACAACGGGGATCTTCTGGAGCGTCGGTCCCGGGCTGTTACAGGGTTGTAGCCTACATGATGCACAACAATTCATATCATCACAGCAAATTGAGTAGAAGCATGGATCACTAGGAAATGAGCACACAAGATGACTACTTGAACACAGTTTAGGACTTAGGGAAAATTACAGGGTTTAACAGAGCAGTTTTATCTCGAATGCAAATTGGAAGCAATAAAACTATATGCTACAAGGCATATATTGGCATGAAACTTGACAGCATGGTAGAGGACATGATGCACTACAATTCATTCCATTATGGAAATATCAAATTATACAAAGATTCATGGCTAGCATCAATACAACATGGCATTATGAAGAAAACAAATTCTCAGACTTAGTGAAAATTAGACTAGATATGAGCAGCAGTTTTTAAACGATTTGCATATTGGACAATAGAAATAACTATGATGCAAATCCTATACATGGCAACAAATGGCACAACCTGGTAGACAATGACATGCTTAACAAAAGACTCCATGGTGGCAACAACAAAAGAGTCCTAGAACACTAGCAAATCACATGGCAACATGGCAACAAAATAACAGTTTCAGACTTAGAATTATTATGGACCCTCAAAACAGCTATATTTTTATGGCATGTTGGAAACAAGAAAATAACACCTACACATGGATTTCTATAGCAACCAAAAATACCAGGGCCTAGCACACATGACCATGGGCATGTCTTATGTTCAACAATGATTCATATGATGCATATAATAAATCACACGAAATAAACAAAAGGCCATCACAACAAAAAATAACATGGACACAAAATTGCTCAAATGACAAAATTAAATGCACAGATAAATTCTATGAATTTTTCTACCCCAAAATCATATATAATATGTGGGTTTTTACTATAAAACAAAAGACACAACATTTATGTGAGATTAGGCCATAAATCGTTTTAGCAACTTATTTAAGCAAATTAAATGCAAACATCACATCAAACTTTTTTATCATGCATGACAATGCAATATAATTAATATACACATTTTACATATATGGTTTGATGAATTCGGATGCACGGTTAATTATTTATGCGCAAATTAAAATCATGCATTTATGCAAATTAACAGAATATGGCATGTTAAACATTTTTATCATTTGCGAAAGAGGGATATTGTGAATCAACACGAAATTCTACACGTTTTACATATTTAAAGTTATTACATGCGATTGATGTCTACTACGCAACTTTATTCTTGTAGACTTTGTTGGGCCTCCAAGCGCAGAGTTTTGTAGGACAGTAGCAATTTTCCCACAAGTGGATGACCTAAGGTTTATCAATCCGTGGGAGGTGTAGGATGAAGATGGTCTCTCTCAAACAACCCTGCAATCAAATACAAGAAATCTCTTGTGTCCCCAACACACCCAATACAATAGCAAATTGTGTAGGTGCACTAGTTCGGCGAAGAGATGGTGATACAAGTGCAATATCGATGGTAGATATAGGTTTTTGTAATCTGAAAATATAAAAAACCAGCAAGGTAGCAAGTAACAAAAGTGAGCAAAAACGGTATTGCAATGCTTGAAAACAAGGCCTAGGGTCCGTTCTTTCGCTAGTGCAATCTCTCAACAATGTTAATATAATTGGATCACATAACCATCCCTCAATGTGCAACGAAGAATCATCCAAGTTCTTATCTAGCGGAGAACATAAGAAGAAATTGTTTGTAGGGTACGAAACCACCTTAAAGTTATTCTTTCCGATCGATTTATTCAAGAGGTCGTACGAAGATAACATCAAGTTATCCTTTCCGTTCAATCTATCTAAGAGTTCGTACTAGAATAACACAATATGATACGCATCAACCAACTCTAATTTCACCTAGATACTCCAATGTCACCACAAGTATCCATGAGTTAATTATACGGTACGCATCAAACAATTTCAGATTCGTAATAATCAATCCACACAAAGAACCTCAAAGAGTGCCCCAAGATTTCTATCGGAGAAAGTAGGACAAGAACGTGTATCAACCCCTATGCATAGATTACCCCAATGTCACCGCGGGAATCCGCAAGTTGAGTACCAAAACATATATCAAGTGGATCAATAGAATACCCCATTGTCACTACGGGTATCCGAATGCAAGACATATATCAAGTGTTATCAAATTCAATATTCAATCCAACATAACGAGATCTCAAAGGGAAAGATTCAACTCATCACAACAAGATAGCAAGGGCAACACCATATGATCCGACTATATTAACAAAGCCCGTGATACATCAAGATCGTGAAATCTCAAGAACACGAGAGAGAGAGATTGAACACATAGCTACTAGTACATACCCTCAGCCCCGGGGGTGGACTACTCCCTCCTCGTCATGGCCTCCGCCGGGATGATGAAGATGGCCACCGGAGAGGGATTCCCCTCTCCGACAGGGTACTGGAACATCTCCAGATTGGTTTTTCATCGATACAGAGAGTTACGGCGGCGGAGCGGAGAGTTTAGGGTTATTTCTGATGGTTTTTATGTTTATAGGATTTTTAGGCGTCGGTTTCACGCCAAGATGGGCCACGAGGAGGGCAAGATACAACAGGGCGCGCCTGGTCCCTCTGGCACGCCCTGGTGGGTTGTGCCCACCGTGTGGCTCTTCTCTGGTGGTTCCTCGCTCCAATATTGCTTATTTGGTCCAAAAAAATCACCAAAAAGTTTCGTGCGATTCCGAGAACTTTCATTTTCTGCACAAAAACAACACACGGTAATTCTGTTGAAAACAGCGTCAGTCCGGGTTAGTTGTAAATAAATCATATAAAGTGCTTCAAAACCATATAAAAGTATTGTAAACATAGGTGAATATGGCATGAATACTTCATAAATTATCGATGCGTTGGAGACGTATTAGCATCCCCAAGCTTAATTCCTGCTCGTCCTCGAGTAGGTAAATGATAAAAGAACTAATTTATGAAGTGTGAATGCTAGCATAGTGCATAAGTTTGATCAATGATAATTTCAACCACTTTTCGTAGCATCATAACATCAATTCTTTCTCATAAAACTAATCATGATAAAGTAGCAACTAATTCACATGTTACGGTTCAAGCAATGAAATCTCTTGAAACTTAACAACCTATGTTTTAGTCACCAAACAATTGCAATTCAACTTATTCTCAACAAAGTCTAAGTAAGAGCTCCACATACTCAATCATCATATAGTCTTCTATGATTGCTAGTACTCAAAGCATATTTTTAGAACAAATGGCATCCATCGAACACAGAGAAAGATAGGGGCTTAATGTTTCGCCTCCCAACTCATTTATCATAGAGATAATTGTCAACAATAATAAATCATGATCAAATATATTTGACTGTATATATATGTTTGGATCTTTCCCCACCACATGAAGCTTGCCAACTAATAGACTGAGGTTCGAATAAGAAGTTGACTCAACATGAATAGTAAATAACATGAAAGTAAATAGATTGTCCCTTCGCAGAGGGAAGCAGGGATTTGCAAAGGTGCCTAAGCTCAAAGCTTAAATCAGAGATGCATATGGTTTTGGGAGGTGCACCCTTCCTGTCAACGTTACGACCAAGAGTTATCAATATCTGCCATGCAAAACACATTAGCAGCCGTTCCCAAGCGGTAAAAGTAAAGGTTTACTCCCCTTCCACCAACAAACACACTCCACGGCTAGCCGAATCCACCGGTACCGTCCATACGAACAACATTCCTGGGGGAGTTTTGTTTAATTATTTGCATTTTTTTAATTTCGGGACTGGGAATCCCTATTATCACCCCTCTCGTGCAAGGACGGGTGAATAAACACTCATCATGAGAATAACCCGCTTAACATGGAAAATACTGACCGCCCCCCGTCGCTCCATGAGCGGTCCAGGCACACAAAACATACATTTATTTGAATGTTTAGAGATGCCACATGCAAATTTACTTGGAATGGCAGTGAAATACCATATATAGGTAGGTATGGTGGACTCTTATGGAATAAACTTGGCTCAAGGATTTGGATGCACAAGTAGTATCTCTACTTAGTACGAAGTGTTGGCTAGCAAAAGGTTCTAAACAAGCACCACATGTTGGAGGATCCATAACAATATAACTTCTATGCAAATATACACAACCATAACTCATTACGTTGTCTTCCTTGTCCAAATTCAACTAATTTGCTCAAGTTTGAAAATAATTAATGGCTATTTACAATCATAGAAGATGTCCAAGATAATATATTTGTATGTGAAAGTTCTCTTCCTTATACTAATCATTCACGAATTGCTGTATGACCAATATTGTGATTTTCAAACTTCAATAGATTTTACTTTCTAAAACAAATGTGAACTTGCTACTAAGAATATAGCACATATATAATTTCAGATTTATGATATTTCATTCATTCACAATTTACTCTTAGGATATAAGTGAAGCACAAGAGTAAACATCAAACTACTCTCAAAAGATATAAGTGAAGATCAATGAGTAGTCAAACAATTAAGTAGCTATGTGAGGACTCTCTCTCTCAATAAAGATTTTCAGATCTGAGTATTTTATTAAACAGCAAGCAAAAGAAAAATAGCACTCCAAGAATAGCACATATCATGTGAACGAGTAAGAATTTAGGCTCAACATAGGCTAACCGATAGTTGACAAAGAGAGGTGGGATGCGTAGCATCCCCAAGCTTAGATGCTTGAGACTTCTTGAAATATTTACTTGGGGTGCCTTGGGCATCCCCAAGCATGAGCTTCTGTATCTCGTTCAATCCTCTCATATCATGGTTTCACCTATTCTCAAAAACTTCATCCACACAAAACTCGAAAAGCACTCGTGAGATAGGTTAGTACACATAAGAATAAATCAACACTTCATGTACTGCCAAGACAAGTTGCACAATAATTTTCAAACATCATCTACTGTTTACTATCGTTTCCACAATTTATATCTACCAATATAGGCTATGGAAACTATAGGATAAGTAGATAACAAAACTATGACAGCAATCTGTCCAAACAGAACAGTCTGTAGAAATTTATTAAACCAGTGCACTTGTGTAACTCAAAAAAATATGAAAATTTAGTACATGCTAAATAATTTATATGAAAATACTGTGTAAAAATTTCAGAAACTTTCCATGTTCCAGTAAAATATAAAAATTCAAACACTACAGCAAAAGTTTCTATTTTTACACAGCACACATCAAACATGCAATTCAAGCATCCTAAAAGCAAGTCTTGGAACTTTTTATTGAAAAACAAGATTATAAATAACACCTAACAGAAAACAAAATATTATGACGATCCAAGCAAACCACATATTATGTGACGAATAAAAATATAGCTCCAAGTAAGATATACCGATAGTGTTGAAGACGAAAGAGGGGATGCCTTCCGGGGGATCCCCAAGCTTAGGTGCTTGAGTCTTCCTTGGATATTACCTTGGGGGTGCCTTGGGAATTCCCAATCTTAGGTTCTTGTCACTCCTTATTCTCCTCATATCGGTGTCTCACCCAAAACTTGAAAACTTCAATCACACAAAACTTAACGGAACTTCGTGAGAAGGGTTAGTGTAATAAAGATAAATCATTCACTTAGTTACTGTCAAGACAAGATTCATAATTGTTCCCACATGATACCTACTGTATTATATCATTCCCATAATTTATACCACTAAATATAAGCTATGGAAACACTAAAACATGCAAACTATGCATGCAAAACAGAATCTGTCAGAAACAGAACAGTCTGTGAAGATCTGTAGTATAGCCATACTTCCCTGTCTCTAAAAATTCTGAAAGATTAGGACGACCTGAAGAATTTTGATATGAAGACTGTGTAAAAATTTCATATCATTATGAAGCTCCAGTAAAAAAATGAAAATTCCTGTACTGGAGTCAAAAGTTTCTGTTTTGGTTCAGCATCAATTCTGCTCATCTTGTGAGTCATCCCAAAGGCTTTACTTGGAAATTTATTTAAATAAAAGACACAAAACATGATTAATACAGTAGCTTAATCATGTTAACACACAAAAACAAAAAGTAAAAGTGTTGGGTTGTCTCCCAACAAGCACTTTTTTAAAGCCTTTTAGCCAGGCATGATGATTTCAGTGATGCTCACATAGGAATAATATTTGAAACATGTAAGAGAGCATCATGAATCTCATGACAAGCACATTTAAGTCTAACCCAATTCCTATGCATAGGTATTTTGTGAGCAAACAATTTATGGGAGCATGAATCAACTAGCATAGGAAGGCAAAACAAGCATAACTTCAAAACTTTGAACACATAGAGAGGAAACTTGATATTATTGCAATTCCTACAAGCATATGTTCCTCCCTCATAATAAATTTTCAGTAGCATCATAAAGGAATTCAACAATATAACTATCACATAAAGCATTCTTTTCATGATGCACAAGCATAGAATTTTCATTACTCTCCACATAAGCAAATTTCTTCTCATTCATTGTGGTGGGAGCAAACTCAACAAAATAGCTATCATGAGACACTTGATAGGCATAACCATATTGAATATTAAAATCATTATGACAAGTTTCATGGTTATCATTATTATTTATAGCATACATGTCATCACAATAATCATCATAGATAGGAGGCATGCCATCATCATAATAAATTTGCTCATCAAAACTTGGGGGACTAATAATATCATCTTCATCAAACATAGCATCCCAAGCTTGTGGATTGGCATATCATTAGTATCATGGATATTCAGAGAAGTCATACTAGAAACATTGCAATCATGCTCATCAGTCAAGGAATTCTCATTAAGTATTTTCATAATTTCTTTCTCTACCAATTGAGCACAATTTTATGAATCCTTGTTTTCACGAAAGACATTATAAAGACGAAACAAATGATGCAACCCAAACTCCATTTTTTTGTAGTTTTATTTTATGAAACCAAACTAATGAAAAACAATAAACTAAAAGATTTAATTGCAAGATCTAAATATATACCTTCAAGCACTCACCTCCGCGGCAACGGCGCCAGAAAAGAGCTTGATGTCTACTACGCAACTTTATTCTTGTGGACTTTGTTGGGCCTCCAAGCGCAGAGTTTTGAAGGACAGTAGCAATTTTCCCTTAAGTGGATGACCTAAGGTTTATCAATCCGTGGGAGGTGTAGGATGAATATGGTCTCTCTCAAACAACCCTGCAATCAAATACAAGAAATCTCTTGTGTCCCCAACACACCCAATACAATAGAAAATTCTATAGGTGCACTAGTTCGGCGAAGAGATGGTGATACAAGTGCAATATGGATGGTAGATATAGGTCTTTGTAATCTGAAAATATAAAAAAACAGCAAGGTAGCAAGTAACAAAAGTGAGCACAAACGGTATTGCAATGCTTGAAAACAAGGCCTAGGGTCCGTACTTTCGCTAGTGCAATCTCTCAACAATGCTAATATAATTGGATCACATAACCATCCCTCAATGTGCAAGGAAGAATCACTCCAAAGTTCTTATCTAGCGGAGAACATAAGAAGAAATTGTTTGTAGGGTACGAAACCACCTTAAAGTTATTCTTTCCGATCGATCTATTCAAGAGTTCGTACTAAGATAATATGAAGTTATCCTTTCCGTTCGATCTATCTAAGAGTTCGTACTAGAAAATCACCATATGATACGCAACAACCAACTCTAATGTCACCTAGATACTCCAATGTCACCACAAGTATCCATGAGTTAATTATACGGTACGCATCAAACAATTTCAGATTCATAATACTCAATCCACACAAAGAACCTCAAGAGTGCCCCAAGATTTCTATCGGAGAAAGTAGGACAAGAACGTGTATCAACCCCTATGCATAGATTACCCATATGTCACCGCGCGAATCCGCAAGTTAAGTACCAAAACATATATCAAGTGGATCAATAGAATACCCCATTTTCACTACGGGTATCCGCATGCAAGACATATATCAAGTGTTATCAAATCCAATATTCAATCCAACATAACGAGATCTCAAAGGGAAAGATTCAATTCATCACAACACTATAGGAAGGGAAACATCATATGATCCGACTATATTAACATAGCCCGTGATACATCAAGATCGTGAAATCTAAAGAACACGAGAGAGAGAGAGAGAGATTGAACACATAGCTACTGGTACATACCCTCAGCCCCGAGGGTGGACTACTCCCTCCTCATCATGGCCTCCGCCGGGATGATGAAGATGGCCACCGGAGATGGATTCCCCTCTCCGGTAGGGTACTGGAACGTCTCCAGATTGGTTTTTCGTCGATAAAGAGAGTGTTGGAAATATGCCCTAGAGGCAATAATAAATTGGTTATTATTATATTTCCTTGTTCGTGATAATCGTTTATTATCCATGCTATAATTGTATTGATTGGAAACTCAAATACATTTGTGGGTACAGTGACAACACTGTGTCCCTAGTATGCCTCTAGTTAACTAGATCGTTGATCAAAGATGGTCAAGGTTTCCTGGCCATAGACATGAGATGTCATTTGATAACGGGATCCCATCATTAGGAGAATCATGTGATGGACAAGACCCAAACTATAAACATAGCATATGATCGTGTCAGTTTATTGCTATAGTTTTCTGGATGTCAAGTATCTGTTCCTATGACCATGAGATCATGCAACTCACTGACACCGGAGGAATACCTTGTGTTTATCAAACTTCACAACGTAACTGGGTGACTATAAAGATGCTCTACAGGTATCTCCGAGGGTGTCTGTTGAGTGGGCATGGATCAAGACTGGGATTTGTTACTCCGTGTGACGGAGAGGTATCTCAGGGCCCACTCGGTAATACAACATCACAACAATCCTTGCAAGCAATGTGACTAAAGTGTTAGCCATGGGATCTTGTATTACGGAACAAGTAAAGAGACTTGCCGGTAACGGGATTGAACTAGGTATAGAGATACCGACGATAGAATCTCGGGCAAGTAACATACTGAAGAACAAAGGGAACAACGTACGGGATTAACTGAATCCTTGACATAGAGGTTCAACCGATAAACATCTTCATAGAATATGTAGGAACTAATATGGACATCTAGGTCCTGCTATTGGTTATTGACCGTAGAGGTGTCCCGGTCATGTCTACATAGTTCTCGAACCCGCAGGGTCTGCACACTTAAGGTTCGGCGACGTTTCGGTATAGTAGAGTTATGTATGGTGGTGACCGAAGGTTGTTCGGAGTCCCGGATGAGATCCTGGACGTCACGAGGAGCTCCGGAATGGTCCGGAGGTAAAGATTGATATATAGGAAGTCCCGTTTTGGTCACCAGAAAAGTTTCGTGTATTTCGGTAGTGTACCGGGAGTGCCGGGAGGGGTACCGGGGACCATCGGGAGGGGTGTCTCGACCCAAAGGGCCTCATGGGCTGTGGGAGGAGTCAAGCCAGCCCTTAGTGGGCTGGACGAGCCCCCCACTAAGGCCCATGCGGCTAGGGGTGGGAAAAACCCAAAGGGGGAAAGGTGGAAAGGGTTTCCAAGTGGAGAGGAGGAATCCTACTCCTAATAGGATTGGAGTAGGACTCCTCCACCTCCAATTTCGGCCAGCCCTTGAGGGTTTGAGGCTGCCTCCTCCCCTCCCTCCCTCCTATATATACTAGAGGATTTAGAGGGGAGAGCTAACCCTAATTGCCACGTGCTCCCTCTACTTCCTCTAGATCGTTTTCTCCTCTAGTCTAGTTTCGACAGTGTTTAGGCGAAGCCCTGCCGGAAAAGTTCCACCACCGCCGCCGCCGCGCCGTCGCGCTGCCGGAGAACTCATCTACCTCTCCGCTCCCTCTTGCTGGATCAAGAAGGCGGAGATCGTCATCGAGTTGTATGTGTGCTGAACGCGGAGGTGCCGTCCGTTCGGCGCTAGATCGGAAGGATCATGATTGGATCGCTGGACGGATCGTGATGGATCGCGGGACGGATCGTGATTGGATCGTGGGACGGATCATGATGAGATCGCGGGACGGCTTGCGATATGGATCGTGAAGACGTTCGACTACATCAACCGCGTTTCTTAACGCTTCCCGCTTAGCGATCTACAAGGGTATGTAGATCCACTCTCCCTCTCGTAGATGCTCATCACCATGGATAGATCTTGCGTGTGCGTAGGAAATTTTTTGTTTCCCATGCAACGTTCCCCAACAGTGGCATCTGAGCTAGGTCTATGTGTAGATGAGATCTCGAGTACAACACAAAGGAGTTTGTGGGCGTTGATATTCGGATTGCTTCCTCCCTTGGTCTTTTCTTGTTTCGGCGGTATTGTGGGATGAAGCGGCCCGGACCAACATTACTTGTACGCTTACGAGAGACTGGTTCCATCAACTGACATGTAACTTCGTTGCATAAAGATGGCTGGCAGGTGTCTGTTTCTCCCACTTTAGTCGGATCGGATTTGACAAAGGCGGTCCTTGAGAAGGTTGAATAGCAATTTTTGTATCACCGTTGTGGTTTTTGCGTAGGTAAGAATTGTTCTTGCTAGATACCCGTAGCAGCCACGTAAAACTTGCAACAACAATTAGAGGACGTCTAACTTGTTTTTGCAGGGTATGTTGTGATGTGATATGGCCAATTACATGATGAGATATATGTGATGTATGAGATGATCATGTATTCTATAGAATATCACGACTTGCATGTCGATGAGTACGTCAACCGGCAGGAGCCATAGGGTTGTCTTTAATTATTTTTGCCGTTTTTGCTTTACTTTATCGCTATGAGTTAGCAATAGTCGTGGAAGCAATAGTCGGTGCGACAACCTCATGGCAACACATTGATGGAGATCAAGATGATGGAGATCATGGTGTCATGCTAGTGACGATGGAGATCATGCCGGTGCTTTGGAGATGGAGATCAAAAGCACAAGTTCATGGCCATATCATGTCACTTATGATTTGCATGTGATGTTAATCCTTTTATGCATCTTATTTTGCTTAGGACGACGGTAGCATTATAAGGTGATCCCTCACTTAAATTTCAAGATAAAATTGTGTTCTCCCCGAGTGTGCACCGTTGCAAAAGTTCGTCGTTTCGAGACACCACGTGATGATCGGGTGTGATAGACTCTACGTTCGCAAACAACGGGTGCAAGCCAGTGTTGCACGTGCGGAACACTCGGGTTAAACTTGATGAGCCTAGCATGTACAGACATGGCCTCGGAACACAAGAGACCGAAAGGTCGAAGATGAGTCATATAGTAGATATGATCAACATGAAGATGTTCACCATTGAAACCACCTCAACTCACGTGATGATCGAACTTGAGTTGGTGGATTTGGATCATGTGACACTTGAATGACCAGAGGGATGTCAATTTGAGTGGGAGTTTTTAAGTAATCTGATTAACTAAACTCATTATCATGAACATAGTCAAAATGTCTTTGCAAATTATGTTGTAGATTACTAGCTCGCGCTGTAGCTCCCTTGTATTTTTTATATGTTCCTAGAGAAATAGAGTTGAAAGATGATGCTAGCAATAATGCGGACTGGGTCCGTGATCTGAGGATTGTCCTCATTGCTGCACAGAAGGCTTATGTCCTTAATGCACCGCTCGGTGCGCCACCCCCCTCAAGCGTCGTCTGTAGATGTTGTGAACATCTGACAGGCACGTTCTGATGACTACTTGATAGTTTAGTGCGTCATGCATTACGGCTTAGAATTGAGGCTCCAAAACGTTTTGAACGTCACGGAACATATGAGATCTTCTAAGAGCTAAAATTGGGATCTCAGGCTTGTGCCCGTGTTGAGAGGTATGAGACCTCCAACAAGATTCTTTGCCTACAAGATGAAGGAGAATAGCTCAATCGGTGAGCATGTGCTCAGATTGTCTTGGTACTACAATCGCTTGAATCGAGTGGGAGTTGATCTTCCAGATAAGATAGTGACTGACATAGTTCTCCAAATCACTGTCACTAAGCAACTAGAGCTTCGTGATGAACTATAAAATGCCAGGGGTGGAAATAATGATCCCTGAGTTATTCACGATGTTTAACACCGCGAAGGTAGAAATCAAGAAGGAGCATCAAATGTTGATGGTTAGTAAAACGACTAGTTTCGAGAAGGGCAAGGGCAAGGAGGGGTACTTCATAGATGGCAAGCCAGTTGCTGCTCCAGTGAAGAAACCCAAGGTTGAACCCAAACCCGAGACTAAGTGCTTCTATTATGAGGAGAACGGTGGCTGAAGCGGAACACCCCTGGATACTTGGTAGATAAGAAGGCTGGCAACGTCGACAGAAGTATATTTGATATACGTGTTATTGATGTGTACCTTGCTAGTGCTCCTAGTAGCACCTGGGTATTGGATACCGGTTCGGTTGCTAAATGTTAGTAACTCGAAATAAAAGCTACGGAATAAACGGAGACTAGCTAAGGGTGAGGTGACGATGAGTGTTGGAAATGTTTCCAAGGTTGATGTGATCACCATCGCATGCTCTCTCTACCTTCGGGATTAGTGATGAACCTAAATAAATGTTATTTGGTGTTTGCGTTAAGCATGAACGTGATTAGATCATGTTTATTGCAATACGGTTATTCATTTAAGTTAGAGAATAATGGTTATTCTGTTTACATGAATAATACCTTCAATGGTCATGCACCCAATGAGAATGGTTTATTGAATCTTGATCGTAGTGATACACATGTTCATAATATTGATGCCAAAAGATACAAAGTTAATAATGATAGTACCACATACTTGTGGCACTGCCGCTAAATGTCATATTGGTGTAAATCGCATGAAGAAACTCCATGCTGATGGATCTTTGGACTCATTCGATTTCGAATCGGTTGAGACATGCGGACCATGCCTCATGGGTAAGATGACTAAGACCCCATTTTCCGGTATGATGGAGCGGGCAAGTGACTTATTGGAAATGATACATGCTGATGTATTCGGTCCGATGAGTGTTGTACCGTGCGGTGGATATCGTTATTTTCCTACCTTCACTAATGATTTGAGTAGATATGGGGATATTTACTTAATGAAACACAAGTCTGTAACGTTTGAAAAGTTCAAACAAAATCAGAGTGAAGTTTGAGATCATCGTGACAAGAAGATAAAATGTCTACGATATGATCGTGGAGGTGATTATCTGAGTTACGAGTTTGGTATACAACTTAAGACAATGTGGAAGTTGTTTCACAACTCACGCCACCTGGAACACCATGGTGTGATGGTGTGTCCGAACGTCGTAGTCATGCTCTATTGGATATGGTTCGAACTATGATGTCTCTTATCAATTTACCACTATCGTTTTAGGGTTATGCATTAGAGACAACCACATTCATTTTAAAAGGGGCACCATCTAAGTCCGTTGAGATGACACCGTATGAATTTTGGTTTGGCGGAAACCTAAGCTGTCATTTCTTAATGTTTGGGGCTACGACGCTTATGTGAAAAAGGGTTTTCACCTAATGAGCTCGAACCAAAAGCGGACAAATGCATCTTCATAGAATACACTAACATAACAGTTGGGTAAACCTTCTATCTTAGATCCAAGCACAAAGTGATTGTTGCTAAAACGGGTCCTTTCTCGAGAAAGAGTTTCTTTCGAAAGAATTGAGTGGGAGGAAGATAGAACTTGATGAGGTTGTTGAACCATTGTTTCAACCAGAGAGTAGCGCAGCATAGAAAGTTGTTCCTGTGGAGCCTAGGTTAGTTGAAGGGGAAGTTAATGATGATGATCATGAAGCTTCTTATCAAGTTACTATCGAACCTCGTAGGTCGACAAGGACGCGTACTGCTCCTGAGTGGTACGTCAACCCTGTCTTAGAGGTCATGTTGTTGGACAACGATGAACCTACGAGATATGGAGAAGCGATGATGGGCCCGGATTCCGAGAAATAATTAGAGGCCATGAAATCCGAGATGGGATCCATGCATGAAAACAAAGTATGGGCTTTGGAAGTATTACCTGAAGGGCGAAAGGCCATTCAGAACAAATGGATCTTTAAAAGGAAGACGGACACGGACGGTAATGTCACCGTCTATAAAGCTCGACTTGTGGCAAAGGGTTTTTCACAAGTTCAAGGAGTTGACTACGATGAGACTTTCTCACCCGTAGCGATGCTAAAGTCTGTTCGAATTATGTTAGCAGTTGCTGCATTTTTCGATTATGAAATCTGGCAGATGGATGTCAAAACATCGTTTCCTTAACGGTATCCGTGAGGAAAGGTTGAATGTGATACAACCGGAAGGTTTTGTCAGTCCTAAGGATGCTAAAATGTATGCAAACTCCAGCAATCCTTCTATGGACTGGAGCAAGCATCTCGGAGTTGGAATATACGCTTTGATGAGGTGATCAAGGTTTTTGAGTCTATACAAAGTTTATGAGAAACTTGTATTTACAATAAAGTGAGTGGGAGCACTATAGAATTTCTGATAAGTATATGTGGATGACATATTGTTGATCAGAAATGATGTAGAATTTCTAGAAAGCATAAAGGGTTGTTTGAAAGGAGTTTTTCAAAGAAAAACCTGGAATGAAGCTACTTAAATATTGGGCATCAGGATCTATAGAGATAGATCAAGACGTCTGATAAGACTTTCAATGAGTACATACCTTGACAAGATTATGAAAGAGTTCAAAATGGATCAGTCAAAGAAAGAGTTCTTGCTGATTTGTAAGGTGTGGAGTTGAGTGAGACTCAAAGCTCGACCACGGCAGAAGAAAGAGAAAGGACGAAGGTCGTCCCCTATGCCTTATCCATAGGCTCTGTATAGTATGCCATGCTATGTCCCGCACCTAGTGTGTGCCTTGCCATCAGTCTGTCAAGGGGGTACAAGAGTGGTCCAGGAGTGGATCACTGGATAGCGGTCAAGATAATCCTTAGTAACTAGAGGACTAAGGAAATATTTCTCGATTATGGAGGTGATAAAGAGTTCACCGTAAAGGGTTATGTTGATGCAAGCTTTGACACCTATCCGGACGACTCTGCGTAGCAGTCAGGATACGTATAGTGGAGCAACCATTTGGAATAGCTCCAAGTGGAGCGTGGTAGCATCTGCAGAATGACATATAGATTTGCAAAGAACACACGGATCTGAATGTTGCAGACCGTTGACTAAAGACCTCTCTCACATGCAAAGCATGATCGAACCCCATAACTCATTGGGTGTTAGATTCATAATAATGTAAATCACATGATGATGTGAACTAGATTATTGACTCTAGTGCAAGTGGGAGACTGTTGGAAATATGCCCTAGAGGCAATAATAAATTGGTTATTATAATATTTCCATCTTCGTGATAATCGTTTATTATCCATGCTATAATTGTATTGATTGGAAACTCAAATACATGTGTGGGTACATAGACAACACTGTGTCCCTAGTATGCCTCTAGTTAACTAGCTCGTTGATCAAAGATGGTCAAGGTTTCCTGGCCATAGACATGAGATGTCATTTGATAATGGGATCACATCATTAGGAGAATGATGTGATGGACAAGACCCAAACTATAAACATAGCATATGATCGTGTTAGTTTATTGCTATAGTTTTCTGCATGTCAAGTATCTGTTCCTATGACCATGAGATCATGCAACTCACTGACACCAGAGGAATACCTTGTGTGTATCAAGCGTCACAACGTAACTGGGTGACTATAAAGATGCTCTACAGGTATCTCCGAGGGTGTCTGTTGAGTGGGCATGGATCAAGACTGGGATTTGTTACTCCGTGTGACGGAGAGGTATCTCAGGGCCCACTCGGTAATACAACATCACAACAAGCCTTGCAAGCAATGTGACTAAAGTGTTAGCCATGGGATCTTGTATTACGAAATGAGTAAAGAGACTTGCCGGTAACGAGATTGAACTAGGTATAGAGATACCGACGATCGAATCTCGGGCAAGTAACATACCGAAGAAAAAGGGAACAACGTACGGGATTAACTGAATCCTTGACATAGAGGTTCAACCGATAAAGATTTTCGTAGAATATGTAGGAACTAATATGGACATCCAGGTCCCGCTATTGGTTATTGACCGTAGAGGTGTCTCGGCCATGTCTACATACTTCTCAAACCCGCAGGGTCTGCACACTTAAGGTTCGGTGACGTTTCGGTATAGTAGAGTTATGTATGGTGATGACCGAAGTTTGTTCGGAGTACCGGATGAGATCCTGGACGTCACGAGGAGCTCCGGAATGGTCCGGAGGTAAAGATTGATATATAGGAAGTCCCGTTTTGGTCACCGAAAAAGTTTCGGGTATTTCGGTAGTGTACCGGGAGTGCCGGGAGGGGTATCGGGGACCATCGGGAGGGGTGTCTCGACCCAAAGGGCCTCATGGGCTGTGGGAGGAGTCAAGCCAGCCCTTAGTGGGCTGGCCGAGCCTCCCACTAAGGCCCATGCGGCTAGGGGTGGGAAAAACCCAAAGGGGGAAAGGTGGAAATGGTTTCCAAGTGGAGAGGAGGAATCCTACTCCTAATAGGATTGGAGTAGGACTCCTCCACCTCCAATTTCGGCCAGCCCTTGAGGATTTGAGGCTGCCTCCTCCCCTCCCTCCCTCCTATTTATACTAGAGGATTTAGAGGGGAGAGCTAACCCTAATTGCCACATGCTCCCTCTACTTTCTCTAGATCGTTTTCTCCTCTAGTCTAGTTTCGGCAGTGTTTAGGCGAAGCCCTGCCGGAGTAGTTCCACCACCACCGCCGCCGCGCCGTCGCACTGCCGGAGAACTCATCTACCTCTCCGCTCCCTCTTGCTGGATCAAGAAGGCGAAGATCGTCATCGAGCTGTACGTGTGCTGAACGCGGAGGTGCCGTCCGTTCGGCGCTAGATCGGAAGGATCATGATTGGATCGCGGGACGGATCGTGAAGGGATCGCGGGACGGATCGAGATTGGATCGCGGGACGGATCGTGATGAGATCGCGGGACGGCTTGCGATTTGGATCGCGAAGACGTTCAACTACATCAACCGCGTTTCTTAACGCTTCCCGCTTAGCGATCTACAAGGGTATGTAGATCCACTCTCCCTCTCATAGACGCTCATCACCATGGATAGATCTTGCGTGTGCGTAGGAAATTTTTTGTTTCCCATGCAACGTTCCCCAACAGAGAGTTGCGGCGGCGGAGCGGAGAGTCTAGGGTTATTTCTGATGGTTTCTATATTTATAGGATTTTTGGGCGTCGGTTTCACGCCAAGATGGTCCACGAGGAGGGCACGATACACCAGGACGCGCCTGGGCCATCTGGCGCACCCTGGTGGGTTGTGCCCACCTCGTGGCCCTTCTCCGGTGGTTCTTCGCTCCAATATTGCTTATTTGGTCCAGAAAAAATCATCAAAAACTTTCGGGCGATTCCGAGAACTTTCATTTTCTGCACAAAAACAACAGACGGTAATTCTGCTGAAAACAGCGTCAGTCCGGGTTAGTTCTAAATAAATCATATAAAAGTGCATCAAAACCATATAAAAGTATTGTAAACATAGGTTAATATGGCATGAATACTTCATAAATTATTGATACGTTGGAGACGTATCAGCGATGCACAATTATTGATTTATGAGCAATGCAAAATGATGCCTTTTTCTATAATTCTGAAAACCCTGGATAATTACTAAATCATCCAAACCGAAAAAAAATAAGCTGGGCTGAATCTGGAGCTTCGGGTCTAACGGAGTGTGGGCGCAGGTTAGCAAGGAGCGCCGATGGCGCTGGACAGGGGAGCGGGCATTGCTTACCTTGCGGGTCATGGCCCATTCGGTGCAGCAGGGCAAGGTTGGGCCTAAAGCAGAGGCGCACTGGGCCTTGCGGGGCTGGCTGGAGCACGAGGCATGAGTGGAGGCCGGCCCAGGCGCGGTCAACGCGAGCGAGGACAGGTTCTAGTCGTCTCCCTCGTTCATCCCCACGAACAGGACGCACTAGGAGGACTTGGCGACGACAGGACTTGGTGCGGATGGTGATGAGGTCCTTCGGCGGCGGCAGGGCGATGGAACGCCGCGACGGGCAGATCCAGGCGAGGGGAGCCCGTTCCCGGTCAGATCTGGCGGCTAGACGACCGGGCGAAGGGGAAGCTCGAGGACGGCCATGGAGGTCGCCGGCAGTTTTGTTACTGTCCTACAAAACTCTACGCTTGGAGGCCCAACACGAGTCTACAAGAATAACATTGTGTAGTAGACATCATTGGCTGCCTCGTCCTCTGTCGGTTAAGGAGGCGATCCTCGGCGGCGGATCTTATAGATAAGAAGGGAGGAGAGGGGGAGCATTAATGGAGAACTTGGGAGCGAGGCGGGCGATTGGTGGAGGTCAAAGGGCTCGATTCCCGGTGAGCCACTTGCGCGACTGCTCGCACGTGTCCCAGCTAATCAAACATGCCCCCACAACACCTCCTAGCCAATAAAATAAATGGGACGCGTGGCGGCACGTAAATCATTAGTACAACGCAAACAATTCAAATAACACAACCGTTTGCAATACTAACTTGGCAGCTGGTTGTTCCAAAAATGAACGTGGCAGCTATTTTGATATTCAATCCCATTTCTTGCCTGGGAACTAAACATGCACCCAAGGACACATATATGAATTTTCAACCCATTTTGGTGCACTGGAGCATGTGCATGTAGTTCAAAATTTAATTATGCACACTGAATGCCTAAAAAACTTAGTTAATGTATAAAAATGTCCAAACAAACCCTGGATAATTCCAAATTTAAATATGACACTCCTATAGTTGCATGTTGCCTCTGAAAAATATTCAAGGCGAGAATAGGCAACGAATGTCGTTTCATCGACAAAGGTGACACAATCCCTACCAGAACCACGAGGCTCCTAGTCAGAAGCTCTAGTTTTTAAGGAGCTTATGCCAATTTTTTTCCCAAATTGGATAAAAATTTACCACGACATGTTGGTGCATTTCATAGCACCATGCCAAGTTTCATGAATTTTAGACGAGTTTTAAATTTACAGGAATTTAAAAACCAAGTGTCTCTTGCGTCCGATCCACGACACCGAGGTATTTGAAATTCATTCCCATTTCCTGACAGTGAACTAAACATGCACCGAGGGACACATATTTGATTTTTCAACCCATTTTGGTGCACTAGAGCATGTGCATGTAGTTCAAATTTAAATTATGCACACTAAATGCCTAAACAACTCAATTAATGTATAAAAATGTCCAAACAAGCCCTAGATAATTCCAAACTTTAACACAACACTCCTATAATTGCATGTTCACCGAAGATAAATGTTCTAGCAATTAAAACATTGCTTTAAACGATAGTTCATGGTGTTTTCTCGAGGCCACCGCCGGTGCCTTCTTGTGATGTTAATATGCAATCCGATCTTCTAGTATATATGTTATATATAATGTGCAATGTGGTGCTTAGTTAATTGTTTGGTTCATTTGTTGTGATGTTCAGTTAACAGTTTGGTTCAATTCTAAAATGCGATGTTCAATTCTTGTGGGTTCAATTTTGTATTGTTATATAGTGAGAAATAAATCTAATTTAGCTATACTAAATACATGAGAAACATATACAATTCCTATATTTCTAAGTTCTTAAGCATGCTTGGTTTGGATAACTGGCATTTCCATGTGGCTCGAATTAATCTGCTGGACCTACAATGTGTTTATTTTTCATCAACATATTTTACTTATAGTATGCTAACTCTCACTTAAACTGATCAGTAACCACCTTATATGTGTTACAAGGAAATAATGGGAGGCGCTGAGGTTTACCCTCGAGGTTTGCAGATGCATGCTCCTTTGGAGAATACCACATTATTTTGCAATTGCAGCAACCATTCTAATATCTAGGTTTTTAACTTTTTGGTCTTGCACATGTAGGTCCTGCTGTCAGAGACTTAGACCCACTGTTCAATCTATTTTGCATATGGGGAAATGAGATGTCCAAGAATATCAGTCAAGTCAAGAAACTCAGAACGATTGTTAGGATAAAGAAACTAGCAATGAATAACAACAAGATCTTTGGTTGTACAATGAAGAAGATATCGGTCAACTATAGGATGGTAATAACTCTTTTATCTAGTTTTTTTCCTCTGTGCCATTTCAAAATTTAGAGCAAATATTTATGCATATCTTTGTTTTTAGTCCTTTACAAAGAAGTTCACCGATGATTACCTCTCAAACCACCTGCATGGTCAAGAGACAAAGAAGGTATTCATTCAAAACCCACGAACAATATTGACGTCTTCCTGAAGAGGACCAAGGTTGGGCGAGCAATCATCCACAGCCACTGGCCTAAAGTTGCAAGGTCATTCAACATCACTGAAGGATCAATATTCGCCTTCAGATTCAACAGTTTTCTGATGAGATTCATCTCTCTATTTACCGAATATGATGCTACTTTCCAAAGGTTTTAGATGTTGCATGTGAAACTAGGTGCTGTTGAGTAATGTCGTAGCTACCTATATGCCTATATGATGTAACTAATTGTTGAAGCTCTCTGATGTTGTACTCTAATGTAATTCCCTTGGGAAATCCTGGTTGCCGTAATAATATGAAATATATGGTGTGGTTGATTTGAAATTTCAATTTGATTACTAAATGGCTTACCAATAATTGGTCAATTACCCTGCTTATTGGGGTTTTCTATTGCATATAGTTTCTCAGACACAACCGTGGGCGATGACCTCATACAACCCACACAGTTTCTACAAAGTAGGTGTGTTGGATCAACGAATAATCACACACGACTTCTGCCCGACAAATGTTTGCGTTAGGCCACCTTGCACAAACATTTCCACGTAAAAAGCGTGTGTGATGGACATCCTATGCCATACTATTTCTTTTAGGCACCGTGCGTGATGCTAATAAAATCTCACACAATTTGTCCTATACAACTGTTTTCGATGGCTCACCAGATCGCACAAGCACTCTTTTTGCTTAGCGTGTGTGACCGGAGGACTTATTTCCAATGGTTTCTGGGTCGTTTGGGATGGACCCCCCTATTGCACACACATGCAAGGCGATGGTTAAAAACTACGTCGTTTGTATAGGACACGTCTGCAACAGTGAGGAGGCACGCTGTCGGGACCCCGATCCTAAGCCATACAATAGCATGTAACACATCATATCACTTCGCGGCCTCAAGCATGGTAAGCTCCGCGGATGCCACCTTACCTTCGCCGGGACCATTTGCGCCTTTTGGCTCACATAATATGAACTAGCGGGGTGACCCGCGCATTTGCGCGGCTAGACTTCCTATCTTGATGTTTTTCTCTACCTTCGTCTTTCCGCTGCATGAGTATTCATATAAAATAATTAGGTAAACTACATATCTTCATGGAACATTATAAGCTATGCGATATATATTTCCATAAGTGGTATAAATTTGTTCCTAAAGATTTGGTTGTCTACAATGAAAGTTTACAAGAGCATGGGCCTATGTCCAGCAATGCCATGCGATAGGATTTGGTACTAATCTATAGTTTTCAGTGTTCCACCCTTTTTCTTCCATTTTTATTTATCTTTCCACCTAATATATTTTGGGATTTTTCACTGAAAAATTCTAACATTCACGACTTGTACTCGTAACTTTTTATCTGTTCCATAACGTGCTTCGACACCAGCCATATAGTATTTGTAGGGTTTTTTTAGTACATTGTCATATATCCAGATATAAATATATGTTCTTCCACGTGTTCTAATCATAGCGTGAATATCTATACCGCTTCTCAGTTTCAACGGATATAGTCTGTGAATGGTGGAATTTTTTCGAAAACATTCTCCGGAGCTTGTCACTTCAGATGATGCCAATTTATTTTGAATGTAATTGTATTTTTAAGGAAATTAAAATTATTTATTAAATATTTGACATGCATGAGTGTTCTTTATATAACATTCCACATGATTCATTCAATAATAGATATATTTGGTATTGTTTTCTCCACCGGTATTTATTGATGTTAAAGTCACTGGTGCGTGTTAGCAGATGACTAATGGCTCTAAAGTTTGTGTCCTATAACATGAAACCATTTCATCAGTAATTAAATGTCCAAATTTATGTCCTCTCCCCCAATCTGCCTCACTACTATCTTTCTTGCAATTGTGATTCTAGATAACACAATATCATGTACGTCCATCTTCCATGCATGCTTCTATATGGTAGTGACAGTGTCCTCTCGCCCTTCATATTTATGTTGTAGTCCAAGAAACTGTTGGTGTATAGACTCTTTTCTTTGTCCTTGTTGTTCTGCACAAACTTATATTTGTAGACTGTATTTGGATTATAATACTTTTTGAGTTTTAATTTCATGTTCAACTTTATGGGTTAATTTAAGCCCTATAGTTGAGTTCTATTTAACGTAACTATACTTAATAATCATACTATAATTTATTTTAATTTCATGTTAAACTTTGTTGGATAAGTTTATATTTAAGCCCTATACCTGAATTTTCTACTTATTACAAATTTATTTAATACTATAGTTGTTATTTATTATTTTACAAATCACATATAAATCAAGTTGTACTCTTTGTGTATCAAAGAAGAGACATATCTATTGTTTTTATTGTGAAAAACTCAAATTACCAACCATGATCAATTGTATTTGGTGGCTTGTTTGTTTGTTTGGATTGTTTTGCAGAACTATTTTGCTTTGTTGGATGGATGTTTGCATGTGAACATACTGGGCAAATTCTGCCGGTGCATGTACGTTTGCTATGTGTATGGGCGATAGGCTTTGTAGTATATTTCCTTGTAGGTTAGAAGAGTTACACGGGCATGCTTTTTTTCCTTTCAGAAACCTTCTTGCAAATTTATTTTCTAAAATGCGTACATTGTCTAGTGTTGTAACGTTTTTAAATTGGACTCTACTTGTACGTGTCATCTCCGCATGTCTATTTTTTTTTTGAGAATATCTCCGCATGTCTATTTATTCTGAATAGATCTTCCCAAAGTTTTTTCAAAAAATAGAATAGGCCGTCCCATAGTTTCTTTGGAAGGTCTTCTTAATGTGGACGTATCCATGTTAGATGTGAGAATGATGGTCGTGTACATGTTTTTTTTGAACAGTACATGCTCTTTATTCTCTTTTTACTGCAACCGACGTGGGATGCATACATATTTTATTTTTCAAACACGTACATGGCCGTGTGGTAACTGGACTCTCACCCATCGCTTTGTATTTGTTTTTTTAATCAACTCGTTGCGATGCTTGGCAGGTAGAAACGTAAAGAATATGGAGACATGAGTACGTGAATATTTACTTCCAGAAAATCACAACCGTTCTTTTGAGGTCTTTTCTATTGTTTTATATCTAAGCCGTTCGTTTTCTATCGTTTTAATAATATAATAGATAGATATGTCGCTAGCAATCATTTGTCGAAGAACCCGGGTCGACATGACTAGTTATAGACCAACAAAGTGGCACAACCGTACAGGAACATGCATACATAACCGAGCAATGCAGGTGTCGGTAATCAACGTGTGTAGACGAATAGTAGCAAGCTAGAGGGACTCCCTTACACCATGTGACATTTGCCCGTATGGACAAACACAACAACAAAGAAGGATACATGCCGGTCAATCAATGTGTCCGGAGCAGTTGCAAGCTACCAGGGTTCAGTGGAAACACAAAGAGGCATTTCCCCATAAAGAAGGCTACCATAGGCATACAACTAGGTATCGAATCCCACACATACCAATGTATTTCCAACATACACGCAATATGCACGATATGCGTAGATACAACATGGCATCACAACATAACTCTATGACTCAAGTATTTATTAAAGACTCATAAGAGCCAACGTAGTGTGATATTACAAACAGGGGTCACATAACGCAACACTCAAGTTATACAAGCAACAAGCGGAAGCATATTGTCGGCGTTCTGGGAACGGGGGTACCCAGACCTGCCTGCCTGCGGCCCAGGGCGTGGCCCACTTCATCAGCAAAGCGCGACCCCACTCAAGACAAGGCCCTCGCGAGGGCCCAAGCCTCGCGAGGAGGGGCGGCGTCAAGACCGGCAAGGGAGGGGCCTCCCCAGGACCCCACCGGAGCGGCGGAGATCTCTATGCAAGGCCTGGCCTTAGGAGTCAAAGATGACGCAAGGAAGGACAGGCGGGCGCCAGCGTGCCAGATGGTGCAGTTTCCCCTTTGGTGCAAAGGGAGCAAGGACGTACGCGGGTTCCCAAAGCACCCCCCAAAGGTTTCCATTCCGGTGCAACAAGACCACAACCACCAGCCCCGCAGGGCGGATGTCATCGCCGAGCCCACCTCTGCATCATCGACAACTGCTTTGTAGGCGAAGACCGCCTTTGGGCAGGGCGGGCACGTACTCTTGTCCCCCTTCAAAATCGGCCGTTGTGGGATCCCTTCCCGCCATTGCGATAAGGGAAGAGGACCCGAGCCACCGCTATATATAGAGGGTAGGCTGCACCGTAGAGAGGGATCCAAAACCATTCCACCCACTCACCCATCACAAACCCAATAGAGGGCCAAGAACACCTCAGGAGCGCCCTCACGAGGCTCCGAAACACTGTACTAGTTCATCCACCACACCTCCTCGAGAGGCAATCCAGAAAAGCAGGAGTAGGGTATTACGCTTCGTAGCGGCCCGAACCTGGGTAAACTGTCGTGTTCATCTTCTTCCTCGTCATCGTGCGAGTTCACCGTTATGTCCATCGAGTAGCGAGCTAGGTAGGGCGAAGCTGCAGGGGATCTTCGCACACGCCCCTGTGTTTGAATCTTAAGGGTTTTGCGGAGCCCGAAATCCGACATTTGGCGCGCCAGGTAGGGGGCATGTCGGAGCATCCCCATTCGCGGCGACAGCCAAGCCCCGGTTCGGCGATTCCATGGCCGGCGAGATCCCTGACGTCGGCTGGCCCTCAGCGCGCACCAGCGCCTGGACGCGCAGCACCGGCCCCGCGGTCGCCTGCATCCTCGGCGGGTCGCAGGCGCCACCCTCCGGCCGCCATTTCAAGCGGTTCCTACGCCACGTGGGAGTGGCTCGGCCGCGGCCCGAGCCCGCGCAGCACCGCGCATGGCCGGAGATCGACATCACCTTCGGCCCCGACGACCACCCCAAGACGACCGCAGCCGCTGGAACGCTCCCCATGTTGTGCACGCCGACCATCCGCGGCGTGGCCGTCTCCAGGACCCTCATAGACGGTGGCGCCGGCCTCAATGTCATCTCCGTGGAGGCCTTCGACGCCCTGTAGTTACCCCGTGACCAGCTCGCGCCGTCAAGACCCTTCTCTGGGGTGGTCGGGGGTCCGTCGTCCCCGTGGGGCGGGTGCGCCTCCCCGACACCTTCGGCACCCGCTCCAACTTCCGCACCGAGCAGGTCGACTTCGACGTCGCCCACATCCACCTCCCGTACAACGCGATACTTGGCTACCCCGCCCTCGCTCAGTTCATAGCGGCAACGCACCCGGGCTACAACGTCATCAAGATGCCCGGGAGCGGCGGCATCCTCACCGTCGTAGGGGATTTCAAGGACGCGTCTCACGTGCTCAAACTCTCCTACAAGGCCGCGGCGTGCACCAGTGCCGGGGGCGCCGCGCGGGCCGCGGAGGACTCCGGGGGTGTCCCCGACATCGCGCCAGTAAAGAAGAAGCAGCTTTTCTCCCAGAGTCGAGCGGAGACGAAGCAGGTGCCGGTGGACAAAGGAAACCCCGGCCCCACCTTCACCATCGGCGCCGACCTGCCTCAAGATCAAGAGGAGGCCTTGGTGGCCTTGCTCAGGGCGAACAAGGACGCGTTCGCGTGGAGCGCCTCCGACCTAGTGGGGGTCCCCAGGGATGTGATAGAGCACCACCTCATGGTGTGCCCGAACGCATGTCCGGTAAAGCAAAAGGCAAGAAGGCAAGCTCCGGAGAAGCAGGCATTCATCGCTCAGGAGGTCGGCAAGCTGAAGGAGGCAGGGGTCATCCGAGAGGTGCGCTATCCGGAGTGGGTGGCCAACCCGGTGGTCGTCCCGAAGAAGTGCGGGAAGGAGCGTATGTGCGTCGACTTCACGAGCCTCAACAAAGCCTGCCCTCAGGACCCATTTCCGCTGCCGCGCATTGACCAGATCGTGGACTCCACTGCGGAGTGCGACCTCCTGTGCGTCCAAGACGCCTTCTCGGGTTACCACCAGATCAAGATGGTGGTGGAGGACGTCGAGAAGACGACTTTCCTCACCACGTGTGGGGTGTTCTGCTACACGTGCATGCCCTTCGGGCTGCGGAACGCCGGGGAACTTTCCAGCGACTGATGCACATCGCCCTGGGGCCGCAGCTCGGAAGGAATGCAGAGGCCTACGTCGACGACATCGTGGTCAAGTCCAGGGCGGCCAAGACCCTGGTCGAAGACTTGGAGGAGATGTTCGCCAGCCTGAGGGAAGTGAACCTGAAGCTCAACCCTGAAAAGTGTGTCTTCGGGGTCCCCTCGGGCAAGTTGCTCGGTTTCCTGGTGTCGCACCGGGGAATCGAGGCGAACCCGGAGAAGGTCAAGGCCATAAACAAGATGAGCGCGCCCCAGACCCTCAAGGAAATGCAGAAATTGGCGGGATGTGTGACCTCCTTGGGGCGTTTCATCTCCAAGCTTGGCGAGCGGGCCTTGCCGTTCTTTCAGATAATGAAAAGGAAGGGCCCTTTCGAATGGACCCTAGAGGCGGACGCAGCCTTTGAGGAACTCAAGCGATACCTCACGAGCCCGCCGGTGATGGTAGCGCCTCGCCCTCGGGAGCCCCTGCTGTTATACCTGGCCGCCACCCCCACTCCGCCAGCGCTGCATTGGTGGCAGTCAGGGAGGAGCGGGCCGGCACACGCGCCGCATCAACGGGCGCCGGCGGGCCCCCAAGCACGAAGCCAGGGGCTCGCAGGATCCTCAGGAGCCTGCTTCTCCCCAAGCCGAAGCACCTGAGGCCCCAGCCGCTCCGACAGCCCCTGAAGCGCTCAACCCCCATGAGGCCCCCTCCGCACCAACGGCCCCCGAGGCGCCCAAGCCTCTTGGGCCCGCCACGGGAGAGGGCACTGCAGGGGACCTCACCCTCGTCAAACACCTGGTGTACTACGTCAGTACGGTGCTGCGGGATGCACACTCACGCTACCCCATGCAGCAGAAGCTCCTCCTAGCACTTCTTGTCGCTTCGAGGAAACTCCGTCACTACTTCCAGGGACACCCCATCAGGGTCGTGTTTGCTTACCCCTTGGAGAAGATCCTGCGCAACCCCAACGCAGCAGGAAGAGTCGCCGAATGGAACATCGAGCTGCAGGCCTTCAACATAGAGTTCAGCACGACCAGGGTCATCAAAGGGGCAGCCCTGGCGGACTTCGTGGCGGAATGGACAGACGCCCCGGACCGGGGGCTAGAAGGGAGCCAGTCTCTCACCCCTGGCGATGAGGCACCCGAAGGATGGATCATGCATTTCGATGGAGGCTTCAAGTGCAAGGGACCGGGAGCTGGGGTCGTGCTTGCTTCCCCGGTAGGGGAAAGGCTCAGCTATGCTGTGCAGCTCTGTTTCCAGCATGGAGAGAAGGTCTCCAACAACATCGCGGAGTACGAGGGCCTCATCGCCGGCTCAAGGCGACGGCGGCCTTGGGGGTTCGGTGCCTCACCGTCATGGGCGACTCCCAGCTCCTCGTCAACTTCTCAAACAAAGAGTATACGCCCAAGGACGAGCACATGCAGGCGTATTTGGAGGAGGTACGTAAGATCAAAAAATGTTTTCAGGGCTTGGAGTTGCAACATATCCCACGCATCCCGAACAAGAAAGCAGACGACATCGCCAAGAGGGCCTCGCGCCGCGAGCCCCAGGAGCCAGGCGTCTTCGAGGAGCGGCTCTTCAAACCTTCCGCGGCACCACCTACTGAATGTTGGAAATATGCCCTAGAGGCAATAATAAATTGGTTATTATTATATTTCCTTGTTCATGTTAATCGTTTATTATCCATGCTATAATTGTATTGATTGGAAAATCAAATACATGTGTGGGTACATAGACAACACTGTGTCCCTAGTAAGCCTCTAGTTAACTAGTTCGTTGATCAAAAGATGGTGAAGGTTTCCTAGCCATGGACATGAGATGTCATTTGATAACGGGATCACATCATTAGGAGAATGATGTGATGGACAAGACCCAAACTATAAACGTAGCCTATGATCGTGTCAGTTTATTGCTATTGTTTTCTGCATGTCAAGTATCTGTTCCTATGACCATGAGATCATGCAACTCACTGACACCGGAGGAATACCTTGTGTGTATCAAACGTCGCAACGTTACTGGGTGACTATAAAGATGCTCTACAGGTATCTCCGAGGGTGTCTGTTGGGTTGGCATGGATCAAGACTGGGATTTGTTACTCCGTGTGACGGAGAGGTATCTCAGGGCCCACTCGGTAATACAACATCACAATGAGCCTTGCAAGCAATGTGACTAAAGTGTTAGCCACGAGATCTTGTATTATGGACCGAGTAAAGAGACTTGCCGATAATGAGATTGAACTAGGTATAGAGATACCGACGATCGAATCTCGGGCAAGTAACATACCGAAGAACAAAGGGAACAGCATACGGGATTAACTGAATCCTTGACATAGAGGTTCGACCGATATAGATCTTCGTAGAATATGTAGGAACCAATATGGGCATCCAGGTCCCGCTATTGGTTATTGACCGTAGAGGTGTCTCGGTCATGTCTACATAATTCTCGAACCCGCAGGGTCTACACACTTAACGTTTGGTGACGATTAGTATAGTTGAGTTATTGTGTTGGTGACCGAAGGTTGTTCGGAGTCCCGGATAAAATCCCGGACATGACGAGGATCTCCGGAAGAGTCCGGAGGTAAAGATTGATATATGTGATAATAGTGTTTTGATCTCCGGAAGGGTTCCGGAATTCACCGGAAGGGGTTCCGGATGTTTACCGAAGTGTTCGGGTGCAGCCACACTTTATATGGACCAAAGGGGTAAAGCCCACGAGGTATTGGAAAGTGCAAAAGGAAGTTTTGCTGCTGCCTTAAGCGGTACTACCGCTGGTAAGGCAGTACTACCGCGTAAGCGGTACTACCGCTTGTGTGAAGCGGTACTACCGCTCATGAGCGGTACTACCGCTTGTACGCGGTACTGCTGGAATCCGAGTGGGACTCTTTCCGTGCGGGCCAAACCGACCTTGTGCGGGCAAAACCGACCTTGTGGAGGCTTTCTCTCCAAGTTTAGACCCCAGGGCTCAACATATAAATAGAGGGGCAGGGCTAGCACACGGGAGACATCAAGATTTCCCAAGCCGTGTGCCGGCAACCCTAACCCTCTAGGTCCTCCCGTCATAATCTCCGTAGTGCTTGGCGAAGCCCTGCAGAGATTGTTCCTCACCACCATCACCACGCCGTCGTGCTGCCGGAACTCATCCACTACTTCACCATCGCTCGCTGGATCGAGGAGGTGAAGGCGTCATCAAGCCGTACGTGTGTTGAACGCGGAGGTGCCGTCCGTTCGGCGCTAGATCGTGTTTGGATCGAGGGACGACTTGCGATTTGGATCGCGAAGATGTTTGACTACATCAACCGCGTTTCTTAACGCTTCCGCTTAGCGATCTACAAGGGTATGTAGATTCACTCTCCCTCTCGTAGATGCTCATCACCATGGATAGATCTTTTGTGTGCGTAGGAAATTTTTTGTTTCCCATGCGACGTTCCCCAACACTGAAGACCTGGCGCCGCGAAGTGAGGAGCTCCCCCCAGTGCCACCCACGGGGGCTCCGGACTGTGGCCAGGCCTCAGGAGCCAGACTGCTCTTGGCCTTGGAGCCTCAGGCCGACAGCTGGATGCAGGAGTTCAGGGCGTACCTACTTCACGGCACGCTACCGGAGAAGGAGGAAGACGCAGAGCGCGTGGCCCGATAGGCCACAACCTACTGCTTGCAAGACGGCTACTTGTACCGCATGCGCCCGAACGACGTCGCGCTGCGGTGCATCTCCAAGGAGCAGGGGTGCGAGCTGCTGGCCGACATCCACGGAGGAGACTGCGGGCATCACTCCTCTTCGCGCACGCTTGCAGGGAAGGCGTTTCGATTGGGCTTCTACTGGCCCTCGGCGCTTGACGACGCCATCGAGCTGGTCCGGTCTTGCGAGGCCTGCCAGTTTCATGCCAAGCAGATTCACCAACCCGCGCAGTGCCTCCAGACCATTCCGCTCTCCTGGCCCTTTGTGGTCTGGGGGCTGGACATACTGGGGCCCTTCCCGCGAGCAGCGGGCGGGTACCGCTACCTCTACGTCGCCATCGACAAGTTCACCAAATGGGCGGAAGTGGAGCCCGTCCGCACCATCCCAGCCGGGTCGGCCATCAAGTTCATCAAGGGCCTCGTGAGCCGCTTCGGCGTCCCAAACCGCATCATCACCGACAACGGTTCGCAGTTCACAAGTAACCTCTTCAAGACCTATTGTGCTAACCTTGGAACACAGATATGTTACGCCTCGGTGGCCCACCCACGGAGCAACGGCAAGGTGGAGCGTGCCAACGCAGAGGTCCTGCAGGGCCTCAAGGCAAGGAGCTTCAAGAAGAAGCTTGAAGCTTGCGACAGGGGTTGGGTCGATGAGCTTCAGTCAGTGTTGTGGTCCATCCGCACCACCGCGACTAAGCCCACCGGCGAGACCCCGTTCTTCCTCGTCTACGGAGCCGAAGCTGTCCTCCCCCAAGAGATCAAGCACCGATCCCCGCGGGTCTTGGCATTTGACGAGGAGCGTCAGGATGCTGTACGGGGAACGGACCTCGTGCTTGGAGAGGAGGCGCATCGTCGGGCCTCGCTCCGAGCTGCGCGGTATCAGCAAGCGCTATGGCGCTACCACTGCCGCAACATACGCTCCAGGACCCTCAAAGTCGGAGACCTCGTCCTGAGGCGGGTTCTCTCCTGGGAGGGCTTGCACAAGCTCTCGCCCATGTGGGAGGGCCCGTTCAAGGTCGCTCATGTCTCCAGGCCTGGCGCCGTGCGCCTGGAGACTCAGGACGGGGTCCCCATCCAGAACGCTTGGAACATCCAGCACCTCCGGAAGTTCTACCCGTGACACTCTCACGTAATAATGAGTGGGCTGTATACACTCGGAGCCCCCCGAGGACGCGGAGGGGTTCCTCCCACGCAATGTGGCAGCCACAGCTCCGTGCTGGCGGAGAAGTCAACACTGCCCATCAATGGCTATGCCCATGGAACGTAGATGCCCTACGCTCAGCGTTGGGGGAAGACGAAGACTAGTCTAGGTGCCAGACGCGGCCGTTATTTGCTTTTCTCCTGTTTGGATTGTCCAGCCTTTATGAAACTAAACTCGGGGTTTTTCCAAATCACGTTTTAAAGGAAAGGGCCAAAGATTTGTTTTCATCGCCATTTCTTATGTTGGTTTCTCCCTCTTCGAGTCAAGCACTCGCCTGCTCCCCTCCCCCTCGTACCCCGCGAGCGGGGGCTGGGGGGCACGGTGCTTGCACCTTGCCAAAGCCTTGGCACACGGATCCTCGCATGGCACTCACGGATGAGTCAGCAGGCGCATGACGTTTCTTACTCGCCCGGGGGCTCCATTCACGGCCCGACGGGCCATCTTGGAAAAGAAACAATTTTTTTCTTGAGACAGCTTGAGCGTCTAAGGGGGCTCCTGAGCATCGCGCCTCAGGAGCCTCCGGTCATAATGCCACTCGCCCCCCTGATGTCGTCCTTGGTTTCCAGTCGGCATCAAGGGTGTCGGGGCCTCGCCCCGTGAAGTGCGTCCAGGTTTCCGGTCGTACCTAACGGTGGTGGGGAAATGTGCGGGACTGGGACCTGCTGACGTAGGGCTACATGAACGACAACTCGGAGCCTCAGGAAGCCCGCCCTTCTCGGGGCAAGAAGCAAAATTTTCGGGAGCCGCTTGAGCGTCTAAGGGGGCTCCTGAACATCGCGCCTCAGGAGCCTTACCGGTCATAAGGCCACTCGCCCCCCTGATGTCGTCCTTGGTTTCCGGTCGGCATCAGGAGTGTCGGGGCCTCGCCCCGTGAAGTGCGTCCTTGGTTTCCGGTCGTTCCTAACGGTGGTGGGGAAATGTGCGGGACTGGGACCTGCCGACGTAGAGCTGCTTGAGTGTCGAAGGGGGCTCCTGAGCATCGCGCCTCAGGAGCCTTACCGGTCGAAAAGCCACTCGCCCCTTGGTCTCATCCTTGGTGATCCGGTCGGCATCAAGGGTGTCGGGGCCTCGCCTTGTGAGGTGCGTTCAGGTGAGCTGGTCGTACCTTGCGATGGTAGGGAAATGTGCGGGACTGGGACCTGCAGACACAGAGCGCCGACAGAGCTCCCAACCCACCTCCCTCGCAAGAAGAAGAAGCCCACCGGGCGAACGGACCCTCCGAGCGCCGCAGCCGCACCTCCACAACCCAGAAGCCTACCGCGAGCGTGTCAATCTAAGTATCCTAACCACGACCGGAAGGCAATTCCGACCAACAAAATGCAAAAGGCCAGAACACATGACAAAAGTGCTGATAAAGAGGGGCAGGCGCCCAAGTCCGTTACACGCCCGCAGGGCCTCCCATAGTTCTTTGATTGCAGGTGCAGGAGATGAGGAGGAGAAAGAAATTGAAGAAGCCGCACGGGGGCTGCCGCCCCGGGAGCCCCGGCATCGGCGCACCGGCGCTCAGTCGGTGTCCTCCTCTTCCTTCACGGCCCCGTGGAAGCGCGCCGGCACGGACGCCCCTAGAGCGGAAGAGCGGCGCCGCGGCGGCTGGCTACCCCCCGAGGCCCGGCCGCGCCGGCGTGGCGGCGCGTCATAGCTGCTGTCGCTGCTGTCACTCAGGCTCCCTTCGGAGGGGGGGTCGCTGCTACTGGAGGCGCGGTGCCCGTCGTGAAGGGAAAGCTCATCTCCAAGATCGCCGTGACCGACGTCTTCCGGGCAGCACCCCAAGCGCTCGCCCTCCTCCCCGAAGATCTTGACGAAGAGCGTCGCCTCCCCGTCATACTTGAAGTGGAGGGTGCGCCTCCCCTTCAAGCCACGGGCGCGGGCGAACGCTTGCCACCCGCGGTTCAGATACACGTAGCCTCCGGGGGTGACCTCGACCTCCACCCATGACGCCGCGCTGCAGCAGCCGTCGGCCTGCAGCCATAGGCTGGCAGGCCCTCCGGCCGGCAGCGCCTCCGCGAAGAAGTTCGGGAGTTGGAACCAAGTAGCCTCCGGCCTTTCCACCGACATCATGAAGTCCTGGGCCGTGTCGGCTGAATGGAGCCGCAGGCGCGGCAGCCGGGAGGCCACCGCCGACCTCCCACCTCGAGCGCCACCACCTCGACCACTGCGGCCGCCCGCGCTGGACGACGCCCCACCGCGGCCGCCGATGGAGACCCAGGGGTGCTTAGAAGCACGGCCGCGATCGCCGGGAACCACTGTCAGCGTCGCGGCGTGCTTCCGGGGGCGACCGCGGCCCCTCCTGGGCGGCGGGGCGGCAGGATCCTCCCCAGAAGCCTTTCCCTTCTCGGCAGCAGAGAACTTCCTCACTGACGCCATGACTGGGAGAGCGACGGTTTGGAGGTGGGGAGGCAAAGAAGACGAAGATGAGTGAGGGCTTTCTCGCCCTCACCCACTTATATACAACCAAAGACCGCCCGGCGCCACCTCGCATTCCGAGAGGCGTGCGGCCTCTGAAGAGTCACATCCGCGTGGCCCGAAGCAGCAGCAGCATTCAAGGAAGGGCAATGATGGCCAGCGCTATGCACGGGCGTCGCGTCAACCTGACTTGGAACGGTTTCTGACGCCCTCGGGGAGCGGGGGAGTCGCCACCCAGACGCTCGACGCGTGTGAAGCCTGGCCCGCAGGCGTTTGGGGCCCGCGGCGCTTCGGGCCGTCCACGACGCTTCGCCCAGAAGCCAGCTCGAGCATGCCTTGGGCCCGGGGGCTACTGTCGGCGTTCTGGGAACGGGGGTACCCAGACCTGCCTGCCTGCGGCCCAGGGCATGGCCCACTTCATCAGCAAAGCGCGACCCCCCTCAATACAAGGCCCTCGCGAGGGCCCAAGCCTTGCGAGGAGGGGCGGCGTCAAGACCGGCAAGGGAGGGGCCTCCCCAGGACCCCTCCAGAGCGGCGGAGATCTCTATGCAAGGCCCGGCCTCAGGAGTCAAAGATGACTCAAGGAAGGACAGGTGGGCGCCAGCGCGCCAGACGGTGCAGTTTCCCCTTTGGTGCAAAGGGAGCAAGGACGTACGCGGGTTCCCAAAGAACCCCCCAAAGGTTTCCATTCCGGTGCAACAAGACCACAACCACCAGCCCCGCAGGGCGGATGTCATCGCCGAGCCCACCTCTGCATCATCGACAGCTGCTTTACAGGCGAAGACCGCCTTTGGGCAGGGCGGGCACGTACTCTTGTCCCCCATCAAAATCGGCCGTTGTGAGATCCCTTCCGGCCATTGCGATAAGGGAAGAGGACCCGAGCCACCGCTATATATAGAGGGTAGGCTGCACCGTAGAGAGGGATCCGAAACCATTCCACCCACTCACCCATCACAAACCCAACAGAGGGCCAAGAACACCTCAGGAGCGCCCTCATGAGGCTCCAAAACACTGTACTAGTTCATCCACCACACCTCCTCGAGAGGCAATCCACAAAAGCAGGAGTAGGGTATTACGCTTCGCACCGGCCCAAACCTGGGTAAACTGTCGTGGTCATCTTCTTCCTCGTCATCGTGCGAGTTCACCGTTATGTCCATCGAGTAGCGAGCTAGGTAGGGCGAAGCTGCATGGGATCTTCGCACACGCCCCTGTGTTCGAATCTTAAGGGTTTTGCGGAGCCCGAAATCCGACACATATCATGTCTGGGTACATACATTTACTAAAAGTGGCTGGAGGAGCCTGAAAATACACAACGACCCACCCAAAGGAGCCAGACCTCTGTCTAGGATTCCCAAGCTAATAGGTCAATGTCGAACTTCGCGTAGAAATCATTAGTGAGAGTAAGGCCCCTCTGCAAAAACATAAAAAAGCAACCGTGAGTGCAAAGGTACTCAGCAAGACTTACATCAGAACTATCTACATATGCATATTTATCAACAAATGGGTTGTGGAGTTTATTGCAGCAAGCCAGCTTTGACTCTTGGCTGACCTGTACTACGACTACGAGTACTTTCTTTGAGGTAAGAGAACACACACGAGTCCACATATTCACAACATCAATACACCCTATGGATTCTCTGCCGTCTTCCTACGAGAAGGCCATCCATAGCACTCACACTTATCTTGCGCATTTTAGAGTATCCATTTCAAGTTATCCATGAAGAATGCAAGTATCGAAGTAGTCCATATCCGAGGGCGGCTATTTGAATAGATCATTTACCCTACAGGGGTATACTTCTTCACACACTCTTCCACCACTTACCACCACATACACGTCATGCACTCGACAACCTTCAAGTGGAAGCCTAGCAAGGGTGTCGGTCGCGACCGTTAACCACGCAAGTCTCTAGTCCAGGTTTATCGCCTATTTGAGAATTGAACCCGTCACAGAAGTTCCGCCGAAGTTTCCATCACGGCCTCAAACGATGTGTACAGGGTTCCCAAGCCCAGCTCGGCTGCTGGATCTACGCTTGGTACACCGGGCCACAGGTGCATCTACCGCGTGATAGCCTACCCCTCCGGTCAGCGCTAAGCACGGCCGCCGACACATCCTAAAAACACAAGAAACTAGTTGCAACTCCTGGACAGAGATCGAGGCGATTAATAAGCTGAGAGTGTCAATTAAGCATCCCAATGTGTGGTAGTATCTCGTCTTGGATAACATACACAAAACTCAGTTCTTAAGGACAGCCCCAATGAGACAACCCGCCATGTACTCCTACATGGCCTCTCATCACTACCTTTACCAAATACGATTCACACACTTAGCTGTCACACGGTAGGACATGAACACCACGATTCTGATTCATCGCCTAGATGGATCAGCCCGACATGACTCTAAGCATAGCAGGCAATCATGGATGAGTAGTCACAGGAAATCATAAATAGAGCTATGGTCCCCGGCAACGGTGCCAGAAAAAGGTCTTGATAACCCACAAGTATAGGTGATCGCGACAGTATTCAGGGGTAGTATTTCACCCTTATTTATTCGACACAAGGGGAGCCAAAGAATATTTATTGGCCTTGACAGTTGAGTTGTCAATTCAACCGCACCTGGGATATCTCTCTGCAACAAAGGTTTAGTAGCACGACAAATAATAGTAGCAAAAGTAACAGTAATAGTGACGACAGTAATTTTGTAGCAGTTATGACAGTAGCAGCAACAATAGTAACTTAGCCAGATTCAGTATATGTAAAGTGTAGGCACATGGATTGGTGATGGATAATGATTTAGGTGACATCAATCATGTAACAGTTACACACTAGGGCAACACAAAACTAGCTCCAATTCATCAATGTAATGTAGGCATGTATTCCGTATATAGTCATACTTGCTTGCGATAAGAACTTGCCTGCCATCTTTTGTCCTACCATCCCCTGGCAGCGGGGTCCTATTGGAAACTAAGGGATATTAAGGCCTCCTTTTAATAGAGAACCAGAACAAAGCATTAACATGGTGAATACATTAACTCCTCAAACTACGGCAATCACCGGAAAGAATCCCAATTATTGTCACCTTGGGGTAAGCGGATCAAGACACGTAATAGGTGCATACAACTTGCAAGATAGGATCCAAATCAATCTTATATTCAGAGGTAATATAATATGTTCAGATCTGAAATCATGGCACTCGGGCCCTAGTGACAAGCATTAATCATAGCAAAGTCATAGCAACATCAATCTCTGAACATAGTGGACACTAGGGATCAAGCCCTATCAAACTTAACTCGGTTACATGATCAATATCATCCAATCCCACCACCGTCCAGAGGGCCTACAAAGGAATTACTCACTCCTTGTGGTGAGCATCATGGTGGTGGTGATGGAGACACTACTGGAATCAGCTTCTTTGCCGTCTGCCATAGCAGACGGCAAAGGCATGTTTGGCGGACGGCAAAGGCTTTGCCGTCCGCCAGCAGACGGCGAACAGTCCGGCCGAACGGATGCCGGCAAAGGCCGCTTTGCCGTCTGCTGGCGGACGGCAAAGAAGCAAGCTCTTTGCCGTCCGCCTATAGACGGCAAAGAGCTTGCTTCTTTGCCGTCCGCCAGCAGACGGCAAAGAGCTTCTTCTTTGCCGTCCGCCAGCAGACGGCAAAGAAGCAAGCTCTTTGCTGTCTGCTAGCAGACAGCAAAGAGGCCAAATAGGCCAAAGTGGCTATATAGCCCCTGTTTTTTCTTATATCAATTCATTTTCACAGAAAATTATATATATGACCAATATAGCATATCCAACACATATTACCAATAGTCATGAACACATGTAAATTAAAAACTTTATTAATAATTGGAATAGGTAATACAAAGTCATATTATAAATAATCAGAAATGATTAAGTAATTAAATTTACATTTCGGAAATTACAAGAAATGACCTAAAACTATATATCTATTTTCCTAAAAACTATCTTATTACTAAGATCTTCTCTGGATCTTCTTCTTTTCTTCCAACCTGCATAACAAAAACACTAAGAAAGAGAGAATGGGTTAGGAGTAGAAATGTAAAAGAAGAACTGGGACAAGGTTGTGTTGATCAGCGCCATGCCGTGTCTATAGATTAAATTGTACAATCAATGAATAGGAAAATATATCATAGTTGCGCACAAAAAAATTGGAGAAAGAACTTTGTATGGTGAGTATTTTTCCATCTAATTTTTTTGGGAAAAAAACATGATGAGAGGGCTATTCCAAGAAATCCCCTTGAAGATCTCCCAGTCAGGATGCTTCTCCTAAGACAGACTTCCTATGATCTTAGTTGTAGATTTGCTTTTCCGAATACCCATGTTTTAGAAAATTTCAATAAACGTCTCCCAAAAGACACATTCATTTTTTAATTCCTTGTGTGGTTTGTAACTATCGAGTCATTTCACAGACTGAGCAACTAAAGAATTCTGCTTAGCTTAGATTGAGAATGAAACCAGTCAGTCTCAGGCCTAGCGTTCAGATACACGGTAGAAACCCGCAAGGGCAAATATGCAGCTGAGGTCCTCGGTTCTTACAGAAAAAACTGAGGGGCCCCTCCCCCTTTGGCCTCTTTTTTAATACAAAGCTACAAAGACCTACTGTAATAAAACATCCTCTAATCCAAGGTTTATCAGCTTTGCAAAAGTCTTACCTCAGAAAGAAAGATCTAATAGTGATGTAGAGAAACTTGTTTATAGAAGAGGCTTAGACATGGGAATCATAACAATTGGTGATTGATAAACTGGCAATGGCTTAGATTTTAGGTAATGTACAATAGTATGTGCGACAAAATGAAACATTACAGTGCTGCTCAAAATAATTGGAGCATAGCTTAACTGAAGAATTTTAGAAAAAACAAAAACTGGACTTACCAATAATCTTGGCTCGGTTCTGATGATTTATCGTCTCCGGACAAAATAAAGTGAACAGAATCTTCATAGCACATTTTTCCTGTAACCTTGCATGTAAAAAATACAGTGAAAGTGCAGAAACTTGAATGATCTGAAAATGGCAGAACGAACAGAAAACCAACCTCCGAGAAAATTCTATCCACAATCCTATATATCAACACATGGTTTCCATACTTAATAAGATTTTCTTTATCAATAAAGAAAGCATGGTCCATATCTAGTTCCCAGAACCTGTAGTATATGACATAGAAATGCTCGGACGAGAAATACCTACCAAAAATCAAAAATGTTTGGTGTCTCACAAGTTGCAGAGGAAATATTTTTTTTGGTTCAAAGAAACAACAAAAAGTGGTGTAAAATTTTGTGTTTAAATGTTAACACAGTCAGCAAAGAGGAAGCATCTCTCACATCCTTTGGTATATCAGCTTTTGAAGCTAGGACTGATTCTCCATGTTGCCACTGCCAATGCTGAAACATGTTTTTCAGCTATGAAGACAAAATTGGTCTGCACTCTCAACCATATCAAAATGTTTGGTCTGCACTCTCAACCACATATATAAAGCAACACATTTGGTCTGCACTACTCAGTGGAGAAAATTACAGTGCAAAACATTTGGTCTGCACTACTCTATAGAACACATTTGGTCTGCACTACTCTATAGAACACATTTGGTCTGCACTACATCCATATCAAAATTGTTTCTGCCATATATAAAGCAACACATCATAGCAAACCTAGATGACAATATCATACTTCACAGTAGCTTACAGCAAATCTACTGCAAAAAACATCACAGGAGCTGCTTACCTTGGTGGCTCACGGCCAGGAGGAAGGGATGGGGAACGGGGGTCCTCCTGCCTCGGAGTAGCAGGTCCGCCGGAGTGGGGCTCCGCCGGCTGGACGGAGGGGACGCGGCCAAGGGAGAGGACGCGCCCGAGGGCCGGCGGCGGCGGAAGGGAGTGGGGCTCCGCCGGCTGGACGGAGGGGACGCGCCCGAGGGCCGGCGGCGGACGGGAGGGCCTGCGGCAGCGGACGGGAGGGCCTGCGGCGGCGGACGGGAGGGCCTGCGGCAGCGGACGGGAGGGCTGGCAGCGGCGGACAGGAGGAACCCTAGCGGAGCGACAGACTGCGGGAGGGAGGGGATCGAGTGCGAGGCTGAGCGTGGGCGGTTCTGTGCGGGACTGGGCGGTGGCAATTTGGACGTGATAAGTCTGACCCGCAAAAAAAAAGGATAGCCTACCTCTTTGCCGTCTGCCAGCAGACGGCAAAGATTCTTTGTCGTCCGCTGGCAGACGGCAAAGAGGTGGGGCTGGTGGGCTGTTACAGCGCTGGCCTCCACTGGGCCCACCCCACCTCTTTGCCGTCTGCTAGCGGACGGCAAAGTTTCTTTGCCGTCCGCTGGCAGACGGCAAAGAGGTGGCTGATGGCAAAATGTGTCTTTGGCATCAGCCAGCTCTTTGCCGTCTGCCGGCAGACGGCAAAGAGCTGGCAGATGGCAAAGTCCCTGATTCCAGTAGTGAGAAGGGTTGGTGATGACGACGGCGATAATTTCCCCTCTCTGGGGCCCCAAATGGACTCCAGATCAGCCCCCCCGAGGAAGAATAGGAGGTGGCGGCAGCTCCGTCTCGTGAAACGTGATGAAAACTTCTCTCTGATATTTTCTCCGAAGATGTGATTTTATAGGACAAGAATCAGGGTCGGAGGAGCCTCGTGGGCCCCATCACACAACAGGGCGCGACCTAGGGGGGCCGCCCTGTTGGCTTGTGGCCCACAGGTGGCCTCCCTCCGGTAGGTCTTCGCTCCATAATTCATTATAAATCCCATAAAAAATCCACAAAAAGTTTCGTCTAATTCGAAGAACTTTTATTTCTGCACAAAAATAACATCAAGGTAGTTCTGTTGAAAACAACTTCAGTCCTGGTTCGTTCCATTGAAATCATGCATATTCGAGGTCAAAACCAGAGCAAAAGTGTTTGGAAAAGTAGATATGTTGGAGACGTATCAACTCCCCCAAGCTTAACTCATTGCTTGTCCTCAAGCAATTCAGTTGACAAACTGAAAGTGGTAAAGAAAACTTTTAGAAACTCTTTTGTTCTCGTCGTTATACACATGCTTACTAGTGCTCAAGTTTTCAGCATAAATTATAAATAACCAGATCCATGATAACAATTAAACATCATATTAACTCATGGCAATACATAACCAACTAGCAAGCAAATAATAAGATACCTCATATGCCAACAATTTATCAAAACAATCATGATATAATATGGTGACGTGGCATTTCGCTAGCCCTTTCTGAGACCGCAAGACATAAATGCAAAGCACCTCTGAGGTTCAAGCAGCGACTAAACATTATAATTCAGAATAGAAAAGATCCAGTCATGCTCACATCCAACATTAACCAGACTCAATGCATAAGAATGACAATAGTGCTCTCCGGTCTGGTGCCTTTAGTAAGAGGATGATAACTCAACATAAAAATAAATAGATAGGCCCTTCACAGAGGGAAGCATTGATTTGCAGAGGTGCTAGAGCTCGAGTTTTAAAGAAGGATTGAAATATAGTTTTTGAGTGGTGCACTTTTCTTGTCAATGTTACGACAAAGGTTTTCAATATCTTCCATGCTAAACTCATTATTGGCGGTTCCCAAACAGAATAGTAAAGTTTACTCCTATCCACCATCCATACACAAACCATGGTTGACCGAATCCACGGATGCCTGCCAACATATCAATTGTCCCACGGAGTTTTGTTTAGTTAATCTTTTATTGTGCAGGACTGGGCATCCTTTTTACCAGCCTCTCTCGTGCAATGATAGCGAATAAATGAACGTCTCGAGAATAACTCACTTAGCATGGAAGATACTGATCGCCTCGTCGCTCCATGAGCGAGATGCATGCACAAAATGGAAGTTTATCTAAATATTTAGAGATGGCACATGCAAATTTACTTGGAACGGCAGGGTAATACCGCATATAGGTAGGTATGGTGGACTCATGTGGAATAACTTGGTTTACAGGTTTTGGATGCACAAGCAGCATTCCCGCTTAGTACAGGTGAAGGCTAGCAATAGGTTGGGAAGCGACCAGCTAGAGAGCGAAAATAGTCATAGGTATGCATTGTGAATAATTAACATTGGACATAGCATGAGTATGATATGAACACTCTGAATTTAAACATCATGAAGGATGCATTGGTTTTGAATCAACTACATGTTTGCACATGGGCCAAGTCAAGCCGCTCGAATTTCTCAGAGGGAAATACTATACTACCATACCACATCATAACCATTTTAATGCATGTTGACCTATAAGATAGATCATTATTCACTACTAGCTATTTAAGCATGGCATGAAAAGCTATAATCTCTAATTGTCATCATGAACATGTTTAGTCATAATATTCTGAATCAAGATCGAATGAGCTAAACATATTTACAAAAACGGAAAATGAGAGGAGTTCATACCAGCTTCCTTTGCCACGATCACTTTGTCAAATATCGGCATTATTGCCTTTCACTTGCACGACAGAGATGTGATAGTAATAATAGTGCAAGAATACCATTGACTAAGCTGGAATTTGCAGGGCAACTTTAGACAAAGGAGAAGACAATGTAATATTGGCTCTATGTTAGATCAGCAATAAAGCATATAAGAGCCACTCAACATTTTCATCGTGGTCTTCTCCTTTCAAGGACTCAACAACAAGAAAAGAAATTCAGAGAAACACAGTGAAATATTTTTGGAGTTTTTCTTTTTCTCAAGTGAGCAAATAAACTAAGAGAAAACAAGAACGAGAAAACCTATTTACACGGAAAAACTCCCAACATGCAAAGGAAATATTTTTGGGTTTTCTTTTTAGTGCTAAAGATAATAGAACAGGGAAGGAAAACTAAAAAGAAGCGAGAAATATTTTTGGGTTTTCCAAAGTTTTTCAAACACAAAGGAAGAAAGCTTAAAAAATAAAACTAATATGGATATACAATGAAAGAGGATGAACACCAACAATTTATATGAAGTGTGGGAAGATGAATGTAAAGTCGGTGAGAAATACGTACTCCCCCAAGCTTAGGCGTTTGCCTAGCTTGGTGATTACCACTAATAATAGCCATCAGGTCCGGGAAAGTGTTCCGGCTGTGGTACCTGAGCATCCCACGCCTGGACCTCGGCCTCCGCGCCAGCCAACTCATTCCGGTAAGAAATTATATCTTCTTGCATTATTCTATATCCGTTCCTGGCATGATAGTTAAACAAAGAGGGTGTGGGCAAAGGAATAATATCGCAAGTCTTCTCACTAAATACTAAGCTATAACGAAGATGTTGCGGTGGTTGCGGTTCCTCAATGAATTGGTGTTCCATCATAGATTGGTGATCAAGATAAACCTTAGGCAACAAGTAATCATTAGGGCGTATAGCAACTTCAAAACGCTTTGCCAAGTGAGTGGCATAAATACCACCATGAACCTTGCCCTTGGTTCCATTAAGATTTAATCGACGCGCAACGATAGCTCCTATTTTGTAAGTATTATCACCATAAAGTGCACGACATAGAATAGCCAGGGTAGGGGCACTGAGGCCACCACCCTGTTCCGTGACAGTTATGCATTTTCCTATAAAAATAGAAAAGTAGTGCATAGAGAGAGATTGCAAACTAGTGGCCCTAGCGTTTGACACGCCCCTAGTTTCTCCCACAGTTAAGGTGAGTAGGAACTCCTCAAACTCCTCAGGCTTAGGTTCACGCATTCCCCCGTCAGAGGGAAACATTCATATTTCACAAAATTCATGTAGAGGAAATTCATAGTTTGTGGCATAAAGGTCAAAACGTACTGTGGGAGCACCGGGCGTTTTTGTGAAGTGAAAGTTTTGCACAAAGGAATTAGTGAGGAGATACTATTGGTCACACTCATCTGCGAGAAAGTCGGTAAGCCCGGTGTCGTTGTTTTGTCACGGAAGATGTTCTCGTAGGAGAACTTAGGTGTGAGGCCATCGTCGCTCTGTGGCGACTCGAAGGGGTTCATTGGGAACAAGAGACGAATTTACCCAGGTTCGGCCCCTCCTATGGAGGTAAAAGCCTACATCCTACTTTGTGTCTAGATTGATGATGATCTCGATTACAAGGGTGCGGAATCGCTAACCTAGCTTTCTAGAGTTGCTAACCTCCTTTCTTGACCTCAGGGGCTCGCCTTTATATATAGGTCGAGGCCCCTGGGTTGATCAGAGTCCGAGTCATATTGTGTCTCATGACCTATTACAATTCTACCTTATCTTGTCTCCCAAGTTTAGGAAAGCTTCGGGTGTCTTCCACCTCATGGGCCTTGAGTCACCGTCTTTATGCTCTGGGCCGCCAGGCGACTTATTTGGTAAGTCTTCTCGCTTGTCCTTCTGTCATCTCCATAGCCCGTCGAATATATGCTCTTTAAGCCGCCCACGGTCTAACCCAGCCCAAGTGGCGGGTTATACCAATGGGTAATACCCCCGACATTAGGCCCCAGGTTGATTTGAACTTGTTCATGTCAATCTTCCTTGCTTCCATCAGGCGGCTTAACTTTCGTCTTGTATTTGTGTTTTCCTCAGTTTCTCCAGACGTCAGCTGTCGTTCTTTCAGATTCGTAATGTTTTTTACTCCACCCGTGTGTGACGTCAATCACCTGATTCTCAGGGGATTCATAATGACGTCTCAACGGATCTTTTGCACTTACCCGTGTATTCCAAAAACCGAGGCGTCAACCTTCCCAATTTTTACTGCAGCTCCTTGTTTCCCATGCCTGTCAGTTGCCTCTTCAGGTTCTCTCCCCATAAATATCCACGGTGCGGCCCGTTCCGCACTTTCCACTCCTTCTTCTTCCTCGCGCTTCCTCTTTCCGTCGAACGCCTGCCGGAGCTCGAGGGCGTCGCCAAGGTCTTCCAGACGTGCCTTCATGCCACCGAATCCCCTTGCAATCGCTGGAACAAGCACAGTCATCTCCCTCTCATTTTTAACCAGATCCGGTACGTTCCATCCCCATTTAGGGTTTGATGTTTGCTGGTGTTCATTGTGTGTTCTTCGTATTCGTCGGAACTGCCGCTTGTAGATTCATAGCTTCTTTCCTTCTTTTAATATCCGTGGTCCAGCGGTATTCTCCGCATCCTTTCTTCCGTGAATAGATTCAAAAAAGCAATGCCTTGAACGGTAGGATCAGATGCCCCAGTTTAGTTCCTCCGCCAGCCAGAATGTTTTTTTATCTCCCTTTTCTTACATTTACCCAAATCCATCACAACAGTCATCTCGGTAGAAACTTGTTTGTACATAATTTTTTTGCTAAGTCCCAAGTAGATATGACTCGCCTTTATATTCTTTCGGCGGCTCAATTTATTACTGATTTGAATATTTGTTTCTGTATCAGCCGTAACCTTTTTCGCTTATGATCAATCCATAACTGGCGGCTTATGTTATGTTCTGGCTTGTCTTTCCTTTGTAGTTGTCCTGTGACCCGCCATGGCACCTAAGAATGCCAAAGTTTGCAATTGGGCCAGGTCCCAAGAGTCCAAGCTCACTTTGGATAACCTTGTGAGCCAAGGGTTCCTGCCGGCTCGCAAAGAGATTGAGTGGCGTGCTCCCAAAGAAGAGCCTTTCCCCGAACCTCGACAAGGGGAAGTTATCATCTTTGCCGATCTTCTGCGCAGGGGCTTTCGCCCCCTGGGTCAAAATTCTTCAGAGATTTGCTACAGTTCTTCAACCTGTACCCTCAGGAGATTTCACCTAACTCAATGGCCAACATCTGCCAATTTCATGTCCCGTGCGAAGTTTATCTGCAGATAGAACCAACCATAACCCTTTTTAGGGAATTCTTCTATTTGAACCGTCAAACTGAGACCAAGAATGGACCTGCCCACGAGCTTGGCGGAAGCACCATTCAGAAAAGGAAATACAATCTCTTCCCTGATTGCAAGTTGGCGAGTCATCCGAAAGGGTGGAATAAGACTTGGTTTTATTGCAAGAACACTTACCCTGAAGGAGAAAATCCTCTTCCGGGTTATTGGATGGACCGACTTAGCAGTAATATTGAGCTTGCTGGTTGGCCCTCAAATGAAGAGAGGGATCTGATGGCGCCTCTTCGCACAAAGTTAAGGGCCCTGACTGCCCATGGCTTGACTGGGATTGACCTGGTCCGTTGCTGGTTAAGATGGCGGATCCAACCCGTCAACGTGAGAAGCAGTTTGATGTGCAGATACTCAGGCGAGCCATCCGTTGACCAGTGCTTTTCTATTGAGGACTTGTCAGATGATGTCCTTAATAGGGAAACGAAAAGATTTTTTGCCGACTAAACGGAAAGATGCAGTGTCATCGGCTTAGGTCCGTTCTAGTTGAAGAACCGTCCACCTCCGGTAACCGATCCTTCTTGGCATATATATTTCCTTCCCCTGTCACTTCTATTTCTCCCGCCTTTCCTATCTCATGCTTTATATTGTTGCAGGAAAACTCCAGCTTCTGGAATGTTACGCCTCAGGCTCCGGCTGCTTCATTGGGCCAAAGAGATGAGTTGCCTCTCAAATCATCTTCGGGGGAGCACTCTGAGGTAGAACTATCTTCTTGGCTGTTTTTGTTTATTAAATTTACTGATACGTTTTGTTTGTTAGGGCGAGTCAGAATCCCATCAGGCCGCCGACATTGAGGTAATTCTAATTCCTTCTAGTTCCTCAGAGATGTTTGTTCCAAGAAAACCAAGACGAACCGTCCGGAAATTCAAACTATCACATCCAAATGCTTGTTTATCTGCTGATTTTCTCTTGAAGAAAACTCAGTTTGCTGATAAGTCGAAACGCAAGACCCAGAGCGACTCGGGCGATTTAGCCCCTGGATTATCTCACGCACCACCGGCTCATAAACCGCGCCATGCGGTATCAAATGAAACAGCCCATCTCCTTCCCGAATTTTGTGTCTCTAACCAATTTTTGCATTAAACAAACTTATTTTGATCACGATTCTTCTTCGTCTTCGGGCGACTCATCTGCCACACAGCTTCCTGCCTTTAACATCGATCCTGGGTAAGAATTTCAAACTTTGCACAAGCTTTTGACCATTGGGTTTGGCTCTTCCTTAATTATATAATTTCTGTCAACTGTAGGGCGAAAGCTTTTGTGTCGAAATGTATTGTCGGGTCGTCCTCAGACGTTGTAAACCAAGACGCTCCGAATCCCCCTCCTGAGAAGGCAACCATAGAAAGTGTTCTCCCAGGAAACATCAATCCTGATATCGCTGTTGAGCCGACATCCGACGTTGAGGCGCCCAGGCCTAATGAGCCGGTCTTTAAGGAATCGACAGCAAATGTCAAAACTGCCTCAGCTGACCTATCTGCTCGTCCGCCCAGCCCGACATGTCCCTCTAATCCGGCGACTCAAGTTGACGACCTCAATCCGTTGAGCAAAAATGACCCGGATGTTGTTATTGTTAAAGAGGCTTTCCAAGCTCCTGTTGCTTCTACCGCTCTAGCAAAAATTGTAGCCAAGGACGAGCCGGCTAACCTAGAGAAGGGGAAAGCCAAACTGGAAATACCAAGCTTGTTTGAAGTTGAAGATATTCATCAGCAATACTTGACTCGGTTGTCTGAAAACCAGGAGCTCAAGATTGATCTGATCAATGCTCTTAAATGGAAATATGAGGTATGCTTAAGCTTTGTTGTATTTTCCATATATCCTCCTGTAGCCCCCAAGGATCGGCTCATCTTCTTGAGATGGGTCAGGTCTTGATAACTTTGAAGAATTTGACCTATAGCCCCCCAAGGTCCAGCTCATCTTCTTGAGATGAGTCGGGTCTTGATAACTTTTGAAGAATTCGACCTGTAGCCCCAAAGGGCCAACTCATCTACTTGAGATGAGTCGGGTCTGGATAACTTTTGAAGAATTCGACCTGTAGCCCCCAAGGACCGGCTCATCTCCTTGAGAAGAGTCGGGTCTTGATAACTTTTGAAGAATTCGACCTGTAGCCCCCAAGGGCCGGCTCATCTTCTTGAGATGAGTCGGGTCTTTATAGTATGTGCCAGTATAAATTTTTGGCACATTAGCCCCCAAGTAACGTGTGGGTTGTTTACAACCTCACGGGACTTCTGAAAAATAAATTTTAAAATGATGTAGCCTTCAAGCGGCAATTTGCCTTTTGTAAGGCGGCTTGAAGCCTTTGTGAAAAGAAAACCTCCTTTATTTGTTTGTCGAAATGCCAATACCTGTCACATATCTATAGACGGTGCTGAATCTTTGTAACCTATGAATTTGCAGGAACGCCTTAATGAAGAAAAGAAGTTAAAAACTGAAGCCAATCTTGCTGCCGCTTGTTCTGAAGAAACTGTGCGTGAGGCGTGAGACCGTCTTGAACAGTCCTTAAAAAAGTTTGAAGAATAAAAAGCCGCCCTCTTGGAACGGGTTGAGAAAGCTGAAGGTGAACTTGTGGTCTTGAAAGAAAACCATGCCACCTTGGTGAAGCAAATTAGTGATATGTTGACGGCTATCTTTGGTATGTACTCATAACTTTGTTGACTTGAACCGTATGGCGGCTCATCCTCACAACTGTTCTTATATGTAGGACGAAAAGAGCAAACCCTTGAGCTGCCTATTGTAAAATTGAAAGCAATTTTCACATATGTAGAGCAGCTATTCACAGGGTCTGTCTATTCCATTATGGCAGTAAAGAACTTGAAACACCTGCCCAAGATCATCAAAGACATGTTCAAACACCTGTCCACTATACCAGAATGGATTACCGAGACCCGTAAATCAGCGGCTCGCGGAGGAGCAAATATGGCTCTTGCCCACGCAAAGGCATACTTTCCTGAGCTTGATTTAGAAGCTCTAAAAATGGCTTCCCCAAATATAAATTGGACGGCTCAAAGTTCTCCCGTGCTGACTTCACCAAATGTTCAAGGAAAATCGAGCACTGGCGACTTTGATAGCTGAAGAAATCAACCTTTTGTAGTATAACCCGGCATACTCCAACGAGAACGAGCGCGTCGATGCTCCAAATGATGACCCCTCAGAGCTGGAGCCACCCCGATGTAAGAGACCTTTTGCCCCTGGCGTTGATGCATCCAGTCTTATTGAGGGGTCCTCAAATTTTGAGTCCTTGCTTTCAATTCAGTGGCAACAAAAAAACTAGCAGGTTGAAGATGAAGAAGAGCCGGCCGAAACCCGCCCGGAAACGGCTGATTTAGGCCAATCTTGAAGATGAACCTTTGATAATGAATGAGTCGCCAAACGGCTCAGGCCCATGAAATGTTGGGAAAAAACATTAATACCTTTGGTGGCTCATTTAAATGAGTCTATAATAGGGATAGTTTTGGAAACTTTGGAATTCCCAGTCGTGCCATCGTGCACGTTTGCTGCATCTCTCCTTTTTTGTGATGATAGAAAGTTTTGACATGACATTCTGATGCCTTGATCTGTATCCCCATCTTACGATGCTACCTTTTTTTTTTTTATATTCCTCTGAATTTTTGACTGAGTCAGATAGTTGAATCCATGGTTCCATAGGAACTTGCTTACGAAGTTTTGAAGTCTTTAATGATACCTTCCACAAAAATCATGGTATAATATATAAAATTGGAAAACGACCATGATATGATCTTAATTCTGTAACCCGGACATTCTTTGATGAGCTGGTAATAATATTATGCCTGCAAGGTCATGAAATAATAATGCATAATGATAGTAACGAAATTTCGACTAGCCGACTCAGTGAGGCTCGGAGAAAAGAGACCGACTTTCGGAGCCCAAGTCTTGCTTCAATGAAGCGGGTGTGATAACCCATGATTTATCCTAGCTTTCCTTATGTTGGCTCTCGCATGACCCGACCAATGTTTTAACCTTGAGATTTCAGGGTCCATAATGGAGTAACTTACAAGAGTACATGGGGTCACCTGATCGGAGTTGCATCAAACATACATGCAGGTTTAATCATATAGTGGCGTAATTTGCCGGGTCAAAAGGGTGTGAAAGCTAAACTGAGTGAGTTAGAAGCCCCCTAGTGCCCTATGGTCATGGAAAAGCTTAGCATAGGATTACAAGAGACAATGCTTCTATTGCAAAACATTCGGAGTTCAGATAAGCCAGCTTTATTCCATTGATCATAAGCTAATATAATGATTTGTTGAGCCAGAAGCCCTCAAGTAATATGTTTCAAATAATAAATGTCGGCATTCTGGGAACGGGGGTACCCAGACCTGCCTGCCTGCGGCCCAGGGCATGGCCCACTTTGTCAGCCAGGCACGGCCTGGCGGGACCACACCCAAGACAAGGCCCTCGCGAGGGCCCAAGCTCGCGAGGAAGAACATCACCAAGACCAGCGAAGGATGGGCCTCCTTAGGCCCTCTCCAGAGCAGCGGTGATCTCTATGCAGAACCCGGCCTCAGGAGTCAAGGATGACGCAAGGAAGGACAGGCGGGCGCCAGCGCGCCAGGCGGTGCAGTTTCCCCTTTGGTGCAAAGGGAGCAAGGACGAACGCGGGTTCCCAAAGCGCCCACCAAAGGTTTCCATTCCGGTGCAACAAGACCATGACCACGAGCCCAGCAGGATGGATGTCATCGCCGAGCCTACCTCTGCATCATCGACGGCTACTTTGCAGGCGAAGACCACCTTCGGACAGGGCGGGGATGTACTCCTGTCCCCCTTAGAATTTGGCCCTTGTGGGATCCCTTCCCGCCATTGCGATAAGGGAAGAGGACCTGGGCCGCTGCTATAAGTAGAGGATAGGCTGCACCGAAGAAAGAGGAGAGAGGGAATACAACATACAAGGCAGAGAGCCAAGAACACCACTCGAGCGCCCTCACGAGGCTCCTCACCACTGTAGTAGTTCATCCACCACACCTCCTCGTGAGGCAATCCACCAAAGCAGGAGTAGGGTATTACGCTTCGCAGCGGCCCGAACCTGGGTAAATCACCGTGTGCATCTTCTTCCTCGTCATCGTGCGAGTTCATCATCCTAACCATTGTGTAGTGAGCTAGGTAGGGCGAGGCTGCAGGGGATCTTCGCACACGCCCCTGTGTTCGAACCTTGAGGGTTTTGCGGAGCCCAAAATCCGACATTTGGCGCACCAGGTAGGGGGCGTGTCGAAGTCTTCCTCAAGCCAAGATCTTCCTCCGCCTCGCCGCTCCGATGTCTGACGCTCGCCGAGCCCGCGCCGAGCGCCGCACTGCCCGCGTTGCCCAGACGGCGCCCGTGGGCCGCGCCGCCGCGCGCCGGTCACCCTCACCTGTGGCCAACGCCGCCACCGGCCCGAAGGCCCACTAGCAACAAGACTCCTCCTAGCCGGTCACAGCGTGGCGCGACATCACTGGCATCGTCTTCTTCGCCGCTAGCTTCAGGAGGCGGAGGAAAGGTGACGCATGTGAACTTCTTCACCAGCGCCCCAACGACGCCCTTCATTGCCGCCGCAGCGCTGGCGCGGACCTCGGGGGCGACCGGGTGGATCACGGAGTCGAAGTCAAACCCCGGCTCGCGAAGGTGAAGATGGCTGAAGACGCGCGTTGTGGCCTCAGAAAAGAGGTCGCGGCAATCGCTCTCCTAGACCCCCTCCACCTTGGCAACGGCGCCCTCCAGCGCCTCGATGAGCTTCGAAGCGAGCTCCACGAAGCCGCTCTCCGGAGCCACCAGGGGCTCCGTAAACCCATCCCGGCAGAGGGAGTGGAGCGCTTGGCGAAGCCAGAGCTCGACGGAGGGAAAGGCGCTGAGCTCCGTGGCATTTTTCTCCTCAGCAGCGGCAAGAGTCTTCTCCCTGGTGTCGAGCCGGTCCTTCTCCGAAGCGACTTCCGCCTCCCACACGTCCAGGCGCTCTCGCTTCGCGGCTCGGTGGGCCGCCGCCTGGGACAGCTCGGAGTCCCGATCGGCAAGCTGGGCCTCGTAGGTCTTGAGGGCTTCCCCTTGCTGACGCAGCCGTTCCGCAAGCGCGAACTTCTCTTCCTGAAGGACCTTCAAGCGGGCCTCCGCTTCGTCACAACGCCTTGTGGTAGACACCGCGTCGATCAGTGCCGCCTCACGGGCTGCCCTGGCTGACGCGGCCTCCTTCTCGCTCTCCGCCGTGGTGGCCTTGGCCTTGCCCCAGGCGCCCACTCGCGAGGCGATCATCAGCGCCCCTGAGGGCGTCCCAAACCTGACCCAGAGCGGTGTAGGCCCTGTCCAGGATACCGAGGCCATGCAATGCGGACACCGAGGCCTCTTCAGGAGGAGTCGCCTGCGCCATCACAGGAGACGCCCCCGGGGCGGCAGAAGCATGAGGAGCAGGAGGCACCGGAGGCTCCGCCATGACCACATGTAAGGTGGATGTAGACGAGTCCAAGGGCGGCTGGCCCTCGGGGGCTGGCTCCCGGAGCGGCAACGTCGACGCGCCCCCAAAAGCAGGAGCGACAGCATTGCTACTTCTTGAGCATGTGTTGGTTTTCCCTTGTAGAGGAAAGGGTGATTCAGCAAAGTAGATAAGTATTTCCCTCAGTTGTTGAGAACCAAGGTATCAATCCAGTAGGAGATACAAGCAAGTCCCCAATAGATGTACCTTCGCAAATAATCAAACACTTCCACCCAACGCTATAAAGGGGTTGTCAAACCCTTCACGGTTATTTCCAAGGATGAAATCTGATAGAGATAGATATAAAAGATTGATAGAACGTAAAGTAAAACAAAAGTAAAAATAATGCAGTGAGATATTTTTGGTATTTTTGGTTTATAGATCTGAAAATATAATATGGAAAATAGACCCGGGGGCCATAGGTTTCACTAGATGCTTCTCTCATGAAGGAAAATAATACGGTGGGTGAACAAATTACTGTCGAGCAATTGATAGAAAAGCGAATAATTATGAAGATATCCAAGGCAATGATTATGCATATAGGCATCACGTCCGTGTCAAGTAGACCGAAACGATTCTGCATCTACTACTATTACTCCACACATCGACCGGCTCCTGCCTGCATCTAGAGTATTAAGTACATGAAGAACAGAGTAACACATTAGGTAAGATGACATGATGTCGAGGGATAAACTCAAGCAATATGATGAAAACCTCATCTTTTTATCCTCGATGGCAACAATACAAATATGTGCCTCGCGACCCCTACTTTGTCACTGGGTGAGGACACCGCAAGATTGAACCCAAAACTAAGCACTTCTCCCATTGCAAGAATTACCAATCTAGTTGGCCAAACCAAACCAATAACTCAAAGGGACTTGCAAAGATATGAAATCATGCATATAAGAATTCAGAGAAGATTCAAATAATACTCATAGATAAGCTGATCATAAACCCACAATTCATCGGATCTCGACAAACACACCACAAAAGAGTATTACATCGGATAGATCTCCATGAAGATCATGAAGAACATGGTATTGAAGAACAAAGAGAGAGAGAAGAAGCCATCTAGCTACTAGCTATGGACCTGAAGGTCTGTGGTAAACTAATCACGCATCATCGGAGGGGCAATGGAGTTGATGTAGATGCCCTCCGTGATCGAATCCCCCTCCGGCAGATTACCGAAAAAGGCTCCAAGATTGGATCTCACGGGAACAGATGCTTCCGGCGGCGGAAAACAATTTTCGTGGCTCTTTTTGGTATCCAGGGAATATTTGGGAATTTATAGGTCAAAGAATAGGGTTAGGAGGGCTGCCGTGGGGCCACAAGCCAGCCCCCACCCCCTAGGGCGCGCCCTGGTGGCTTGTGACGACATGGCAGGTCTCCTGCCTTCATCTCCAAGTTTGCTGGGTTTCTTCTAGTCCAAGAAAAATCATTTCGAAGATTTTATTCCGTTTGGACTCCGTTTAATATTCCTTATCTGCAATACTCAAAAACAAGGAAAAAACAAAAACTGGCACTAGGCTCTAGATTAATAGGTTAGTCCCAAAAATAATATAATAGCATGGAACAATCAAAAATTATAGATACGTTGGAGACGTATCAAGCATCCCCAAGCTTAATTCCTGCTCGTCCTCGAGTAGGTAAATGATAAAAACAGAATTTTTGATGTGGAATGCTACCTAACATATTTATCCATGTAATATTATTTATTGTGGCATGAATATTCAGATCCATAAGATTCAAAACAAAAGTCTAATATTGACATAAAAACAGTAATACTTCAAGCATACTAACAAGGCAATTGCGTCCTTTCGACATAACATGGCCTTATAAAGTTATCCCTACAAAATCATATGGTCTGGCTATGCTCCATCTTCCCCACACAAAGTATCTAAATCATGCACAACCCCGATGATAGTAGCATTGTCCCTTCTCTCTTTCTCTCATTTTTTTATTTTGGTGGGCATCTTTGGCATCTTTTTTTTTTGGGCTTCGCTGGCCTCTTTTATTATTTGTAAAGTCCGGAGACTCATCCCAACTTGTGAGGGATTCATAGCTTCCATCATCCTTTTCTCTCACAGGACAATGCTCTAATAATGAAGATCATCATACTTTTATTTACTTACAACTCAAAAATTACAACTCGATACCTAGAACAAAATATGACTCTATATGAAATATGAAAGTGATGGTGCGTGTCATGAAAAACGGAACTGTGGAAGTTGCATGGCAATATATCTCGGAATGGCTATGGAAATGCCATAATAGGTAGGTATGGTGGCTGTTTTGAGGAAAATATATGGTGGCTGTTTTGAGGAAGGTAGGTTTAATGCATCGGCGAAAGTTGCGCGGTACTAGAGAGGCTAGCAAAGGTGGAAGGGTGAGAGTGCGTATAATCCATGGACTCAACATTAGTCATAAAGAACTCACATACTTATTTCAAAAGTCTATTAGTTATCGAAACAAAGCATTAGACGCATGCTCCTAGGGGAGAGGTTGGTAGGAGTTAACCATCGCGCGATCCCGACCCTCACACAAAGGTTGACAATCATTAAACAAATCATGCTCCGACTTCGTTACATAACGGTTCACCATACGTGCATGCTACGGGAATCACAAACTTTAACACAAGTATTTCTTCCAATTCACAATTACTCATTAGCATGACTCTCATATTACCATCTTCATATCTCAAAACTATATATAAGGAATCAAACTTCTCATAGTATCCAATGCACTTAATATGAAAATTTTATTATATCCCTCTTGGATGCCCATTATATTAGGACTAAATTCATAAACTAAACCAATTACCATGCTGTTTAAAGACTCTCAAAATAATATAAGTGAGGTACGAGAGTTCAATGATTTCTATAAAATAAAACACCACCATGCTCTAAAAAGATATAAGTGAAGCACTAGAGCAACATTGCCTAGCTCAAAAGATATAAGTGAAGCACATAGAGTATTCTAATAAATTCACGATTCAGCGTGTCTCTCTCAAAAAGATGTGTGCAGCAAGGATGATTGTGGGAAAATAAAAATCAAAGACTCATATCATACAAGACGCTCCAAGCAAAACACATATCATGTGGTGAATAAAAATATAGCCTCAAGTAAATTTACCGAGGGATTGAAGACGAAAGAGGGGATGCCTTTCGGGGCATCCCCAAGCTTAGGCTTGTTGGTATCCTTGAATATGGCTTGGGGTGCCTTGGGCATCCCCAAGCTTAGGCTCTTGCCACTCCTTATTCCATAGTCCATCAAATCTTTACCGAAAACTTGAAAACTTCACAACACAAAACTCAACAGAAAACTCATGAGATCCGTTAGTATAAGAAAAATAAATCACCACTTTAGGTACTGTTGTGAACTCATTATTTATTTATATTGGTGTAATATCTACTGTATTCTAACTTCTCCATGGTTCATACCCCCCGATACAACCCATAGATACATCAAAATAAGCAAACAACACAAAGAAAATAGAATCTGTCTAAAACAGAACAGTCTGTAGCAATCTATAGACTTCGAATACTTCTGTAACTCCAAACTTTTAGAAAAATTAGGAAAATTAGGGAAATTTGTTTATCAATCTTGTGTAAAAATTTCACATCAAAAGCACGTTCCAGTGAATTTACAAAATTCCTGGACTGAGAGCAAAAGTTTCTGTTTTTCGGAAAAATCAAATCACAAACACCGTAGACCATCCCAAAGGTCTTACTTGGCTCAAACACTAATTTAAACAAGAAAACACAATTACTACAGAGGTAATAATGTGTAAAACACTCAAAATCAGAAGCAAAAATAAAAGCATAAAAATAAAATTGGGTTGCCTCCCAACAAGCGCTATTGTTTAACGCCCCTAGCTAGGCATAACGCAATAGATCTAGGTATTGTCATCTTTGGTATGCAATCCATAAGTAGCTCTCATAATAAATTCATAAGGTAATTTTATTTTCTTTCTAGGAAAGTGTTCCATGCCTTTCCTTAATGGAAATTGGAATCTAATATTTCCTTCCTTCATATCAATAATTGCACTGATTGTTCTAAGGAAAGGTCTACCAAGAATAATAGGACATGTAGGATTGCAATCTATATCAAGAACAATGAAATCTACGGGCACATAATTCCTATTTGCAACAATAAGAACGTCATTAATCCTTCCCATAGGTTTCTTAATGGTGGAATCCGCTAGATGCAAATTTAAAGAGCAATCATCAAATTCATGGAAACCTAGCACATCACATAAAGTTTTTGGAATCGTGGAAACGCTAGCACCCAAATCACACAAAGCATGGCTCTCATAATCTTTAATTTTAATCCTAATAGTAGGTTCCCACTCATCATAAAGCTTTCTAGGTATAGAAACTTCCAACTCAAGTTTTTCTTCAAAAGATTTCATCATAGCATCCACGATATGTTTAGTAAAAGCATTATTTTGATTATAAGCATGCGGAGAATTCAACATGGATTGGAACAAGGAAACACAATCAATAAAAGAACAACTATCATAATTAAAGTCCTTGAAATCCAAAAGAGTGGGTTCATTGCCATTTAAAGTTTTGACCTCTTCAATCCCAGTTTTATCAATCTTAGCATTAAGATCTATAAACTCCGAATCATTGGGACGCCTTTTAACTAAAGTTGACTTATCTCCAGTCCCATCTTTATCAAGATTTACATTAGAAAACAAAGATTCAATAGGAGTCGCATCAATCACTTTAAGATCTTCATCATTATTATCATGAGAACACACTTTTTCAAGCCATTCACGCTTAGCACGTATTCTAGCGGTTCTTTCCTTGCACTCATCAATAGAAATTCTCATAGCCTTTAAAGACTCATTAATATCATGCTTGGTGGAATAGATCTAATTTTCAAAGTATCAATCTCAAGAGAAATTCTATCAACTTTCCTAGCCAAATCATCAATCTTGAGCAATTTTTCTTCAATCATAGCATTGAAACCTTTTTGCGAGCTAATAAATTCTTTAATATTGTTCTCAAGATCAGAGGGCATCTTATTATAATTTCCATAAGAATTGTTGTAGGAATTACGATAATTATTAGAGGAATTACTAGGAAACGGCCTAGGATTGAAATTACCTCTATACGCGTTATTACCAAAATTGTTCCTACCAACAAAATTCACATCCATAGATTCATTATTATTTCCAATCAAAGAATACAAAGGCATATCATTAGGATCAATAGGAGCACTCTTACTAGCAAACAATTTCATCAATTCATCCATCTTTTCACTCAAAGTATTTATTTCTTCAATAGCATACACCTTTTTACTAGTAGGAGATCTTTCGGTATGCCATTGAGAGTAATTTGCCATAATATTATCTAGGATTTTAGTAGCTTCTCCTAATGTGATTTCCATAAAAGTACCACCCGCGGCGGAATCTAAAAGATTTCTAGAAGCAAAATTCAATCCCGCATAGAAAATTTGTATAATCATCCATAAACTCAAACCATGCGCGGGGCAATTTCTAATCATTAGTTTCATCCTCTCCCATGATTGTGCAACATGCTCATGATCAAGTTGCTTAAAATTCATTATATCGTTCCTAAGGGAGATGATCTTAGCGGGCGGAAAGTACTTGGAAATAAAAGCATCTTTACACTTATTCCATGAATCAATACTATTTTTAGGCAAAGATGAAAACCAAGTTTTAGCGCGATCTCGTAGTGAGAATGGAAATAGCTTTAATTTAACAATATCATTATCCACATATTTCTTCTTTTGCATATCACACAACTCAACGAAAGTATTTAGATGGGATGCGGCATCTTCACTAGGAAGGCCGGAAAATTGTTCTTTCATAACAAGATTAAGCAAAGCTGCATTAATTTCATACGATTCCGCACTAGTGGCGGGAGCAATCGGAGTACTAATAAAATCATTATTATTAGTATTGGAGAAGTCACACAACTTGGTATTCTCTTGAGTCATCGTGACAAAGCAAGCAATCTAGCACACAAGCAAATGAAAAGCAAATGGAAAGACGAACGGAAGAAGGGCGAATAAAAAGGCAATTTTTTTTGGTTTTTCTGAAAATCGTTTTAGAAGTGCGGGAGAGGAAAACAAGAGGCAAATGGAAAATAATGTAAATGCAAGAGATGAGTTTGTGATGGGTACTTGGTAGGCTTGATGTAGATCTCCCCGGCAACGGCGCCAGAAATCCTTCTTGCTACTTCTTGAGCATGTGTTGGTTTTCCCTTGAAGAGGAAAGGGTGATGCAGCAAAGTAGATAAGTATTTCCCTCAGTTGTTGAGAACCAAGGTATCAATCTAGTAGGAGATACAAGCAAGTCCCCAATAGATGTACCTACACAAATAATCAAACACTTGCACCCAACGCTATAAAGGGGTTGTCAATCCCTTCACGGTTATTTGCAAGGATGAGATCTGATAGAGATAGATATAAAAGATTGCTAGAACGTAAAGTAAAACAAAAGTAAAAATAATGCAGCGAGGTATTTTTGGTTTATAGATCTGAAAATATAATATGGAAAATAGACCCGGGGGCCATAGGTTTCACTAGAGGCTTCTCTCATGAAGGAAAATAATACGATGGGTGAACAAATTACTGTCGAGTAATTGATAGAAAAGCGAATAATTATGAAGATATCCAAGGCAATGATTATGCATATAGGCATCACGTCCGTGTCAAGTAGACCGAAACAATTCTGCATCTACTACTATTACTCCACACATCGACCGACTCCTGCCTGCATCTAGAGTATTAAGTTCATGAAGAATATAGTAACGCATTAGGTAAGATGACATGATGTAGAGGGATAAACTCAAGCAATATGATGAAAACCCCATCTTTTTATCCTCGATGGCAACAATACAAATATGTGCCTCGCTACCCCTACTTTGTCACTGGGTGAGGACACCGCAAGATTGAACCCAAAACTAAGCACTTCTCCCATTGCAAGAATTACCAATCTAGTTGACCAAACCAAACCAATAAATCGAAGAGACTTGCAAAGATATGAAATCATGCATATAAGAATTCAGAGAAGATTCAAATAATATTCATAGATAAGCTGATCATAAACCCACAATTCATCGGATCTCGACAAACACACCGCAAAAGAGTATTACATCGGATAGATCTCCATGAAGATCATGAAGAACATGGTATTGAAGAACAAAGAGAGAGAAGACGCCATCTAGCTACTAGCTATGGACCCGAAGGTCTGTGGTAAACTACTCACGCATCATCGGAGGGGCAATGGAGTTGATGTAGATGCCCTCCGTGATCAAATCCCCCTCCGACAGATTACCGGAAAAGGCTCCAAGATTGGATCTCACGGGAACAGAGGCTCCCGGCTGCGGAAAAGTATTTCCGTGGATATTTTTGGTATCCAGGGAATATTTGGGAATTTATAGGCCGAAGAATAGGGTTAGGTGGGCTGCCGTGGGGCCACAAGCCAGGGGGGCGCCCCCCCTATGGCGCGCCCTGGTGGCTTGTGACGCCACGGCAGGTCTCCTGCCTTCATCTCCAAGTTTGCTGGGTTTCTTCTGGTCCAAGAAAAATCATTCCGAAGAATTTATTCCGTTTGGACTCCGTTTAATATTCCTTATCTGCAATACTCAAAAACAAGGAAAAAACAGAAACTGGCACTAGGCTCTAGATTAATAGGTTAGTCCCACAAATAATATAAAATAGCATATTAATGCATATAAAACATCCAAAACAGATAATATAATAGCATGGAACAATAAAAAATTATAGATACATTGGAGACGTATCAAGCACCAACGCGCATCGGGGGCTCAGGGAGCTCTGCGATGGTGACCAGGAGGGTTGCCTCGCGGGCCCCCCACCTCCTCGGCGGCAGGCGCCTCGACAGGCAACGGCAGGATGACGGGAGCGGGCGGTGCCTCGGAAGGCGCCTTCGGCTTGATGCCCGCCTTCTTCTTCCTCATCCTCAGCGCAGCGGCGTTCCTGGTCACCAAGCAGAAGAAAAATCATTAGCGCACGAGCTACCGGTAGGCGACCGAGGTCGGGCCAGACTACTCACTTTTCAACGTCGACCCACTTCCTCTTCTTCTCTGCCTCGACGGCAACGGGGGCGCCCCCGCCTTTCTCCGGGAGGGCGCCACCACGCGGGGGAGCAGGAGCACTGTCCGCAAGGGCAGCAGCTGGAGGGGTCACCATGGACCCGGCCACGTCCGCCTTGCCCGCGAGCTGCGATTCGGGCGAGGGCGAGGCCGGCGCTTCGTCCGCCTTGCCAGCAGAAGCAGGACCCGCCAGAGGAGACTCCGCCCCGCACTTCCTGGGGGTCGCTAGGCCGGCAGACCGAGTGGCATGAGGGGCCGGTCCCGACCCCCAGAGGACCTTGGCGGGACGCGGAGAACCTGCAGCAGAAGCTTCACCAACATCATCGTCGTCCTCAAGGTCACGCAAGAGCATGCTCTGCGACGGGGGAGACGCGTCCGCCAGGTCGTCGTCCGCTGTCTTCTCTGAATCCTCCCCGCCCGTGGGGTCGCCGGAGGACACCATCACCAGGGAGCCAAGGCCCTCAGCTGGGGAGAGCCCCAGTTCGTTGAAGACAGGCATCGCGGCGACCAGATCGGCTCCGTCGTCGCCGTAGTACAATGGGGCGTAGTCGTCGGGGAAACCTCCGGGGTCGCCGTTGAGCAGGGTTGTTACAACGCTGCTCAGCTTCCCGGAGGGCATGGGGGCAGACCGAAGCCTGAGGCCGTCGCCGCTGCCCCGGTATTCCCACAAGGGCCTCGAATGCGACTGGAGGGGTGCCAGGCGCTGCTTCAAGAACTCCTTCACTATCATCCCCCCAGTCAGCTTCCTGGCACTGATATCGTGAGAAATCCACTCCTGGACGGGCCTGGCCCGGGGGTCAGAAAGCTTCGCGGAGCTCCACGCGGGGGTCTTCTCTGGCAGCCCCTTCGGCCGATCCAAGCGGGGGTTGGTGCTCTTGAGATCGATGAATACCCAGCGATGCCTTAAGTTCTCCACGTTCTTCCCGGCCTTTAATAGAATGTTACCGCTCTAGACCGCGATGAAGGAGACGCACGCCGACCGCTGAGCGCCGTCATACACGCGCAAGCTAAAGAAATGGCGGAAGAGGGCCACCGAAGGCTTCACACCAACGAAAGCCTCGCAGTAGAAGGCAAAGATGGACAAGAGCAGGATGGAGTTGGGACGAAGATGAAGAGCTTGAATCCCGTAATGGTCGAGGATGGCGGTGAAGAACTTGGAGAAAGGCGGGACGAGCCGAGCGAAGACGCTATGGAGAAAGAAAGGATAGGCCGACCTGGACGAGGGCCGCTTCTCGGAGGAGCCACGCCATATCAAGGTCCGCCCCCACTCGTTGGTCTCGTCCGCCGTCGACGGGAGCACCGGGACGAGGTCTCCGTCCTTGGCAATGGTGGACTCCGAGAGCGCCGGCGAAATGAGAGCGGAGGCTGAGCTCTGGGCCTCTGGCTTCGACTTGCCAGCGGGAGCCATCGGGAAGTTCGCAGGGCCAACGCGGCGAGGAGAAGGACGGAGCGGCGCCGGGATCTGGAGAGGTCTCATCTAAGGCCGGGGATCTGGGAGTAAGAGCAGGTGCGCAGAAGAGGAAAGCAGTAATGGCTCGGCGCTGGAAGTCAGGCTTTTGTCGATTTGAGTGGTGGCCGAGGGGGCGTTGGACGCCCGACATCAACCGCACAACGCGCGCCAGTCCTGGCCCACAGGCGTTTGGGGCCCGCGGTGCTTCGGGCCGTCCTCAACAGCTTCACTCATAAGCCGGCTCGAGCGCGCCTTGGGCCCGGGGGCTACTGTCGGCGTTCTGGGAACGGGGGTACCCAGACCTGCCTGCCTGCGGCAAAGGGCATGGCCCAGTTTGTCAGCCAGGCACGGCCTGGCGGGACCACACCCAAGACAAGGCCCTTGTGAGGGCCCAAGCTCACGAGGAAGAATAGCACCAAGACCAGCAAAGGATGGGCCACCTCAGGCCCTCTCCGGAGCGGCGGAGATCTCTATGCAAAACCCGGCCTCAGGAGTCAAGGATGACGCAAGGAAGGACAGGCGGGCGCCAACGCGCCAGGCGGTGCAGTTTCCCCTTTGGTGCAAAGGGAGCAAGGACGAGCGCGGGTTCCCAAATCGCCCACCAAAGGTTTCCATTCCGGTGCAACAAGACCACGACCACGAGCCCAGCAGGACGGATGTCATCGCCGAGCACACCTCTGCATCATCGACAGCTACTTTGCAGGCGAAGACCAACTTCGGATAGGGCGGGGATGTACTCCTGTCCCCCTTCGAATTTGGCCGTTGTGGGATCCCTTCCCGCCATTGCGATAAGGGAAGAGGACCCGGGCCGCTGCTATAAGTAGAGGATAGGCTACATCGAAGAAAGAGGAGAGAGGGAAGACAACATAAGGCAGAGAGCCAAGAACACCACTCGAGCGCCCTCACGAGGCTCCTCACCACTGTACTAGTTCATCCACCACAGCTCCTCTTGAGGCAATCCACCAAAGCATGAGTGGGGTATTACGCTTCGCAGCGGCCCAAACCTGGGTAAATCACCGTGTGCATCTTCTTCTTCGTCATCGTGCGAGTTCATCATCCTAACCATTGTGTAGTGAGCTAGGTAGGGCGAGGCTGCAGGGGATCTTCGCACACGCCCCTGTGTTTGAACCTTGAGGGTTTTGCGGAGCCCGAAATCCGACAATAAAGACTCATGCTTTGTTTTCATAGGCTGAAATGACAATAACCCCGAGTTTCGGGAGTGCCGGCTTTATTATATTTGAAAACATAGATGCACGTACAAAAATTGGAAATTGATACAAAACTACCGATTCTAGGTATTAACAAAACTAAGGGTGAGCCGAATCAACTCACTTAACTGCTGGTTTCTTGAGAGGAGCCTGATCATCCGGGTCAACTTCACCTGCATTGGACTTTGTTTCTTCACCAGCACAGGCTAACTCGGCATAAGATGCATCTCCTTCCTTGCACTCCTGGGCTATTTTCCTGTCGCCTTTGACGACTATGGTGCCTCTAGGACCCGGCATCTTAAGCTTGAGGTAGATGTAATAGGGGCGAGCCATGAAATGGGCGTAAGCCGGTCTCCCAAAGAGAGCATAAGGACTTTTTATTTTTACCACCTCAAAAGTTAAAGGCTCGCATATGTAGTTATATTCGTCATGAAAAGCAACGTTGAGCTTAATCTGCCCCACCGGGTAAGCTGATTTTCCAGGAACAATGCCATGAAAAATCGTAGCTGAAGCCTACAGGCGGTTATGTTTGAGGTTCATGCGCCGGAAAGTGTCGTAGTACAAGATGTTGATGCTACTACCGCCATCCTTGAGGACCTTTGTAAGGGTGTATCCACCGACCTGAGGCACCACCACCAATGCTAGATCCCCTGGATTGTCAACCCGGGGGGATGATCCTCTCTACTCCAGGTGATTGGCTGCTCAGACCAGTGGAGATATCTTGGAATTGCTGGCTCAACCATGTTGATGGCCCTCTGCTTGCGTGTTTTTTCTTGCTTGCAAACATTAGTGGTAAAAACATTGTATTGACCATTATTCAGCTGCTTGGGGTTGCTCTGAAAACCAGCCCGATTATCATGTTGCTGATTTCCCTGACCAGAATGCTATCCACTGCCATTGTTTCCTTGATGTGAATACCCCGATCCTGAACCGTTTTGTCCATTGAAGCCTGACCCAGGGAAACCGCCCTGCGAACCACCCGGCCCGTACTGACCCAGATGTCCTGCACCATTGCCTCCTTGATTACCCTGAAAAGCCTGACTACGGAATTCCTGCATGATATAGTAATTTTCCCATGAGTGAGTAAACGACATATCCGGGGTACTATGTTTGGGACAAGGTGCCTTGAGTGCTTTCTCATAGTTGCGTGGCTTATTTCCATTATAAGGTCCCCCAGGACGACCATTTCGGCGTTGATTTTTAAACCATGTGTTAGTATTAGCCACAAACTCTGATCCGCCTTCGGGTTGTTTCCGTTTGTTATTATTCTGGCCTCCCGGGTTCCCCCCTTGCCGATTACCCTTGCCGCCTTCACCTTTCTTGCCTTTGCAACCTTTCTCCTCGTCTGAGCCGGGGTCCTTTGTACTATATGACTCGGCATATCTATTCAGAACGTCCATTGAGTCGACCATGTCTTGCCTCTTCCGTTTCAGGCGGCCAAGCTTCTAGACGAGTTGTTGGAAGTCGCAGTTTTTCTCTAAGATCAAGGCAGCTTGAGATGCAGTTATGCTATCTGATGAGTGGATAATCTCGGCGACCCGATGAGTCCAATGATGAGATGAATCGTTGTTGCGTTGGACACAATGTTGAAGATCCACAATCGTCATTGGTCGTTTCATGTTCCTTGAAAATTCTTGATGAATCGCTCTTTCAACTCTGCCCAGGTGTTGATGGAGTTAGGCGGAAGGTTTTTCAGCCATGTTCGAGCCGATCCTTCCAGCATCATCGTCAAATATTTCGCACATACTGCATCGCTGACATCAAGCATATCCATGGCAAGCTCATAGCTCTCAACCCATAATGCCGGCTCGAGATCTGCTTTATAGTTAGGCACCTTGCGTGGCATGGGCTCACTGCGGAGAGCCGGAGACAAACAGGGGATGCTAATCGTCATACTGTTGACTCTAGCTCCTTGTGTCGCCAATTGAGGTTCCTTTATGGGCCGCTGAGCCACCCGAATCGCTGCAACTTCTACCTCCGCCTATCTTGCTGCCCTTGCTGCATCTATGACTGCTTGAGCGTCGGGTAACTCAGGCCGGGTCGGGGAAACCCGGGGTTTCCACTGTCGTCCACTACTGGAAACAACCGAAGACTCTTCATGGCGGTTCTTAGTCCGACTGGCATGTGGTGTGGAGTGCATCCTGTCACGGCTGTAAGAAAACTTCACTTATTGTAACACGACTGTCTTCAACATCTCGATGGCATTCCTGGCTTCGATCTCGATTGTGGTAAGTCCCTCCAAATTATGTGTCGCTGCCAATACATTGTCAATTGGGTTGGAGTAGTGACCCGGCAGCGTCTGAAAGCGTGGATTTGGCGACTGAACCAATTGAGGTTGACCCGGCTCAGCATGCCGCCTAGGATTTTGAGCTGGATTCTGCCCAGTCCCCGGTGTCTGAGGACTACCAAACAATTGAGTTGGCGTAAGGTTTGTCGGCAGCCGGGTCTGGTGTCTCCTCTGGTGTACCGCGTCAAAGGCATCCCGGCGGAGCCCCAACTGCCATGCCTAAGCCTTTAAACATTACAACTCAGTATGGATACGTGCTTGCAATTCTACCATTCGGGTGTTTTCAACACCGATCTCTTGTTGAAGGTTGGCCATCTCCGTGCGAAGTTTCGCCAACTCCGTGTTGCGTGCTTCCTGATTCTCTTTGGTGAGAGGGCTCTCCACGAGTTTGGCTATCTCAGCCATCAAGTCAATCATGGCCTGAGCCGGTGTCTTGCTTGACCCGCCAGTGTGGTCCATGGCTCCTGCAGCCGATGGATCTGGAGCCGCCGCAGTCCCTGCCATATAAATGGTGACATGCCGAGGCGGCTCAACTGATTCCCGGGAGTCTTCCGCTTCTGAGAAGACCCCAAGTCTCCCGTCGTAAAGGGGACAGATTGATCCGGTGTCTCCCACAGAAGATTCGCTGTCGGACTTGACAAGTGTAACTTCATTCCCCGCGGACTCGTCTGGCAGGCTAACTCCTTGAGTGAACCCAACGAAAACGTGACGCCGACCGGCTTGACGCCGGTCGGTTCGTGCATGCCGAGCCGACTCGATGATGTCGTTGAAGGTGTCTGGCACTTGTACCGATGCGCCGATCCTGCCGATGAAGACGTCGATCTTGCCAAAGGGGACCCGGTACCCAGACTCGATTGAGTCAGCCTCGGGACCCCAGCTTGAATTGTCGATGTAGATCTTACGGCGGCGGCTCTTGGCCATCTGAGCCACCGCATACACTGGTGCAGTGACGTGCTATACAAACAGTTTTTAACCCCTTTCCGCGACGTACTTTGAAACCATCGCCTTGCAAGTGTGGGTAATAGGGGGGTCCATCCCACACGACACATAACAATCATCGGCGATGGTGTCCAACGAACGCAAATGTTTGGCAAAACTAAGCGTATGGGATGTCCGTATCTATCACAAATGAGAGTCATCGGTGAACCGTTTGAGATATGGTGGACTTCCCATATGGCCCATCCTTGCAACTCGTGTGAGATCACACTAATCTCACAAACACTTATATTGGACGAACCGTTGGAGATATTTAACTAAGACAATAATTTAACCGTCGTACAAGTATCAGATAGGTTTAAGAAATGTCTGAATGTCATACTCGCATCCGATAGGATAAGTATCGCACGCGCTATTCTGTGGTCCAACATTTGCGATGCATACTACATCACAAACAGTTTACCATTTTAAATTGTGTGCGGCAGAGATTCTATCACCAACGTTGTATTTGGTTGCACCGTTTGCTATATTATTTGAAATCACACAAGGTTTGCAAACGGCAACTGTGTGCATGGGCACACACGTTTTCTACTTCTGAAACGTGTCGGATCAAGAGGTATATCACAAATGTTGAGACTTACAAACCATGTGCGGCGTAATGACCCGCAGAGCATTTTTTTATTATTTTAATCACTACAATTTAAAATTCTACATAATTTGAATTTGAAAGTAGGGAGTAGCTTTTTACATATACATAGATAGGTACATCAACCAATGCATTATTCCATTCACAGGTACATACGTTCAAGAATTACGTCAATGAAAGAATTACATAAGCACCAAATAAAGAATGATGAACGACGGTTGAATACTTGTATTAAAGACGACAAAGAAAAAAAAAGACGACAAAGAAAGAGGCAAAAGATATTCTGATTGCTGTAAAAGGTGAAGCGAAATGCCCGTAGTGTGCCGTCCTCCATGTCGTATGCACACACGACTCTAGCCCAATCCCTTTTGATGGTCGACCGCCCATCCTTCAATATCTTCATGACTTCCAGATAGTCATTCCAGGCTGGTAGAAATACATGTACATTTGCATGTCCAACAATCATGTAGTTTGAGAGGTGATCTTGGGTAGACTGCGTTGGGAACCACTACAAAGGAAAAAGATACAGAGATTGTCATCTAACAACTCATTATGTGCAGTAAAAAGGGTACATAGTTCTGAGTTAATATACTTGATATAACTGTTGTCTTGGACAAACTGTAAATAAATAGTTTTATTGCCACATTTTGACCTATTGTACTAGCAATCTTTATTAGTTACCTCACATGATGTTCTCTCCATCCCACTATATAAGATCTAATTACATCCAATGCATGAACATATTGGATGTATTAGCATCTTATATTATGGGGCGGAGGGAGTATAACATGGGAAACAAATATAGCCATCTGAACCAAAAACCAGTAAAATAGGCATATGCTCACTACATCAGGCATAACAACAACCAAATAAAGTCATTGATAATGGTATTGTTTAATTTTCATACAAAAAAGCTTGTACTTACACATCAAATTGTATAATCGAACATCACAGAGTGAAAAAACAGGGATGTATTACCTACACCAGGCTTAACAGGAAATAAATATGGCCATTGAACTGGTATTAATCAAATTGTACTGGACATTGTGAATAACTAAAACAAGGCATACTACAGCAACCAAATAGTCATTCATATCGGTATTGTTGAAATTGCATAGAACGTAACATGTGCTTAAACGTCAAATTCTATGATTGAACATCACATTGTTAGAAAACCAAAATAAACAGGGGCATGTTAACTACACCGGCTTTAACAAGAACCAATTGTATGATTGAACAACCAAATCTAGCAATTGAAGCTGGACATATGTTCACTACAAACAACCAAAAACAAATAAACAAGGTATATGCTCACTACAGACAACCAAACATAGGCGTTCATGAAATTGAACTGAACATTGTCGTCCACGAGGCCTGACTTGGCAGCCGACGATGCCAAAACATCGCCATAGAACGCGACTTCCATAAATGACAAAAGGGTCTCATTGGAGATGAAGGAAAATTCCTGACAGCAAAGCAGAGTAGATCAGATGCATACTACAAACAACCAAATATAGGTATATGCTAACTACAGACAACCAAACATAGGCAGTGAAATTTAACTGAACAATTCATACTCCAGCATATCAAATTGCACTTTTGAACATTACAATTCATACTCCAGCATAGCAAATTCCTGACACCAAAGCAGAGTAGATCAGAGGCATAGTACAAACAACCAAATATAGCAATTTAAACTGGACCAATCATAACCACAAACCACCAAAAAACCTTTAAAGGAAGCATATGCTCACTACAACAGACTTAACAACAACCAAGCAGTCATTCAGATCAGTATTGTTGAAATTGCATAGAAGATAGAACGCACCATGTGCTTAAACATCAAATTGTATGATTCCACATCATATTGTGAGAAAACTGAAATAAACAGGGGCGTGTTAAATACACCAGCTTTAGTGGGAACCAATTGTATGATTGAACAACCTAATCTAGCAATGAAACTAGACATATGTTCACTACAAACAACCACATATCACGCTAAACAAGGTATATGCTCACTACAAACAACCAAACGCATCAGCACTGAAATTGAACTGAACAATTCATGCTGCATCATATCAAATTGCACTTTTGAACAATTCATACCCCTTGGAAGAGCCTGGACTGGGGGTGCGCACCATGCGCTCCCTGTGGTGGCAGCTTAGCTCCTTGCCTTTGGAAGAGCACGTCTACAGGGTGACGTCCCTGATGTCGTGGATGGGCTATTTCCCCTTGGAACATACGGAGAGGGCGCCCTTGTCATCATCGTCAATGAGGTCTGACTTGGCAGCCGACTATGCAAAGCCACTGCCACTAGAACGCAACCTTCAGAAATGACAAAAGGGTCTCGATGGCGATGAAGGCAAAATCCTGACAGCGAAGTAGAGTAGATCAGTGCCCCAGGGAGGGGGCATGGAGGAGATCCAAGGAGGTTGAACCCGAAGGGGTGGGGGTGCGTCACTTAACCTGTGTCATAGCCCGCGTCAATCCATCGTTATCCACGAGCTTGATGTCGTAGCCGGCTGCCGGGACATACAGACATGCGCGAGCCTGCTTATTAAAAGCCCCGGGTCAGTCATCGTACTGAGCTTCCCCGGGGGGCCTCGGCGGCCACCTCGCCGTCGTCCAGCGGACAGGCCTCGAGATACCTCTTTTTGGCCATTCGCTCCTCCATCTCCCCGGGAAGCATAGCCGTGCTAAGGCAGCGACGCTGTGGAGTGTGGGTGAGGATGGGGATGGGGATCTGCGGCAGAGAGGGTGCTTCGCAGGACGAAACTATGGGGTGGACCAGAGGTGTGCATGCATTCGACATGGAGGAGCACTACTGTCGATTGGACGGACGACTCTAGTCCATCACCCATGTGATGGATCTTCATGAGGACTTCGAGATAGTCATGGGAAGGCCTGCAGAGGATGATGGTGGATTCGGGGGCGGCGACGGCGGGCTTGCTAGGGTTTGAGCGAGGGAGAGGAGTGTTGCATGCGGGAGCGGAGGCTTTCCTTTTTTTACGTAATGTGTGCAGAGGTTTTGTGGTGGGGGGGGGGGCAAGTGGTGTTTCAGGAAATGCCGCGCGGCTACTAAAAATTTTACTAGGCGGGAATGCCAGGATGCCGGGGCTACTAAAAATTTAGATTATGGGATTGAAGCGGCGCGGCCAGGGCGGGAGCAACAAACATTTTTCAAAGGGCTCAATGTGGTAGATATTTTTACGAGGGAAGTCTCGTCGAACCCAATCGTGTCCGGCGCCCACCAGTGGAACTTGTTGATGTGGCAGCAGCGCATGAAATGGTTTCTGTTGAGTGTACAATCGCAAACAGTTGTTACATTCGAATCGTTTGCTATTTACTCCTAGAATAATAATATATAGGAGTATTTCATCAAAAAAATGCGGGAAAGGGGTCAGAACACATACACACCTGCATGCGGAACAAAAATATGTATGCACAGGGTGGTTTGATCGTTCAAAATACCCAATGCGCAACTCTGATGTGGCACATTTCTCCTCCGTCGCCACTTCGTGTCGGTGGAGGGGGAATCCTAGCCACGAATACATGCCCCCAAACAGGTCTTGCGTCTCACTCATGCCGTAACACGAAAATGAAACATATACATGAATCCAACATGCTCAAACCACCCCATCTCTTTTCCGGTCAAAGGTGGACTATGGCCCATGCGCCTCACAACACGGACATCCTGACCAAAGAATCAACATTTTGGTCAAACCTCTCCCGCTGTCGGTCGAAAGGATGGACATCCACCGAGGCCCATGAATGGGTGTGATGCCGATAACCAGGCGGTGGAGTGTCGAAGACATCCATCATCTGCTGGCGGTGCAAACATATGTACGGAAATGTTGTGTTTGCATTTGAATTCATTAATATATACCTCATGTGCAACTTTGATGTGTCACATGCTTTGGAATAGGATAGAACCCCCCCCCCCGAGCGATTGTTCATGATGCGTACAACTAGTATGCCGAGCGTCGATGGGAACGATTCACGCATACGTACGCGTGTGCTCAGACTTTGGTAAGGAAACTCAAATGACCTATATAATATATACCATAACACAAAACAATTGAAGAATCCACCATGGTATACTCTCTCTCGTTGTCAGTCAATGTTATGGACATCCACCAAGAATTACTGAGACACTCAAGAACAATGAATAGAATAGGTTGAGGTAGCGATGAAAATGATTCGAAGCAATCTTGGATAAGGAATATGACTGACGGAATTCATTCCTACATGATGTTTGAAGAGAATTTGAGATCTCCAGAAAAGACAAGAAGAGCCAGGTAAGATCCTGGGAGAACCTGTGGGTTATGTGCCCACTCAAAAGAAAACACCATTGAAATGATTGCTTAGAAGGAGAGATTGCACCGGTAAAAATTTAAGAACTTGATGAGGTGAGACCCTCGAAATAATTGAAAGGATATTGAATGGAAAACACGAGTCTTCTTTGATATCTTCTGCACTCCCGATAGAATAGAGAGAGACGAATAAGGAGGAGATGCTTGGATAAGAATTCCCATATGAAAAACATTTAACGAATGAAAAGAATATGATGAACACTAAAATCTTGAATTGAATCCACCGGGGAAGAAAATGGAGACGAAGAATGATGAACTTAGCACTTGAGCATCTTGACAATGAATCACCGGATATAAAATGGAAGAAAAGATAGTGGAAGCATCAATGAAAAGAAAGGCACTTGGATGATAATTTAATCGTTGAAGAAAAGGGCGGAAGGGCGGGGAAAAACAAAGACAACTTGGGACGGATGAAACGAACTCCGGAAAGAAATATGAGGATAGATCTTGCAAATATTGGAGAGGATTGAGTTCACTAGAAGAGAAGCACTCCAGATGGAAAGGAATTGACATGACAATTTGATTGAAGAAAAGAATTAGCATTCCCATAGAAATATGAGAACACCGCTTAGGAAGGATATGAAATCACCACTTGACATCGAAGCAACTCGAATTACCATATTCCAACAAAACAAAGGATGGGGCTTGAGAATTTAAGCTGGAAACAAATACATAACCCATTTGCATTTGCTGGACGGATAATCCTAGGTAACTACTTGAATTTCCACGTAAGAACTTCCAAAATCTTTGGTTATGCAATCGGGTCCATGGATACACGGAGTAAATCCATCACTCAACTCCTAGCAGTAATACTACTCTCCAATGTATCTCATCCGTCAACACACAACCAGAGGTCTCGGAAATTAATCTACCTCAGACCCTCGTAATCACAACGATACTAATCATGGCAGTACATGTGATCCCTCTCCCCAGTACTGGGTGCCGCCACACTCTTCCCACCACGAATAGTATTGAAGCAATTTCGAACATCCGCGTCCTGAGATACTAGGGAAACTGAACGATAATGATGTGTCAAGAATCCCCTGGAGCTCAACTCCCCGGGTCCAATCCTTACGGTCAGGAGGCACCAAGAACAGAATTCCGGTCACATCGACATCATAGATGTTCCAAAATACCCGCGTGATCCTAAAAAATTTTGAGTGAGAAGAGGGGAAGAATTAAAATTCCTACGTCGGGATTCCTCACCAGAGCATAGAAGAGGGGTAAAATGAATCCTACTCTCGGATATATAACTAGACTCAAAATAGTTTTTTTCTAGAGTCGACTCGGCCAAGTTCGATCAATCAAGGGGGCTCCTAGGTCGGTACTGCTCTGATACCAACTTGTAACGCCCAAAATGCGATCCTATCCTTATTTTGGCACGAGGGCCTCGACAGGGATAGAAGCGCATCTCGTCGTTTCGCAAGAATGGATATTGTTACAAGTAAATGTAAAGAGGAGATGAGTATATGGAATTGGTTTACCCTCGCCACAAGCTAAATCAAGATCACATCAATACAACAACATATTCAAACATCATACATAAGAGCAGGGTCCGACTACGGACGAAACCAAACGATAAACTAACATCCATCCTTGCTATCCCAGTCTGCCGTCCTGGAACCCATCCTATGATCGATGAAGAAGAAGAACTCCAAATCAAACAAGCATCGCGCTCATGTCAAATCATAGTGTTACCTGTACCTGCAACTGTTGTTGTAGTAATCTGTGAGCAACATGGCCTCAACAATCTCATTTCCAAGGGTATCAAGACTAGCAAAGCTTAATGGGTAAGGTATGATTAAGTGGTGAGGCTGCAGCAAGCACTAAGCATTTACTTGAGTGGCTAACTTACGAGTACAAGAATAAGGGGGGATGATCGTAGCATAAACGGACGTGAACTAGTAATGATCACTAAGTGATCCTGAACACCTACCTACGAGTCGAACATAACCCCACCGTGTTCTCTCTCGGATTAGAAATTCACGAGAAGAGACAGTCACATTTACGCACACGGTTGGTGTATTTTATTTGAGTTTACTTTAAGTTTTCTATGACCGGATGTTAAACAAATTACCAAGTTGCCACATAACCGCTGGCACGGCTCTCATGAAAGACTTAACCCTGCAGGAGTTCTCCAACTCATCCATCACAAACTAACCACAACCTGCGTTGAAATTCCTCAACCGCGGGATAAACCCGTAATATTTGCGGATTCCCGATGGAAAATCTCAACCTCAAGATAGCTCGAAGTGTCCTCAAAATCCCGCGCACAAGACGTTCGAGAAAGGTAAGACAAATCCAGGAAGGCCGCCCGACGTGTCGACAAACCCGATTGGAGCCGCGTATCTCGTTCTCATGACACGACCGAATGGGACTAGCTACGAGGAAAACCAATCCCCGAGTTTCCTCGAGGCGGCCCCGCAGACAGCCCGTTTTGGACCAACACTCATGACGAGTACTGGCCCGGGTTGTTGATTAATTATCCATGGGGTGATGATGCCCTATGCAAATTTTAGTTGTTATTTAGCAAATAGTACCAATGTTTGGCCTTGCCAGACGTGTTTTATCCCAAAACGATAATCAAGGGGGTCCCCATAACAATCCGAGCATGTTAGGAGCGCTCCATATGGAACATAACACTGGTGCACAAGTAACTAGGACGGCAAAAGTGGAACAAAACACCGAGCAAAAGGCCAAGCCTTCCACCTTTTACCAAGTATATATGTGCATTAAATTAAATAGCAATAATATTGTGATATCTCAAAACCATCCATGTTGCACATGGAAACAATTGGCACCTGCAAGTAGCAGCGCTATAAGAAGGGCCGAGCAAGCGGTAACATAGCCAAACAATGGTTTGCTGGGATGTGGAGGGGTTAGAGGCTCATCATGGCATTTTGGGAGGCTTGACAAACAAGCGGTAGGTAGCGAGACAAGCGATAGAAACGAGACAACTAGCATGGCAATGATAGTACTGGTATCCAGGGAAATGTTCATCTTGCCTCAGATCCCACATGGAAGAAGAACGAATCCGTGAAGTAGACGAACCAACGTAGTCGAACGAATCCTCACACTCCGAAACACTTTCGGAACTCTATCGAGAAGAAGCAATCCGGAAACAAACAAATGACACGGTAAACACCACAACATATTCATGATGCACAAACAAGGATGATGCATGTCAAGTTTAAATATGCAAGGCATGGCAAGCACAACCATCAACTTCTACACATTAAGTGAAGCTCAATATGCAACGGGTTGCATATTGTTGAAACTCCACGTTTGAATTATTTAGTTCACTCTCGTTTAGGTACTTATCAATATTAAATTTTGTTTAACATGGCTGGTCATGGCATAAGGTGAAGATGGAATTAAAGCAATTTTAAATGGAGAAGGAGAACATACATTCAAGAAAACAATAACTCTCTATGTTACGAGAAATGCGGTTAATGTTGTTTAACTAAACAATAATTTTAAATGTTGTTCATCATGGCAAGAGGTGAAGCACAACTACATCATCTAGGCATTTTAAATGAGGCTGGAAGCAACAGTATTTCCGAAACGACCTCATATACAAATTATGAATTTTGTCCAGATCTGTCCTAAGCATATTTTATATTTATTAATCAGAAAAATAAAGTGGACCATGTTATTCTACACATTTTCCTAGTCAAGTTACATATGTAGATCATTTTAAACGGAGCTACGGTTATTTAGTTATGAATTAAACCGTTTTATACATGGCAATTATGCAATTAATACAAACAAGAAGTTTAATCATTTTTAACACATGTGAGAGTTGTATATTATTAATCTATAGGAAAATCTCACACTTTACATAAATAAACTATTGTGATCCGATACACGGTTAATTATTTATTACAATATTAAAAATCATGACAAATTTGTAAATATTCATGTCGTGTGTATTGTTGAAATTCGCAAAGGCAGAGAAAAAAAAACTAGGCCATATCTGGAAGCACGGTCTCGGGCTGTTATAGCCAAGGCGAGCTCGGGGGCGCTGTGGTTGGAGCGAATCGACTGGCGGCGGTCCAGCGACCGGAGGTTGGAGAAGATGGTGATGGCATTGTTGCGGGTCTTCCGACTTGATTCCTGTGGCGAGGAGGCGAGGAGGGGCTCGTCTGAGCTAGGGTACACGGGAGGGCGGCTCGACGAGGCCAGTGGCTGCGGTGGTTCACGGTGGCGGTCTCAAATGCGTTCGGCCGTTTGTGCCAGAGAGGGCCAGAGGGGGATAGAGAGTGCAGGGAGTGAGGGAATCAGTCCGGGGCGTCGTCCTAATCCTATTGGCGATGGCTTGGGTGAAGGAGACGACGACACGGCGAAGCAGGAGCTGGCGCGGGCACTGGCCGTGCTCGGCTTCGCCTCTGCCTACTGGCTGAGGTAGAAGATGAGCTTACACTTCTGGGCCGGGCCTCTTCTGGCTCAGGTAGGTGCCAGGTAACTTCCCCTTTTTCCATTTAAGTTTTGTTTTATATTTCTGCCATTTGTTTTGGTTTAGAAATAAAATATAAAACCATTTAATAAACTCCTGAAAATTTATATGTGGGTTTAATGGATTTTTCCAAAGCCACAAGATAAATCTCAGAGTTGTTTATTTTATATATAGAAAATATTTATCCAATGCAAATAGGGCTGAATTGATTCAAATACCCAATATAAAATGTTTCTGTGATCCCAAAATATTGGTTGACATTTTTAACTCATTCCAATATTTTCTTAGAATACGAGGGACATTTTAGTGGAATCTATTTGAAGAAATTTATATATTGCTTATTTGACAAAAATTTCCTTCGAAGGCTTGATCACTTCCTCAATTCATTTTCAAAGAAATTAAAAATGTATGCATGAATGCATTAGCAAGCATAATTAAACTAGGGCTATGACCTCTGTGCTCGGGTCCGTCCCTGCAGCGTTGATAAATCCAAGCTATCGAGCTCTGGCTCGCGGGCCTGCTCCCGTGCACGTCACCTCACAGAAGTCCTTGGTGCCTCGCCCTCTCATGGAACCCTCGCGAGTGAGTGTGTAAGGGTGCGGCCCATTTTGTACGGCTGCCTGTTTAGTGTTTCGCCACCTCGGACCCCATGCGTCGGCGGCCGTCCGACACGCGCAAACCCCCTGAGGATCGAGGAAGGAGATCCCGAGCCCTGTGCCCGGAGCATTCGACACCTCCACAAGTTCTACCCATGACCCTCTCACGTAAGAATAAGGTGGGGCTGTACACGCCCCGGAGCCTCCCGGTGCGCCGCCCCTTGGCCTCGGGACTACTCCCGCCCACGCCCAAGTGGAAGCCCCATGCTCCGTGCTGGCGGAACGGTTGAATCGCGAGCATTCCCAGGCCCCAGTGGAAGCCCCATGCTCAGCGTTGGCGGAACGGTCAAACTACGACCATGCCCATGCCCTAGTGGAAGCCCCATGCTCCGCGCTAGCGGAACGGTCAAACTATGATTGTGCCCACGCCCAAGTGGAAGCCCCATGCTCCATGCTGGTGGACAGTCAACTGAGAGTGCCCCCACAGGCCACGTCGACCTCAGGGTGAACCATGCCTAGCATGGGAGCCGCCGGCTTTCTTCCGCGGCACGCTCTCGCCAGCTCCCCCTTGGGCCTCACGCAAGCGCTGAAAAACCCAAGGAACTGGGCTCTGGCTCATGGGAATGCTCCCGCGCACATCACCCCACCAAGGTCCTTGGTGTCTAGTCTCCTCACATGACACCCAAGTGCAAACTAGTGAGCGCGCATCATTCGAAAGGAAGCTTTTTGCATGCAGGATTTCTCCTCGGGGCGGAATACTCGAGGGATCTCGCAAGGCGTGCCCGGCAAGTAACAACCTATTGTCGTTGCTGAGAACTAAGTATGAGAACCCACCTGAGACAGCATAGCCGTTGTCAGCATTTTTCTCATGCGGGCCGCTCGCGCGTCTGTCGGATTCAGGGCTCCACAGACCCAAGAAGGTTCGAACTCTGGGGCCTGTGCGAAGATCCCAACCAGCTCAAGCCTCGTCGTCGCGCAAGAAGATGGACTCAACGATTTACCCAGGTTCGGGCCACCTTGTGGTGTAAAACCCTACTCCTTCTTTTGGTGGATTGGCCTCACGAGGAGGTTTGTGGGTGGACAAGTACAGTGGTTGAGCGAACTCGCGAGGGCTCTTGGGTGTGGGTGGATCCGATCTCTCTCTCTACGGTGGTGGCTAGTCCCTATTTATAGCGGGTCTTGGTCCTCTTCCCTTATCGCACTGGCAGGAGGGGATCCCACAATGGCCAAATTTGAAAGGGGACAAGAGGTACAGCTTATCCTGACTAAAGGTGGTCTTCACCTGCAAAGCTCCTGGCATGACATAGAGGTGGGCTCGGCGATGACATCCGTCCTGCTGAGCCCGTGGTCTTGGTCTCATTGCACCAGAGTGGAAACCTTTGGGGGGCTTCCTTGGGAACCCGTGTCTGTCCTTGCTTCATTAGCACGAAAGAGGAAACTGTCTCTGATGCGCCCGCTGGTGCCCGCCTACTTTGGTCGTCATGGCTCACGTCATTGTAACCTCCTTTGGCTGGGTACCTGCACAGGAATCCCCGCTCCTCGGGAGGCAGCCTGGGGAGGCCGCTCCCTTGGAGGTCTTCGCCTCGTCCTCCTCGCGAGGCGGGGGCCCTCACGAGGGTCTTGTCTTGAGGGGTTTGTCGCCAGGCCATATAGGGCCATCGTGGTGGGCCACGTGTTGGGCCGCAGGCAGGCTGGTCTGGGTACCCCCGATCCCAGAAGGCCGACAGTAGCCCCCGGGCCCAAGGCACGCTAGGGCCGGCTTCAGGGCGAAGCAAAGGAGTGGAGCCCGAAGCGCCGTGAGCCCCAACCGCCTGCGGGCCAACATTGACGCGTGGCGCATGATGGGGCGCGGATGCCTCCACTTCCCCACGTCGCCCCAGTAACCGCCCCGACTCGCAAGGGGTGGCTCGCGCTGTGGGGCCATCATTGCCCGGAATGGGGAGTGACGCCGGGTGGCCTCCGTTCAACTATTAGTAGGCGTGGGGTCAGAGGCCCACTAGATTGTCTTCATCTTCTCGCTTCTTCGCTCCCATCCGCGACCTCCATAGCCATGACACCAGTGAGGAGGTTTTCCGCTGCCGAGATGGGCAAGGGCCGCCTGGAGGGACCGAGCTCACCACTGCCCTAGAGGGGTCGCGGCCGTCCCCGCAAGCACACTGCGACGCAGGCGGTGGCCCCTCGAGGACGCGGGCGCACTCCAGCGCAGGCCGGTGCTGCCACCGGCAGCAGCGGGAAAGCCCCCTCCCACGCAGGCAGCAGCAACAGCCGTGGCGCTCATGGCCGAGGGGAGAGGCCTACAGCTGTTACCCGGCAGCCCCGCTCGCAGTCTCATTCGACAGACACGGCCCAGGAGTTCCTGGTGTGGGAGGAAAGGCCGGCTATCTCCTGGGTCCAGCTCCCGCGCTTCTTCACGGGGGTGCTGCCAGCCGGACGGCCCGCCGGCCTATGGCTGTAGGCCGATGGTTGCTGCAACCGAGCCTCATGGGTGGAGGTCCAGGTCACCCCGCGGGCTACGTGTTCCTGACCCACGGGTGGCAGGCGTTCGCCCGCGCCCGCGGCCTGCAGGGGAGGTGTACCCTCCACTTCAAGGATGACAGGGCGGCGACGCTCTTCATCAAGGCCTTCAGGGAAGACGGCAGGTGCCTGGGGTGCTGTTCGGAGGGCGACGGCGATGCCAGTGACCACTTCTCCGCTGACGATGACCACCCTGGTGGCGGCATCCTCGGCGGTGAACTTGCCCTTGGCGATGGACGCAGCGCCTCCAGCAGCAGCGGCGCCTCCTCCGGGGGGAGCTCGAGCGACGACGACTACGACGAGCCGCCCCGCCGGCGGGCCCGGACAAAGGAGGGTGGCGAGCAGCCGCGACGCCGGGCCCCTGCTACGGAGGCCGTCGAGCCGACATGCCACTGCGCCACCATCAAGGAGGAGGAGGACTCTGACTGAGCGTGGGCGGCGCTAGGGCTGGGCCTCAGGAGTAGCGGTCCCCGGGAGGCCATCTTTTGTTGTTTGTTTTTTTTACTTCCTGCATCCAGAATCAGGAAAGGCCCCGAGGGGGTCTGTAATGAACTGCGGCGCCCGCGCCTTCGTGTTAGCGTTTTGTTTTTGTCCCGTGCTTTGGCGTTTATGACTCCGCCAATGGAAACCTCCTGCTTGACGTGATTAGGGTAACTTAGCTCGACATACTCGTGGCAGGTCCCTCCGTCGCGAGGTGCAGCTGGGGCGCCGTGGCAGCTTGAAGGCCTTGCTGAGGGGGCCTCTTGCCTGCGGGCCAGGCAACTTCGCAGCTTCGAGAGGCGCCCGCCGGTCGCGAAGCTCCTGGGGTGGCAAGGAGTCAGGACTTCCGGAGGTGCTTCCTCAAGGCCCCGTCTTCCGCGTAGGTGCTGAAAAGTGCTTTAGGTAGAGTTAGGATTCCTTGGTAACAAGCCAAGACCTGACTTCCCTTCCCCCGGTCGTCTTCCTTCCAGCGACCGTTTGAGTTGGAGACCCCTAGCGAGGGTCGACCACCGCTGGTGTGCCGGGTCGCAATGCCTGGCATGGCTAGGGGGTGAGCGCTCCTGAGGCCGGGGGACCTGAGGCAACATGTGCTTGCCGGCCTATGTTTGTAGTAACTTGTCTGAATCCTGAGACTCCCTTCTGCGCCCTGTCTCCTTCCTGCTTGCTCTTGTGCTCTGTGTCGGTGGGACCCGACCTCGCGCGTACCTCGACCGCCGTTGGGGCGTCCGGATCACTAGGACGGGAACCAATCTCGCGAGCACCTCGACCGCCGTTGGGGCATCCAGATCCCCAGGACGAGACCCAATCTCGCGAGCACCTCGACCGCCGTTGGAGTGTCCAGATCACCAGGACGGGACCCAATCTCGCGAGCACCTCAACCACCGTTGGGGCGTCCGGATCACCAGGACGAGACCCAATCTCGCGAGCACCTCGTCACCGTTGGGGCGTCTGGATCACCAGGACGGGACCAAGGGGCGAGGGGCTACATGACTAGTGGGGCCCCTGGGTCGCGACACCCACGGGTCCCCTTTGTCGTGCGAGCAGCGGGAACCTGAGGCAACTTGCGCCTGCCGGCTCGCTCGAGAGCGCCGCGTGAGGATCAGAGCGCCAAAGCTTTGGCGAGGTGCACACCGTGCCCAGCCCCCGCTCACGGGGTGCGAGAGAGAGGAAACCGACAGGTGCGAAATTTTAAAGCCAAGACTGTAAAACGAGCACACTGTAAAGGAGAAAAAAATTTCCACCCCGTTTTCCAACAAAGACGTGAAAGCATCAAATTTCATTCCAAAAGACAGGAAATTCGGCTTACAAAAGAGAGCAAAGAGCAGCCACGTCTGGCACCTAAGAGCTAGCCTTCGTCTTCCCCCCAGCGCGAAGGATAGGGCTTCCACTAGGCGTGGGCATAGTCATTGGAGGACAGTGTCGTCTGCCAGCGCGGAGCATGGGGCTTCCACTTGGGCGTGGGTGGGGGCCCCTCCATATCCTCGGGGGACCCCGGGCGTATACATCCCACTCATTATTACGTGAGAGTGTCACGGGTAGAACTTGCGGAGATGCTGAATGTTCCAGGCATTCTGGATCGGGACCCCTTCCTGAGTCTCCAGGCGTACGTCGCCAGGCCTGGAGACACGGGCGATCCTGAATGGGACCTCCCACATGGGCGAGAGCTTGTGCGAGCCCTCCCTAGAGAGGACCCGCCTCGGGACGAGGTCTCCTACTTCAAGGGTCCTGGAGCGGATGCTACGGCAATGGTAGCGCCGCAGCGCCTGCTGGTACCTCGTTACGCGGAGCGAGGCTTGGCGGCGGCCCTCCTCTCCGAGCACGAGGTCTGTCCGCCGCGAGGCATCCTGACGCTCCTCCTCAAATGCCAAGACCCTCGGGGAGCCATGCTTGACCTCGTGCGGGAGGGCCGCCTTTGCCCCGTAGACGAGGAAGAATGGGGTCTCTCCGGTGGGCTTAGTCGCGGTTGTGCGGATGGACCACAACACGGACTGAAGCTCACCGAGCCAACCTCTGCCACATGCCTCGAGCTTCTTTTTGAAGCTCCTGGCTTTGAGGCCCCTCAGGACCTCCACATTGGCGCGCTCGGCTTGGCCATTGCTCCGTGGGTGCGCTACTGAAGTGTAGCATATCTGCATTCCATGGTTAGCACAATATGTTCTAAAGAGGTTGCTTGTGAACTGTGACCCATTGTCGGTAATGATACGGTTGGGGACGCCGAAGCGGCTCATGAGGCCCTTGATGAACTTGACGGCCGAGCCGGCTGGGATGGTGCGCACGGGCTCCACCTCCGCCCACTTGGTGAACTTGTCGATGGCGACGTAGAGGTAGCAATAACCGCCGGCCGCTCGAGGGAAGGGTCCCAGTATGTCCAGCCCCCAGACCGTGAAGGGCCAGGCGAGCGGGATGGTCTGGAGACCCTGCGCGGGCTAATGAATCAGCTTGGCGTGAAATTGGCAGGCTTCGCAGGATCAGACCAGCTCAGTGGCGTCTTGGAGCGCCGTGGGCCAGTAGAAGCCGCTGCAGAACACCTTCCCCACGAGGGTACGAGACGAGGAGTGGTGCCTGCAATCGCCCCCGTGGATGTTAGCCCGCAGCTCGAGCCCCTGCTCTTGGTATATGCACCGCAGCGAGACGTTGTCGGGGCGTGTGCGGTACAACTCGCCGTCATGTAAACAATGAGCAGTTGCCTGGCGGACCACACGCTCCGCGTCCTCTTTGGTCCAGTCGCCGAGGTTCTCCGGCAAGGCGCCGCTGAGCAGGTATCCCTTAAACTCTTTGGTCCAGTCGCCGGCCTGAGGTTCCAGTGCCAGGAGTAGACGGGCCCCTCAGACCGGGCCACAGGCCGGGGCGCTTAAGAGCGGGGCCGGTGGCAGCTCCTCCTGAAGCGACGCTAGGCCTGCGGTCGTGGGGGCCGCTGACGGCTTAAAAAGCCTCTGCTCGAAGACTCCGGGCTCCGGAGGCTCGCGGCGTGATGCCCTCTTGGCGATGTCATCTGCTTCCTTGTTCGTGCCATGCGGGACGTGCTGCAATTCCAAGCCCTGGAAATGCTTTTCCATCTTACGTACCTCCTCCAAGTAGGCCTCCATGTGTTCGTCCTTCCGCGTGTACTCTTTGTTGGAGAAGTTGATGAGGAGCTGGGAGTCGCCCTTGATGGTGAGGCGCTTGACCCCCAGGGCGGCAGCGGCCCTGAGGCCAGCGAGCAAGCATTCGTATTCCGCAATGTTGTTGGAGACCTTCTCACCATGTTGGAAGCAAAGCTGGACATCGTAGTAGAGCTTGTCTTGGGTTGGGGAGATGAGGACTACTCCAGCCCCCGCGCCCCGGCATGCGAAGGCTCCGTCAAAGTGCATGACCCAGCCGTCGGGCGCCTCATCACCGGGCACGAGGGACTGGCCCTCATCCAGCCCCCGGTCGGTAGCGTCTGTCCACATTGCCACAAAGTCAGCTAGTGTCACGCCCTTGATGACTCTGGTGGTGCTGAACTCCAGGTGGAAGGCATGTAGCTCGATGTTCCACTCTGCGAGTCTTCCGGCAGTGTTGGGGTTGCGCAGCACCTTCTCCAGGGGGTACGCGGAGACGACCTTGATGGGGGGACACTGGAAATAGTGGCGCAACTTCCTTGAGGCGACGAGGAGCGTGACCAGAAGTTTCTGCTGCATAGGGTAGCACGCATGCGCATCCCGCTACATGGTGCTGACGTAGTACACCGGGTGCTCGATCAGGGACGAGGTATTGGCGTCGCCCGACACCTCATGAGGCTCAAGGGACTTAGGTGCCTCGGGGTTTGAAGAAGCGACGTGGGCCCCAGGAGCACCGTCCTAAGGCGGCGAGCACTGCGTGGATCCGCACGAGCCACCGTGCTTCGCGCCTGCGCCGGCGCTCCCTTCTCGGACTGCCACGAGCGCCGCGCTGGCTGAGTGGGGGGTGGCAGCCAAGTAGAGCACCAGGGGCTTGCAAGGATGTGGGGCCACCATAATGGGTGGACTCGTGAGGTACCGCTTGAGGTCCTCGAAGTCCGCGTCCGCCACCGGAGTCCACTCGAAAGGGCCCTTTCTCTTCATGAGCTTGAAGAAAGGGAGGGCGCGCTCGCCCAGCTTGGAGATGAAATGTCCCAAAGAGGTCATGCAGCCCACAAGCTTCTGCATTTCCTTGAGGGTCTGAGGCGGGCTCATCTTCCCGATGGCTTTGACCTTCTCCGGGTTGGCCTCGATTCGTCGGTGCGATACCAAGAAACCGAGTAGCTTGCTGGATGGGACTCCAAAGACGGACTTTTCCGGGTTGAGCTTCAGGTTAACGTGACACAGGCTAGAGAATGTCTCCTCTAGGTCCTCAACCAGGGTCTTCGCTTCTCGCGATTTTACCATGATTTCGTCGACATACGCCTGCACATTCCTCCCGAGCTACTGCCCCAGGGCAATGAGCATCAACCGCTGGAAGGTCGCACCGGCATTCCACAAACCGAAGGGCATGCAAACATAGCAGTACACACCACAGGGGGAGAGGAAGGCGTCTTCTCGACGTCTTCCACCGCCATCCTGATTTGATTGTAACCTGAGAAGGCATCCAGGAAGCATAGAAGGTCGCACTCGGCGGTGGAATCCACGATCTGGTCGATGCGCGGGAGTGGGAAGGGGTCCTGAGGACAAGCTTTGTTGAGGCTCGTGAAGTTGATGCATATGCGCTCCTTCCCACCCTTCTTGGGGACGACCACTGGGTTGGCTAGCCAGTCCCGGTACCGCACCACCCGATACACTCCAGCATCCCGCAGCTTGCCGACCTCTTGAACGATGAATGCTTGCTTCTCTTGTGCTTGTCGCCTTGCCTTTTGCTTCACCGGGCGTGCATGGGGCGCACCCTTAGGTGATGCTCGATCACCTCTCTCGGGACACCGGTTAGGTCGCGTGCCTCCCATGCAAACATGTCCTTGTTCGGGCAGAGGAAGTCCACTAGCGCCCTGTCCTGCTTCAGGGAAAGATCAGCGCCAATGGTGAAGGTGTGGCCCAGGCTCCCGTCATCAGCGGGCACCTGCTTCGTCTCAGCCCGGCTCTGAGAGAGCAACTGCTTCTTCTTCGCGGGCGCAGCCTCCGGGGCCTGCGTGATGCACTCCGGGGGCTGGGACGCCTCGTTCCCCGTGTGCGACGCACTCGGTGTCTGGGCGCGTGGCCACTGCGGCCTTGTAGGTGAGCTTGAGGGCTTGAACTGCGTCCTTGGTATCTCCGGCCACGGTGACGATACCGCTACTGCCAGGCATCTTTACGACGTTGTAGCCTGGGTGCGTTGCCGCCATGAACTTGGCGAGGGCCGGATACCCCAAGTTGGCGTTGTACGGGAGGCCGATGCGGGCGACGTCGATGTTGATCAGCTCGGTGCGGTAGTTGTCGCGGGTGCCAAAGGTGACGGGGAGGCCCACCTGCCCCAAGGGGATGGCGGAGCCCCCAACCACTCCTGAGAAGGTCCTGGAGGGCGCGAGATGGTCGTAGGGCATTTGGAGCATGTCGAAGGCCTCCACGGAAAGGACGTTGAGGCCAGCGCCACCGTCGATGAGGGTCTTGGTGACAGTGATGCCGCTGATGGTGGGCGTGCACAGCATGGGGAGTGCACCCGCAGCGACCGTCGTCCTGGGATGGTCCCTGGGGTCGAAGGTGATGTGGGTCTCCGGTTTCGCCCCGCTCTGCGGGGCCTCGAGCCGCGACTGAATTGGACCCGCCCGGCGAAGAAACTGCTTGACATGGCGGCCGGACGCGGGTGCTTGCAACCCGGCAAGGATACACCCGACCGCGGGCGCAGCCTGACGAACCGCGGCATCTCCACAGGACGCTTGCTGCCAGGCCTTGGGCATAGCGCCCGCCATGGGGACGACGAGGCAAAGGTGAAATGCGGCTGGTGATGGTGAAGCTCTGACACGCCCCTACCTGGCGTGCCAGATGTCGGATTCAGGGCTTCGTAGACCCAAGATGGTTCGAACTCTGGGGCGTGTGCGAAGATCCCAACGAGCTCAAGCCTCGTCGTCGCGCAAGAAGATGGACTCAACGATTTACCCAGGTTCGGGCCACCTTGCGGTGTAAAACCCTACTCCTGCTTTTGGTGGATTGGCCTCACAAGGAGGTTTGTGGGTGGACAAGTACAGTGGTGGAGCGACGTCGCGAGGGCTCTTGGGTGTGGGTGGATCTGATCTCTCTCTATGGTGGTGGCTAGTCCCTATTTATAGCGGGCCATGGTCCTCTTCCCTTATCGCACTGGCAGGAGGGGATCCCACAACGGCCAAATTTGAAAGGGGACAAGAGGTACAGCTTATCCTGACTAAAGGTGGTCTTCGCCTGCAAAGCTCCTGCCATGACGCAGAGGTGGGCTCGGCGATGACATCCGTCTTGCCGAACCCGTGGTCTTTGTGTCGTTGCACCGGAGTGGAAACCTTTGGGGGGCTTCCTTGAGAACCTGCGTCTGTCCTCGCTTCATTAGCATGAAAGAGGAAATTGTCTCTGACGCGCCCGCTGGCGCCCGCCTGCTTTGGTCGTCATGGCTCACGTCATTGTAACCTCCTGAGGCTGGGTACCTGCATAGGAATCTCCGCTCCTCGAGAGGAAGCCTGAGGAGGCCGCTCCCTTGGAGGTCTTGGTGTCATCCTCCTCACGAGGCGGGGGCCATCATGAGGGTCTTGTCTTGAGGGTTTTGTCGCCAGGCCGTACAGGGCCATCGTGGTGGGCTACGCGTTGGGCCGCAGGCAGGCTGGTCTGGGTACCCCCGATCCCAGAACGCCGACATCGTCAAAGGGGGGCCCTTGAGCATCGCGCCTTAGGAACCTTCGCTAGCTCCCGGAGCCCCTCACCTCCTGGCTTTGACCGGGCATCGCGACCCGACATAGCAGCAACGGGTGAGGCTTGCTCAGGGGTTAGGTCCCGATGACTTAGAGCACCTAAGAAAGAAAGGGAAACAAGGAAAAGGGGAGAACTCCATGAGGGGACCTCAGAAGTGGACGCATAGTTCAAACTGCAAAGGCGTTTGTTGCAAAGGGCAATGGTCTTTCATGCACCCCTCGTGGGGCTTACATTGATCCGTCGCTAGATGGAAGATGGGATAAGATAGTAAACTTCGGCAAGACGCTCCTTCACGCCACGTGTACCTCTTGCAGGCTACGGCCATCTCGCGACGCACTCCGAAAAGTTAAGTTAACCGCCCCCCACGGCTCGGTGATCTTTGGTAGTGTTTCTTCTCCCCGTAACTTCGCTCCAGGTGGAGGATTCTTCTCTCGCGTGAGCTACTTGCGTACCAAGGGTGACGTCCTAAGCATTGCGCCTCGGGAGCTCTTACTGGACTTCCGGCCCCTCACCTCCTGGTCTATCCCAGGCATCCTGACCCGACTTACCAGCGATGGCTGAGTCCTCCTCGGGGGCTGGGTCCTAGCGACGTAGATCATTAAGGCGACTGCAGAGAAGGGGACAAGCCTAATCAGAAGCACTAAGAATGAACTCACTTTCGACCAGAACGGCATTGAACTTAAGGTGCGACGGCCATAATCCTTCTTACACGCCCCCACGGGGTCAGCATAGTTCATTGCAGAAAAAACACAAAAGAAGGAGGACCGGGCTCATGCAGTGCCGCCTCCAAGACTCTAAATCTGGCGCCGCCCGTGCCTAGTCAGAATCTTCCTCCTTGACGCGGGCTCCCAGGGAGTCGTCAGAGTAGGAGTCGCTCCTATTTCCCCCGGAGGAAGAGCTGCTACTGCCATCGCTGCCGGAGGAGCTGCTGCCGCTGTTGCTGTCACTCTCCATGCATTAGTCCAGACGGTTGCCGGCTTCCCTGAAGATCTTCATGAAGAGCATGGCGGCCCCGTCGAACTTGAAGTGGATGACCTGCCCGTCTTTCAAGCCGCGAGCGAGGGCGAATGACTTCCACCCTCTCTTCAAGAACATGAAGCCTGGGGGGAGTGAACTTTGTCGCCACCCAGCAAGACCTGTTGCAGCAGCCGTCTGGATGCAGCCATAGGCCCCGAGGCACGCGCTCCACCATCTCCTCCGCGAAGGAGTCTGTGAGCCAGAGCCAGGTGCAGGGCTGGCTATCCATCCCCGCGATAAACTCGCAGGTATCGTCGGCGGAGTGGCACCGTGGCCGGGGCAGCCAGGCGGTTGTGTCGTTTCTCCTATTAAGCCCGCGGCCGCCTTGCCCCCCCGCGTCCGCGTCCGCAGGCTGAGCTTCCTCCATGACTGCCTGACCCGGCATGAGTTGCCAGCGCAGGGCGCCTACGCCCCTTGGAAGGCGCCCCGGGCTTGGCGGCAAACTTGCGAGGCCGGCCTCACCCACTCGCCTGCTTCGGCACTTCCGCCGCTTCCGTCATTGCCTTTCCCTTCTCAGCGGCGGAGAACCTCCTCACAGGCGCCTTTGCTACTGCAACAACAAGCAGGAATGAAGAGCAAGAGCGATGAAGATGAGCCAAGGGACCTTGTCCTCTCGCCTTATATAGCAGTCGGCGGATGGCCGGCCTATGCCCCCTTGCATGTGCTAGATGGATGCAAGGAAAGGGAGAGCAATGATGGCCCCACGCCGCGAGCAGGCCTTATGTCAGCCTGGGTGGTTGCCGAGGCGTCGTGTGGAAGTGGGGGCGTCCCGCACCCCGTCGTGCGCCATCCGTCGCGCCTAACCGCAGGCGGTTTGGACCCGGACCGTTTCACCCCTCCAACTGGCAGAATCGTGCACGCTGCGGGCCCGGGGGCTACTATCGGACCCATGGGACTGGGGCTACCTAGGCCCGTCTGCATGCAGCCCAAGACGCAGCGTGTGCCATGGGCCCAGTGCGACCCACCATTGGACTTCACGAGCAAGGCTCTCACGAGGGCCCCCGCCTAGTGAGGTGCCCGTCAGCAAGCGTCGTTAGGGGTCTCACGAAGCCTCACCCGTGTGGCCGTCTTCCAAGGATGCCCCCATGGCCTTCATGAGGCGGGTTAATCAAAGGTGGCCCGACGGGGTCGCACAGTCATGCACCTACGCGTGGGCAACGCGTGCCTGAAAGCACATTTGCTCCCTTGGTGATTTTGGTAATTAATAACAACATATATGTCATTGAACTAATGTTTCCACTAAGTATATTTCAGGAAAAGTTCAATGATAGGATTGGCAAAAGGATTGTGGAAATTGTGGAAATACCCCAAGATGCAAGGAAATGGATTGGCAAGGCTTCAAGCAAGAGGACTCTACATTTTACTTTGTGAGAAATCACTTTGAGTCCATAGGAAAGCCAATACTATTAAAAGGGGGTAAGGTATTGTTGGTGAACAAAATGCTCATACGTGCACAAGTGATAGTCACAAAAAACACCCACAAGCACTTCCACAAAAGTCTGTCCAAAGTCAAATATCCAAAATCGGTGCAACCAACACTTTCCACTTGGTCCCACCGATTCCCAAACTCAGATAGACCCATGCCAAAGCCTAGCTTTTCGGTGCAACTGATTCTGCTTCGGTGCCACCGAGTTTAGGTTGCCAACTCTCTGTTTAGCCATCTTCAGTCTTCAGTACCACCGAGATTTGCCTTTCAGTCTCACCGAGTTTCTGGACCAACTCTCTGGATAGCCATTCACCTGATCGGTAACACCGAGAAGTGTGGATCGGCGCCACCGAGTTTCTGGACCAACTCTCTCGTAAGCCATGGTCGAAAATCGGTACCACCGAGATGTAGAGATCGGCGTCACCGAGTTTGCGCAATCAGACCATTGGTCACCTTATCGGTGCAACCGAGAGTTATATATCGGTATCACCGAGATTCAAAAGTTGCCACCTTTTGGTCACTTCGGTACCACCGAGATTAACACATCGGTGTCACCGAGTTGGTCATTTTGTGTGTAACGGTTGGATTTTTGGGGATGCCTATATATACCCCTTCACCACCACCTACTCGAGAGAGAAGCACTCAGAACTATTCCATACTTGCCCATCCAGTTTTCTAAGAGAGAGCCACCTACTCATGTGTTGAGATCATGCCATTCCATTCCAACCATATGAATCTTGATCTCTAGCCTCCCCAAGTTGCTTTCCACCAATCCCATCTCTTCCACAAAGCCAAATCTGTGAGAGAGTGATTGTGTGTTGAGGAGTCTATCATCTTGAAGGACAAGAGCAAGGAGTTCATCGTCATGACCGAGCCTATTATCTTTTGGAGGGTGGTGCCTCCTAGATTGGTTAGGTGTCGCTTGGGAGCCTCCTACTTCGTGTTGTGGAGTTGAACCAAGAAGTTTGTAAGGACAAGGAGATCGCCTACTTCGTTTAGATCTACCCATAGTGAGGCTAGTCCTTCATGGACAGAAGCCGTTATGGAATAGTCAAGGTTGCTACTTCGTGGACCCTTATGGGTGGAGCCCTCCGTGGACTCTCGCGACTGTTACCCTCCATGGGTTGAAGACTCCAAAAACGTGGATGTACGATAGCACCACCTATCGGAACCATGGGAAAAATCATCATGTCTACAATTGTGTTTGATCCTCTTACCCTTCCTTTCTACTCATGCTTGTTGTTACTTTCCGCTGCTATACTCTTAGACATGCATGTGTAGGGTGTACTTGACTTGCCATGAATGCTAAAATCTACCAACACTAAAAATTGGGAAAAGGTAGAAATTTTATTTGGTCAAGTAGTCTAATCACCCCCCCTCTAGACATACTTTCGGTCCTATAGTGCCACGCCGAGTGGCGCCAGGAGCCGTGCTAGCAGGCACGGATGAGGAGGATTTCCTCTTTTGTGCTAAGGGAGCAAGACCAGCCCGCCCACTCCCAAAGCAATCTCCAAAGGTTTTCCATTTGGTGCAAGAAGACCGAGGCTGGGTGCTCGACAGGACAGAGGTCATCCCCAAGCCCACCAACGCGTCATGGCAGGAGGCTTTTGCAGGCGAAGACCACTTTTGTCAGGAGAAGTTACAGTCTTGTCCTCCTTCAAACTGTCCATTGTGGCAACCCTTCCCGCCTTGTGTTTTCGGGGGAAGAGGACCAGGGCCAGTATTAGAGAGGATAGAATGCCGCCGTAGAGGGGGAACCCTGAGCTAGCTAGAACCCACCTCTCACCCTCAAGCAATACAGACAAGCAGGAGTAGGTTTTACACCGCAAGGTGGCCCGAACCTGGGTAAACTGTTGTGTTCACTGTTCTTCTTCCTTACCTCGAGCACGCCGGAGTGTCGCCATGAGGTCCTGAGGTAGAGTAGGGCGGGAGAACCAATGCACCCTAGAGTTCAAACCTCTTTGGGGTCCCCGGAGCCCCGATTCCGACAAACTACCACGAGATCAGATGAGCTAAACCCTAGATGAGTTGGATCGATCTCTCCCTCAAAGGTCCTCTGGTCTATATAGACACCAGGGGTACCTAGGGTTACAAATGGTCGGTTGCCATCAGGGAATAAACATGTCAAATCTACCATCTTGACTTGGAGGACACACCAAGGCACCAAAGGCTTCCTTCCTGAACAGGGAGTCGTCCTATAGCTCGGCCTTCCAATAATAGTCACAGAGCGGCCCACCTATCCGGCCCATAAGAAATAGACCGGCGGCCCGAGGACCACTTAGTCCCGGACTCCCTCAGTAGCCCTCGAACTAGCCTCCAACGCCGGGGTATATGACCCCTATAAGCCTTCACACGCCCAAAGTCTCCAGCTTGCGGGGCGAGTTCTTCTCCCGTTCTATGCACGGCCGACACTAGTCCGGCTGCCGATGACTTCCCGATTCCCGAGCTGTATGTGTTACGTAGCCTTGGAGGCCAACCGCTCGAGTGTGAACAATGCCTGCACCTAACAACTTTCGGCGAAAGGTCACGGCTGGTCATAACCACAGACCAGTTATGAAAACTCGATTCGAGGTTCGAGGTAGTTCCTCTGTTGGCACGTACCCTCAATATGGAGATCATGCCCCGTTGTTTAAGGCATGTGATCAATGATTCGGGTTATCCCACGCGTGGCGATTTTATCGGGAAGTGGCGAAACCCATGGCACAGCAAGTGGGCTTTTGGTATTACGTTAACTTATAAAAGGGAAACCGCCACCAAAGCCTCCACACGCTTCCCAGATACATTGCTATCGCTCTCCCAATCACTTGAGCTCTAAGCACCAAGATCCATTTCTCCCTCAACTCTCCCCAAGACACAACCCAGTTCGGTCATGGCCGGTTCGGCCTCCAAAGGCAAGTCGGAGGCCTCGCGTCACCAACGACGACATCGAGCAGCTAAAGTGTGCAGGCTATCTCCCGGTCGACATCATCCACCGAGCTCCAGAGAAGGGCCAGGTCATCCCCACGCCGAGGCAAGGCGAGAGGGTGGTGTTCATCCCCCATTTCACTCGGGGACTTGGCTTCCCGCTCCACCCCTTTGTCAGGGGGTTGATGTTCTTTTACGGGTTGGATTTTCACGATCTCCCCACGAACTATTTCATGCATATTTCGGCCTTTATCATTATCTGCGAGGCCTTTCTGCGGGTCAAGCCACACTTTGGCTTGTGGATAAAGGTCCTCAATGTTAAACTGAGGATAGTCAGCGCCCAGCAGGCAGACTGCTGAGGGCGATGATCAGTAAGCTCCCCCGGGTTGAGTGGCCGGACGGTACCTACATAAATACCGTCAAAATCTGGCAAAGGAGTGGTTTTACATTACCGAACCCCGCGGCGCAGACTGGGTAGCGCCCTCCGAGTTCAGATCCGGACCCCCCACCAGGCTGGTGTCCTGGATAAAGAAGGGTCTCGATTGGGGATCAGCAGCGGAGGTCAAATCCCTGCAGAAATGCATCTCCCAGATGATGAAGGATAAAGTCGAACTGACCAACGTGGTTCAGATCATGCTTCGCCACTGCCTTCGGCCTTGCCAACATCGGGCCGCCCCCATGTGGTTATACAAGCCCGATGACTCTTCCACCGTGCATCGCTTTTACCGCACCACCCACGAGAAGATGTGGAAAGTGCTATTCAAGCCTCAGAAATACTGGCCAGACAAGGAGGAAGACATCGGCCTTGACACCGCGAATCCCCCCAAGGAGGTACGATAAAGTTTTTACTCTCATGTTCGGATACTGCCGTTTAGCAAGGAACTTGATCCTTTCTTCCCCGCATTCGCAGAGCTGGCTGGAGAAAGCCGTGCGAATCGACCACCTAGCCCGCTATCCAAAGGCCCCAAGACGGCCTTGCTGATGGAGATGCTGGTCAAGGCGCTGTACACGACGCCGGAGAAAAAAGAGAAGAAGAAGAAGAACGAGAAGAGGGAGGCCCGGGAGGGTCTCCGCTCAAGAGGTCCATCGGACACTAAGTCCGGGGAAACCCATGCCTCCTCCGCTCATGAGGAAATGCAGGGAGAGGACGGGGAGGAGAGCGAATCCTCCTGAGCAAGGAAGAGGTCAGCGTCCGATGACGTTGAGGAGTATCTGCCTCCTCCTGCCCCGAAAAGGCGATGTAGGGCTAAGTTGGTCCTGTCCGATGACAGCTCGGACTCCGCCGAGGAGTCCAAGTCTTCCGACGAGGTCCCGCGAAGGGCCCTCAGGGTCAAGCCCCCGGCCCAAAGGGATGAATACAAAGACTCCCTAGTACATCCATGTTGAGGTTCGTTACTAACCAGATGAAATGCCTTCCATATTGTAGCCCACCGCTTGACCTTCCCATCGATCGAGTCTCGGAAGGGGACCCTCCGCTAGCCGAGCTAGCGGAGAGCGGGACCGCATCGCACAATACACCTCCTTCGGGTGTTGAGGATACTGAGGAGGTGTTGTCATGGAAGACCCCTCCTGGGCCGAGCACGGTGGGCGGGTGTGATGACATCATGGCCAAGGATAACACCTCCGTCGCCAAATACCAGGAGAGGGGATTCCTCCTAGGGAACAAAGGGGAAATGCTCGGTCGGTCCGAGCTCCCTCCGAAGATGGCTCCACAGCCCCCAGGCCCCCGGAGTCGTCGATTCCGACTTCCACCGAAGGGGGGGCCAGGGTGCCGCCACCGGTGCCGCCCTTAACAGAGCGGGCCGAAGCTAGGTGGTCGGCTATGAAGGAGGAGGCTTTGAATAGCCCCTCCATAGCCGAATATCACCGCACCCTTATGGGTGCGCTTTTACAAAGCATTCGGTCCGTTGACAGCGGACTGAAGGAGGCTTTCGACGGCCTCTTGACGGGCTTCAAGGTAAACCATGTAATACTCTTTTACAACGAATATTTATTTTATAAGGTAATGCAATCCTCATATATAGTAACCCCCGAGCCTTGGGTGAGTTTGAAAAATTCACGAGGGGTCAAATAGTTAGAAAAGTACTGTTAATAGGAAAAGTGAATCGTTGCCCCCCGAGACTTTGGCGGGATTGGAGAATACGTGGCAGAGGGTCTAAAAACCGAAAAAATCGGGAGTTCGACACGAATGAACTGTTGTGCAGGCGTCGTCTTCAGCGACAGCTTCTAATGCCGCAGAGCTTGCCGAGTTGAATCGGAAGCTCAAGAGCTCCGATGAGCATCTCAACCTTCTCAACAAGCAGTTTGACGAAGCACAAGGTAATTCCTGGCTGGTCCATTTTAATTCCGTGGTTTTCCTCATTAAGTGAGGTCTTCGGGTTTTACCCCTAATCTCAGGTTGCTCATTATGACTACAGCCGTCGCTACGGAGGTCGAGAACCTCAAGGCCGAGCTGAAGAAGGCGAGGCAAGAGGCCGTTGAGCAGAAGGCGGCAGCCGAACAAGCAGCCGTCGAACTTTCGTTGGCGAAGATCGTTAGTGAGAAGCACGAGGCTAGGGTGGCCGAGGTGACGAAGGAGCTCAAGGATTCCATCACTAAATGTGAGGCCCTTGAGCAAAATAGTAAATATCAGGCCTCCTAGCTGACTTTGTTGAAGTCGGCGCTCAAGGAGGCGCGTCTGGAGGCTCGAAGCTGCCAATAGGAGCTCCACGAAGTCAAGCTTATAACGGATGGTAAGCCGTACTTACTGCAATGTGTCTTCGGTGGTAATAGGTTCGCATTGCTCACATGCTTGTCATGTTGCTCAGGCTCTTTCGTGGTTCTTCCAAGGAGTGTGGCGGATCCTGGAAGGTACTTTGCGTCCCGGGATGGGAAAGTCGAGCAAAGGCTGTTTTTGGCGTAGATTTGAACCCCCGAGCATCCTCCCGTCCTCACTAGCGAGATGAAGCAGCTGATGAAGTTGCATCGGATGGCGAAGCCAGCCATAAAGGACCCCTGCAGCAGACTATGGCCTTCGGAGCCACTCCCGAGCAGTTAGTTCGCCTTCGTGCAGAAGTTGTGCGATGCCGCGCCACGGATCGCACATCCTGAAGCGTTCCGTATGCATGGAGGGAGCTCGGATGGCCTTCGTGAAGATCATGGTGCATTGGCCGAAGATGAAACCGACCGAGATGGCTACCAGTCCCCCGCCTCCTAGAAAGGAGCATAGGAGGCCCGAGCAGTACTTTCTCATCATAATGGATGGTGCTCGGGTAATAGAGCCCCAGTGCTCGAAAGATGTAATTTATGAATGAGTGTACTATCATGTAGCAAATGATAGTTAAACCCTTATGCTTAGTAATGATGTTGCCTTGCATGGTATATCATGCTTTGTTTTGTTTATTTTGACTCGTGTCTCGCTATTTATAATTTGAAAGTTGACAGTCGTAGGCTTCTGTCCCCTTTGTAGATGCTACAAGGGGTGTTTCGACCTCCGCACTGTGACCCTTAGCAGACGTCTCGGTGCCTGAAGGTGGAAGTGTGTAAGGGAAACGAGGCAATCAGACAATGTGGCTTTAGTGCTTTCACTTAGCCATAGGAGCTTGACTGCGGGGGCTAGTGACTAGCACCCAGTATATTGTGATGTTCGGGTATGCCGAGGTTTGAAACCATTATCACTTAGTCTGTGCGTATACGGACCCTTCTTATAACACGGCCTAACCTCCATCAATTTTTAGTTTAACACTTGTCATCGGATCACCGACCAGTTCACGCTTATTATGATAGTCAGTTTTTGGCTTTCTCCACTGAGGTACTTAAACAGGCGAGCTGGAAGTACCATCGCAGTGGTTCTCCCTTGACCGTTCTAACAGAACATGCGGAACGTAAGAGGGTAAACACAGGCGCCAGGCAACCCGACTATTGATCCGAGAGATAATTCAGAACCGATTTATATAATGCAATATCCGAGACGCCGAGAACGTAAGATGAAAGATAGTGTCGGCATGATGCTTGGGGTGAGTTTTATAGTCGAGCCCCCGGTCTATTAGTCGGTCGCATCTGAGGAAGATATGTACTGAACTAGTTTGTTTCGGCATCGGAGAGGGAAAAAGATTATGCAACACAAATGACTGCAATGGGACCGTGAAAATGGCCTTTATTTCCGATGGACTCGTGACGTCCAGCCGTACAATCCGAACTGCCGAAGCAACAGTTATAGAACTTTTTAAAAATAAACTCTACAAAGCAAAGGTTTACAGAGGGCTTTTTATGAGTGGCTTGACATCCCAACTGTGCCTTGCTGCACGTTTGCGCCTTTCCTGTCGAGGGGTGTGCTCTTTTGGAGGAGATGGTGATCGGCCGACGGACCTTTGAAAGAGGGTCTTGATAGGCCGACGTAATATGCTAGCTAGATGGTACCTATTGTTGCCCGACGAAATGTTTGACCGTAGCTCGGTCAAGCCAAACACTTGGTCCTTTATATTAGGTCCCCACAGCTGCCCATGGTATTTTGAGCGTAAAATGGTGCCTTCGAGGCAGGTACCTTACGACTGTCGGGCCATGTTGTGGGAAGCGTATTCCTATCTGTGCTGAGCGTGGGAAGACTCCGGGAGCTGCGATAAGGCCCGGGCTCATTTGCTCGCCTGTCCTTCCTTGACGGCTGACTGGGACTTTGGCGCCTTGTTGCCGACCTAGACTTCGGCTGCCAGAGCCGCTGTGTGGTCCTTCGTTCGGAGCGAGCGCTCCATGTTTCCATTGACAGTGATGACACCCTTGGTTCCGGGCATCTTGAGCTTCAGATATGTGTAATAGGGGACGGCGTTGAAGCGAGCGAATGATGTACGGACGACAAGTGCGTGATAGCCGCTGCAGAAGGGGCGATGTCAAAGATCAAGTCTTTGCTGCGGAAGTTGTCGGATGAGCCGAACACGGCTTCCAGAGTCACAGTTCCCGAGCAGCGAACTTCGACATCTGGGATTACTCCTTTAAAGGTGTTGTTGCTGGGTTTGATCCTTGACGGATCGATACCCATTTTCGTCACTATATTTGAGTAAATCAGATTGAGACTACTTCCTTCGTCCATGAGGACTCTAGTTAGGTGGTACCAATCGATAATGGGGTCAAATACCAGGGCTGCCGATCCTCCATGAAGGATACTGGTCGGATGGTCTCTTCGGTCAAAGGTGATCGGGCATGCCGACCATGGGTTGAATTTCGGAGCTACGGGTTCTACGGCACAGACTTCTCGAAGCGCACACTTGCTCTCATTCTTTGGTATGTGCGTGACGTAGATCATGTTCATGGTTTTTACTTCAGGGGGAATTGCTTCTGGCCTCCATTTTTTGGCCTGCGGGGCTCATTGTCGTCCTCGATGCGGGGGCCCTTGCCCTGCTCCTCGACTGTGAGTTTGCTAGCATGTTTGATCACCCAACAGTTTCGGTGTGAGTAGCAGGCTTGTCTGGGGAGCCGTGGATCTGGCAGGGCCTATCCAAAATTTTGTCTTGCGCGGTGGGTCCATCCCGATTCCCTTTAGAGGGCTTCTTCCACTGTTCTGATTTTGAATTGTTGAATCTAGCATTTACGACCATATCCTCGGCGTCGCCGTTGGTGTGTCGGCGCTTGGTCTTGTTGTGCCGTGGTTTCCATTTCCATCTCGAGTTCGGAGCTGCCAGGGTCTTCAGGATTATGGCTACGACGGGCTAGCCAACTGTCCTCGCCCACACAAAAGCGGGTCATGAGTGAGGTGAGGACCGACATTGTTCTCGTCTTGTCTTGGCCGAGCTGACGAGCTAGCCATTCGTCCCGGATGTTGTGTCTGAAAGAGGCTATTGCCTTGGCGTCCGGACAGTCGATGATCTGGTTCTTCTTAGTCAAGAATCGATTCCAAAATTGACAGGCTGATTAGCTGGGCTTCTGAACAACGAGGCTCAAGTCATCGGATTCCGGGGGGCGAACATAGGTGCCTTGAAAGTTATCTCGGAAAGCGTCCTCGGGCTCTTCCCAGCTCCCAATGGAGTTTTCGGGGAGGTTGTTTAACCAGTGTTGTGCTGGCCCTCCTCGGGGCATATGAATGTGGAGAAGGAAGTCTTCGATCCACACGGCCGGGTCCGTTGTCCTATTGTATTGTTCAATATTTACGGGTTTAAACCCTTCGAGGAACTGGTGCTGCATCACCTCATCTGCAAAGCACATTGGATGACCAGCGCCCATGACCAGGGCTACGTCACGCCGAAGATCGTCTCTCATCCGGGCCCAGGGTCGTTCTCATTCTCTACTGTTTCGATCGAGCCAATCTTGGTATTCGTCCCGCCTAGTGGAAGTGTACCCTCTAGATCCATAGATGGATCTTGTGTGACCTATTCTAGCGTCCAAGTCATGTCATAGGTCATATGGGTCTTCAGGTCGCGTTGTCTCCTTGCCTCTCTTGTGGGGGAGTGCAGGTGAGTCTTCGACCTCTCCAGTCGTCCGGTCCCGTCCTCAAGGGGGCGGTTTGGCTGGTTGCCCCGAGTGCGTCTGGGGGGGTACGGGCTCAAAGGCCTCGTCATCGAGTTGTGGCAACAAATGTCGCTGCGGGTAGCTTTTGATCTGATCCGGCCGTTCATTGTCGTACCCTTCTTTGGCTGCTAGGACTTTCGTCCATCTATCATTGCGGGTATCGTGTTTGGCTTTTAGCTGCTTATGTTTCTTCTTCAGGATCCGGGCGGTAGATATAAGTTGTCGCTTGAACTATTCTTGGTCCTGCGGTTTCTCAGGGATGATGAAATTCTCAGCTCCGAGGCTGACCTCCTCTTCCATGGGAGGAAGGTACACTGGTGCAGCGACGTGCTATACAAACGGTCTTTAACCCCTTTCCGCGACATAGTTCTAAACCATCGCCTTGCATGTGTGGGCGATTGGGGGGGGGGTCCATCACACACGACACGGAGAACCCGTCGGCAATGGTGACCAACGAACGCAAACGATCTGCAAATATAATCATGTGCGGTGCAGGAACATATTGCACACATGTTTTGGGCTTACGTGTGGGATTTGGGATCAATCACAGACATGCAAGACGAGTCAAACGCGTCTAATTGCTCATGGAAAACAAACGGAGTTTGACCTTCTACCGTTTGCGAAACGGTACCTAATCCACACGGGCCATTTTGTAACCTGTGTGTGATATGTTCATCATCGCACACGAGATTTCTCTGGAAACCGTCTGCCATGCATGGCATCATCGGACACGTACGAGTGCTGCAAACCGTTTGCGATTACTTATGTATCACCAACATTTTAGATTATATCTCGTGTGCTTTTCCTGTGGATCACAGGCGGTTGTGCTATGAGTTGCGTGTGCTTTCCGTTCTGGACCGCACAGGCTTAGTTGCTTGAACCGTGTGCACTGAAATTGCCAGGTTATTTTAAAATATCGCATTTCATTCACCCTACAAATAGCAAATTCACCACAATATGCAATCAAAAAATAGTGTCCACATGAAGAACATTCATCATAATTCGCCACAATATGCAATTCAACGAAAAGTGTCCACAAGCAGAGGATTCATCATAATTCACGACAATATGCAATTGAGCAAATGCTAGCTAAATTCCACAGCTGTTAAACTGACATATGCAGTACATAATCATAGTGGACAAAATACGAAGACATGTTCACATGGAAAATAATGCATCCATGTGTATATCTTTAGCTGATAACACTATATGAATGCGTACTTATTATTAGGGGATATGAACCCGGAAATCTTTGACGCCATCATCGGGCTTGATATTGTGTTTCACAAAGAAGGTGCTGATAAATTTCCTAACAGACATCAATTCATCTGCGGCAAGCGGTGAAGAGGTCATTGATCCGAAGATCAACTGCAGGACTTTTAGATCAGAATGTGGAATACGTGTGGAGTAGAAGATAGTAATTAAGAAGCAGAATTATTGGTTTTATCCTATCAGCATCGAGACTACATTCAACACGTCTGCAGAGGTTCATCATGTGTGCACAAACGTAGTATCCACAAAGGCTGGTACCTTGTTGTTGCTGAGGACACTGAAATTTTTTGTACAGTATTAGCCATGTATTTGCCCTGTTAGGAACAAAACCTAACCGGTGTAAGTTGTTTCTTCTTTTTTCTATGGAGAGAAATAGAAAGAGGTTTACTTAGAAACTTGGACATCTGACTAGCATTTTCTGAAAATAACGGATTTCGTTGTCTTACCGGAGAAACGATCACGTGCAGCAGAGGTAGTTGGCGGTCGAACCGACTCCCTCCTAAAGTTATGTTCATTGACAATACACTGCAAATGAAGATGAATTTTCACACACTCAATTCTGGAACCAGATATGAACATATCGCATTAACATCAAAGAATTCAATACCTATCCAGGAAATCATGAAGATGACTCAGATCCTGAGGCGCATTTGACTCTCTGAGAGAATCCATGTAGTAAACTGTGTTGCGTTTTGGAACAATGACCACCAAGATCTAGTGACCTCTACAGTTTAAGAAAACCATGAACGTACGAACTATGTCTAAAACTGAAAGACGATCAATGTATGTGTGGTTGTATATTTAACTTACCGTTCATGGTATGGCCACATGAAGAATTCTCCTATCTATAAGTTGAACAAGATCTTGGCGACATAATGAATGGAAGCCTTGCGTGAGCCATTATCTCGTAACAAAATGCCGTTTGCTAAATCAGGATCTATGAAATGCCAATGTGCCCTTATCGATCTCTGTATCGTCAATCCCCTGAGAGGAACACAATACAGTTAGCTTTTTTTCGTTTACAGCCATGTATGTAGAAGTTGATCACAGAGTTTGTGAAGTACTTACAACATCAAGCATTTGACAAGAGTGCTAGCAAGCTCATCGAAGTTGAAGAAGAGATTAAAGTCTTCGAATTCCACACTGATGATACCTGCATCATGATAGAAATGCCAGCTGTCGTGGTTCACTTGTAGAATGTTAGTATCTTCTCCTTCCGACATTATGTCCATGCAATATTTATGTAACTTGCGACAACTGGAACTGCACTCGGCAAAGTATTCGCCAACAAGGAATGGATGGCCATGCTTGTACTTGCGTTTCTCAAATGAGTCTACTTCCTTACTAGAAAGTTGCTTTTCAAGGTCTGCTTCAAACATGTGGTCTTCGTAGTAGGATGCTCTGGTACTCATCCCTCCTTTGTTTCTATCATGTGTAATAACAAAATGCCGATTTTACCAGGAAGCTAAGTATAAATGCAACAGTCTTTGTAGTATAGGATGCACATCGGCAGTGTTTGAATGATATCAAATTAATAGTGACAGCTACGTACATTATGTTGTCAAATATTCCAATCTGTTTTAAAACTACTGTCTTGCACCATATATTTTTCACTAAGTCTGAGAATCTGTTTATTTTAGATTGCCATGTTTCAGGTGGTTCAGCCAGCTGACAACCGAGGTGTGTGTACTCTCGAACAGTGTTGATGCTAGCAATGTTTCTATGCATAATTAGACCTTGCTCGTGCTGAATAAAATGAAGTGCTTCATGTGTACTAACTGGTTGTGAATTTTCATGCAATGATAACTCATGTAGCACATAGTTTTCTTGATGTCAATATGCCTTCCGGTTAAAACTATGACAATGTCTTAATCACATCCAGAATCAAATAGCACACGGGAAGTGTCTGAATCACACCTAATATAACAAATGATTTCTAACAACGAGAGTTAGGCTTACCTTCTTTGCACGTCCCAGAAACTTCCTCCCACTGTACCCAGATTGAAAAGGTCGTAACTTCACGGATTGAAATTGATGTTGACCATGAACAGGCAGGTCTTCAGCTACCCATCTCCATTCATTGGACGTGATTGTCCTAGGGAGCTACAAGAGAAAGAAATGGCGCAAATGGGCCTGCCGCTTTGAAATCCCCAATTCCAAAACAAAACCCTAAGCCTAGTTGAGCCACAGAGAAGAGAGACGAATACCTGGCTGGTGAGAGATTCGTCGTCGTCGGAGCTACCGCTTGAGGGGTCACTTGAGGAGACCATGGTGCGTCCGCGGCGGTCGGAAGCTAGAGGGAGAGATGTGGGCGGCGACGTGGGGGGGTGGGGGGTTGCAGAGGAAATGTGTCCCTTTGGGGGGGAGTGGTGGGGAGGCAGATATTTCGGCGGTCGACGAAATTTTTCGCTCGTTGCAGGGAATCTTGGCGCGCAAAGATTCATCAGACACGGTGTTTCTGCTTTTATCATGTGGATGATACAGAACATACAAAATTTTGCCCCTCCCCATGTATTCCCTAGTTATAGTGCACATCCACGTCATTGCATAATGTAATATCAACTGCTAACTTGGGTATACAAATTAGCGGACACATATAGCTCACAGTTACTAAACCGAGGAAGTTCACTAAATAATCAAGCTTGTTGAACTAGACATAGCTCTTAAAAAAGACCAGCTCTCTGAACAAAGGCTATTAGTAATACGCATAATTTTAACAAAGACGCCGACGAGCAGCCACCCTATGCCTCGCCGCTGTTTGATGAGATGTCGACGACTTGTCCGGACGACATTCCGCCGGTGCTGGACTCCGCATCCCCCAGGCTGACTTTGACCGCGACGACGTGCTCATCCTCGACGTTGTCCTCATCATCGGCATCGCCCTCATCTTCGTTGTACTCTTAGTAGTGGCGCCGCCTTAGCTCGCGTTGCTACTCCACCGCCGATTCCTCAATGGACATGCGCTTCTCGACCTCCTCTTGAGCCACGCGCAACTCCTCCTTGCACTCGACGCTCTCGGACGGCTCTCCCATCTCCAGCTCTTGCTCGGAGATCTCGTGCGGAAGGGGCTCCATGGCTTCCGCCGCCGCATCGTCGGCATGCATCTCGGCATCCGCAGCAGCCGTCTCTTTGGACGTGTGGTGCATGCTAGATTCCGGCGAAGCTTGGAGTATCTTGGAATGGGCGTTCTCGATTATATAGGCCTGGATGGCCTTGACCCAGGCCAAGGCGGCCACCGCGGCACGGCAGGCTGCTCGAGCGCTCTTGGCGTTTGCAGACGCCGTCATAGCAGCTGCAACTGCAGTCTCCGCGGCTACAGACGCCCTTTCGGCCTCCGCAGAGGCCTGCGCTCTCGGCCGAGGCGGCCGTGCTCTCGGCAGAGGTGGCCGCGTTCCTGGTAGAGGCGGGAGCGCTCGGGGCTGAGGGGGAGGTCGTACGCACCCTTACGAAGCTTTCCCACGGTGTCATTCTTTACAGAGAGGGTTTGTTGGGGAATGGGGATCGAGGGTGAATGGAATCCGAGCTAGACGAAACTGATGAAGCTTCCCTCGCAAGACATAAATAGATCCATGAATTTTCATCACAAGTGGTTCCTGTATGGAACCGTGTGTAAGTAGTTCACTTTTTGTATTGAATTGTAAAACTATTTTGGGGTACAACGGTAACAGATATGTTTTATTTGTAAGAAAATGATCCCTACCATCAAAATCCACTAACGGCATCCTAAAATTAGGAAATATTCGGGGTTAAATTGGCATTTTATAAATTAAGTTAGTTTGTACAAATTTTACGGCCATAATTCATAAGTGTAACACACGAACATGCAAGATGAAGCAAAAACTGCTTGAAAAATCATTTTTATGTACTACTTGCTTCCCTATATCTGCCGCTTGCAATAAATTTTAAGGAGTTGCAAACATCTTGGGTAACGGTTTGGACACACGTGCATGCATTGGGAATCTAGGTTTTAAAATTCAAAAAATGAAGAAATGCTCTGAAGTACATGATAATAATCTGCATGATTTCCCCACATGGGGCCAAGATATCGTGGTCAAAATAACGGCTTGTTCGAGATAAGCTTTGACACATGCCTCTCACAAAATAGAGCATCACACAAAGGATCGTTGTTCCGAGAGGGAACATGAGAGCCTTGTTCGATAAAGAACCGCTAGTCGTTGTCTCATTTGGCCTAGCTTTTTTTAATTCGTTACAATGCACGAATACGTCCGTCATCCTGAAATTTGGATATTTTCGGGGTTCAATGAGCATTTTATACATGAAGTTAGCTTCTAGATATCTCATGGCCATAATTCCAAACTAAAACACATGGACATGTGCAAGATGAAGCAAAAACTGCAGGAAAAAAATCATATTTGTATATGTACTAGTGCTTCCGTCTGTATGCCACGTGCAATAAATATGAAGTAGTTCCAGACATCTTGAGTAATGGTTAGGACACAAGCATTGAGAATAATCTAGGTTTTTAAATTAAAAAATAAATAAAAATGCTATGAAGTACTCGAAAATCAGCATGATTTTCCGCCATGGGGCCAATATGTCGTGATCAAAGTAACGGCTTGTTCGAGATAAGCTTTGACACATGCCTCTCACAACCCGGAGCATCACACGCAGGCTTGTATAGTTCCGACAGGGAACGTGGGGCGTTGTGTGATGATGAACTAGATCGCTGCCTCAATTGGCCTAGTTTGTTTTCATCGTTACAATGTACGAATACGGCCGTCATCCTAAAATTAGGAAATATTCGGGGTTTGATACGTCTCCAACGTATCTATAATTTTTGATTGTTCCATGCTATTATATTATCTGTTTTGGATGTTTTATATGCATTAATATGCTATTTTATATTATTTTTGTGACTAACCTATTAATCTAGAGCCTAGTGCCAGTTTCATTTTTTTCCTTGTTTTTGAGTATTGCAAATAAGGAATATTAAACGGAGTCCAAACGGAATAAAATCTTCGCGATGATTTTTCTTGGATCAAAAGAAACCTACCAGACTTGGAGATGAAGGCAGGAGACCTGCCGGGAGGCGACAAACCACCAGGGCACGCCCCTAGGGGGGGGGCGCCCTCCTGGCTTGTGGCCCCCCAGCAGGCCTCCTAACCCTATTCTTCGGCCTATAAATTCCCAAATATTCCCTGAATACCAAAAAGAGCCACGAAAATACTTTTCCCCCGCCGGAAGCCTCTGTTCCCGTGAGATCCCATCTTGGAGCCTTTTCCGGTAATCTGCCGGAGGGGGATTAGATCACGGAGGGCATCTACATCAACTCCATTGCCCCTCCGATGATGCATGAGTAGTTCACCACAGACCTTCGTGTCCATAGCTAGTAGCTAGATGGCTTCTTCTCTCTCTTTGTTCTTCAATACCTTGTTCTCCATGATCTTCATGGAGATCTATCCGATGTAATACTCTTTTGCGGTGTGTTTGTCGAGATCCGATGAATTGTGGGTTTATGATCAGCTTATCTATGAATATTATTTGAATCTTCTCTGAATTCTTATATGCATGATTTCATATCTTTGCAAGTCTCTTCGAGTTATTGGTTTGGTTTGGCCAACTAGATTGGTAATTCTTGCAATGGGAGAAGTGCTTAGTTTTGGGTTCAATCTTGTGGTGTCCTCACCCAGTGACAAAGTAGGGGTAGCGAGGCACGTATTTGTATTGTTACCATCGAGGCTAAAAAGATGGGGTTTTCATCATATTGCTTGAGTTTATCCCTCTACATAATGTCATCTTACCTAATGCGTTACTCTGTTCTTCATGAACTTAATACTCTAGATGCAGGCAGGAGTTGGTCGATGTGTGGAGTAATAGTAGTAGATGCAGAATCGTTTCGGTCTATTTGACATGGACGTGATGCCTATATGCATAATCATTGCCTTGGATATCATCATAACTATGTGCTTTTCTATCAATTGCTCGACAGTAATTTGTTCACCTACCGTATTATTTTCCTTCATGGGAGAAGCCTCTAGTGAAACCTATGGCCCCTGGGTCTATTTTCCATATTATATTTTCAGATCTATAAACCAAAAACACCAAAAATACCGTGCTGCATTCTTTTTACTTGTGTTTTACTTTTCGTTTTAGCAATCTTTTATATCTATCTCTATCAGATCTCATCCTTGCAAATAACCGTGAAGGGATTGACAACCCCTTTTAGCGTTGGGTGCAAGAGTTTGATTGTTTGTGTAGGTGCGAAGATTGGGGACTTGCTTGTATCTCCTACTGGATTGATACCTTGGTTCTCAACAACTGAGGGAAATACTTATCTACTTTGCTGCATCACCCTTTCCTCTTCTAGGGAAAACCAACGCAAGCTCAAGAAGTAGCAAGAAGGATTTCTGGCGCCGTTGCCGGGGATCTACATCAAGCCTACCAAGTACCCATCACAAACTCATCTCTTGCATTTACATTATTTGCCATTTGCCTCTCATTTTCCTCTCCCCCATTTCTAAAACGATTTTCAGAAAAAAAAACAAAAAGATTTGCCTTTTTATTCGCCCTTCTTCCGTTCGTCTTTTCGTTTGCTTGTGTGCTAGATTGCTTGCTTTGTCACGATGACTCAAGAGAATACTAAGTTGTGTGACTTCTCCAATACTAATAATAGATTTTATTAGTACTCTGATTGCTCCCGCCACTAGTGCGGAATCTGATGAAATTAATTCCGCTTTGCTTAATCTTGTTATGAAACAACAATTTTCCGGCCTTCCTAGTGAAGCTGCCGCATCCCATCAAAATATTTCGTTGAGTTGTGTGATATGCAAAAGAAGAAAGATGTGGATAATGATATTGTTACATTGAAGCTATTTCCGTTCTCACTACGAGATCGTGCTAAAACTTGGTTTTCATCTTTGCCTAAAAATAGCATTGATTCATGGAATACGTGTAAAGATGCTTTTATTTCCAAGTACTTTCCGCCCGCTAAGATCATCTCCCTTAGGAACGATATAATGAATTTTAAGCAACTTGATCATGAGCATGTTCCACAATCTTGGGAGAGGATGAAACTAATGATTAGAAATTGCCCCGCGCATGGTTTGAGTTTATGGATGATTATACAAATTTTTTATGCGGGATTGAATTTTGCTTCTAGGAATCTCTTAGATTCCGCCACGGATGGTACTTTTATGGAAATAACATTAGGATAAGCTACTAAACTCCTAGATAATATTATGGCAAATTACTCTCAATGGCATACCGAAAGATCTCCTACTAGTAAAAAAGTGCATGCTATTGAAGAAATAAATACTTTGAGTGAAAAGATGGATGAATAAATGAAATTTTTTGCTAGTAAGAGTGCTCCTATTGATCCTAATGATATGCCTTTGTCTTCTTTGATTGGAAATAATAATGAATCTATGGATGTGAATTTATTTGGTAGGAACAATTTTGGTAATAACGCGTATAGAGGTAATTTCAATCCTAGGACGTTTCCTAGTAATTCCTCTAACAATTATGGTAATTCCTACAACAATTCTTATGGAAATTATAATAAGATGCCCTCTGATCTTGATAATAATATTAAAGAATTTATTAGTTCGCAAAAGGGTTTCAATGCTATGATTGAAGAACAATTGCTAAAGATTGATGATTTGGCTAGGAACGTTGATAGAATTTCTCTTGAGATTGATTCTTTGAAAATTAGATCTATTCCACCCAAGCATGATATTAATGAGTCTTTAAAAGCTATGAGAATTTCTATTGATTAGTGTAAGGAAAGAACCGCTAGAATGCGTGCTAAGCGTGAATGGCTTAAAAAAGTGTGTTCTCGTGATAATATTGATGAAGATCTTAAAGTGATTGATGTGACTCCTATTGAATATTTGTTTTCTAATATAAATCTTGATAAATATGGGACTGGAGATAAGTCAACTTTAGTTAATAGGCGTCCCAATGATTCGGAGTTTATAGATCTTAATGCTAAGATTGATAAAAGTGGGATTGAAGAGGTCAAAACTTTAAATAGCAATGAACCCACTCTTTTGGATTTCAAGGACTTTAATTATGATAGTTGTTCTTTGATTTATTGTATTTCCTTGTTGCAATCCATGTTGAATGCTCCGCATGCTTATAATCAAAATAAAGCTTTTACTAAACATATCGTGGATGCTATGATGAAATCTTTTGAAGAAAAATTTGAGTTGGAAGTTTCTATACCTAGAAAGCTTTATGATGAGTGGGAACCTACTATTAAGATTAAAATTAAAGATTATGAGTGCCATGCTTTGTGTTATTTGGGTGCTAGCGTTTCCACGATTCCAAAAACTTTATGTGATGTGCTAGGTTTCCATGAATTTGATGATTGCTCTTTGAATTTGCATCTAGCGGATTCCACCATTAAGAAACCTATGGGAAGGATTAATGATGTTCTTATTGTTGCAAATAGGAATTATGTGCCCATAGATTTCATTGTTCTTGATATAGATTGCAATCCTACATGTCCTATTATGCTTGGTAGACCTTTCCTTAGAACAATCAGTGCAATTATTGATATGAAGGAAGGAAATATTAGATTCCAATTTCCATTAAGGAAAGGCATGGAACACTTTCCTAGAAAGAAAATAAAATTACCTTATGAATCTATTATGAGAGCTACTTATGGATTGCATACCAAAGATGACAATACCTAGATCTATTGCGTTATGCCTAGCTAGGGGCGTTAAACAATAGCGCTTGTTGGGAGGCAACCCAATTTTATTTCTTTTGCTTTTGTTTTTTATTCTGTTTTTGTGTGCTTTACACATTTTTTCCTCCGTAGTAATTGTGTTTTCTTGTTTTAATTAGTGTTTGAGCCAAGTAAGACCTTTGGGAAGGTCTACGGTGTTTGTGATTTGATTTTGCTGAAAAACAGAAACTTTATCGCTCAGTCTAGGAATTTTGTAAATTCACTGGAAGGTGCTTTTGATCTTAAATTTTTACACAAGATTGATATACAAATTTCCCTGATTTTCCTAATTTTTCAGATTTTTGGAGTTACAGAAGTATTCGAAGTCTATAGATTGCTACAGACTGTTCTATTTTAGACAGATTCAGTTTTCTTTGTGTTGTTTGCTTATTTTGATGTATCTATGGGTTGTATCTGGGGGTATGAACCATGGATAAGTTGGAATACAGTAGATATTACACCAATACAAATAAATAATAAGTTCACAACAGTACCTAAAGTGGTGATTTATTTTTCTTATACTAACGGATCTCATGAGTTTTCTGTTGAGTTTTGTGTTGTGAAGTTTTCAAGTTTTGGGTAAAGATTTGATGGACTATGGAATAAGGAGTGGCAAGAGCCTAAGCTTGGGGATGCCCAAGGCACCCCAAGCCATATTTAAGGATACCAAAGAGCCTAAGCTTGGGGATGCCCCGGAAGGCATCCCCTCTTTCGTCTTCAACCCATCGGTAAATTTCCTTGAGGCTATATTTTTATTCACCACATGATATGTGTTTTGCTTGGAGCGTCTTGTATGATATGAGTCTTTGCTTTTTTAGTTTGCCAAAATAATACTTTCTGTACACATCTTTTGAGGGGGACACGCATTAATCTTGAATTTATTAGAATAGTCTATGTACTTCACTTATATCTTTTGAGCTAGGCAATGTTGCTCTAGTGCTTCACCTATATCTTTTTAGAGCATGGTGGTGTTTTATTTTATAGAAATGATTGAACTCTCGTACCTCACTTATATTATTTTGAGAGTCTTTAAACAGCATGGTAATTGGTTTAGATTATGAATTTAGTCCTAATATAATGGGCATCCAAGAGGGATATAATAAAAACTTTCATATAAAGTGCATTCAATACTATGAGAAGTTTGATTCCTTGCATATAGTTTTGAGATATAAAGATGGTAATATGAGAGTCATGCTAGTGAGTAATTGTGAATTGGTAGAAATACTTGTGTTAAAGTTTGTGATTCCCGTAGCATGCACGTATGGTGAACCGTTATGTAACGAAGTCGGAGCATGATTTGTTTAATGATTGTCAACCTTTGTGTGAGGGTCGGGAGCGCGCGATGGTTAACTCCTACCAACCTCTCCCCTAGGAGCATGCGTCTAATACTTTGCTTCGATAACTAATAGACTTTTGCAATAAGTATGTGAGTTCTTTATGACTAATGTTGAGTCCATGGATTATACGCACTCTCACCCTTCCACCTTTGCTAGCCTCTCTAGTACCACGCAAATTTCACCGGTGCATTAAACCCACCTTCCTCAAAACAACCATCATATACTTTACGCAAAACAGCCACCATACCTACCTATTATGGCATTTCCATAGCCATTCCGAGATATATTGCCATGAAACTCCCACCGTTCCGTTTTTCATGACACGCACCATCATTTTCATATTGCTTTGCATGATCGTAAGATAGCTAGCATGATGTTTTCATGGCTTGTCCGTTTTTTGATGTCATTTGCTAGGCTAGATCGTTGCACATCCCGGTGCACCACTGGAAGCATTCATATAGAGTCACATTTTGTTCTAGGTATCGAGTTGTAATTTTTGAGTTGTAAGTAAATAAAAGTGTGATGATCTTCATTATTAGAGTATTGTCCCGTGAGAGAAAAGGATGATGGAAGCTATGATTCCCTCACAAGTTGGGATGAGTCTCCGGCCTTTACAAATAATAAAAGAGGCCAATGAAGCCCAAATAAAAAAAAGAGGCCAAAGATGCCCACCAAAATAAAAAAAATGAGAGAAAGAGAGAAGGGACAATGCTACTATCTTTTTCCACACTTGTGCTTCAAAGTAGCACCATGATCTTCATGATAGAGAGTCTCCTATTTTGTCACTTTCAAATAACTAGTGGAATTTTTCATCATTATGCGCAACCACTTAGTTTCTTTTTAAGCTTTCATACACTTATAGCTCTAGTGCATCCATTGCATGGCAATCCCTACTCACTCACATTGATATCTATTGATGGGCATCTCCATAGCCCGTTGATACGCCTAGTTGATGTGAGACTATCTTCTCCTTTTCCCTCACAACCTCCACCATATTCTATTCCACCTATAGTGCTATATCCATGGCTCACCCTCATGTATTGCGTGAGAGTTGAAAAGGTTTGAGAACATAAAAGGTGTGAAACAACTGCTTGACTTGCCATCGGGGTTGTGCATGATTTAGATACTTTGTGTGGGGAAGATGGAGCATAGCCAGACCATATGATTTTGTAGGGATAACTTTCTAAGGCCATGTTATTTCGAAAGGACACAATTGCCTTGTTAGTATGCTTGAAGTATTACTGTTTTTATGTCAATATTAGACTTTTGTTTTGAATCTTGCGGATCTGAATATTCATGCCACAATAAAGAATATTACATGGATAAATATGTTAGGTAGCATTCCACATCAAAAATTCTATTTTTATCATTTACCTACTCGAGGACAAGCAGGAATTAAGCTTGGGGATGCTTCATACGTCTCCAACGTATCTATAATTTTTGATTGTTCCATGCTATTATATTATCTGTTTTGGATGTTTTATATGCATTAATATGCTATTTTATATAATTTTTGGGACTAACCTATTAATCTAGAGCCTAGTGCCAGTTTCTGTTTTTTCCTTGTTTTTGAGTATTGCAGATAAGGAATATTAAACGGAGTCCAAATGGAATAAAATCTTCGCGATGATTTTTCTTGGATTAGAAGAAACCTACCAGACTTGGAGATGAAGGCAGGAGACCTGCCGGGAGGCGACAAGCCACCAGGGTGCGCCCCTAGGGGGGGGCGCTCTCCTGGCTTGTGGCCCCCCAGCAGGCCTCCTAACCCTATTCTTCGGCCTATAAATTCCCAAATATTCCCTGAATACCAAAAAGAGCCACGAAAATACTTTTCCGCCGCCGGAAGCCTCTGTTCCCGTGAGATCCCATCTTGGAGCCTTTTCCGGTAATCTGCCGGAGGGGGATTCGATCACAGAGGGCATCTACATCAACTCCATTGCCCCTCCGATGATGCGTGAGTAGTTCACCACAGAACTTCGGGTCCATAGCTAGTAGCTAGATGGCTTCTTCTCTCTCTTTGTTCTTCAATACAATGTTCTTCATGATCTTCATCGAGATCAATCCGATGTAATATTCTTTTGCGGTGTGTTTGTCGAGATCCGATGAATTGTGGGTTTATGATCAGCTTATCTATGAATATTATTTGAATTTTCTCTGAATTCTTATATGCATGATTTCATATCTTAGCAAGTCTCTTCGAGTTATTGGTTTGGTTTGGCCAACTAGATTGGTAATTCTTGCAATGGGAGAAGTGCTTAGTTTTGGGTTCAATCTTGCGGTGTCCTCACCCAGTGACAAAGTAGGGGTAGCGAGGCACGTATTTGTATTGTTGCCATCGAGGATAAAAAGATGGGGTTTTCATCATATTGCTTGAGTTTATCCCTCTACATAATGTCATCTTACCTAATGCGTTACTCTGTTCTTCATGAACTTAATACTCTAGATGCAGGCAGGAGTTGGTCGATGTGTGGAGTAATAGTAGTAGATGCAGAATCGTTTCGGTCTATTTGACACGGACGTGATGCCTATATGCATAATCATTGCCTTGGATATCATCATAACTATGTGCTTTTCTATCAATTGCTCGACAGTAATTTGTTCACCCACCATATTATTTTCCTTCATGGGAGAAGCCTCTAGTTAAACCTATGGCCCCTGGGTCTATTTTCCATATTATATTTTCAGATCTATAAACCAAAAACACCAAAAATACCACGCTGCATTCTTTTTACTTTTGTTTTACTTTTCGTTTTAGCAATCTTTTATATCTATCTCTATCAGATCTCATCCTTGTAAATAACCGTGAAGGGATTGACAACCCCTTTTAGCGTTGGGTGCAAGAGTTTGATTGTTTGTGTAGGTGCAAAGATTGGGGACTTGCTTGTATCTCCTACTGGATTGATACCTTGGTTCTCAACAACTGAGGGAAATACTTATCTACTTTGCTGCATCACCCTTTCCTCTTCAAGGGAAAACCAACGCAAGCTCAAGAAGTAGCAAGAAGGATTTCTGGCGCCGTTGCCGGGGAGATCTACATCAAGCCTACCAAGTACCCATCACAAACTCATCTATTGCATTTACATTATTTTCCATTTGCCTCTCATTTTCCTCTCCCCCACTTCTAAAATGATTTTCAGAAAAAAAACCAAAAAGATTTGCCTTTTTATTCGCCCTTCTTCTGTTCGTCTTTTCGTTTGCTTTTTGTTTGCTTGTGTGCTAGATTGCTTGCTTTGTCACGATGACTCAAGAGAATACTAAGTTGTGTGACTTCTCCAATACTAATAATAATGATTTTATTAGTACTCTGACTGCTCCCGCCACTAGTGCGGAATCTTATGAAATTAATGCCGCTTTGCTTCATCTTGTTATCAAAGAACAATTTTCCGGCCTTCCTAGTGAAGATGCCGCATCCCATCTAAATATTTTCGTTGAGTTGTGTGATATGCAAAAGAAGAAAGATGTGGATAATGATATTGTTAAATTGAAGCTATTTCCGTTCTCACTACGGGATCGTGCTAAAACTTAGTTTTCATCTTTGCCTAAAAATAGCATTGATTCATGGAATACGTGTAAAGATGCTTTTATTTCCATGTACTTTCCGCCCGCTAAGATCATCTCCCTTAGGAACGATATAATGAATTTTAAGCAACTTGATCATGAGCATGTTCCACAATCTTGCGAGAGGATGAAACTAATGATTAGAAATTGCCCCGCGCATGGTTTGAGTTTATGGATGATTATACAATTTTTTTATGCGGGATTGAATTTTGCTTCTAGGAATCTCTTAGATTCCGCCACGGGTGGTACTTTTATGGAAATAACATTAGGAGAAGCTACTAAACTCCTAGATAATATTATGGCAAATTACTCTCAATGGCATACCGAAAGATCTCCTACTAGTAAAAAAGTGCATGCTATTGAAGAAATAAATACTTTGAGTGAAAAGATGGATGAATAAATGAAATTGTTTGCTAGTAAGAGTGCTCCTATTGATCCTAATGATATGCCTTTGTCTTCTTTGATTGGAAATAATAATGAATCTATGGATGTGAATTTTGTTGGTAGGAACAATTTTGGTAATAACGCGTATAGAGGTAATTTCAATCCTAGGACGTTTCCTAGTAATTCCTCTAAACAATTATGGTAATTCCTACAACAATTCTTATGGAAATTATAATAAGATGCCCTCTGATCTTGATAATAATATTAAAGAATTTATTAGTTCGCAAAAGGGTTTCAATGCTATGATTGAAGAAAAATTGCTAAAGATTGATGATTTGGCTAGGAACGTTGATAGAATTTCTCTTGAGATTGATTCTTTGAAAATTAGATCTATTCCACCCAAGCATGATATTAATGAGTCTTTAAAAGCTATGAGAATTTCTATTGATTAGTGTAAGGAAAGAACCGCTAGAATGCGTGCTAAGCGTGAATGGCTTAAAAAAGTGTGTTCTCGTGATAATATTGATGAAGATCTTAAAGTGATTGATGTGACTCCTATTGAATATTTGTTTTCTAATATAAATCTTGATAAATATGGGACTGGAGATAAGTCAACTTTAGTTAATAGGCGTCCCAATGATTCGGAGTTTATAGATCTTAATGCTAAGATTGATAAAAGTGGGATTGAAGAGGTCAAAACTTTAAATAGCAATGAACCCACTCTTTTGGATTTCAAGGACTTTAATTATGATAGTTGTTCTTTGATTGATTGTATTTCCTTGTTGCAATCCATGTTGAATTCTCCGCATGCTTATAATCAAAATAAAGCTTTTACTAAACATATCGTGGATGCTATCATGAAATCTTTTGAAGAAAAATTTGAGTTGGAAGTTTCTATACCTAGAAAGCTTTATGATGAGTGGGAACCTACTATTAAGATTAAAATTAAAGATTATCAGTGCCATGCTTTCTGTTATTTGGGTGCTAGCGTTTCCACGATTCCAAAAACTTTATGTGATGTGCTAGGTTTCCATGAATTTGATGATTGCTCTTTGAATTTGCATCAAGCGGATTCCACCATTAAGAAACCTATGGGTAGGATTAATGATGTTCTTATTGTTGAAAATAGGAATTATGTGCCCATAGATTTCATTGTTCTTGATATAGATTGCAATCCTACATGTCCTATTATTCTTGGTAGACCTTTCCTTAGAACAATCAGTGCAATTATTGATATGAAGGAAGGAAATATTAGATTCCAATTTCCATTAAGGAAAGGCATGGAACACTTTCCTAGAAAGAAAATAAAATTACCTTATGAATCTATTATGAGAGCTACTTATGGATTGCATACCAAAGATGACAATACCTAGATCTATTGCGTTATGCCTAGCTAGGGGCGTTAAACAATAGCGCTTGTTGGGAGGCAACCCAATTTTATTTCTTTTGCTTTTGTTTTTTATTCTGTTTTTGTGTGCTTTACACATTTTTACCTCCGTAGTAATTGTGTTTTCTTGTTTTAATTAGTGTTTGAGCCAAGTAAGACCTTTGGGATGGTCTACGGTGTTTGTGATTTGATTTTGCTGAAAAACAGAAACTTTTGCGCTCAGTCCAGGAATTTTGTAAATTCACTGGAATGTGATTTTGATCTTAAATTTTTACACAAGATTTATATACAAATTTCCCTGATTTTCCTAATTTTTCAGATTTTTGGAATTACAGAAGTATTCGAAGTCTATAGATTGCTACAGACTGTTCTGTTTTAGACAGATTCTGTTTTCTTTGTGTTGTTTGCTTATTTTGATGTATCTATGGGTTGTATCTGGGGGTATGAACCATGGAGAAGTTGGAATACAGTAGATATTACACCAATACAAATAAATAATAAGTTCACAACAGTACCTAAAGTGGTGATTTATTTTTCTTATACTAACGGATCTCATGTGTTTTCTGTTGAGTTTTGTGTTGTGAAGTTTTCAAGTTTTGTGTAAAGATTTGATGGAGTATGGAATAAGGAGTGGCAAGAGCCTAAGCTTGGGGATGCCCAAGGCACCCCAAGCCATATTTAAGGATACCAAAGAGCCTAAGCTTGGGGATGCCCCAGAAGGCATCCCCTCTTTCGTCTTCAACCCATCGGTAAATTTCCTTGAGGCTATATTTTTATTCACCACATGATATGTGTTTTGCTTGGAGCGTCTTGTATGATATGAGTCTTTGCTTTTTAGTTTGCCAAAATAATCCTTTCTGTACACATCTTTTGAGGGGGACACGCATTAATCATGAATTTATTAGAATACTCTATGTGCTTCACTTATATCTTTTGAGCCAGGCAATGTTGCTCTAGTGCTTCACCTATATCTTTTTAGAGCACGGTGGTGTTTTATTTTATAGAAATGATTGAACTCTCGTACCTCACTTATATTATTTTGAGAGTCTTTAAACAGCATGGTAATTGGTTTAGATTATGAATTTAGTCCTAATATAATGGGCATCCAAGAGGGATATAATAAAAACTTTCATATAAAGTGCATTCAATACTATGAGAAGTTTGATTCCTTGCATATAGTTTTGAGATATAAAGATGGTAATATGAGAGTCATGCTAGTGAGTAATTGTGAATTGGTAGAAATACTTGTGTTAAAGTTTGTGATTCCCGTAGCATGCACGTATGGTGAACCGTTATGTAACGAAGTCGGAGCATGATTTGTTTAATGATTGTCAACCTTTGTGTGAGGGTCGGGAGCGCGCGATGGTTAACTCCTACCAACCTCTCCCCTAGGAGCATGCGTCTAATACTTTGCTTCGATAACTAATAGACTTTTGCAATAAGTATGTGAGTTCTTTATGACTAATGTTGAGTCCATGGATTATACGCACTCTCACCCTTCCACCTTTGCTAGCCTCTCTAGTAGCACGCAAATTTCACCGGTGCATTAAACCCACCTTCCTCAAAACAACCACCATATACTTTACTCAAAACAGCCACCATACCTACCTATTATGGCATTTCCATAGCCATTCCGAGATATATTGCCATGCAACTCCCACCGTTCCGTTTTTCATGACACGCACCATCATTTTCATATTGCTTTGCATGATCGTAAGATAGCTAGCATGATGTTTTCATGGCTTGTCCGTTTTTTGATGTCATTTGCTAGGCTAGATCATTGCACATCTCGGTGCCCCACCGGAAGCATTCATATAGATTCACATTTTGTTCTAGGTATCGAGTTGTAATTTTTGAGTTGTAAGTAAATAAAAGTGTGACGATCTTCATTATTAGAGCATTGTCCCGTGAGAGAAAAGGATGATGGAAGCTATGATTCCCTCACAAGTTGGGATGAGTCTCCGGCCTTTACAAATAATAAAAGAGGCCAATGAAGCCCAAGTAAAAAAAAGAGGCCAAAGATGCCCACCAAAATAAAAAAAATGAGAGAAACAGAGAAGGGACAATGCTACTATCTTTTTCCACACTTGTGCTTCAAAGTAGCACCATGATCTTCATGGTAGAGAGTCTCCTATTTTGTCACTTTCATATAACTAGTGGAATTTTTCATCATTATGCGCAACCACTTAGTTTCTTTTTGAGCTTTCATACACTTATAGATCTAGTTCATCCATTGCGTGGCAATCCCTACTCACTCACATTGATATCTATTGATGGGCATCTCCATTTCCCGTTGATACGCCTAGTTGATGTGAGACTATCTTCTCCTTTTCCCTCACAACCTCCACCATATTCTATTCCACCTATAGCGCTATATCCATGGCTCACCCTCATGTATTGCGTGAGAGTTGAAAAGGTTTGAGAACATAAAAGGTGTGAAACAATTGCTTGACTTGTCATCGGGGTTGTGCATGATTTAGATACTTTGTGTGGGGAAGATGGAGCATAGCCAGACCATATGATTTTGTAGGGATAACTTTCTAAGGCCATGTTATTTCGAAAGGACACAATTGCCTTGTTAGTATGCTTGAAGTATTACTGTTTTTATGTCAATATTAGACTTTTGTTTTGAATCTTGCGGATCTGAATATTCATGCCACAATAAAGAATATTACATGGATAAATATGTTAGGTAGCATTCCACATCAAAAATTCTATTTTTATCATTTACCTACTCGAGGACGAGCAGGAATTAAGCTTGGGGATGCTTCATACGTCTCCAACGTATCTATAATTTTTGATTGTTCCATGTTATTATATTATCTGTTTTGGATGTTTTATATGCATTAATATGCTATTTTATTTAATTTTTGGGACTAACCTATTAATCTAGAGCCTAGTGCCAGTTTCTGTTTTTTCCTTGTTTTTGAGTATTGCAGATAAGGAATATTAAACGGAGTCCAAATGGAATAAAATCTTCGCGATGATTTTTCTTGGATTAGAAGAAACCTACCAGACTTGGCGATGAAGGCAGGAGACCTGCCGGGAGGCGACAAGCCACCAGGGTGCGCCCCTAGGGGAAGGCGCCCTCCTGGCTTGTGGCCCCCCAGCAAGCCTCCTAACCCTATTCTTCGGCCTATAAATTCCCAAATATTCCCTGAATACCAAAAAGAGCCACGAAAATACTTTTCCGCCGCCGGAAGCCTCTGTTCCCGTGAGATCCCATCTTGGAGCCTTTTCCGGTAATCTGCCAGAGGGGGATTCGATCACGGAGGGCATCTACATCAACTCCATTGCCCCTCCGATGATGCGTGAGTAGTTCACCACAGAACTTCGGGTCCATAGCTAGTAGCTAGATGGCTTCATCTCTCTCTTTGTTCTTCAATACAATGTTCTTCATGATCTTCATCGAGATCAATCCGATGTAATATTCTTTTGCGGTGTGTTTGTCGAGATCCGATGAATTGTGGGTTTATGATCAGCTTATCTATGAATATTATTTGAATTTTCTCTGAATTCTTATATGCATGATTTCATATCTTAGCAAGTCTCTTCGAGTTATTGGTTTGGTTTGGCCAACTAGATTGGTAATTCTTGCAATGGGAGAAGTGCTTAGTTTTGGGTTCAATCTTGCGGTGTCCTCACCCAGTGACAAAGTAGGGGTAGCGAGGCATGTATTTGTATTGTTGCCATCGAGGATAAAAAGATGGGGTTTTCATCATATTGCTTGAGTTTATCCCTCTACATCATGTCATCTTACCTAATGCGTTACTCTGTTCTTCATGAACTTAATACTCTAGATGCAGGCAGGAGTCAGTCGATGTGTGGAGTAATAGTAGTAGATGCAGAATCGTTTCGGTCTACTTGACACGGACGTGATGCCTATATGCATAATCATTGCCTTGTATATCGTCATAACTATGCGCTTTTCTATCAATTGCTCGACAGTAATTTGTTCACCCACTGTATTATTTTCCTTCTTGAGAGAAGCCTCTAGTGAAACCTATGGCCCCCGGGTCTATTTTCCATATTATATTTTCAGATCTATAAACCAAAAATACCTCGCTGCATTCTTTTTACTTTTGTTTTTCTTTTTGTTTTAGCAATCTTTTATATCTATCTCTATCAGATCTCATCCTTGCAAAAAACCGTGAAGGGATTGACAACCCCTTTTAGCGTTGGGTGCAAGAGTTTGATTGTTTGTGTAGGTGCGAAGATTGGGGACTTGCTTATATCTACTACTGGATTGATACCTTGGTTCTCAACAACTGAGGGAAATACTTATCTACTTTGCTGCATCACCCTTTCCTCTTCAAGGGAAAGCCAATGCAAGCTCAAGAAGTAGCCGGGTTCAATTGGCATTTTTACACATGAAGTTAGTTTCCAGAAATTTAATGGCCATAGTTCAAAACTAAAACGCTGGAAAATCATATTTATGTACTACTTGCTTTCGTATATATACCACCTACAATAAATTTCAAGGAGTTCCAAACATCTTGAGTGACGGTTTTGACACAAAAGCATTGGGAATCTAGTTTTTTAAGTCAAAAATTGAAAACTGGGCGGAAGTACATGAAAATATGCATGATTTCCCGACATGGGGCCAAGATATCGTGATCAAAGTAATGGCTTGTTCGAGATAAGCTTTGACACATGTCAAGCTGGCAATGCATGGTTAACTGTTACCCGCGTCCCCATTGGTTATTGATCTATTAGGGCATGGGTGCCAGCTGGAATGCCTATCTAGAAGTTGGTGGGTCAAATACCTAACCGAGCGTCCAGCACGGGGATGAGGATGGGATAGCATTGCCAGCCTTACCCATGAATAGAAGTACTTACATGTGGGCTTTGAAATTAATAGCCCCCACGTAATTTGTGGCCTCGGTCACCCAAATTTACACACATCCCACCCCTTTGGCCCAAAATTCCCTAAGAAATCCAAAACCAAGCACAGCATATTGTTTATTGCGTTGAAATACTATTTTTTCTATTGAAATACGCGAAGGTTGTTCTTAAATGCATGTATGAGTTTCCCCACGGTGATAAAGAACTAGGTGGGGACGTCGATGGGAAACTTTTTATCCCCGCGGACGGGTACGTAGACGGGGACGGGGAAGGGAGGGCGGTGATGGGGACGGAGATGTGACTCTACTCGCCTAAGAAATCCCCAGCTTTAGACACAAGCCTCTCACAAACCGGCGCATCACACGAAGGCGCGTGGTTCCGAGAGGGAACGTGGGGCCATGTGTGATGACGAACCGCCAATCGCTTTGTCATTCGACCTAGTTTTTTTTTCATCGATACAATGCACGAATATGACCGGCATCCTATTTTTTTAAAAAAAAAGGGTGTTCTATTGGTATTTTTATATATTTAGTTAGTTTATAGAAATTTAATTGCCATAGTTCAAAACTGAAACACATGAACAAGCTAGAGGAAGCAAAAACCGCTGGAAAAATCATATTTATGTACTACTTGCTTCATTATATATGCCGCTTGCAATAAATTTGAAGGAGTTCCAAACTTCTTGAGTCACGGTTTGGACACAAAAGCATTGAGAATCTAGGTTGTAAATTCAAAAAAATTAAAAAAATGCTTTCAATTCTGAAGTACATGAAAAAATGCATGATTTACCGTCATGGGGCCAAGATGTCATGGTTACTGCTCTCGGACTTGCTTCTGTAACACAAATGGCACGCATGCATTACATTTGGAAAGAAAATGTAAATATTTGGCAAAACAAACGGGTCGCACATGATTGGCGTCGTGTTTCGCGTTTCTAGTTTTGGAAGCCAATTTTTGCGGGCTATTAATCGCACATGGTCATGCATTGGGAACCATCAGTAATGTTAATTCACACACGGCTATTGACTAGGAAATCGTGTGCAATCACTGCTGGCGCCGATCAAGATTCCAGCCGCCTATAAATGCTGCCCCTCGAGACGTCATCCCGCCTGCATCCTCTCGTCTCTCTATCCCACCCCTCGCACAAAACTCTGCCATGGCGCGGCCGGTCTGTGCACAAGCAAAGGAGGAGGCGCCACCCCGCGAGGACATGGCGAAATACAGCGACGAGGAGGACCCCTTCGCGCCCCCAAACGAGGTTGCGCCAGACCGCCCAACTGAAGATTGGTTTTGGGGCCAGTACAATCTGGCTTTGTGGAAGGCGCTGCCGCCGGCTGAGAGAGCCAGGCAGGTGGCGTTCAAGAAGGAGCGGGCTGAGGAGCGCGCCAGGAACCTCGCGGCCTGGAATGTCCTTAGTGCCGCAAGGGGAAAGGAGGAGTTGGAGCTTTGGCGGCGAGCGAGTCGACGAGCGGTGGAGGTGTACGAAGACGGCCGGTACCACGCAAGGAAAGCCAGAGGCGCTAGGTGCCTCACCGCTGCGTGGGCGTGGGTCGATAAGCTCGAGCATGCCACCGCCAAAGAGCTCCAGTGGGCGCCCACTGAACTGTCCTGCATGGTCGCGCCCCTCCGCTAGCAAGGGGCTGATCGGCACGTCGAGCGCTGCGAGGCAGAGGAGGCGGTGAACTCCCTCAGCGTTGGGAAGCCACCACGCACCAGGGAGCTGCTGGCGAGAGGCTGCCATTTTACTGCTCCCCGCTCCAGGAGGGGTTATTATTAGTTTAGTTTTTATTCATTGTACGTATTAGTTAAGTACTATTATCACGTATATGTGATGATATATGTTGTATATGTATCATGTCTTCAATGAGATATTCAACAATTAATATATATTATTAGTTTCACATTTCTATCTGTTTTCATACTTATTTTCTGTCTCTAACTGTTTGCCTTTTACACATATTGAAATATAACAATAGAACATAAATCATTCATACATCGAAACATGTCAATATTGTGATTGTTGTCCAGACATTGGGATCAACATCTAAACGATTCAACAAAATAAAATGCGTCCATGACTACACCCTAACCTACGGAAGCTCTTGGCTGTACCTGAACTCGGTCAGGCATTCGTCCATGCGGTTTACACGCTCGCGGTATAGCTGTAGCGCGATCTCGAGCTCCAAGCTGGCTATTTCGTCGGAGATTACCATCTCAAGGATGCGACGGCCATTTTCTTCTACTGCTCCCCGCTGGACACCTCGGCCAAGGAGGTGCTCGAGCCTACCGACAAGCCCGTTAGCATCGAGGGGGCCGCAGACAAGGCGGACAGCGCAACCAATGCGAACGGCGCGGCCGGCGTACGGTGCATGGAAGGTGCGGCCGGGCTCTGGTGCAAGTACGGCGCAGATGGCTGCTGCCCATTCCTTGAGAGAAATAGGGCTACTCACGTGCCTTGGACACAACTGCAACGTCATGTCGGGTGGGATAGCAGGCATGCGGGGATGTAACAACTCTTGCTCTGCCGTGCTCCGCGCCTCTCGCTCTGCGTCCCTCCATCGGTCTTGCTGTGCAGCGCGCCTTGACCTCTCGGCGCGTATGCGCATGTTTTGCTCTACGGAGCACCACGATGATCTTCTTGTGCGGCGCGCTGCAGCCTCTCGGCGGTGAGGTGGCTATGTTGCTCGGCGGCTCTGTCGCGCCCTGCGCCAAGGGTCTGCTCAACCCTTTTGATGACGCGCAGCACGGCGTTGTCCAGCGCGTCGCCGGACACGCCATCAGCCTCGACAGGCCGTTGCGCCTGCACCGGATCGTTTTCATCGTCGAGGAGGTTGATGGCAGAGGCGGCGCTTGGTCGGCTTGGCATGCTTCGTAGATGGGCTAGGCTGCACTAGGTGTGCATCCGCGTGTGACGTGTGTAGGCTCTTATGCTCATTCGCTTCTGGCGGGAAACCGATGGGGAAGCTTGCGCGGGAACATGCGCGGTTCCGTGTGGGAACGTGGCCAAAAGAAACGCCGGTGAGGTGCCGAAGCATGCACTGGAATCCTGGGGCGAAAATGCGGTGACAAGAAGTGAGAGAGGAAGAAGAGGTGATGCGCAGTCAGACTGGTAATAATAATAAAACGTCTGCGATATTAATACGGGCAAACGACACTTCCGTACGTACCGTCGGTAACGTTTTCATCAATTCTTGACAATTGTTTGGCAACAACCATCTGCCCACAACACACACAAATTGCCCGGATGAATCGTTCCGGTTATTATTGGTCTTCCCACAAAATTCTGATGAATGAACCGATTGCTGCGTATCACACACACCTTCTTACGCTAACCCATTTGTGTTCTGCTGGATCAGCGCAAACAATTTATCCGAGTGAACTGTGTCCCATACTTCACACACGTACGTAGTTTTGTTAACTGTTTCTATTATCTTAGCTAATCCCAAACAGTTCATAAGAATAAACTGTCTGCCATGGATCACACACGCAACTATTTTCTGAATCCTATTTGATGGATCCACCATCGCACACAGTTCGTGCCATTTGCGAATGAGCTTGAACAATACCGTCTGCGATTGGTGGATCGCACACAGTTTCGTCAAAGGGTCTCTGATTGATGTGTCTTCTTTGGACCATTCTGTAGTAGTGGTAGTTGCTGTCCTCGGTATCATTGAGATCCTCAGGTTTATACTGATCCTCGTGCCCCTCCGTGCATAGGTGGAGGTGGTTGTCCACCGTCCAGTGGTGGGAGGGGCAGCGGCGTTGACGTCTTCGTCCATGTCTTCGGCCACCTCTGAGGCATAGTCTAGCATATCGGTTAAGTCTTTGATAGTGGCTATCAAGTCGGTGGTGGGTGGGACGTAAAATTCCCAGTGGCCTGCCTCAAGACCGATCAGAGCACAGGTCGAGGATGAGTCACCCGCAATCTTCATTGTTTGGATCCGGGCCAGTGTCTCGTTCAATAGCGAGAGGTCAGCCGGATTAGTCTTTCAGAGTTGATATCCGGCGCGCCAGCAATGGGAGCGTTTTTGGCCAAGCATAACCCTTGGTCTTCGGTCTCTATAATCGGATTTGAGCCCAAAGCCGGGTCCGAATCGAGAATCGACTCAGGGACGTTGTCGAGCAGGAGGCCCGAAGTTAAAGCTTTGGGATTTCCAGTAAGGACCAGATATCCCCAGCAGTTGGCGAGGAACTCTAGGTTCCCAAACCTGATCTCCTGATCGGGGGCAAAGCTTTCGATCTGGCCAAGGTGGCCGGTCGGATTAGCGTGCAACACGATGCTGCCGAATGCAAAGATTTGCCCAGGGACGAGAATGTCCTTGTTGTAGACATCGCTGCTGATGATTAGGCGAGCCATTGATCCTTTGGTGATCACAGCAGAAATCTCAATGAAAGCACTAATGTCGGTGTCAAAACCGGCGGATATTGGGTATGGGGTCCCGAACTGTGGATCTTGGATCGATGGGGAATAGGAAAATAGGGGGACAGTGTTTACCCAGGTTCGGGCCCTCTCGAAGAGGTAAAACCTACGTCCTGCTTGATTGTATTGTTGTGTGTATGACAATTACATAGTCGATCTACCACGAGATCAGATGAGCTAAACACTAGATGAGTTGGATCAATATCTCCCTCGAAGGCCCTCTGGTGTATATAGACACCAGGGGTACCTAGTGTTACAAATGGTCGGTTGCCATCATGGAATAAACAAGCTGAATCTACATCTTGACTTGGAGGACACACCAAGGCACCGGAGGCTTCCTTCCTGAACACAGAGTCGTCCTATAGCTCGGCCTTCCAATAATAGTCACAAAACGGCCAACCTATCCGGCCCATAAGAAATAGACCGGCGGCCCGAGGACCCCTTAGTTTCGGACTCCCTTAGGCGTCCACCTTGCATCTGTCCTTCAAGACTTGGTGTTGATCTTTATTCGTCCGCGGATCCGTCCACGCGTATGACACCTCGTCTTGTACATCCTTCCGGCGGGTAGGTTGTTGCTGTTGTGGGGGAGACTTTACTGTAGTCGCCCCGCCAGCGTCGCGTCTAGTGGTGGGAGCTCCCGGAGCTGCTTGGGGGGCACACGACGGGCCTTCTCCCTCTGGCCTGTCGCGGTTCGCGAAGTTCAGCGATAGCTGGGCCTGCGCAAAAGCTTCCTCCAGGGTTTTGGGCATGGAGCGGTGCGAGGCGTGCGTGGCACTCTTACTCCTGATATTGTAAGGAGGAGCATTTCCCAGCGCCGTCGTACGCGGCTCGTTCCCTCCAGGAGGTTGCTGTCGAGCTCGACCTTGCATGTCCTAAGAGGGATGCGTAGGTGTCTAGTCTGTGCACTGCCCAGGGTCGCCACCCTGAGGGTGTTGGTCGCGGTTTTCTTGTCAAGGTCGCGACGGAGGTCCTGTCGCCGCCGCCACCGCTGCTGCAGCCGCCGATTCTGTAGTGTCGGCCCCGGTCGCTACACGCGAGTTCCGTGTCTCCACGACGGCAGGGTCCGGATCCCGTCCGGTGTTGTGGCTGCGTTCACCGGCGCGGTGAATGTGGGGGCCGCCTCCATCGTCATCGCTGGCGACCACTTGCTAGGGCAGCTTGGACGCGGACGGAGCAAGCGTCCCCGTGCCCTTAGCCTTCTTGGGAGGCATGGGCGTTGAGAAAGTTGTTGACGACGAAACGTAGGAGCCAGTGAAGGTTCACGCAAGGCAGAAGCCCCTACCTGGAGTGCCAAAGATGTCGGGATATTATGATCTATGGGACCAGTAAGGCCCCTTTCGTGGTTTGGGTGGGGAGATCCTCTGGCACAAAGAGCATCACCAGGCCATGCGTGCGCAAGGGTTTAGACCGGTTCGGTCTGCCGGAGAGTAAAACATTACATTTTGTGGATTGTATGAGTTCACAGTACAGGAGGGTCACAACCCGGCAAGGAATGCCCAGGAGGTGCCGCTACGTGTGTAAAATGAACAGGGTGTCGACCTTTCTAAAGGTAGCCATGGACCTCCTATTAGAATCCAAAGGGCTACAATAGTGGCTAAAATGGTCTTTACATGGGGTAAGTAGTAAACACTATCACTGCCCAAGACACTGGCAGGAGCTATAGTGGCAAATACCTAACTCTGACGGACTAGGATAGACGCATTTAATGCGCCGAGAGGTGGCGCGCTAGCGACGTCTTTTGGCAAGGACTGCCTCTCCTTCTATGTCGTTCACCCAACTACCTCTTATTCCTTTGCAACGCCGTAGGACAGGTGTCATTAAAGCTGCTGTAAATCTGGTAAGCTGTCACGCGCCCCGACCAGCTCCATCTAACCGCCTGCTCGCTCGACACCTAGTCGATGTAGACAACCAGCCCGGTGACGTGGAGCGATGGCTTGGCAGGTGTATTAGCAGTCGAGTCCTCCTGCAAGGAGGGCTTGCTGGTTCACTCGAACCCTTGCATGAAGTGGCTTGGTGTTCAGATCCAGCCCGGCAGGGTCTTGCCGGCCCGGAGGCCGCGGTCGTATGGTGCACAAGTCTGGGTACTAAGTGCCCCGTTCTTTAGTACACCGACACCAGATTTTGAGGATAGTGTTGTGGTGATGGACCCTAGTTATCCCACTTCAGCTATAGCACAGGAAGAGGCAACCAAAGTCACTAGTGCTCAAGTTCCACGTACGAATAGTGATCAAATGACATATCTTATCAGCACTATCCAAGGGATAGAGACGAATGTAAGTGAGATCCTCAAGAACTAGAAGAGCCTTGAGAGGATAGTGGAAACAAAGTTTCATGATCTAGATAACAAGGTGACTGAGCTTACCACCACTGTTGATGCTCTAAAGACGGAAGTGGTTGCAGTGCCCAGCCCCAACTCCAGTGATGATGATGACGATGATAGTCCACCTCTCCAGCCTCACACTCAGTTCAGGACAAAGGCCAGAGCTGCTGCCGTGACAGTTCCAGAGTCGAGACCATCTTCATCAACACCTGCATCAGCGCCATCAGCACCCACAGCACCTCGAGTATCCACTCCACCACCTGAGACAACCTCAGCAGAAGCATTCGTGGATGCTCTTCTTTCGACTTCTTCCACGGCCACCGGAGGAGATAGAGCCCAGAGTGACGCTTAGATCTATACCTTTGAGCTTTTTGGTAACTTTTTGCCAAAGAGGGAGAAGTGTTATAGATCATAGAGCTTCGAGAGAGAGAGAGAGAGAGAGAGAGAGTGTTGCTTTTTCGTTGCTCTCTTTGTTTTAGAACATTTGGTTTATCGTGTGGTTGTCCTAAAACTCCCCCGTGTTTGATCATATGCTTTGTTTTATGATGGTACTATTGCCTATCCTTGTGATGCTTATATGATTATCATTCACTCTTGTTTGGTGTTATGTGCATTGTAATCCATTCATATCACTTATGCGTACCACCAAGTTGTATGTGACATGGAAGAGTTACCCATGATCCTAATCGATTGTGCATTTGCATTCAAACACAAATTTTAGAATGTTGCACAAATCTAGGGGGAGCTTTTGCTTATTACATACCTCTCGAAGCAACAATGCTATTCATTGTTTTATCCCTATCGAAGCTTTGATCTATATGTTGTCATCAATTACCAAAAAGGGGGAGATTGAAAGCACAACTTCTCCCTAGGTGGTTTTGGTAATTAATAACAACATATATTTCATTGGACTAATGATTCCACCAAGTATAGTTCAGGAAAAGTTCAACGGATGGATTGGCAAAGGATTGTGTGGAGATCCCCTAGATGCAAGGAACATCAATTGGCAACAAGCTTCAAGACTCTACATTTTGCATTTTGTGAGAAATCACTTTTGAGTCTATATGAAAGCCAATACTGTTAATAGGGGATGATGTATCCATGATGATCTAGTTTCTCAAGTGCTTAGAGTTAGCCACCAAAAACACCCATGAGATCCCCCACAAAATACTCTGTCTAAACCATACCACTAAAATCGGTGCCACCGAGTTTTCCAAACCGGCCCCACCGAGTTTCACCATAGACAGTTCCTAAGCCAAACCCTAGTGTCTCGGTGACACCAAGTCCATAATTGGTGACACCGGAATCAGTGACCAACTCTCTGGTATCCTATTTCTAAAAATCGAAATTTCCGAGTTTTAGGAATCGGTCTCACCGAGTTTGGGTAACTGCCTAAGTCAGTCAAATCAGACCACCGAGGTTTATATATCGGTCTCAGCGAAACGCCAAAAGTTGCTCCATTTTGCACTAGTCGGTGCAACCGAGTTTTTGCTTAGGTTTCACCGAGTTGGGCAATAATGTTATAACGGTTGGATTTTTTGAGATGCCATTATATACCCCTCCACCTACATCTCACTTATAGAGGAAGCACTCAGAACAAACCAACACTTGCCCCATCCATTTTCTGAGAGAGAACCACCTACGCATGTGTTGAGATCAAGATCTTCCACTCCAACCATGTGAATCTTGATTTCTAGCCTCCCCAAGTTGCTTTCCACCCAATCAACCTCTTCTACCAAGACAAATCTGTGAGAGAGTGATTGTGTGTTGAGGAGACTATCTTTTGAAGCACAAGATCAAGGAGTTCATCATTGTTACCACATCTATTACCTTTTGGAGAGTGGTGTCTCCTAGATTGGTTAGGTGCCACTTGGGAGCCTCTGTCCTTGTGTGTGGAGTTGAACCAAGAAGTTTGTAAGGGCAAGGAGATCGCCTACTTCGTGAAGATCTACCCCGAGTGAGGCTAGTCCTTCGTGGACGTAAGCCGTGATGGAATAGGCGAGGTTGCTACTTCGTAGACCCTTTTGGGTGGAGCCCTCCATGGACTCTCACGACCATTACCCTCCGTGGGTTGAAGTCTCCATCACGTGGATGTACGGTAGCACTCCATATCGAAACCACGGGAAAAATCTTCGTGTACCCCATTCCGTTTGATCCTCGTATCCCTTCCCTCTACTTATATGTGCATGTCTTTACATTCCGCTGCTATACTCTTAGACTTGCATGTGCAGGGTGTACTTGACATGTCATAATTGATAAAACTTGCCAACATCTAAAATTGGGAAAAGGATAGATTTTATTTGGTCAAGTAGTCTAATCACCCCCACCCCTCTAGACATACTTTGGATCCTACATTTGGTAAATATATTTGATAGACCCGGGGGCCATAGTTTTTGTTAGAGGTATCTTTCTCAAGATCATTTCATACGGTGGTAGACAAATTATTGTTGGGCAATTGGGAAAGGCGCATAACTTTGACGTTATCAATGACATGATCATGTACATAGGCATTACGTTCGTGACAAGTAGACAAAAACAATTTTGCATGTACTATTATTACTTCAGTAGTCGACCCCTATCCAGCATGCATCTATGGTATCAAGTTCATGACAAACGGAGTAACGCTTTATGCGAGATGACATCATGTAGACAAAGTAAGACAAGCAATGTGTTTAGACCACGTCATTTTATACTTAGTGGCAACAATACAAATACGTGCCTCTCTGCCCCTTCTGTCACAAGGCGAGGACACCACAAGATTGAACCCACTACTATGCACCACTCCCTCTGATGATCTACATATCTACTTGGCCAAAGCAAACTCATAGATCAGAAAGAATATATACATAGCTAGCTATAACAATCACACATAATGAAGCTCAGATTTTACTCAATTATTCTGAATGAATAATCTGATCATAAACCCACAATTCATGAGATCGCAACAAACAAACCGCAATTCAGGATTACATTGGATAGTTCTCCGAATAGAACATTATATTGAAGATCAAAGAGAGATAGAGAGCCATCAAGCTAAACACTATGGAACCTTAGGTATGTGATGGACCACTCATGCAACATGATGGATGCAACAAGGTTGATGAAGATAGCATCCGTGATCGATTCTCCCTCTAGCAGAGTACCGGCGGAGGACTCCAGATGGGATCGCGGAAGAACAGAGGCTTGCGGTGCCTGAAAAATGTTTCGGGTCTCCTCTGGTGGTTTTAGAATTTTAGTGAATTTATAGAGGTGGTATTAGGTCAAGCGGACCTACGAGGGGCCCACAAGGTCACATCCACCCGGTGGTGCACCGTCTGAGCTTGTGGCCCTCTCGGGCGACGTCTGGGCTCCCTCCGATGCTCCTATGGTCCCTTCTGTTCCAGAAAAATCATTATAAAGTTTTGTTCCAATTGGACTTCGTTTGGTATTGGTTTACTACGAAACAAAAAATAGGCAAAAACATGAACTGTCACTTGGCACTAGATTAATATGTTAGTTCCCAAAAATTATATAAAATGGCCTGTAAAGCATATACGAATGATAATATAATAGCATGAAACAATCAAAAATTATAGATATGTTGCAGACGAATCAAACATCCCCAAACTTAATTCTTGCTTGTGCTCGAGTAGGTAAATCTATCTTTATCATTTACCAAGCATTCCCAAGACTGGTTTTTTTATCAAGCATCCCCTAGACATATCTTTTTATCTCTTATAGTGTGGAACCTCATCCTCATTCTTTGGAGGAATCATTAGCCTCCATCATCCATTATTTTTCCTCACTAGGACAATGCTCTAAAAATGATGATTATCAAAGTTTTATTTACTTACAACTCGATAAAACCTAGAACAATATATGACTCTATATGAATGCCTCTGGCATTGTACCAAGATGTGCAATGATCTAGCATAACATGTATTACAATGATGAATAGTGGCTTTGCCACAAATATCATGGCAGCTCTATCTGATCTTGCAAAGCAATATGACGATGGACACACATGTCATGAAACGGAACGGTGGAAGTTGCATGTCAATATATCTTGGAATGGTTATGGAAGTGCCATGATAGATAGGAATGGTGGCTGTTTTGAGGAAGATATAAGGAGGCTTATGTGTGATAGAGCGCACCATATCACGGGGTTTGGATGCACCGACGAAATTTGCACCAACTCTCGAGGTGATAAAGAGCAACCCATGGTACCGAAGAGGCTAACTAATTGCGGAAAGGTGGGGGTGCGTATAGTCCATGAACACACATTAGTCATAAAGAACTCACATACTTAAGGTGAAAGTTTTATAGCTCTCTTGAAGCAAAGTACTACAAGTGTGCCCCAAGGGAGGATGTTGCAGGAGTTAACCATCGTGGGCCCCTGACTCTAGCAACACAAGGATTTCGATGAGGAATAAAAGTGCTCTAACACCCCGGTCAAGCCATGACCAACACTTAAATGAGTTGTTAATAAAAAGCTTTAATATTGATATTTTTAGTAACCAATGATCATGAATCTATACCCTTTCATATTACTGTGTCAATATAATCAAACCACACAAGCTATATTAAGTTATCTACATGCAAATTTTTATTACATCCCTCTTATATACCTATCATTTTCCGAACAAACATATAATCCATGCAAATTACCACTTCCTATATCAGAGATTCTCAAAAATATTTAAGTGAAGCATGAGAGTGCTAATGAATTTCTACAAAATATAATTTCCGCCGTGTCTAAAGATATAAGTGAAGCACATGAGTATAATTGCCTTATTTCAAAAGATATAGGAAAAGCATAATGAGCATTCTAATAAATTATGACGATTGTGTGTCTCTCTCAAAAGTTGTGTCCAGCAAACAATAATTGTGGAAAACTAAAAAGAAAACAAACTATAATACACGACACTCCAAGCAAAACTCATATCATATAAAGAATAAAAATATAGCTCCAAGTAACATACCGACAGATTGTAGACAAAAGAGGGGATGCCATCTGGGGCATCCCCATGCTTAGATGCTTGGGTCTTCCTTGAATTTTACCTTCGGAGTGCCTTGGGCATCCCCAAGCTTATGGTCTTTCTTCTCCTTATTACATTATCCATCATGATATCACATGAAACTTGAAAACTTTAGCACACAAAACTCAACAGAAACCTCGTGAGATCCATTAGTATAATAATAAGATCAAATACCTTAATTACTGTCATAAATAGATTCATAATTGTTCTTGCATAATACCAACTTTATTCTATATTTCCCGTGACTTATACCCCCACCGATACAATCCATAGAATCATTAGAATAAGCACACCATGGAAGTAAAAATAGAATATGTCTAAAACAAAACAATCTATAATGAATTTTACCCAACCATACTTCTGTGACTCCTACAATTCTGAAAACTTAGGAAAACCTGGGCAATTGTATCCCAATATTGTGTAAAAATTTCAGCAATTTATCATGTTCCAAAAAATCAAATTCAAATACTAGTCATAGAAGTTTCAGTTTTTGCACCGTATCAATTCAACTATCAACCAAATCATACCAAAGGTTTTACTCGGCACAAACACTAATTGAAAGATAAATACACAACCATTACATCAGCAACAATCATGTCATCACAATAAAATGAATATAAAAGTTGCAAATAAAATAAATATTGGGTTGCCACAGAGCAAGCACTACTGTATTATGCCCCTTGCTAGGTATAATACATAGTTTCACGTTTTGTCTTCCTCATCCCAATATATAGCATTTTAAACTTGTCATCTTGCAATACGTACTAACTCTCTTTTAGCAATAAGGGACTTTCTATCAAGGGAGCTTACATATTTGAAAGGGATATACTCAACGATTTTAATTTCAATAGGTTCTTCATGGTCATCAAGGGACCTTCCATAAGTAACGGCGAGTTGATATTCTAAATAAATATTATTTTTCTCAAAACAATATTTGTCAAATCCTTGTTGGTTTCCTCTAACAATCCAAGCATATTGATCCTTGGTGGCATTAAATAGGTGTTTGATTACAGATAATGGTGGTACTTTCTTTTTAGCATTCTCCATGTAAGCCTCCTGATTCTCAGTCATGAATCTATGCATTAATTCTTGGTCGTGGAGAACTTCATCTATTAGAGGATGCTCATAATTCATATCATAATGATCAAAGATATCTCTAGCTTCTTGAATTATGTAGTCAAACTCATCCAGGAGGATAATCATAGCAAGTTTCTTTGCCTTAGGATCACTAAAGTTTGGTAACTCAAAGAAAAATCGTTGCAAGGTGGGGTGAGTACAAATAAATGTCCTAACAAGTTTGACTATGAGGGCACAAATAGGTTTTGCATAACTTTTTGTTTTTTTAAGGATAGACGTTTCATTTATTAATTGCTATAGCCCCTGTGCATGTAAAGAATTCTTGAATAATATTATTTCCAATATTGTTCCCACTTCCAGGATTAACTAATTTAGTCATTATCACGAGGTTCGTCCTCAAGATTAACTAATTTTTCCATTTTCTCATAAGCATCGCTAGGACTATCTCCACTATCATTTTCAACGATAAATTTCTCAAACTCAGACATGATAGTAGTTTCAAGCAAGCAGATATGTAGGATATTTTTGGTATTTTTGTAAAACTGAAAATAAAAGCAAGTAAAAAGTATAACAAGTAAATGATAATGTGTGTGAAGGGACCTTTGGTTTGTTTGATGATGCCTCAACGGCAACGGCGCCAGAAATCCTTCTGCTACTTTGTGTAGATGCGTTGGATTTTTCCCGAAGTGGAAGGTATGGATGTAGTAAAGTAGAAACACGTATTTCCCTCAGTGAGAACCAAGGTTTACGAATTAGTAGGAGGATCACGCAAACACCTGTCAACAGTACCTACACACACAAGAACCAAATACTTGCACCCAACATGGGCAAGAGGGTTGTCAATCCCCTTGTACTCGTTAATTGCAAGGATCAAATCTCATAGTGGTAGATAGAAATATATAAATAAAATAAAATGAAAGGTAAATAATTGCTAAAAGGTAAATTGGGTTTTAGTAAATATGTGTGATAGACCCGGGGGCCATAGTTTTCACTAGAGGCATCTCTCTCAAGAACATGGCATACGGTGGGTAGACAAATTACTGTTGGGCAATTGATAGAAAAGTGCATAGTTATGACTTTATCATGGCATGATCATGTACATAGGCATTGCATCCATGACAAGTAGACCGAAACGATTCCGCGTCTACTATTATTACTCCACCAATCGATCGCTATCCATCATGCATCTATGGTATTAAGTTCATGACAAAGAGAGTAACGCTTTAAGGAAGATGCCATAATGTAGACAAAGTAAGACAAGCAATATGTTCAGACCCCGTCGTTTTATCCTTAGTGGTAGAAATACAAATACGTGCCTCGCCACCCGTTCTGTCATGAGGTGAGTACACCGCAAGATTGAACACACTACTATGCACCACTCCCTCTAATGATCTACTCATCTACTTGGCCAAAACAAACTCATAGATCGGAAAGCATAAATAGCTATAATATCACACATAATAAAGTTCAGATTGGACTAAATTACTTTCAATGGATAATCTTTTCATAAACCAATAAATCTTCGGATCCCAGCAAACACACCGCAAAAGAGGATTACATCGGATAGTTCTCCAAAGAGAACATTATATTGAAGATCAAAAAGAGAGAGGGAGACATCTAGCTAACCACAATGAACCCGTAGGGCTGTGGTGGACTACTCACGCATCATCATGGAGGTAGGAAAGTTGATGAAGATAGCATCCATGATTGCTTACCCCTCCGATAGAAAACCGCGGAGGCCTCCAGATGGGATCGCGGAAGAACAGAGGCTTGCGGCACCGGAAAAATTGTTTCGGGTCTCCTCTGGTGGTTTGAGGATTTACTGAATTTATAGAAATGGAATTAGGTCAAGCAGACCTATGAGGGGCCCAGAAGCTCACACGGTATGCCCCTCGGGGGGCGCGTCGTCTGAGCTTGTGACCCTCTTATGTAGCGTCTTGCCTCCCTGCCATGCTTCTTGGGTCCCTTCTGGTCCCGAAAAAATCATAGTAAAGTTTCATTCCAATTGGACTTAGTTTGGTATTGGTTTCCTGCAAAATGAAAAATAGGCAAAAAATAGGAACTGACAATTGGCACTAGATCAATAGGTTAGTTCCCAAACATGATATAAAATGGCCTACAAAGCATTTAAGATTTGTAATATAATAGCATGAATCAATCAAAAATTATAGATACGTTGGAGACGAATAAATTTGACAGACTGATTGGGCGAGGTCTAAGTGATCTTAGCTCAAGGGAATAAGGTGAAGACACAGTCTTTTGAGTTGAATATCAGCCTTCCTAACCAGACGTACAACTGCCACAACAACTAGAACTGGTCTAACAAATCCATTGTCTTCATCGAGCAACTAGTTCTATCTCCTTCACTTCTTTACTTACTGTATTGATCTGTGAAGCATTTGCTTACTTGTCTCTATGTGAAGACATTCACCGCAACTATTCATCCATTGAATGTTATGTCTTCGTGATTGCTTGTGTTTACCATTGATATAATCTCATATGCATGATGCCTATGCTTGCCCTGCGTAGTTCCTGGTACCATTAGTCATGTTGATCTTGATTCGCTTCCGCATACTTCGAATACATTGCTTGTTTCAAAGCTTTTCTTAAAAATCACTTATGCACCCGCCTAGTCAATAATTAGCACTTTCAATCTGTATCAGAGAAGGTACTCCCTGTTCTGTGTGATTTGGCTTAACCAAATGGAATTTTAGCTATGTCGACTACATGGATAATCAAGGTCTCCACCGCATTCCCCGTCTTCGATGGCACAGACTACCCCTATAGAAATAAAAAGATGCGCATGTATCTCGAAGCCATTGACAACGACCGACCTCTAGTATGTCATCATGGCTGGTGATCCCAAGGAACGCGAAGGTGTTACTGCTGCTCATGTGAAGAGATTTTCTCAACTTGACTCCACCTTCAAGAACATAATCTATGGTCATCTGACCAAGGGGCAGTAAGGCCGTGTGAGTGCTCTAGAAACTTCGAAGAATTCAATGAGGGTGTCTCATCTCAAGGAGACTCCTGCGTTGATGTTGTTTGCAGTCTGTTCAACCGCTTCAAGAGGCTTGACAATGAGAATGACTAGCTCACCTTGGATCATCTAACTGATATCTCCATTAAACTTTTTTCTCTTGGCGCCACTGATATCACCAAGCATGAAGTGGTGAAGAAGCTATTGAGTTCCCTCGATAGTTCTTTTGACACCCTTGCTCTCATGATTCATGAACGTCTTGATTTCAAGGAACTCGATCCTCCTGATATCCTTGAGAGGCTGAACACTCATGTGTATCAGCAAGCTGAGAAGAGAGATGTCTATGGTCCAAGTTATGGTAGCTCGCGTGCCCTGAAGGCAAAGGTTGTATCTTCATCTGTAGAAGAATCTGGCTGCTATTCTGATGGTCCTAAACACATTGGTAGAGAGCTTGCACTTCTTGCATTGGTAGAGAGCTTGCACTTCTTGTGAAGAAGTTCCAAAAGTTCACGAAGTCAAACCAATTTGTAAAGTCTTCAAAGTACGATTACAAGAAGTCTGGAGAAGTGTCTTTCCGCGTTGGCAAGACGAAGACATGTCACGAGTGCAAGAAACCAGGACACTTCCTGTGTGATTTTCCTCGATGGGAAAAAGAATCGAAGAAGAAAAGCAAGGAATATGACTCTAACGACAACAACAACAAGAAGAAGAAGCACCACAAGTTATCATCCAAGTCTTAGTGAAAGTCTTCATCCCAAAGAAAGACCTCATTTGGCAGAGCTCAGACAAGTATTTGCAAGGAGATGGACTCTGAAGCTGAATCCAAGCCTCACATTGTTGAAGAAGAATCAGAGGAGGACTTTGACTCTAGAGTTGCTAGCCTTGCATTTGCATATGCATTTGTCACCAGGTCTGTCTTCAACAATGAAGGCACTAGCCACGTCACCAACACTTAGGCATGTGACGATAATGACTCTTCACCCACCTATTGCTTCATTGCAAAAGGATCCAAACTATCCTCAAAATCCCTGTGCTATGACACTGATAGTGAAGGTGAATCTGATAATAGCTTGCAACCTAGCTACTTCAAACTAGTTAAAATTTCCACTAACAACGAACTGCCATTGAAAAGATTCAATACTTGCTAGAGAAAAGCAATGATATGTTGAACGACAAGATGAGTCTAAACGAAACTATGGCTGAAGATGTCAAAAGTCTTTGTTCAAGGTTTGAGGATCTCCAATGTCTTCATGATACACTCTCAACTGATCCTGAGAAGCTTTCCTATGAATATTTTCAAAGGAAGTAAGATCTTGAGAAATTGAGAGTGGCTCACAAGGACCTATAGAAGGAAAACAATTACACTCCTCACACAACAAATTAGTATCGCTCAACCTGAATTTGTTCCTCCATGCTTAAAATGCCTTGCTCGCGAAAATGCTGATTCCAATGCTGAATGTCAAAATGCTTGTGAATATGTATTATCTTCAACTCCAACTGTGGCCACTAGCCCCTCATCCTAGGAAGCCACTTCTATTACTGATGAGAATGGCATGTTGTAGACACTACTTGAGACTAGCATGTACAAAAGCCTCAAAGGACATCAGATCCTTTGCGATGTCCTCAAGATGCAAATATTCGACAAAAACCCTAGGAAGGAGGGTGTTGGCTTCGACAGAACCATCAATGTTGATGGGTCTTACTGGAAACCTGAGTAGTGTCCCAAAACCAGATGGGTTGCTACAAAAGGGACTTCAGTGGATCCACCCACATTATCTGGCTTTAACTGTGCTAAACCTATCATCATTGATGAGTCACTTGACTCCAATTACAAACTCCTCAAGAACTAGTATTGTGAAGTGTATGCCAGGTACATTGGTACTAACTACAGTAATGATCCTCCCATGAAGAGGATTTGGGTACCTAAATGTCTTCTTGAGAAGAAACATATGAATGTCATCATGGCACCACCAAGGAAGAAGACAAACCCTAGATGTAACGCCCAAAATGCGGTCCTATCCCTATTAAGGCATGAGGGCCTCCACCGGGATAGAAGCGCATCTAGTCGTTTCGCAAGTACAGTAAACATTGCATACATGTAGGAAGAGATGAGTATATGAGTTGTCTTACACTCGCCACAAGCTATCTTACAAGTCCTCACAAATCATTCATACATCATCCAGAAGACAGGGTCCAGCTACGGACGAAATCAAATGATAAAAGAAGCAATGATAAACTGTCTTGCTATCACAGGAACACCACCACGAAGCTCCCTACTCACAGGATACGTAACGTACATATGCCTACATTCTTCATCGTACTCCCACTGGAGCTGAGACACATCAGCTGGCACGTACTCGTCAACACCTGTACCTGTATTGTTGTAATCTGTGGGCCACAGGGACTCAACAATCTCATAACCCGGGTACCAAAACTATGTAAGCCATTAGGTGAGGAATTGGTTAAGTGGTGAGGCTGCAGCAACGCAAAGCATGTATTTGGTGGCTAACTTACGAGAACATGAATGTAAATATGGTGGCCTACGTAAGACGGACGTGAACTAGCATGATCACTAAGTGATCCTGAACACCTACTTACGTCAAACATAACCACACCGTGTTCTCTCTCGATTCATGTTCATGAGCAGAGACAGTCATGGTTACGCACACAGTTGGTGTATTTTATTTGAGTTTACTTCAAGTTTACTATAACCCGGTGTTAAACAAATTTCCAAGTTGCCACATAACCGCGGGGACGGCTTTCCGAAATATTTAACCCTGCAGGGGTGCTCCAACTCTTCCATCACAAAGTAACCACACGCCGCGGGAATAACCTTGACCATGGATCCAGTGATCTCCTAGGCAATTCCGTTGGAAAACCTCAACCTCGAGATAGCCCAAAGTATCCTCAGAATTCCTCGCACAAGACATTTGAGAAAGGTAAAACAAGTCCAGCAAGACCGCCCGATGTGTCGACGAACCCGATAGGAGCCGCGTATCTCATTCTCAGGACACGACCGGATAAGCTAGTGTACAGGGCCTGATAGACATCTCCCGAGTTTCCCCGGGTTGGACCGGCACAGTGCTCTAGTTTGGACCAACAATCATGAGGAGCACTGGCCCGGGATGTTGATTAATTATCCACGGGGTAGCTATGCCCTATGCAATTTTATTAAGTTGTTTAGCAAATGTGGTACCTAAGTTGGGTCTTGCCAGACAAGTTTTAATCTAAAACGAATGGTCAAGGTGGTCCCCATAACAACCCCAAGCATGTTAGGAGCGCAAAAATATGGAACATAACACCGGTACTCAGAACTAGTGCGGCAAAAGCGGAACAAAACACCGGGCAAAAGGCCAAGCCTTCCACCGTTGCCAGATATATATGTGCATTAATTTAAATAACAGTAAATAAAGGTGATATCTACAGTAATCCATGCTGCACATGGAAATCTTGCACCTGCAACTAGCAATGCTATAAGATAAGGGCTAAGGAGCGTTAACGTAGCCAATCAATGTTGCTAGGTAGTGGAGGGGTTAGATACTTTCATGGCATTTTAGGAGGCTGACAGTTTAAGTGGTAGGTAACGAAACATAACGGTAGAAGCGAGACATCTAGCATAGAAAAAATAGTGTTGGGATCTGGGTATGATCATCTTGCCTGTTGGGTCTTCGGAGGGACAAAGAGCTGGGTCCTCGTAGTAGTACTCTCCGGGATCCTCGTACTCAGGCTCGACACTCGCGTCTACCCAAAGAGAAACATCAGCAAATGAACATACAAGAAAAGTGCAATGCGCAAACAAGATGATGCATGACCAAGTTGAAATATTTAACATAGCAACCCTATGCTAGGCATGTTTCTCATGCAATTATTAAGTTTTTTAGTATTCTGGACAGAACCTCAGTTTTAGTTATTTGAACATGCATAATCATGGCAAATATGAATGCTCCACATAAAAACGATGCAAATGCATATGTAGAATGTTGCAAACGGAGTAACGTAGCTCACGGTACACTCACGACAAGGTTGAACAAAGATGAGGGAGGCCATGGGCTATTCCTTGGTATTCCAAGGATGCCACTGGATAGGAAATGAAAATCTAGCTATAAAAGAGCTAAGAACAAGCAAAACTATGGAGTATAGCTCCCACAAATTACAAAACAACTAAACACACAATCTGTCCACATACAACAACATGTCATCTTGTAACACACATATCCAGAGCTACAGCAAGTATCAAAGCATAATGAAGGCATGGGCATGAAGTATACAGCATGCACAACAATTCATCTATCTACAGCAACATGAAAGAAAGCATTGATCAATGGCAATGAAGCTCACAAGATGGCATGTTGAATCAGTTTTTTAGGGACTTTGTGAAAATTCCAGTTTTACAGAATCCGGGTTAACATGATAGCATCTTGACAGCAACTTTTATATATGCTACAGGAACTTTCATGGCATGAAAATTAACAGGGTAGTAGAGGGCAACATGGACTTCAATTAATTACATTATGGCAACATCCAAATATGCATGTATCAATGGCTACCATCCTCACAAGATGACATATTGAAATTAGCAGATTCACAGACTTGGTGAAATTTACGAGAGGCAAACATGGCACTTGTTAACAGAATAGCATGTTAACAGCAAGTTTTATATAAGATGCAAAAGTCTAATCCACAAGATCTTGGCACACATCTATAGAGGATCAGAAATACAACAATGCATACCATTGTGCCAACTCCAAAGGAGCAACAAATACATGGGAATCATCTAGGTAACATGGCAACAAAATAACAGATTTCCAACACTTAGAATATTTGGGCATGTGAAAACAGAATTTTAGTGGCATGTTGACATCAAGAAAGCCACCCATATAATGATCTATCATGGCATGTAAAAATATCAGGGGCTAGCACATATACAAATGAGCATATTTCATGTTGGCAAGTTAATCATATATTGCAAGGATTAAATCATGTGAAAAAGACAAAATGACACAATATCACAAAATGACATTTTGCAAACATGCCCAAATGACAAAACCAACACCACCATTGGATTCACTGCTTTTTTCTACCCCAAAACCATATATCACATGCCTATCTTGCTGTTGATAAAACTCACAATAGTACATGGAAAAAAATGTCAAACCACTTATATCCACTTATATGCCAATTTTGGAATGTCCTAGGTTTGACAGATTTGGCATAAAACAAAAACAGGAATATTTCCTTAGTAGGAAATATCTTAAATGCACTGAAAACAAAACAAAAAAAAGAAAAACATCACAAAAAAATAAAAACAAACGGGGCCCCACCTGGCAGTGAGCCAGGGGCGCTGTGGGGGGTCTAACATGTGGGGCTGGACCCTCGGGAATTAAAAGGAAAAAGGGGGGGGTGAGCCGGGGTTCGAACCCACGACCCCTAGGTCTTGCGAGGCAGGGTTGAGCAGCTGGGCTAGCGACGGGCATCTGAACATATGCAGGGCCTCTGTTCTTTTGAACAGGCCCTGCCCTTGGCTCTTCTCCCTCCTGCAACAGAGAAGGAGGAGACAACTCCGGCAAGCAAGGCGGCGATGGCAGGGGCCAAGGGCTACCGACGACGGGGAGAGGAGGAGACGGACATAATGGACAGAGGAGGAACCCTAGGGTATGGGGGACGCGCTAAATAGGCGGCTCGAGCGCTCTCTGGCCGTCAAATCAACCCAGAGATCGACGTGGCGCCCTGGATGCTCTGCCGTACATGGAGACAAATGTGCAAGCGCTGGGAGGCCGGCTGGGCTGCGGGGAAGCGCTAGCTGGGCCCTTTGCGAGGAGGCAAGGCCCAAGCGGGCTGCCTTTCCATCTCTCACACACAGAAAAGTTTTTCCCTTTTAAATAACAGTAAAAAGAAAAAAGAAGCCATGGCAGAAATGAAAAAGAATTAGAGAGAAGTAAAATATATTTTGGACTCACAAAAACATGCCTTATTTAATAAAAATGGTTTGGACATTTTCAAAGCAAGAAAAAAATAAATCACCCATATATATATAACAACCTGTTTTTGCAAAGATCAAATTGCAAACACAGTCAAACATGATTGAGATCTATCTAACAATTACTACCAGATTATTTAAAAGGAGTGCAACATTTTCATAGACATTATTAAGCAAGTAAAAAATTCCACATGTTGCCTTTATTTGAAATGAGAGAGGAGGGCAAGTTTATAGAGAAATAGTCACTACTGGAATCAGGATCTTTGCCGTCAGCCAGCTCTTTGCCGTCAGCTAGCTGACGGCAAAGAAGGTCTTTGCCATCAGCTTACAGAAAACTGACGGCAAACAAAGAGCTGACGGCAAAGATCATGTTTGCCGTCAGCCATCTCTTTGCCGTCTGCTAGCTGACGGCAAAGCTTCTATGCCGTCAGCTAGCAGACGGCAAAGAAAGTGGCCAACTAACGTCCGTTCCCCCACGGCCCCACTACACTAGCTAGGCTCTTTGCCGTCTGCTAGCAGACGGCAAAGAGATTTGACCTATCTAAAACAGTCAGCGCCCCGCGCCCCACCCCTCTCTCTCTCCCCTCACCTCACCCGCGCCGCCCCCGTGCCCGAGCCGCCGCCGCCCCGCGCCACCCCCCGGAGCCCGAGGCGCCGCCGGCCAGCCCCGCCCCCCGGAGCCCGCCCCGTCGCCAGCCGCCCGCACGCCCCGCCCAGCCGCCCCGCCCAGCGGACGCAGGCCGCGGCGGCCACCCTGCCCCGCCCCATCGCCGGAGCCGCGCCGCGCCGCCCCGCCCCGCCGCCGGAGCCGCACCGTCGCCGGCCGCCCTTCCCCTCGGCCTCCTCAACCCGCGCCCCCTCCCCGTGGCCTGCCTCCTCAACCCGCGCCCCCTCCCCGTGGTGAGTTTTTCTATTTTTTCTGTTTTTTTAGATTTAGTTTAGGTTTGTTTAGTTTAGTTTAGTTTAGGTTAGTTTAGTTTAGTTTAGTTTAGTTTAGTTTAGGTTAGATTTAGTTTAGTTTAGTTTAGGTTTTTTTTTCTGTTTTTTAAGAATAAACAAGAAAGATGAAAAAAAAGAAGTAAAAGAAGAAGAGGAAGAAGAAGAAGAAGAGGAAGAAGAAGAAGATGAAAAAAAGAACAATAAGTAGAAGAAGAAGAAGAAGAAGAAGAAGAAAGAAGAAGAAGATGAAAAAAAAAGTAGAAGTAGAAGATGAAAAAAAGAAGTAGGAAAAGTAGAAAAAGAGGGTCACCGATGGTCGAGGGTCGCCGAGGGAAAAGAGGGTCGCCGAGTGGTCGAGAGGTCGAGGATCGAGGGGAAAAGGAGCACGTCATTACTGATAGTGATGATGATTATGCATTTATTGATCTCGGAGCATATATAGACGATGAAGATTAATATTAGTAATGTCAGGTATTCAATATTATTATGTACATATATATTATTAATTAGTTCATGTTATTAGGTATTCAATTTTTTTATGTTGTACTAATTTCGTTTACTCTTTGTCATTGCAGGTGTTGACAGATGGTGGGCGCGGGTCGAGAGCGCTCCGAGCCTCCTTCCTCGGCGCGTGCTGGGAGGGGTGCTATTATTCCACCTGAGTACCTTCGGAGAGCGCTGGTACACAGTATGCAGACACCGGCGGGCGCTTCTTCTTCGGCCGGGAGAGGTCGGGGGAAGACGAAGAGGAGTGCTAGAGGTGGACGTGGCGGCGGGAGAGGTAGGAAGGCTGCTGCGCCTTCCTCACCACCAACCCCAGCTGATTCTCCCAACCACTTGAGTGCTCCGTTTTAGGTGGACCCGTCTGACTTGGACCCGTCTCGGACTCTGGTCCACGAGCCTCGGGCCGACGAGCCTCGGGTCGCCGAGCCTTCGTCCCAGGAGACTCCGGTCCCAGAGTCTTCGTCCCAGGAGACTCCGGTCCCAGAGTCTTCGTCCCACGTGACTCCGGAGGCTAGTGGCCATGCTGATGGTGGCGAGGACAACTTTTCTGAGGATAGCTATAGCGAGGGCGAGCTGGTTGAGGAGGGCAAGAAGGTCTACCAGCGTGGTGGTACAAAGCTCCCGCCCGTGCCGGCGACTCGCGATCAGAGGTGGTTGATTGTGCCTAATGGGGAGAAGTAAGTGCATTTAGTCTTTTTTAACCTTTTGCCTTCATGTTTCTTCAAATTAATATCTAATGTGTTGGCCTTGTCATACTGCAGGGGTTGGAAACACGCCCCTGGTGTCCGCAGGCCCAACCAGGTCCTTGGTGTGCTTTGCCGGCACCATTTCCCGTGGTGGGTCACGTTGCCCGGTGAGGGTGAGGTTCGACAGCTAGCACTGAGCTGGGAGCTGTACGTGGCTGCCCCGGCCCCGCCGGAGGAGAGGGTCGACGGTGTCTTGTGCAAGACGGTGGCCGACATTGTGATCTGGCGGTTTTGGGTAATTTCTCCTTTACAGAATTAAAAATCAATAGCACCTAGTGATTGTACTAATCAGTGTTGTCATGTTTGATTGCAGACCTTCTACAGGTGTCTTGAGGAACACGAGGCGGACGCGGCTATTGTTCTCGTAGCCGAGTGCAAGCGCCTATTTCAGAACTTACGGCACGAGACTCGGGTGCAGGCTGTTTGAGACTACTACGCCTCGACTAACATTAAGAGGGCCAAGAAGAAGTGCCGCGCCAAGTTTCTGAGTAAGGAGAAGTACATGAAGGTAATTACCTATTCTTAAGGCCTTGTACTTAGTTTCCTTGATTTGATTCGTAGGCGTAGCGCTGAAATTTCTCTTGTCTAACTTAGGTGCCCCCGAGATGGTGTGCGGATAGGATGGACTGTTGGGAGGCATTGGTGGATGAGTAGTGCTCTCCCCAATGGCTAGCCGTCCACAACAAGGCCAAGGATAAGCGTGCCCAAATGAAAGGTGTGCCACACCATCAAGGGAGCTCCAACCTGTTTGAGTTCGGGGATCACTGGGTATGTGGTTTGCTTCATGATTCATGCAATTTCATTCTTCATGCTAGCTTGAGCCCTTAACTAATATTTTGTTCCTCTCTTTTAGGCGCGACACAACAAGAAGGAGGTGCCACCGCTGTTCGACCTCTATGCCATGGCCCATACTACCCCGTACAAGAAGGCCAAGGCATTCTCTGAGGATGACCTCGATCATCTAGAGAGCTTCAGCAACATCTCCTCCCACAACAAGCTCGTGAGGTACAGAGATGAGGGGAAGACGAGGAAAGGGGAGGACTTCAACCCGAGCCAGAGTCCTTTTGATCCAGAGCTCGTGATGATATCTGGTGGCGGGAGGACCCATGGCTCGATAGCTATTGGGTATGGACTGATACGTTGTCCTAGAACTCTCCCGGAGATCAAGAAGCGCCAGACGAGCTCCGATCCTGAGATAAGGCCTCGTCCACGGCCAATGGAGCTCACCATCGAGTCTAGGGCCAGGAGCTTCTGGCGGAGGCAAACAGGCAGGCGGCAGAGAGGGAGAGGGACATGGAGGAGAGGACGGCTAGGATGTGGGAGGAGGAGAGGAACCGGAACGACGCGTCTCACCGGGCCCTATACGAGCTCCTCGTGGTAAGTTTCTCCTGCATATTAGCCAAATCATGCACGTAATGTTCGTTTCATCACTAACTAATATGACTGACTCGTGAAAAAAAAATGTGCAGACCGTGTGCCAGAACAACGGTCAGACCCCTCCGCTGATGCCCCAGATTGGTATAGCGCCCACGGTGAGTTTCATTTGAATGGTCATTAGTTACTAGTATTCACATTTGAGTTGCATCATGCTAACGAGACATTGCAAATGATCTTTGGTGCAGCATGCCTCCCGACAAGCATCGACCGATCGTTCTGCGTCTGCCGCAACCCCGACCGGTCCTTCTTCGTCTCACACTGGCGCAAACCCGACCGGTCCTTCACCTCTGTGATGATGGTAAGTTTTTCCAAGTGTTTTGCTTAACAAATGCATACTTAGCTTAAGAAATGACCTATTTAGCTCCAAAATGACCTATACTTTGCTTATTTTCCTCGAAAATGACATAATAACCTTACTTAGCTCCAAAATGACATATTTTACCTAGGATAGCTATAAAATGACCTATAGTTAGCATTTTTTCCTCCAAAATGACTTAATATGCTTAGTTAGCTAAAAAATGGCATAACTACCTAGGATAGCTCAATAATGATCTATACTTAGCTTAGCTAGTTCATTTATGACATAATTAGCTTACTTAGGTAAAAAAAATGGCATAATAACCTTGGTTTAGCTCCAAACTGTCATATCATTAGTTTATTTTCCTCCAAAATGACAAAATAACCTTACCTAGCTCCAAAATGACCGATTTTAACTAGGATAGCTCAAAAATGACCTACACTTACCATTTTGTCCTCCAAAATGAATAAATATGCTTAGTTAGCGAAAAAATGGCATAACTATCTAGGTTAGCTCAAAAATGACCTATACTTAGCTTCTTTAGTTCATTTATGACATACTTAGCATACTTAGGTCAAAAATGGCATAATAATCTTGGTTACCTCCAAAATGACATTGACTTAGCTTATTTTCCTCAAAAATGACATAATAACCTTACTAACCTCCAAAATGACCTATTTACCTAGCTTAGCTCTATAATGACCTACACTTAGCATTTTTACCTAGCTTAGCTAAAAAATGACATAATTACCTAAGTTACCTTCGTTAGAAGAAGAAGAAGATAAAGAAGAGGAGAAAAAGAAAGAGAAGAAAAATTCTTCTTCTTCTACTTCTACTTCTTCTTCTTCTTCTTCTTCTTCTTCTTGTTCTTCTTCTAACTTTCTTCTTTTCCAATTTGCAGATTTGCTTTAGATCACGGAAGCTTGCGTTGATGGAGTCTACTCTTCTCCTTGTCCTTCCTTTTTGTTTTGATTTTGTAGGATGAACAATGTGAAACTTGCTACCTATATATGTATGTATGGATGAAACCATTGTATGCTTGTTGTTGGATATATGTTGGCTATATATATATGTTGGATATGGACATTTGAGTTGGTATGTATATGTGTTGGATGATCATATCCATATGGCAGGGATATGTATGCTTGTTGAAAGTATTTTCAAATGTATATATATATATCTGTGAAATTGATTGAATTTAAGAAAAAACAGAAAAAACAGGGGCAGTACAGGCACTTTGCCGTCCGCTGGCAGACGGCAAAGTTCTTTGCCATCTACCGGCAGACGACAAAGCTGCCACGTGGCAGCTACCTGTGCAACCTGGGGGGAACTGGGCTGGCCTATGTGGTTGCTTTGCCGTCTGCTAGCAGACGGCAAAGAACTTTGCATCTTTGCCGTCTGCCAGCAGACGGCATAGCGAGCCACGTGGCAGCTACCTGGGGGGAACCTGGGCTGGCCTATTTGGCCACTTTGCCGTCTGCTAGCAGACGGCAAAGCACGCCGTTAACCCCTTAACGGACTTAAGCTGCCACGTGTGCCGTCCATGCCCTTTGCCGTCTGCTGGCAGACGGCAAAGACCTTTGCATCTTTGCCGTCTGCCAATAGACGGCAAAGTGCCCTTTACCGTAGCTTGTTTAGTCGGATGTGGTGCCGTCTGCTGGCTGACGACAAAGACCTTTGCCGTCCGCCATGCATGCCTTTGCCGCCAGCCATGGCAGACGGCAAAGATCCTGATTCCAGTAGTGAGTGGACGTGTTTTCCTACCAAGACAACACATGTTCCCCTCACACACCACACCACAAAACACACACTCACAATACATCACCATAAGAGGAAGCATGATGCACACATGACAAGATGATGTGATGATATGATGAACATGATGCCATGATGCATGAGGAATGACATGAAGAAAAATATATTACTCAAACACAAGGGCACAACATGGAGGTTCCACAAGAAATATTACAAAGATGGCAAGGATGCACTTGGGTTGTTACAACTCTCCCCCACTACCAGAGGATCTCGTCCTGAGATCTAGGAACGGAAGAATTTGGGAAATTCGGAACGGAGATGGTCCTCTCGTTCCCAAGTGGCTTCTTTGTCGGAGTGATGTGACGACTTCACCTTTAGAAACTTGATTGACTTGTTGCGAGTCTTACACTCTGTCTCTTCGAGGATAGGAACTGGATGCTCATGATAGGATAGGTTTGCTTGGAGATCAATGTCTTGGAGATCAACGGTACGCTCGGGAGTCTTGAAACACTTCCGGAGCTGAGAGACGTGAAACACATCATGCACATTTGAGAAATTTGGAGGAAGCTCGTGTTGGTAGGCAAGGTCACCCCTCTTGCCCACAATCTTGAAAGGACCCACAAAGCGTGGAGCAAGTTTTCCTTTGATGCCAAAGCGTTGAGTGCCCTTCATGGGAGACACTCTGAGATAGACAAAATCATCGATCTGAAAGGTCATGTCACGATGCTTGCTATCATAATAGCTCCTGTGACGGGATTGAGCTGCTTTGAGATTTTGGCAAATGACACGGCACATTTCTTCTGCTTCAGTGATCATGTCATTCCAAAGGATTTGACGCTCACCGGTTTCAGACCAATTGAGCGGGGTGCGGCACTTCCTGCCATAGAGAATCTCGAAAGGAGCCTTGCCGGAACTTGCTTGGAAGCTATTGTTTTATGAGAAATCAGCAAACGGGAGACAATCTTCCCAGTTCATGCCATAAGAAATCACACAAGCTCTGAGCATATCTTCGAGGATTTGATTGACTCTCTCAACTTGACCACTAGTCTGAGGATGGAAAGCTGTACTGAAACGGAGATTGGTCCCCATTGCAGTCTGGAAGGAATCCCAAAACTTGGAAGTGAAGATGCTTCCACGATCTAAGGATATGAGCTGAGGAATACTGTCGTGGTTTTATCAACCCAGCAGATGTCCTCGTAACAGGACTTAGGTGTGAGGCCATCGCTGCTTGGTGGCGACTCGAAGGGGTTAAGCGAGATAGAGAGTCGGGTTTACCCAGGTTCGGCCCCTCCTATGTAGGTAATAGCCTACATCCTGCTTTTTGTGCATTGGATTGATGGATCTCGATTACAAGGGTGCGGAATCGCTAACCTAGCTATCGAGAGATTGTGACTTGAGACTTTTGACCCTAGGGGCCCGCCTTTATATACAGGTCAAGCCCTAGGGTTTACAACAGAGTCCAAGACATATTATGACCCATGATTTACTACATCTCTAACTTATCTTGCACTTCAAGGAAACTTGAACCGGCGTCCTTAACTTCATGGGCTTTGAGCCGCCGTCTTCAGGTTGTGGGCCGCCCAGCGTCTTGATCAGCCGCCACCTTACTTAGTTTGCACTTGGGACACGGCACACCTTGAACTGGGTCACACGACTGTTGATGTGTTGACCCGACCCAGTAGGGCGGGTTACACCATGGAATTATATCCCCGACATTAGGCCCCAGATTGATTTGAATTCATTCATGTCAATAGATTTTTCTTTCCTGTGGCGGCTCATCTTTGCCTGCGGTGACTCATCTTTGACCTGGTACTTTCAGCAAATTTTGCCAACATCGGCTTATTCTGCTCCCACACTTGTCATTTTTCTACCGTTCATTTATCATGACATCATCTTTGCTGACTGTTGTTCTTCAAAGCCATCACAACGTATCCCCTCGAAGACCGCGCCAAATCCAGGCGGGTGCGAAAATCGAGGCGCGCTTGTAGCCACAAATTTACCACGGTCGCTTCGTTTTTCGCGGTGCCGCTTCACTTACTTCTTAGAAATAGACCCTGTTGGACCCCACTGGAGCCTTTCCTCATCGTCTTCCTCCTCCTGCTTCTCCATTGACCGAACACCAGCAAAGCTCCCAGGGCAACTTCTAAGCCCTTTGTCTCCATTGCCGGCATCATCAAGCCCTCTCTCGACCGTCGAAGCGAACTCGATCATCTTCGTTCCCGCTCCAACGTCATCTGGTATGAATCCCCGACATTTAGGGTTTTGATATTTTTCGGTGTTCTTGCCGTCCTCATAATATTCATCCGAAACTTCATCAGTGGATCCATGTATCATTCGTTCATTGCAGTGTATCTTTAGAATGTCCTCCGCTCCATTTTCTTTTACAGTAGATCTAGAACAAACCATCAGGAGTTGTCCTTTGGACTTGCTGCAGTTTCGGTTGTTCCGTCAGTTATAACATATATACCACTGTTTTTCTTCGTTTAATTAGATCCGCCCAGAGAGAAACTTTCATAGAAACCTATTCATGATCCAATGTCGCTGCTAAGTTGTTAAAGATATCCCTTTGACCTTCTCAAATTTTGCCGGCTCATAACAGTATTTTAAAATAGGCGGCTTATAATCTACTCTGGCTTATTCTTCTCGCTACCCTTGTAGCTACTTGCATAACCCGCCATGACTTCAAAGAACTCCAAAGTGTGCAACTGGGAAAAAAGCAAAGAGTCCAAGCTTACCCTGGAGAACCTTGTGGATCAGGGCTTTTTGCCGGATCGAAAGACTATAAAGTGGCGAGCTCCTGAAGAAGAGCCGGCCCCACAGCCACAACTAGGAGAGGTTGTAATATTTACTGATCATTTGCGCAGGGGCTTCCGTCCTCCCGGTTCAAAGTTCTTTAGAGACCTCTTGCATTTCTTTAAGCTCAGGCCTCAAGACATCAGTCCAAACTCTATGACAAACATTTGTCAATTCCAAGTGTTATGTGAAGTGTACCTTCAGGTTGAGCCGTCCATTACTTTGTTTAGAGAGTTCTTTTATCTTAACCGTCAAACAGAAACAAAGAACGGTGCTTACTGCGAGCTTGGTGGCGTTTCCATTCAGAAGAGAAAGAAAAACGGCTTCCTAGAATCAAAGCTGGCGAGTCATCCAAAAGGGTGGAACAAAACCTGGTTTTATTGCAGAGATACTTCACCTGAAGGGGAAAATCCCTTGCCGGATTTCAGATTGGAGAGACTTCGTAAAATGGAATTCCCAAGTTGGCCAACTGACGAAGAGAGAGTAAATTCGGCACCTCTTTACGCAAAACTAAGAGCCCTGACCGCTCACGGCCTGACCGGGATAGAGGTGATTCGTTGCTGGTTAAAGTGGCGGATCCAACCCGACAGCTTAAGGGACGGCCTGATGTGTGATTATTCGGGTGCCTAAAACGATCCTCAACGGTTTTCCCGTGAAAATCTCACCAATAATGTTCTGATCAAGGAAACAAAGAAGTTCTTCTCTGTCTCAAAAGAGTTATGCAGCGTCACCGGCTTGGGTCCATTTTACCTTCTCAACCCGCCGCCTCAGGTATTAACTATTTCCATTGTCACTTATCCATGCTTCTCTTGACTCGCCATTTTCTCATTATATGTTTCATATATATGCAGGCGGATTCTAACTTTTGGAAAGTTGAACCTCAAGCCTCACTTCCTCCTACGGGAAAAAAGAATGCCCCAGTCTCTGTGTCATCTTCAGAGGAGGAATCTGAGGTAGAACTTGATTCTCTCGGCCGCCTGTTTAATGAACTTGCTGACATGCGCTTCTTGTCAGGACGACTCGGAATGTAGCCAAGCCGGCGAAACTAAGGTAACTCCCATTTCCCTCAATCCTTCGGAAATGCTTGCTCCTCGGAAACCAAGACAAGCCATTCGGAAAGTTAAATTATCACACCCAGAAGCTCATATGGCTCCTGACTTTCTTTTGAAGAGCACACAATTTGCTGGCTCATCGAAACGCAAGACTCGGGATGATGAAGACCCTAGTTTGTCTTGTGCGCCGCCGGCTCGCAAACCATGCCATGAGGTACCCGATTGTCCAACTGATTCTTGCCCTAGAGCCAGCTTGTTTAAACAACCTCTCAGTCCATCAGATTCCCTTTATCAGGATTCTCCTTCATCATCAGGCGACTCAAGCGTGTCACAGCTTCCCCCTTTCAATGTCAATCGTGGGTAAGCGTTTCATCTTTTGCGAAGTCCGTATTGTATCTTTCATTGACTTAATCTCAACTTGTGATAACTTTTGTTTCACTAATAATCCAGGGCCAAAGCCGTTGTGACCAAACGGAAGGGTGAGTCATCCTCTGGACCGATGAGCCAAGAGACGCCAATTCTACTGAAAATGACTTCAATGGTTGATTCTTCTGTTTAAAAGGAACTTGATGCGAGGGTAGAGCCGAAGGCTGCTACTGAGATGCCCGAAATAAGTGAGCCGACTTTTATGGATGCTGCTCCTGAGATTGAGTCATTGATGTCTACTACGCAACCCTCTTCTTGTAGACTCGTGTTGGGCCTCCAAGCGCAGAGTTTTGTAGGACAGTAGCAAATTTCCCTCAAGTGGATGACCTAAGGTTTATCAATCCGTGGGAGGTGTAGGATGAAAATGGTCTCTCTCAAACAACCCTGCAACCAAATAACAAACAGTCTCTTGTGTCCCCAACACACCCAATACAATGGTAAATTGTATAGGTGCACTAGTTCGGCGAAGAGATGGTGATACAAGTGTAATATGGATGGTAGATATAGGTTTTTGTAATCCGAAAATATAAAAACAGCAAGGTAACTAATGATAAAAGTGAGCACAAACGGTATTGCAATGCTTAGAAACAAGGCCTAGGGTTCATACTTTCACTAGTGCAAGTTCTCTCAACAATACTAACATAGTTGAATCATATGTAAATCCCTCACGTGCGACAAAGAGTTCACTCCAAAGTCACAAATAGCGGAGAACAAACGAAGAAATTATTGTAGGGTACGAAACCACCTCAAAGTTATCTTTTCTGATCAATCTTATGAGCTATCCCTATAAGTGTCACGAACAGCCCTAGAGTTCGTACTAAAATAACACCTTAAGATACACATCAACCAAAACCCTAATGTCACCTAGATACTCCAATGTCACCACGAGTACACATGGGCTTGATTATACAATATGCATCACATAATTTCAGATTCATCATGTTCAATCCAACACAAAGAACTTCAAAGAGTGCCCCAAAGTTTCTACCCGAGAGTCAAGACGAAAACGTGTGCCAACCCCTATGCATAGATTCCCAAGGTCACGGAACCCGCAAGTTGATCACCAAAACATACATCAAGTGGATCAATAGAACATCCCATTGTCACCACGGATATCCCATCGCAAGACATTCATCAAGTGTTCTCAAATCCTTTAAAGACTCAATCCGATAAGAAAACTTCAAAGGGAAAACTCAATTCATCACAAGAAGATAGAGAGGGGAAAACTCCATATGATTCATCTATATTAATAAAGCTCGCGGTACATCAAGATCGTGTCATCTCAAGAACACGAGAGAGAGAGATCAAACACATAGCTACTGGTACATACCCTCAGTCCCGAGGGTGAACTACTCCCTCCTCGTCATGGAGACCGCCGGGATGATGAAGATGGCCTCCGGTGATGGTTTCACCCTCCGGCAGGGTGCCGGAACGGGCTCCCGATTGGTTTTTCGTGGCTCTGGAGGCTTCCGGCAGCGGAACTCCCGATCTAGGTTTGTTTCTGGAGGTTTCTATATTTATAAGAATTTTTGGCGTCGGAAACAAGTCAAGGTGGGCCACGAGGCGACGACACGCCAGGGGTGCGCGTCCTACGGGGGGGCGCCCTCCAGGTTTGTGGTGGACTCGTGGCTCTTCTGGCCCAACTCCAACGCTCCCTGGGCTTCTTCTGGTCCATAAAAAATCACCGTAGATTTTTATTCCGTTTGGACTTCGTTTTATATTCCTTTTCTGTAAAACTCAAAAACACGGAAAAAACAGAAACTGGCACTAGGCTCTAGGTTAATAGGTTAGTCCCAAAAATAGTATAAAATTGTAGTAAAATGATTGTAAAACATCCAAGAATGATAATATAATAGCATGGAAGAAGCAAAAATTATAGATACGTTGGAGACGTATCAGCATCCCCAAGCTTAATTCCTACGCGTCCTTGAGTAGGTAAATGATTAAAACAGAATTTTTGATGTGGAATGCTGCCTAACATGTTCATCATATTCTTTTCTTCTTTGTATAGCATGGACATTTGGACTAGTAAATGATTCAAATCAATAGTCTAGTTTTAACATAATGACTTCAACACTCAAGTATGTCAACAAGCAACCATGTCTTTCAAAATATCAACACTAAAGAAAGTTATCCCTAGCCCATCATGCTCAATCATTGATCCATTCATGAAACACACTCAAATATTAGCTATGCCCAATGCTCAAGTACGATCATAGTGCCCCTTAGTTGGTGCTTATAAGAGAAGATGGAGACTCAAAGCAAAAATAAAAATTGCAAAAAGTAAATAGATAGGCCCTTCGCAGAGGGAAGTAGGGATTTGTAGAGGTGCCAGAGCTCAAGGTTTAAATTGAGAGAGAAAAATATTTTGAGTGGCATGCTTTTCCTGTCAACGAAAATGACAAAGTATCTTACAATACTTTCCATGCTAGATACATTATAGGTGGTTCCCAAACAGAATGGTAAAGTTTTTACTCCCCCTCCACCAATCAATCACACTCCACGGCGAGCCGAATCCACGGGTACCGTCCATACAAACAACAATCCTGGGGGAGTTTTATTTCATTATATTTTGATTTGCTTTTTTTTGAGCATGGAACTGGGCATCCCGAATACCAGCCACTTTCTCGTGAATGATAGTGAATCAACACATATCGTGAGAATAACCCACCTAGCATGGAAAAATATTGGACACTCCCCACCGTTTCATGAGCGGTACAGGCACACAAAAGAGAAAATTTAGAGATGGCACATACAAATTTTCTTGGAACAGCATGGAAATACCGCATATAGGTAGGTATGGTGGACTCATAAGGCAAAAACTTGGTTTAAGGATTTTGGATGCACAAGTAGTATTTCTACTTAGTACAAATGGATGCTAGCAAATAGATTGGGAAGCAACGAAACCAAGAAATGAAAATTCACATAAGTGAGCATTGAACATAACTAACACCGAATAATGCACCACAAGTAGGATATAACTTCATTGCATAACTATTGACTTTCGTACTTGCATAGGGAATCACAAACCTTAACACCAATATTCCTACTGAAGCATAATTACTCACTAACATGACTCACATATTACTATCATCATGTTTCAAAACTATTACAAAGAATCAAGTTTAATTTGTCCCATGATCTTCATGAAAGGTTTTATTATATCCTCCTTGGATATCTATCACTTTGGGACTAGTTTCATATATTGCCATTGCTTTTTTGACAAGCTCAAACAATTTTAAATGAAGCACATGAGCAAATGACAAGCTACTCTCAAAAGATATAAGTGAAGATCAATGAGTAGCCAACAATTAAGTAGCTATGTGAGGACTCTCTCTCTCTCTCAATAAATATTTTCAGATCTGAGTATCTTATTAAACAGAAAGCAAAAGAAAAATAGCACCCCAAGAATAGCACGCATCATGTGAACGAATAAGAATTTAGGCTCAACATAGGCTAACCGATAATTGTTGATGAAGAGAGGTGGGATGAGTAGCATTCCCAAGCTTAGATGCTTGAGACTTCTTGAAATATTTACTTGGGGTGCCTTGGGCATCCCCGAGCTTGAGCTTTTGTATCTCGTTCAATCCTCCCATATCCCGGTTTCACCTATTCTCAAAAACTTCATCCACACAAAACTCGAAAAGAATTCGTGAGATAGGTTAGTACACATAAGAATAAATCAACACTTCATGTACTGCCAAGACAAGTTGCACAATAATTTTCAAACATTAGGTACTGTATACTATCATTTCCACAATTTATATCTACCAATATAGGCTATGGAAACTATAGGATAAGTAGATAACAAAACTATGACAGCAATCTGTCCAAACAGAACAGTCTGTAGCAATTTATGCAAACAGTGTACTTATGTAACTCAAAAAATTATGAACATTTAGGACATGCTATAAAATTTATATGACAATACTTTGTAAAAATTTCAGAAACTTTCCACGTTCCAGTAAAATATGAAAATTCAAACACTACAGCCAAAATTTCTGTTTTTACACAGCACTCATCAAAACATGCAATGCAAGCATCCTAAGGCAATTCTTGGAACTTTTTATTGAAAAACAAGATTATAAATAACACCTAACAGAGAACAAGAAAATAAAATTACGCTCCAAGCAAAACTGATATTATGTGACGAATAAAAATATAGCTCCAAGTAAGATATACCGATAGTGTTGAAGATGAAAGAGGGGATGCCTTCCGGGGCATCCCCAAGCTTAGGCGCTTGAGTCTTCCTTGGATATTACCTTGGGGGTGCCTTGGTCATCTCCAAGCTTAGGTTCTTGTCACTCCTTATTCTCCTCATATCGGTGTCTCACCCAAAACTTGAAAACTTCAATCACACAAAACTTAACGGAACTTCGTGAGAAGGGTTAGTGTAGTAAAGATAAATCATTCACTTAGGTACTGTAAAGAAAAAATTCATAATTGTTCCCACGTCATACCTACTGTATTCTATCATTCCCATAATTTATACCGCTAAATATAAGCTATGGAAACACTAAAATAAGCAAACTATGCATGCAAAACAGAATCTGTTAAAAACAGAACAGTCTGTGAAGATCTGTAGTGTAACCATACTTCCCTGTCTCTAAATTTTTTGAAAAATTAGGACAACCTGAAGAATTTGTATATCACTCATGTGTAAAAAATTCAGATCAAAAGAATGTTCCAGTAAATTTACAAAATTCCTGGACTGAGAGCAAAAGTTTCTGTTTTTGCACAGAATCAAATCAACTATCATCGACACTATCCCAAAGGCTTTACTTGGCACTTTATTGAAACAAAAGCTATAAAAAATGATTATACAGTAGCTTAATCATGTGGACACACAAAAACAGCAGGTATAAATATTGGGTTGTCTCCCAACAAGCGCTTTTCTTTAATGCCTTTTTAGCTAGGCATGATGATTTCAATGATGCTCACATAGGAATAATAAATGAAACATGCAAAAGAGCATCATGAATCTCATGACAAGCACATTTAAGTCTAACCCACTTCCTATGCATAGGGATTTTGTGAGCAAACAATTTATGGGAGCAAGAATTAACTAGCATAGGAAGGCAAAACAAGCATAACTTCAAAACTTTCAACACATAGAGAGGAAACTTGATATTATTGCAATTCCTACAAGCATATGTTCCTCCCTCATAATAATTTTCAGTAGCATCATGAAGGAACTTCACAATATAACCAGCACATAAAGCATTCTTTTCATCATCTACAAGCATAGAAAATTTGTTACTCTCCACATAAGCATATTTCTTCTCATCAATAGTAGTCGGAGCAAACTCAACAAAATAACTATCATGTGAAGCATAATCCAATTGAAAATTAAAATCATGATGACAAGTTTCATGGTTATCATTATTCTTTATAGCATACATGTCATCAAAATAATCATCATAAATAGGAGGCATGCTTTCATCATAATAGTTTTGCTCATCAAAACTTGGGGGACTAAAAATATCATCTTCATCAAACATAGCATCCCAAGCTTGTGGCTTTGCATATCATTAGCATCATGGATATTCAGAGAATTCATAATACTAATATTGCAATCATGCTCATCATTCAAGGAATTCTCATTAAGTATTTTCATAAATTCTTCCTCTACCAATTGAGCACAATTTTCCAAACCATCATTTTCACGAAAGACACTATAAAGACGAACCAATTGATGCAACCTAAACTCCATTTTTTTGTAGTTTTCTTTTATAAAACCAAACTAGTGAAAAACAAGAAACTAAAAGATTTAATTGCAAGATCTAAAGATATACCTTCAAGCACTCACCTCCCCGGCAACGGCGCCGGAAAAGAGCTTCGTTGACGGGATGTGAGTGCCGCTTACCTAGCCTCCCCGGCAACGGCACCAGAAAAGAGCTTGATGTCTACTACGCAACCTTCTTCTTGTAGACTCGTGTTGGGCCTCCAAGCGCAGAGTTTTGTAGGACAGTAGCAAATTTCCCTCAAGCTCGCGGTACATCAAGATCGTGCCATCTCAAGAACACGAGAGAGAGAGATCAAACACATAGCTACTGGTACATACCCTCAGCCCCGAGGGTGAACTACTCCCTCCTCGTCATGGAGACCGCCGGGATGATGAAGATTGCCTCCGGTGATGGTTTCCCCCTCCGGCAGGGTGCCGGAACGGGCTCCCGATTGGTTTTTTGTGGCTCTGGAGGCTTGGGGCGGCGGAACTCCCGATCTGGGTTTGTTTCTGGAGGTTTCTATATTTATAAGAATTTTTGGCATCGGAAACAAGTCAAGGTGGGCCACGACGCGATGACAAGCCAGGGGGCGCGCCCTAGGGGGGGCGCCCCCCAGGCTTGTCGTGGCCTCGTGGCTCTTCTGGCCCAACTCCAACGCTCCCTGGGCTTCTTCTGGTCTATAAAAAATCATCGTAGATTTTTATTCCGTTTGGACTCCGTTTGGTATTCCTTTTCTGTAAAACTCAAAAACACGGAAAAAACATAAACTGGCACTAGGCTCTAGGTTAATAGGTTAGTCCCAAAAATAGTATAAAATTGTAGTAAAACGATTGTAAAAGATCCAAGAATGATAATATAACAGCATGGAACAAGAAAAAATTATAGATACGTTGGAGACGTATCAGTCATCCCTCTTTCCTTCCAAATCAACTTGTGTAGATGAACTTATGGCGTCATCTGATCACAACGTTCCAGACGTTGTGTTTGTCAAAGAAAATTTGCAAGCCCGCACTGCTTCCACTTCCTTAGCTAAAATCGTGACCAAGGATGAATTAGCAACTTTGGACAAAGGAAAGGCCAAAATGGAATCCCTTGATTTATCCATACGTGGTGTTTAAGACCTGTATCAGGAGTGCTTGACCCGGTTGTCTAAGAGCCAATAAATTGAAAAGAGCATGATAAATGCTATGAAGGAAAAATATGAGGTAATCTCCTCCTTTTACCATTATCTTGCACACCACCATTAGCTTCCAAAGACCAGCTTGTTATGACAAGCCGGTTTAATAGAATAACTGAGTGTAATATCCGTGTAGCCCCCAAGGGCTGACTCAACTGCTTTAGATGAATCGGGTCTTTTAAGACTGAAGAAGTTCGACCTGTAGCCCCCAAGGGATGACTCATCTTCTTGAGATGAGGCGGGTCTTTAAGACTGAAGAAGTTCGACCTGTAGCCCCCAAGGGCCGACTCATCTTCTTGAGATGAGCCGGGTCTTCAAAACTAAAGAAGTTCGACCTGTAGCCCCCAAGGGCCGACTCATCTTCTTGAGATGAGCTGGGTCTTCTCCATTTTTTAATTTGAAGAGAGCTGAATTACATTAGCCCCCAAGTGTCAAGGATATTTGCTTGCAATCTTCTTGAGACTTGTAAACCGTAATTGTTGTTGTTTGTTATTTATCCATCAAGGATATTGTGAAGATGCTGAGTCTGTTGCTGTGAGACTGCAGAAACGGCTCAAGGAGGAAAGGAGATTGAGAACCGAAGCCGAGTCCTTGGCGGCTCACTATGAAAATTTTGCCCGTGAGGCCAATGAACATCTAGAACAGGCCGTAAAAGTGTTCGAGGCAGAGAAAGCTGTCTTGACCAAATGTGCAGAGAAAGCCGAGAAAAACTTGGGCCCAGTAAAGGAGAAATATGCCACTCTGGTGAAGCATATCAATGATATGTTGACAGCAATCTTTGGTACGTGTTTTCCTCGCTTTCATCAATGTGCCGGCTGTGTGAACCTGGTGGCGACTGATTGAACTTTTCTCTTATATGCAGGGCGAAAAAATCACAACCTCGTAGAGCTGCCAGTTGTAAAATTGAAGACCATTTTCACCTATGTAGAGCAGCTGTTTACAGGCTCCGTATACTCCATAATGGCTATGAAAAACTTGAAGTATCCTCCGAGAAGTATCAAAGACATGCTGAGACAGCTTTCTACGGTGCCACAATGGGTGACAGAAACTCAGAAATCGGCGGCTCGTGTGGGAGCGAACATGGCATTTGCTCGAGCAAAGGCTTATCTGCCAGAATTAGATGTGGAGTAGCTGAAAGGAGGCTTCCCAGTATTTAAGCTTGACGGGTCAGCCTTCACTCGTGAAGATTACGCCAAGTGTCTTTTGGAGACCGGGCCACTGGCGTCGTTGATAGCTGACGAGGTAGATCTTTCAAAGTATCATCCAGCCTACACTGCCGATAATGAACGCATCAGTGCGCCCAAGTACAAGACGTCTGACCTGGTGCTGCCTCGCCGTAAGACAACTTTTGCCCCTAACATTGACGCGTCAGCTTTTTTTGAAGGGACTGCAAATTTTGAATCTTTGCTCTCAATTCGTTGGCAATAGAAGGCCAGTAGGTTGATGATGATGCCGAGCCGGCGAGGTCAAGTTCAGAGGCGGCCGACGATAGATCTTGAAGACGGCTCAGAAGCTGGCTGAGTCGCCTCACCAGACGAGCCCCCTGGTGTAGGACAAACTTTTTGTGAAGGATTATGTGGCTTCACTATGAGCCTGTAATAGGAGTAGTACTCTTCATAACTTTGAATTTGCTTTGTCATACCATCGTGCACGTTTGGCGCCTTTTGCCGGCGCTAGACTCTGATTTGACAAGCTTTTTGTTAATATGCGCCTGGCATTGTTCGCTCCCGCACCTTCCTTGCTTAATTTCTGGTCATTTTTTTAACCATAAAATGAATCTAGAATAAGCCGGCACCATAACCTGCTCGTAAGTCAATCAATTTTTTCCTTCGATAATATTGAAGACAGATGATCCAGGAACTGGTCATGATATGCACACAGTTATTTAACCCGGCCATCCAAATATAAGCCGGTGGCAAGAATAACATTGTACCTGAAAAAATGTAAGCACAAATATGTTTAATCCGGCTCAATGAGACTCGGAAAAAGGAGACTGGCTTTCGAGGCTCAAGTCTTGCTTTAATGAAGCGGGCATAATAACCCATGATTTGTCCTAGCTTTCTATATGCCGGCTCTCACATGACTCAAGCCAATGTTTTAACCTTAAAAGTTCAGGGTCCGGAAAAAGGATTAACTTTTGAAGAGTACATGTGGTTATCCGATCGGAGTCACTACAGGAATCAGGTACTTTGCCGTCTTCCATGGCACACGACAAAGGATAGGCCTGCGGACGACAAAACCCTTTGCTGTCAGCCAGCAGACGGCCCCACGTCCGGCACAGGAAACTTTGGTAAAGGGGGGCCTTGCCCTCAGCTTTCCAATAGCGGATGGCAAAGGTATTTGCCGTCTGCCATCCAGGGCCTGTAGACGGTAAAGCTAGTGGACGGCACTGTCGGATTTCGGGCTCCGCAAAACCCTTAAGATTCGAACACAGGGGCGTGTGCGAAGATCCCCTGCAGCTTCTCCCAACCTAGCTCGCTACTCGATAAACACAGCAATGAACTCGCACGATGACGAGGAAGAAGATGAACACGATAGTTTACCCAGGTTCGGGCCGCTGCGAAGCGTAATACCCTACTCCTGCTTTGGTGGATTGCCTCTCGAGGAGGTGGGGTGGACGAACTAGTATAGTGTTTCAGGGCCTCATGAGGGCGCTCCTGAGGTGTTCGTGGCCCTCTGTTGGCTGGGTGATGGATGAGTGATGGAATGGATTCGGATCCCTCTCTACGGGGCAGCCTACCCTCTATATATAGCGGTGGCTCAAGTCCTCTTCCCTTATCGCAATAGCGGGAAGGGATCCCACAACGGCCAATTTTGAAGGGGGACAGGAGTACGTGCCCGTCCTGCCCAAAGGCGGTCTTCGCCTGCAAAGTAGATGTCGACGGCGTAGAGGTGGGCTCAGCGATGACATCTGCCCTGCGGGGCTCGTGGTCGTGGTCTTGTTGCACCGGAATGGAAACCTTGGGGGCGGCTTTGGGAACCCGCGTACGTCCTTGCTCCCTTTGCACCAAAGGGGAAACTGCTCCGTCTGGCGCGCTGCCGCCCGCCTGTCCTTCCTTGCGTCATCTTTGACTCCCGAGGCCGGGCCTTGCATTGAGATCTCCACTGCTCCGGAGGAGGCCTGAGGAGGACCATCCCTTGCCGGTCTTGACGCTGCTCCCCCTCGCGAGCCTCGGGCCCTCGCGAGGGCCTTGTCTTGAGTGGGGCCGCGCCTGGCTGTGTTTGGTTGATGAAGTGGGCCATGCCCTGGGCTGCAGGCAGGCAGGTCTGGGTACCCCCGTTCCCAGAACGCCGACAGTAGCCCCCGGGCCTAAGGCGCGCTCGAGCTGGCTTCTAGGTGAAGCCTTGAGGGTGGCCCGAAGCGCCGCGGGTCCTAAACGCCTGCGGGCCAGGCTTTACAGGCGCCGGATGCCTGGGCGGTGACGCCCCCGCTCCCCGAGGGCGTCAGGAACCGCTCCAAGTCAAATTGACACGACGCCCATGTGCAGCGCCGGCCATCATTGCCTCCCCTTGAATGCTGCTGCAGCTTCGGGCCTCTACTCCTCGGGCCACGCGGATGTGACCATTCAGTTGGCAGGAGAGGCGACGTGGACGGTACTGCATTGATCGAACAGCCTCGCGGCGCCCAAGAGGCGCACTACGCCTGCTCTCCCACGACGCCTCGCGGCTGCGATTATGCCTATAAATCTGCCCCGCCCATGGCAAGGGAGGGGCATTGCAGTCTCGAGGCATCTTCTTGTTTCCTTCGCTCTGTCGAGAAAACCCTCTCTCCTTCCCATCTTCTCGTCCTTCATGGCGTCCGGAGAGAGTGGCGCGGGCGCAGAGAAGCGCGCGGCACCGCCGGCTCCCTCGTCCTCCTCCGGAGGCCGTGGTGGGGGGCCCTCAGGGCCGGCGCAGGCTCGCCAGCGCTGGGCCATGGTCGACGAGTGAGTATTCCGCCGCTTCCCTCCTCTTTAGTTGTTCTGCCCAGCGTTCTGATCATGATCTTCTCCTTTCCCAGGGCACTCGCGGCCAAGAAGCGCAAGCTTGGCGAGCTTCAGGAGGAAGTGGAGACGCTGCGGGCCCGGCTGACAACCGCCGAGGCCGCTTTCCAAGCCGCCCTCCGAGGCGAAGCGGAGGCAAGGGCGGAGCTAGCGTCCCTTCAGACCCAGGTCCAGGACGCGGCCGATGCCATGCAGGCCGCCCAGGACGAGGCGGCGCACGCCAGGCTGCTGGAATCCCAGCGCGCCAAGCAATTCCTGGGCATCGCCAGCCGCACGGCCGGCGCGGTGAGCCGGTTCGTTGGGGACGCCCCCGCGCTGCCGAACGTGCGCGGCGACGGGGGCTACCTTGAATTCTTCCAGAAGGTGGTGGAGGCGCTGGAGACCGGTGTCTCCCGCGTAGACGCGGAGAGCGCCTCCGACGCGCACGACCTTCTGGACCTCGCCTTGACGCTCGTCTTCTCCAACCTGCGCCGCCTCGCCCCGCAGCTCGACCTCCGGCGCATCGGGGAGCCGATGCCTGACGGGCTCCAGCGCCCCCTTGGGGACGAGGTGCGCCCGCACGTGGAGGCCATGGTGGAGCGGTTCATCCAGGTGCCCGCCTCCAGCGAGGAGGACGACTCCGACGCCGAGCCGGCCGGCGGCGCGGGCGGTGACGGCGGCTTCTCCACCTAGGCGTCCTCTGTTTCTCCTTCCCGGTTCCTGTAATGTTTGAAGAAGAACTCTGCCCTGATGGGCGTTAATCTTTTGCATGTTACCTTCACCTTCTTGTCTTTCTTCCTTGAATCGCTGGTTGCTCGCTTGCCGTGACGTGACTTAGCCTTTCCGGGCAGGACCCGGCGCTGCCACCAATGCGGCCCCGCAATAGCCACCAGTTGGGCCCTCGCGAGGCTCTCTCTCTTGAGGGACGACTCGCAGCCGTCGCCCCTATCGGGCTCGGGGTCTTGCGGCTCATCGTGGCCGAGTCCTTCCCTATGTGTCGCTTTCCCTGCCTCTTCGGTCCTCAGGGGCCTCGGTAGCCGCGCGCGGTGACCGTAGTACCTGCATCCTCATATTAGTGTGCGTAATCCTTATCCCGTCCTCGGGTCGTTATTAGGCCAAAAGGCTCTTGCTTGGTTCGGCAGTGTACTTAGCTTGTATGACGCTGGCGATCTCGTGCGTCGCGAGGCATGACTGGGCTATCCAGACAGCCCGCGGCTCCGTCTGGGATACTTACTTCTTGTCTGCTGGATGGTTTGGGGGCCCTTTCGGCACTCTGTGACTACAGGTCCCAGTCCCGCACATTTCCCGACCACCGTGGCATACGCCCGGGGGGACGCGGCCATGGGGTCAAGCCCTGACACCCTTGATGCCGACCGGATCACCAAGGACGACACCAAGGGGGGCGAGTGGCTATATGACCGGTAAGGCTCCTGAGGCGTGCTGCTCAGGAGCCCCCCTTCAACGCTCAAACCGCTCTACGTCGGCAAGTCCTAGTCCCGCACATTTCCCGACCTCCATAGTGTACGACCGGATCACCAGGACGCAACCACGGGGTCAAGCCCCGACACCCTCAATGCCGACCGGATCACCAAGGACGACACCAAGTGGGGGCGAGTGGCTATATGACCGGTAAGGCTCCTGAGGCGTGCTGCTCAGGAGCCCCTTTTGACACTCGAGCGATCCCCCATTTCGTCCCTTCGGGCGCTGCCCCGGGAGGCCCTGGGCCTCCTGAGGTTCCACGTTGTGGTGCCGTGCTGCGGTCAGAGCCCCCGAGCGGGGGTCGACAGATAAAAGATGCGTGCCCCTGAGGTGGCAAGACCTCGCTATCCAGCTCTGAGGTGCCTCGGGGCAGTGCGGAGCACTTGGCTCCTTGCAAAACACCATTCAGAAAGAGAGAATTCAAGTTTGGTAAAACGAGAGAACACAGAGAGAAAAGTCCCCGCCCCTTTTGCTTTTTAAATATGGAGTTTCGAAATTCTCAGACTTCATTCCAAAAAATGGCAGCTCGAACACCAAAAAGAAGCAAGCAAATGCTGCGTCCGGCCCCTAGGCTAGTCTTCGTCTTCCCCCAGCGCTGAGCGTAGGGCATCCACGTTGCATGGGCATAGCCATTGGTAGGCAGTGTTGACTTCTCTGCCAGCGCTGGGCTGTGGCTGCCACATTGCGTGGGAGGAACCCCTCCGCGTCCTCGGGGGGCTCCGGGCGTATACAGCCCACTCATTATTACGTGAGAGGGTCACGGGTTGGTGTAGGTCCCGGCTATGTATAGGGAGCCCCATGCCTCGCGGGCACGAAGCCCACTACCAGCCCCCGGGCTCGTCGCGGCGAAGTGGGGTCTGCTCTGGGCGGGCCCTTGAGCATAGGGTGAGCCCCTTGCGCTCTCCGACTGGAAGGCCCGCCCCAGAAGAAGGCCCGGGGCTCCCCGGGCGGTGCCCCAGCGTGCTTCGCTGGGATCCCCGGGGTTCCCATGCTAGTACTCGGGGCCCTGCCCCCAGGTCAGGCGAGCCGGGCCTGGGGACAAGGGCGAGTACATGATCGCCCGCTGGTGATCGAACGAAACCTGACCCGGAGACATGGGCATATGTTCCACCCTCCGTCTCCAAGCGAGCGTCGAGCGCCCCGGAGACACGGGCGCACATTCCACCCTTCGTCTCCAGGTTGGGATCGTCTGGCCCGGGGACATGGGCGTGTGTTCCACCCTCCGTCCCCAAGCTGGGGCCTGCCGGCCTGGGAACGAGGGCGCATGTTCTACCCTCCGTTCCCAGGCAAGGGACCCCCGGTCCCCAGACCCACACGCCTACTCAAGGCAGCTCCCTACCAGCGGGCGTGCCTCGCGAGGGTCTCCGCGCCGGGCACCCTCGCGAGGCCAGCCCCGCAAGCCGACCCCGCGAGGTTGCACATACCTGCCCACGCAGGGGCTGCTCGCGAAGTCGAGTGTGCGCCTCCTGTCGCCGTGGTAGCCGGCGCTGCTCCCTTCGTGGCCCGGGCGCGCGTTAACATGGTCGTTGTAGAGTTGGACGAGTCCCCATGCGCAGGCCGATCTGAGCCTCCAGTCCTCCTCCCTAGTTCCGGCGAGCGTGCCGAGGGGCGCGAGGCGACGCCCTTCTCGCGTGGCCGGCACCTCCCACCGGTCTCTGCCAGGTCCCCGGTGAGCGCGAACCACCGCGGACGCCCCAAGCGCGCCCGTGTGGCCCAGGCGCCGTGCCCGCCGGTCGTGCGAGTTCGCGGGCATGAGCCTCGCCGAGGTACACCTGGGTCTTGTCGGCGGCGGTGTCGTGCCCAGGGGCACGTCCGGCCTTGTTGATGTGGCGGTCGCGGGCAGCGTGTTGGCGTTGTAGCTCGTGCGCCACGAGGAGCGTGACATGTCTGTGTGTCGGGTCTTGGCAGACCCGGAAGAGTGGCAGCGCGGCCCGAACGCGGGGAAGGGCCGGGGCGACGGGGGCGTGCCGTGCGGTTGGTGAAGGCGACAGCCCCCAGTGCCCGTTGAGAGTCCGGCCGGTGACGGCGCCCGCTGACAGGGTGGCAGAATGCCGCGAGGCGCCGCGGCCCACAGGCGCCGGCCACGCCACGCGGGCTGCCCGCCGCTCTGCGCGGGCTCGACGTCCTTTTGTCATGAGTGCAATGAGCATAGGCGAGGCAAGACCTGAGGAAGATTTCGACATGCCCCCTACGTGGCGTGCCAAATGTCGGATTTCAGGCTCCGCAAAACCCTTAAGATTCGAACATAGGGGCGTGTGTGAAGATCCCCTGCAGCTTCTCCCAACCTAGCTCGCTACTCGATGAACACAACAATGAACTCGCACGATGACGAGGAAGAAGATGAACATGATAGTTTACCCAGGTTCGGGCCGCTGCGAAGCTTAATACCCTACTCCTGCTTTGGTGGATTGCCTCTCGAGGAGGTGGGGTGGCAAACTAGTACAGTGTTCATGGCCTCATGAGGGTGCTCCTGAGGTGGTCGTGGCCCTCTGTTGGCTGGGTGATGGATGAGTGATGGAATAGATTCGGATCCCTCTCTACGGGGTAGCCTACCCTCTATATATAGCGGTGGCTCAGGTCCTCTTCCCTTATCGCAATGGCGGGAAGGGATCCCACAACGACCAATTTTGAAGGGGGACAGGAGTACGTGCCCGTCCTGCCCAAAGGCGGTCTCCGCCTACAAAGTAGCTGTCGACGGCACAGAGGTGGGCTCGGCGATGACATCCGCCCTGCGGGGCTCGTGGTCGTGGTCTTGTTGCACCGGAATGGAAACATTTGGGTGGGGGGGGGGGGGCTTTGGGAATCCGCGTACGTCCTTGCTCCCTTTGCACCAAAGGGGAAACTGCTCCGTCTGGCGCGCTGGCGCCCGCCTGTCCTTCCTTGCGTCATCTTTGACTCCCGAGGCCGGGCCTTGCATTGAGATCTCCACTGCTCCGGAGGAGGCCTGAGGAGGCCCATATGGATATGATCATCCAACAAACATACCAAATCAAAAGTGCAAGTTTCATCCATACATGCATAGTTTCATCCATATTACAGTAGTTTCATCCATAGATTGCAAGTTTCACATTGTTCATCGATACAAAATCAAAACAGAAAGTAAACACAAGAACTCCATCAATGCAAGCTTCCGTGAAGTGAATCAAATCCGCAAAATGGGAAATAAGAAATTTAGAAGAAGAATACTAGAAGAAGAAGAAGAAGATCTAGAAGAAGAAGAAGAAGAGGAGGAAGAAGCAGATGCGTTTTTCTTCTCTTTCTCTTTCTCCTCTTGTTTTTCTTCTTCTTATTGCTTATTTGTGTCATTTTAGAGCTAACCTAGGTAATTATGCCATTTTTGACCTAACTAAGCTTATTGTTTCATTTTGCAAGAAAATAAGCTAAGTATATGACATTTATGAGGTTACCAAGGTTATTATGCCATTCTTGACATAAGTAAGCTAAGTATAGTCATTATTGAGCTAACCTAGGTAATTATGCCTTTTTTGAGTTAACTAACCTTCTTATGTCATTGTGGGGGAAACAAAGCTAAGTATAGGTCATTTTAGAGCTAACTTAGGTAAAATAGGTCATTTTGGAGCTAAGTAAGCTTATTATGTCATTTTGGAGGAAACAAAGCTAAGTATAGGTTATTTTAGAGCTAACTTAGGTAAAATAGGTCATTTTGGAGCTAAGTAAGCTTATTATGTCATTTTGGAGGAAACAAAGCTAAGTATAGGTCATTTAAGAGCTAACTTAGGTAAAATATGTCATTTTGGACCTAAGTAAGCTTATTATGTTATTTTGGAGGAAACAAAGATAAGTATATGTCATTTTAGAGCTAACTTAGGTAAACTAGGTCATATTAGAGCTAAGTAAGCTTATTATGTCCCTTTGGAGGAAAATAAGCTAAGTATATGACATTTATGAGCTAACCAAGGTTATTATGCCCTTTTTGACCTAAGTAAGCTAATTATGTCATAAATGAACTAAATAAGCTAAGTATAGGTCATTATGCATTTGTTAAGCAAACACTAGAGAAAACTTACCGTCCTCGTCATCACGGAGGTCAAGCACCGGGGTTGCTTGGGCCAGTTTCACCTGCAGAAGGATGCCCTGGAGAAGGGTCATGCGATGCGGCTCAGGAGTTATGCTGCACCAAAGATCATTTGCAATGTCTCGTTAGCATGATGACACTGAAATGTTAAGACTAGTAACTAATGACGATTCAATTGAAACTCACCGTTCCCGCTGTGGTAATGACTGGCATCGGCGGAGGGGTCTGGCCGGACATCTCGCACATAGACTGCACATTTGGTTTTGAGAAGTCAATAATATTAGTTATTAATGAAACGAACATTACATGCATGATTTGGCTAATATGAAGAAGAAACTTACCACGAAGAGATCGTACATGACCCGGTGAGATGCCTCGTACCGTGTCCTCTCCTCCTCCAACAACCTAGCCGTCCTCTCCTCGAACTCCCTCTCCTTCTCCGCCGCCTGCCAGTCCCTATCCTCCAGAAGTGCCTGGGTTGCCACTCTCTCTTTCTGAAGAGCAGCCTGCAAAACAACTCCTCGTTAGCATTGTAATCATCTTTGTTCGCGCACACAATGTAATGGAGGAAAGCTATTTGAGTCTGTATGACTAACCTCGATGGCGAGCTCGACTTGCCATCGACGAGACCTTATCTCAGGACAGGAGCTCGTTTGGCGCGCCTTGATCTCACGGAGAGTGCTAGAAGACCGTATAAGTCCATCTCCAATGGCTATCGAGCCATGGGGCCTCCTGCCCCCAGCTATCATCACCAGCTCTGGATCAATAGGATGCTGGTTCGGGTTAAAGTCCTCCCCTTTCCTCGCCTTCCCGTCATCTATGTACCTCACGAGATTGTTGTGGGAGGAGATGCTGGTGAAGCTCTCGGGATGATCGAGGTCAGACTCAGAGAATGCCTTGGCCTTCTTGTACGAGGCAGTATGGGCCATGGCATAGAGGTCGTACACCTCTGGCACCTCCGTCTTATTGTAGCGCGCCTAAAAGAGAGAGAGGGGAACAAAGTATTAGTAAAGGGCTCAAGCTAGCATCAAGAATAGATTGCATGAATCATGAAGCAAACCACATACCCAGTTCCGCCCGAACTAATATAAGTTGGCGCTGCCTCGATGGTGTGGCACACAAACCATTTTGGCACGCCGGTCCTTCGCATTGTTGTGGACGGATAGCCATTCGTCTGAGCACCACTCATCCACCAACGCCTCCCAACAATCCATCTTATCCGCACACCATCTTGGGGTCACCTAAGTTAGTAAAGAGAAATTTGAGTACTACGCCAATGAATCAATTCAAGGAAACTAAGTACAAGGCCTTAAGAATAGGTAATTACCTTCATGTACTTCTCCTTCTGCAGAAAGTTTCGGCACGATGATTTGTCCTTCTTGACACCACGCGAGGCGTAGTAGTCTCGAATAGCCTATGGCCGAGCCTCGTGCCGTAAGTTTTGTAGTAGGCGCCTGCACTCGCCATCGATAACCTTTGCCGCGGCCTCCGCGTATCCTTCCTCACACCTGTAGAAGGTCTGCAATCAAACGAGACAACACTGATTAGTACAATAACTAGCTATTGTTTATTTTTAATTGTGTAAAGGAGAAATTACCCAAAACTGTCTGATCACCATGTCGGCCCTCGTGTGGCACAAGACATCGTCGATCATCTCCTCCGGCGGGGCCGGGGCAGCCAAGTAGTGCTCCCAGGTCAATCCTAGCTCTGGAAGCTGACCCTTGCTGGGTAACGTGACAAACCCCGGGAAGTTTTGCCGGCAAAGCACACCAAGGACGGTGTTCAGCCTGCGGACTCCATCGGTATGATCCCAACCCCTGCAGTATGACAAAGCGAACGCATTAGATATTTGAAGAAATGTGAAGGCAAAAGGTTAAAAAAGAGTAAATGCACTTAATTCTCCCCATTAGGCCTAATCACCGGCCTCTGCTCGCAGGTCGCCGGCACGGGCAAGAGCCGTGTACAACCACGCTAGTAGATGGTGGCCCCCTCAACCACCTCGTCCTCGCTATCCCTGCCACCATCAGCATGGCTACTCGGCTCCTGCTAACGCAGATCCGGCCAGGTATCCCATGGGGTCTGCTGGGACGTAGCCTTATCCCTGCTCTGCTCCGGAGTCTCATGGGACGAAGCGTCTGGGACAGGAGTCTCGTGGGTCGAAGGCTCGTCAACCTGAGGCTCGTGGACAGGAGTCCGCGTAGCGTCCACCTCAGACGGGTCCACCCTAGAAGTCATGTGCTCGGGTGAATCAGCTGGGGGTGGTGGCGAGGAAGGCGTAGCAGCCTCCGTACGTCTCCCGCGGGCACGTGCACCTCTACCTCCTCCTCTCTTCTTCCCCCGACCTCCTCTCCTGGTGGGCATCGGCGCCGACGAAGAAGCGCCCGCCTGTGTCTGCAAACTGGTGAGCAACGCTCTTCGGAGAGAATCGGGTGGAATGGAAGTACCCCTCCCACCACGTGCCGACGAAGAAGCCGCGGATCGCTCTGGACCCGCGCCCACCATCTTTCAACACCTGCCATAACAAAGAGTAAACGAAATTAGTCCTACATAAAAAAATTGAATACCGACATGAATAATAATATTTATATAATTTAAGTGTATCATCATCATGTATATAATAAAAATTGTATACCTGACATGAACTAATAATAATCTTGATCGTCTATGTATGCTCTGGGATCAATAAATGCATCATCATCATCACTATCATCAATAAATGCATCATCATCATCACTATCAGGAACAACATGTGAAAGGCCTCCTTTATGTAATCGGTCAAGCATTGACAGGTCATCCGCCGCAGTAACCTCTTCTTCTTCCGGCTCTTCTTGTTCCGGCATAGGGGTGAAGTCGGATTCACTGTTGCTGTCTACTTCAATGTTCTGGGGTGAAGTAGAGCGGTTCTTGAAATGTTTTTTGGAAAGACGTGTTTCTAGGAAGAATTCTCCTTCATATGTGTCTGGGTTAATGTGAGGTTCATAATCCTCTTAATTGAGGGGAGGTGGTCTAAAACGTGGCGGCACTTCTTAAACGACATCCCAACCATTCAGATTTGGATCAGTTTGGCAGGCCCACGGTAGATAGAAAACTTGGGTCGCCTGTTGAGCCGTAATATATACATCGGGAACATCTAAATGGGTGCTTTGTTTGATTTTGACTAGCCCTATATGTTCATGAGTCCTTCTAGTCTCCTTCGGCTGGAACCAATAACATTTGAAGACTATGACGTTCGGTGGGTTTTCACCATAGAATAGAAGTTCATAAATTGCTTCAACTCTTCCATAATACTCAATACCTCCTTCGCCGATAGCAAAGACACAACAATTTGTAGACTTTCGGTCGGCCATAGATAGCTCTTTGCCAAAGGTACGAAAGCGATACCCGTTGATGTCGTATTTGTCAAATGAACGGACCTTATAGTCAAAACCATTAGCGACTTGTCTCAAATCGGCGTCCATATTCTCTGAATTAGCCTACAAGTTTCATACGAAAGGATTGTTGCATTAGCCGCAAATTAGACGAAGAAATGAAATGGTCTAATGGAATTTACCGTTTGTTTGAACCAAGAGATGAAACCAGGATAGCCGCCTCCATGCTTTGCCAGAAGCTCATACTCTTCAATGGAATCCTTTTGGATCACCGCTCCATCCGAGAATATGGCGACGTATCGACTGTATCAAATATCCGGGAATAAGAGCACTTCAAAGGAATTAGAAGTTGCGAAACAATGTACCGAGAACTTACTCGATGTACAACCGCACTTCTGTTAGGTTGTTGAAGATATACAATGAAATGGTCCGGCATTCTTCGACATCCAACGCTATTGCTTTCGAAGCACCGGCTGGTGCGAGCTCCCCTTTGAATAGGCTGAGGTTGGATCGACCTTTTTTAGGGTCGCCAGCTTTGTACCGACACTTCGGATTATGCAAATGACGATTTTGGCTTCATAATGTGTTGTCACAAAGTTTGCCGCCTCCTTAGTAATTAATGCCTCGGCCATCGATGCTTCAATTCTACGTTTATTTTTACATTTTGCTGGAAGCGTCTTCTGCATCCTCTTAGTTGTGTAGCACCAACGATTTTGCACACCCCACAATCTTGCCTCGGTCGGGAGATGCAAAATCAAATGCTGCATTGGATTAAAGAAGCCCGGTGGAAAGATCTTCTCTAACTTGCAGATCAACTCCGGCGCCAACTCTTCCATTTCATCTAGCACACCAGGCGATAGTTCTTTCCCACAAAGAGAATGGAAGAAATAGCTCAGCTCTGCCAGTACTAGCCATTCATCATCAGGGATAAAGCCACGCAACATCACCGACATTACCCGCTCAAGCCATATGTGCCAATCATGACTCTTGATACCAAATATTTTCAATTTGTCAAGACTTGCTCCCCTCTTTAGATTCACTGCATACCCATCCGAGAACATCAACTACATTTTCACCCACAAGGTCATTTCCCTCATAGCTGGCCTTCCAAGATTGAACCATGCCTTTGGCTTCGTCCAATTCTTCTTTCCTTTCGGTTGTCGCATGTTTTGCAACGGTCTATCACATAGAGCTTCCTGATCAACTCTAGCCTTAGGATTATCCTTTGACTTTCCCTCTATGTCGACCAATGTACCAAAAAGGGCCTCGCCGATATTCTATTCAGTGTGCATCAAGTCGATTTTGTGTGGGCAAAAGAGGTCTTTGAAGTAAGGTAGATCCCATAAGCATGTCTTGTTAGTCCAGGCGTGTTCCGAATTATACCCTTTGAAATACCCTAGACGCTTTGGATCAGGCTCGAGAGCGTTTAACTGATCCAGGGTCTGTTGGCATGTCAACGCAGGTGGTGCAGAGTTTTTGACAAGTCCACCTTCGATGAAATTCTTGTTGTCTTTTCTGAACTTATGGCGAGGATCCAGGAACTGTCTATGCAAGTCGAAGCAAGAAAACTTGCGACCCGCCTGCAGCCAACGGAATTGAAGAGCTACCTTGCATGTGGGCCACGGGAACCTTCCATGCACACACCAGCCAACGAATAGTGCATACGCCGGCAAGTCATGCATCGAGTACATGTACCACACATGCATCATGAAGTTTTTTTTTGTAGCGGCGTCGTATGTCTTGATCCCATTATCCCAAGCTTCTTGCCATTCATCCTTAAGCAGCTGCATGTACACATTCATATTCTTCCCCGGATAGTTGGGCCCTAGAATTATCAACGTCAGGAAAATGTTCTTTCTTTGCATAATCTGTCCGGGGGGGGGGAGATTGAGTGGAATGACAAATACAGGCCAACAACTGTATTGGGTTGCCGTCATACCAAACACATTGAACCCATCCGTGCTGATGGCGACTTGAGGATGCCTTGGATGTGCTGCTTTATCCTTATGTAATGCATCGAAGTGCTTCCACGCAAAATTGTCTGGAGTGTGTACCAACATCTGATCCCCATCTGCATCTAGTTCGGTTCTTTTGCCCAATTTGTGCCATGTCATCTGTCTGGCCGTCTCTTCGACCATGAAAAGACGTTGAAGTCTTGGTATGATTGGAATATATCGAAGAACATTAACGGGGATTTTGGTCTGAATATTCTCACCCATACCGTTGTCTACCACAATATACCTGGAAGACTTGCAAATGGGACAATAGTTCAAGTCCGCATACTCGACCCTAAATAAGGCACATCCATTCTCACAGGCATCTATCTTCTCATAGGGCATCTTAAGTACACGGAGGATTTTGTTCGACTGGTACAGGTTTGCAGGCATTACATGGCCTTTTGATAGAATGAGTCCAAATATTGTCATCATCGCGTCGTAGCATTCTCTTCCCAAGTTGAATTGAGCCTTTAGAGCCATTACTTGCACGATGGCATCCAGCTGACAAAGCTCAGTGTGCTCGTGGAGAGGATGTTTTGAAGACTCCAACATTTCATAGAAGGCCTTTGCAGATTCCTCCATCTTATCGTCCGAATCCCGAGCATCATCAAAGTCTTGCACCATGTCTTCGATCCCGGTACCATGCTCGTCGGTGCGACGACGAACCACCTCAGCTCTGGCACGTTGGGCAGACTCACCATGAAAAGTCCACAACGTATAACCAGGCGTAAAACCCCACTTCTACAGGTGTTTACCCATTTCACCCTCTGTCCTCTTTTTGAAGTTGTCGCACCGGACATAGGGGCACAAGGTTATTTCCTGGCCATTTGCAAATGCGGCTCTCACAAACCCCTTGGTTTTTGTTAATCATTCATTAGTCATTTCTTCTTGACTAGTGTGACCGGTGTACATCCACGCACGATCACTCATCTTGCCTAGCTACTCGACACACAAGAAAATAATATACAATTCAGCATATATATTCATGAGTTAATCAAGTTTGTCAGTTTTATTACGTCCATGCAACCTACACGCTAATAGGTAAAGATAGGTCCTAATCCCATATGCTTTGCTCTGGATCCGACGCAGAATTTCGACAGCACCTCCCCGCTGTTCTCCTTATACACGTCTCGGCAATAAGTAGAGAGGATGTGTACCCGGAGAACAACAGGGACGCACTGACAAAATTCTGCATCGGATCCGGAGCAGAGCATATGGGAAAATGAACCCAATCTACACATACTCGGGCTGTTCATGGATAACGTTAGACAATTCGAAAGAACCATGTTTATAAATATGCAAATGCATGCATTTTTATAACTGTAACCCTTTCGAACGGGAGACGCATACGGGTCACGCATACTGATGATTCAATCTACCTATAGCTAGCAAGTTTCATCAGCACGAAGACCGGAACAGAGCAAATGAAGGGGGAGTAGGAGATGTCATTTGTGCTCACCCACGAACGCAGGGGCGGAGCTCGTCGAAAACCAGACCCTCGCAGCGATGAAAACAACTGCACATTTAAATCCAAAGATGAGTAACATAGCATTATTGTTTTTTTCCGTCAACCTAACTAAATATTTACAACAGGATGCCACCGCCAAGTTGTAAAAACGCAACTCGCACTGCTCGTTCCGTCCACGTGGAGGCACCCCTACCCGAAATATATGTCATTCATGGTTTCGTCGACGTCGAGGCACCCCTAACCTATATAGATGTCATTTAGGGTTGCATCGATGCCGAGGAACCCCCTAACCAGCTCGTCCCCGACGCTCTCAGGTATGGCGACGCACGGTCGATGGGTCAGCATGCCATCTCTTTTGGTTTCGGAGACCTCTCATCTCTCCCTCTCCTCTCCGAGGATGCTCCTGATGATGTCTGCCGCCGCCCCCTGCTCCTTCACCTCTCCATGCTCCTCCGCCACTTCACCTCCTCCTCCTCCGCTTCATACGCCATCCGCCGACAGGCCACCCTGGCCCTCTCTTCCATATACTCCTCCTCCTCCTCTTCCTCCTCTGCTGACCACCTGGTCCCCTCCCCCTCTTTCCGACAGCACGCGGAACGGGGGATTTTCTGCATGGGCGTCAGCGCCGGGACTGGCGGGACCCACCACCATCATGGTAAATCCTTTCTATCTATCTATGTATCTATCCTATCTATCTATCCTATCTATCTATCTATCTAACTATATATACATCTATTAAAAAACAGAACAAAACAGAAAAAAGAGGGGGGAGAGGCAGGAGCTCACCATAGGGGGGCGGGGCAGGGGGTGTCGAGCGGCCGGCGGTGGGGCGTCTGGGCGGAGGGCGCAGCGGCGGGGCGTCGGGGCAGAGGGCGCGGGGCAGCGGCGGCGATGGGGGAGCGGCTGGGCGGGGGCGCGAGCGGGGCGGGGTGGCCGCGGGGCGGGGTAGCGGCGGGGCGGGGGCGCAGGGCGGCGGCGGCAAGAGAGAGAGGGAGAGAGGCCGGGGGCACGGGGCGGCGGCGGCGAGAGGAAGAGGGAGAGAGGCTGGGGGCGCGGGGCGGCTGCTGGGGTGGGGAGCGGGGTGACCGCGGGGCGGGGGAGCGGCGGGGAGACGGCGCGGGGCGGCGACATCGACGGCGAGAGGGAGAGGGAGAGAGATGAGAGCGCGGGGGTGTGGGAGATAGATGACGAGCGGTTGGGCGCGGGGCAACCGTTAAGGATGCCCTCTTTGCCGTCTGCGAACAGACGGCAAAGAGGGTCATCCGTTAGGTGGCCCCCCCTCCCATCTTTGTCGTCTGCCTTGGCCTCCTTTCCCGTCTGCTAGCAGACGGCAAAGAGGCAGCTGATGGAAAAGAGGTGACCTAGCCAACGCCATCCCCTTGTGGGGCCCACCATCCTCTTTACCATCTGCCATAGGCCTCATTGCCGTCAGCTAGCAGACGGCAAAGAAAGGACTGACGACATAATTGATTTATGCCATGAGTCCTTTCTTTGCCATCTGGTTTCCCAAAGCTAACGGCAAAGCCTGTCTTTGCCGTCAGCTCGCAGACGGCAAATAGGCAGCATATGGCAAATTACCAGATTCTAGTAGTGAGTCGCAGCAAACATACAGGAAGGTTTAACCATATTTTAGTGGCGTCTTTGCCGGGTCAAGAGGGTGAGAAAGCTAAACTGGATGAGTTGGAAGCCCCCAAGTGACCTATGTTTCAAACAATAAAGACTCATGCTCAAATTATAGGCTGAAATGGCAGAGGCCCCGAGTTTCGGGGATGCCGGCTTTATATTTGAACATAAGGAAGTATATACAAAATTTTGCAGAGGGGGATTACAAAAAGGTGAGCCGGTGGCTCCTAAGTGTAATAAGCCCGCAGGTGTGCGATATTCCAGGACCGGGTTGTTTCCTCCTGAGAAGTGTATGAATCCTCTCGTAAGTCGACCAGGTAATACGAACCATTGTTGAGGTCTCGACTGATGACAAAAGGGCCCTCCCAGGGCGGGGAGAGCTTGTGCATCCCCATTTGTTCTTGAATCAGACGAAGAACTAAGTCCCCTTCCCGAAAGGTACGGCTTCGGACTCTACGGCTGTGGTAGCGACGTAGGTCTTGCTAGTATATTGCAGATCTGGCCGCTGCTAAGTCACGCTCCTCTTCCAAGGCATCCAAGGAGTTTTGACGTGCTAGCTCATTATCTGCCTCAACATAAGCAGTCACCCGGGGTGAGTCATGACAAATATCGCTTGGGAGAACCGCCTCAGCCCCGTAAACCAGAAAAAATGGAGTGTATCCTGTGGATCTGTTGGGCGTTGTTCGAATACTCCAAAGTACTGAAGGAAGTTCTTCAACCCAACAACCCGGCGTTCACTCGAGGGGCACCACGAGCGGGGGTTTGATCCCTCTCAAGATTTCTTGGTTGGCTCTCTCAGTTTGCCGTTGGACTGCGGATGTGCTACCGGTGCTAAATCGAGCCGGATGTGTTCCCGTTGGCAGAATTTCTCCATGTCTCCCTTGGACAGATTTGTACCATTGTCAGTAATGATGCTGTGAGGGTAACCGAAACGGAAAATCAGCTTCTTTAGAAATTTGACTACGGTCTCCGCGTCACAATTGCTGACCGGCTCTGCCTCAACCCATTTGGTAAACTTATCAACCGCCACCAATAACTGGGTCTTTTTATCATAGGACGGCTTGAATGGATCAACCATATCTAGCCCCCAGACTGCGAACGGCCAAGTAATTGGTATCATACGCAATTCCTAGGCCGGTACATGGGCCTGTCGACCAAACTTTTGGCACCCATCACACTTGCACACAATTTCGTCAGCATCGGCATGAGCCGTGAGCCAATAAAATCCATGTGGAAAGGCCTTGGCGACCAACGATCGTGAGCCGGCGTGGTGCCCGCAATCACCAGAATGGATTTCATTAAGTATTTCCTGGCCTTCCTCAGGCGAAACACACCGTTGGAACACGCCAGTGCTGCTTCAGCGATGTAACTTGCCATTGATGATAGTCATGGATTTTGATCGCCGGATGATTTGACGAGCGTCGACTTCGTCTTCTGGGAGCTCTCCTCGGGTCAGATAAGCCAAATATGGCACAGTCCAATCAGGAGTGACACGAAGAGCCGCCACCAGCTGTGCTTCCGGGTCAGGGATAGCTATGTCCTCGATGGTAACTTGACGGATGGATTGTGAAGGACATCTAAAAAGACATTAGGTGGCACCGGTTTTCTCTGAGAACCAAGTCTAGACAAAGCATCAGCCGCCTCATTGAGCCGGCGGTCTATATGGTCGACCTGATAACCTTGGAAATGACCCGCCACATCAGAGACCGCTCGCCGGTAAGCCGCCATAAGAGGATCCTTGGAGTCCCAAGTCCCTGAAACTTGCTGTGCCACTAGATCTGAATCGCCCAGGCACCTGACCCGGCTAAGATTCATCTCTTTGGCTATCCGAAGCCCATGTAGGAGTGCTTCATACTCAGCTACATTGTTAGTACATGGGAACATGAGCTGTAAGACAAAACAAAATTTGTCACCTTTTGGAGAGGATATCACGACTCCAGCCCCCGAGCCTTCCAGCTGCCTAGATCCGTCAAAGTGTTTAGTCCAATATGTGGTATCTGGCCTATCCTCTGAGACTTGTATCTCTGTCCAGTTGTTGATGAAATCCACCAACGCTTGAGACTTGATGGCGGTTCGGGCATGTACTTCAAGTGGTGGTCACCAAGCTCAATGGCCTACTTCGCTATTCTGCCCCTTGCCTCTCGATTCTATATGATATCGCCAAGAGGTGCTGACATAACCACAGTTATCGGGTGTTCATGGAAATAATGCTTCAACTTCCGGCTCGCCATGAAGATCCCGAAAACCAGCTTTTGCCAGTGCGGGTACCGCTATTTAGATAAGATTAAGACTTCACTGACGAAATAAACCGGATGCTGAACCGGATATTCCTTTCCCTATTCTTTCCGCTCGACTACAACTGCAACACTTACAACCTTGGAGTTGGTAGCAATGAACAGGAGCACATGCTCTTTCTCCATGTGAGTAGCCAGGACGGGCGGGTTAACAAGTTGTTCCTTGAGCACTTCAAAAGCTCTGCCGGCTTCGTCCGTCCACTTGAAGTCGCCTAATTTTTTCAATAACTGATAAAAAGGGGTCGCCTTCTCCCCCGGGCGGCTTATGAACCGGCTCAAAGATGCGATGCGTCCGATGAGCCGCTGAACTTGATTCACGTTTGCCGGCTCGGATAATGACGTCACGGCCTTGATCTTGTCTGGGTTGGCCTCGATGCCTCGCTCAAAGACCAGAAACCCTAACAACTTGCCCACAGGAACGCCAAAAACACATTTCGCCGGGTTAAGCTTCATCTTGAATACCCGAAGATTGTCAAAGGTTTCCTTGATGTCATCCAGTAGTGTTTCTTTCTTCTGATATTTCACCACAATGTCATCAACATATGCATGAACATTACGCCCAATATGTGGCTTGAGGCAATTCTGAACACAACGTTGGCAAGTTGCCCCAGCGCTCTTGAGCCCAAAAGGCATGGAGACATAGCAAAAAGCCCCAAAGGGAGTGATAAAAGTCATCTTCTCTTGGTCCTCAACAACCATCTTGATCTGATGATACCCGGTATGCATCCAAAAAGCATAAACTCTCGGAATCCGCCGTAGAATCAATGATCTGATCAATACGCGAAAGGGCGAAAGGATCCTTGGGGCAGGCTTTGTTGAGATCTGTGTAGTCGATACACATGCGCCTAGTGCCGTTCTTCTTCAAAACCAGCACCGGATTAGCCAACCGCTCAGGATGAAAGACTTCCACGATGAACCCGCAGCTGGGAGCCGGGCTACTTCTTCTCCAATGGCCTTGCATCTCTCCTCATTAAAACGACAGAGGTACTGGCGACTGGTTTCATCTTGGGATCTACATTAAGGTGGTGCTCAGCAAGTTCTCTCGGGAATCCAGGCATGTCAGATGGCTTCCATGCAATGATGTCCCGATTCTCACGGATGAACTTGATGAGCGCGCTTTCCTATTTGGGATCCCAGCCGGTCCCAATGGTGAACTGCTTGGACGAGTCGCCAGGAGTGAAGTCGATCTGCTTCGTATCTTCAGCCAGCTTGAACTTGAGCTCGGGTTCTGACTCGGTATTGGGCTTTTTGAGATTGCTCATATCAACCGGGTCAACATTGGCAGTGTAGAACTTCAACTCCTCTGCGGTACAAGCTGACTCAGCGTAGGGTGCGTCTCCTTTCTCGCACTCCTGGGCTATTTTCCGGTTTCTGTCCACGGTTATGGTCCCCTTAAGTCCTGGCACTACTAGAAAAAGGCTTATCCCCAATATCTCTACTAGTGGTGCACCATGATGGTGGTGCGCCACTGCTATATAGCAGTGGCGCACCAGAATCAGGTGCGCCATTGCTATTTTTTTACTAATGGCGCACCACATGAGCAGTGCGCCATTGCTATTTTTTTTGGGTCCATCCCCCCCCCCACCAGACATAGCAATGGCGCACCACACCTAGGTGCGCCACTGCTATGCTACATAGCAGTGGCGCACCTAGGTGTGGTGCGCCATTGCTATGTCTGGTGGGGGTATGCCTGTGTGTGTGTGTGAGGTTAGTAATGGCGCACCCTCCCTGGTGCGCCATTGCTAGGGTTAGCAATGGCGCACCAGGGAGGGTGCACCATTACTAACGTCTCACACACACAAACACACACAAACACACACAAACACACACACCCCCCAAGTGGACCGCCTTTTAGGTTTTTAAAAAAATAAAAGAAATGATAAAAGATTCAAAAAAAATTCAAAAAAATAGATGCCCATGTGTTATGTGTTCTAGTTGTTAGGAAAATTAACAAACATGAATTTTGAATTTTTTTTGCAAAAGGCCGCCGTGTTTCGGTAAAATGGCCGTAACTTTTGCATACGACCTCCGATGAAAAAGTTTTTTATATGAAAAATCATCTAGTCGAAAAGTTACATCCGAATTCAACGGGCTATGCCCGTTATCGATTTTCTAGAATCCTCAAAATCATAACAGAAAAAAAGTTACGATGCTTTTAAGATCTGGAGGCAAAAAAATTCGAAAAAAATGCAAAAAATAAAGAAATTAGCAATGGCGCACTAGTGCATGGTGCGCCACTGCTATTCTCCCGCCTTCAAAATTCAAAAAAATTCGAAAAAATAAAAAAAAATAGCAATGGCGCATGAGTGAATAGTGCGCCACTACTATTTTCCCGCCTTCACAATTCAAAAAAATAGCAATGGCGCACCAGTGCATGGTGCGCCACTGCTAAGTTGGGACAGAAGTTTAAAAGGGCCGGCCAGCCACTTACACCTTCATTCTTCTCCTCCTCTCCTCCACTCCATCTCCTCCTCTCCTCCTCTCCTCCACTCCATCTCCTCCTCTCCGGCGACCTCCTCCTCCTCACGGTGCTCCTCCTCCGGTGACCTCCTCCTCACGGTGCTCCTCCTCCGGTGACCTCCTCCTCCCTCCTCTCCTCCTCACGGTGCTCCTCCTCCGGCGACCTCCTCCTCCCTCCTCTCCTCCTCATGGTGCTCCTCCTTCCTCTCCTGCTCACGGTCCTCCTCCTCCTCCCTCCTCTCCTCCTCACGGTGCTCGTCCTCCGGCGACCTCCTCCTCCCCCCTCTCCTCCTCACGGTGCTCCTCCTTCCTCTCCTGCTCACGGTCCTCCTCCTCCTCTCCGGCGACCTCCTCCTCCCTCCTCTCCTGATCCTCACGGTCTCTCCTCCCTCCTCTCCTCCTCACGGTCTCTCCTCCCTCCTCCTCTACTTCCTGCCACATGTGGAGCTCCCCCGGCACAAAGAACGTACCAGATCCAGGTCGAGAACGAAATTTGAAAAAACTTCAAGCAAAAAAAATGAGCAAAAAAACAAGCCAAAAAAATGAGCCAGATCTAGATCTAGATCCAAATTCAAAATTCAAAAATAGCAAAGGCGCACGGTGGGGGTTAGACGGTGCGCCACTACTATTTTCCTGCCTTCAAAATTCAAAAAAATTCAAAAAATTTCGCCACTGTTACCTGCAATACTAATGGCGCACCAGAGGTGCACCATTAGTATTTGTTACTAGTGGCGTGGTAATAGTGGCGCACCTATAGTGCGCCATTAATGGCAAAAATAGGTGCGCCACTAACAGTCCTTTTTCTAGTAGTGTGGCATTTTGAGCTTGAGATGGACGTAACACGGGCGGGCCATGAAACGAGCATAAGCCGGCCGCCCAAAAAGAGCATGATAAGGGCTCTTGATCTTGACCACTTCAAACATCAATGACTCGCACCTGTAGTTGGACTCATCTCCAAAGGTCACATCGACCTTAATCCGCCCGATTGGATAAGCCGACTTTCCAGGGACGATCCCATGAAAAACCGTTGTTGAAGGATGCAACGTGCTCTCTGACTGATTCATTCGACGGAGCGTCTCATAGTATAGTATGTTTATGATGCTGCCTCCATCCATGAGAACCTAGGATAGAGTGTATCCTCCAACTTGCGGTGCCACCACCAACGCCATGCCGCCTGGATTGTCAACCCGGGGGGGATGATCCTCTCTGCTCTAGGTGATCGCGTGCTCGGACCAGTTAAGGTACCTAGGGACCGCTGGCTCAACCATATTGACAGCCCTGCTCTTGACCTTGCTGTCCCGCTTGCAGGTATTGGTGGTGAACATGTGGTACTGACCATAACTTAGTTGCCTTGGATTCTTCTGAAAGATGCCTTGTCCGTCACGCCGCTGGGGCTCCTTTCCTGAGTCGCCGCGCGCTTCATCAGAGCTGCCAGGGACTCCAGGTGTGAGTGGCAGCTGTGCCACCGCACTTACCATAGCATGAGCCGGGAACTGCTGAGGGGAGCCACGGCGTTCCTCGCAAATCCCCATCCCGAGCGAGACTCCGAGCTTAGAGTCCGAGTTGATGATGATCGCTTCTTCGATGGTTGGCTCGTCTAGAGGATCGACCCGCCGAGAAGATCCGACAGCTTCATAGCTACGGCCGACTCGACGTCGGCCGGATTGAGTACGCCGATCTGGGTCGACGATGTTGGAGCAGATGTCCGGCTCGGGCACCGTCACGCCGATCTTGCCGATGAAGACTTGGATCTTGCCGAAGGGGACCTAGTAACCATATTCAACTGAGTCGGTATCGGGGCCCCAGCCAGAGTCGTCGATGTAGATCTTGCCGTGGCGGCTCTTGGTCATGCGACCGACCACGTAACTTTCGAACCTTGGAAGGGCTCCCTTCAAGAACTCAACTCCACCGGGCGAGAGCCCCACGGTGGGCGTCAATTGTCATGGTTTTATCAACCCGGCAGATGTCCTCGTAACAGAACTTAGGTGTGAGGCCATCGCTGCTTGGTGGTGACTCAAAGGGGTTAAACGAGAGAGAGAGTCAGGTTTACCCAGGTTCGGCCCCTCCTATGGAGGTAATAGCCTACGTCCTGCTTTTTGTGTATTGGATTGATGGATCCTGATTACAAGGGTACGGAATCGCTAACCTAGCTATCGAGAGATTGTGACTTGAGACTTTCGACCCCAGGGGCCTGCCTTTATATACAGGTCAAGCCCTAGGGTTTACAACAGAGTCCAGGTAATATTATGACCAGTGATTTACTATATCTCTATCTTATCTTGTACTTTAAGGAAACTTGAACCGGCGTCCTTAGCTTTATGGGCTTTGAGCCGCCGTCTTCAGGTTGTGGGCCGCCCGGCGTCTTGATCAGTCGCCACCTTACTTAGTTTGCACTTGGGACACGGCTCACCTTGAACTGGGTCACACGACTATTGATGTGTTGACCCGGCTCAGTTGGGCGGGTTACACCATGGAGTTATATCCTTGACAAATACCGTGCAAAGAAACTATCCTTGACGTGTACAGCTCTGCTAGGTGAGCTGCCGAGATAGATTCTTTGAGCAGAAGGAAGTGGGCAACTTTGGTGAGCTTGTCGATGACCACAAAGATGACATCATTTGCTCTCTTGGACTTAGGAAACCCAGTGACGAAATCCATTTCAACATGATCGAATTTCCACTCTGGGATAGGCAAAGGCTGAAGGAGGCCTGCTGGAGGTTGATGTTCCGCCTTCACTCTGCGACAAACATCACACTCGTTCATGAACTGAGCAATCTCACGTTTCATACGAGTCCACCAGAAGGTTTGCTTGAGGTCCTGATACATTTTGGAACTTCCTGGATGAATTGAGAGGAGGGAATTATGTGCTTCATCCATGATAACCTTCCTAAGATCACCTTTTGGAACCACCAGACGGTCCTCGAAGAACAAGGTATCTTTGTCATCAACACGGAAGCACTTATACTTTGGAATGCTGTTGGCCACACCTATCTTCACTTTCTTCACCATAGCATGAAGAAGCTGAGCTTGGTGAATCTGATCTTCCAAGATCGGAGAGACTTTGAGATTGGCAAGAAATCCTTGAGGAACAACTTGGAGATTGAGCTTGCGGAATGCTTCACAAAGCTCGGGTTGGAGAGGCTTGAGGATGAGACTGTTGTAGTACGCCTTTCTGCTCAGTGCGTCTGCAATGACATTTGCTTTTCCAGGAGTATACTCAATGCTTGGATTGTACTCCTCGATCATTTCCACCCAACATGTTTGCCGAAGATTGAGATTGGGTTGAGTGAAAATGTACTTCAAGCTCTTGTGGTCAGTGAACACCTCAACTGGTCTTCCCAACAAAAGATGTCTCCAGGTCATCAGAGCATGAACAACTACCGCCAACTCAAGATCATGAGTGGGGTAGTTCTTCTCGCTAGGCTTCAACAGACGTGAGGTATAAGCCACAACCTTCTTGTCTTGCATAAGAACACCACCAAGATCTTGAAGGGAAGCATCACACAACACTTGGAACGGCTTGGATTCATCTGGAGGAGTGAGAACTGGAGCTGAAGTCAACTTTTCATTGAGTGTATTGAACGCCACATCACATTCAGGAGTCCACACATACTTGACACTCTTCTGAAGGAGGCTAGACAGAGGCTTAGCAATTTGAAAGAAGTTCTCGACGAATCTTCTGCAGTAACTTGCAAGCTCGAGGAAACTTCAAAGCTGCTTGACATTCTGAGGAGGCTCCCACTTCATGATTGCCTCAACTTTCTCAGGGTGCACTTTAATTCCCTCGGTAGAGATGACATGCCCAAGGTACACCACTTCATTGAGCCAAAACTCACACTTGGAGAACTTAGCATAGAACTGATGCTCTCTTAACTTGTCAAGCACAAGCCGGGGATGCTCTGCGTGCTCTTCTTCGGTCTCCGAGAAAACAAGAATGTCATCCAAATACACCAAGACGAACTCATTCTTGAAAGGAGAGAATATGAAGTTCATCATTCTGGAGAAAGTCGGAGGCGCATTTGCTAGACCAAAGGACATGACGGTGTACTCATAAGAGCCAAAACTCGTCCTGAAAGCAGTCTTTGGAATATCTTCTTCACGAATACAGATTTGATGATAGCCCATACAAAGATCTAACTTCAAGAAAACCTTGGCACCTTTCAATTGCTCAAACAACTCATTGATGTTGGGAAGTGGATACTTGTTCCTGATTGTCTTCTTATTCAATGAATGGTAATCGACACATAGTTGGTCCGTGTCATCGTTCTTCTTGTCAAAGAGAACACCACAACCCCAAGGTGAAGAACTTGGTCTGATCAGACCCAGCCGCTCTTGTTCATCTAGCTGCTTCTTCAATTCTTTCAGCTCTTCAGGGCCAAGCTTATAAGGATGCTTGCACACCGGTTCAGTTCCAGGCTTGAGTTCAATCACAAAGTCAACTGGCCGGTGAGGAGGCATTCCTGGCGACTCTTCTGGAAAGACATCTTCATACTCACAAACGATTGGGATTTGAGAAATTGCAGAAATCTCACCCTTCTCATTGAGAGAAAAGAGACGAATCGTGTCATCGCGAGCAGCGAAAATGATCACATATTGCGAAGGATAAGTCAAATGGACTTCTTTGGCTTTACAATCAACATAAGCCTTGTTCATTGCGAGAAAATCCATACCGAGAATGAGATCAATATTGGAATTGCCGAGCACAATTGGAGAGGCCAGAAAGGAATAATTACCCTTCTTGATAGAAACATCCGGAACTAAGCAGCTGGAATTCATTAACTTCCCAGGAGAGACAACTGATACCGGTCTAAGCAGATCTTGACAAGAGAACTCATGCTTTACAAAGAACGGACGAGACATAAAACAATGCGATCCACCAGTGTCAAACAAAACTTTTGCAGGAATAGAATTAACCAAGAGATTACCCATTATCACTTGAGAAGAATCCTCTGCCTCCGCTGCATTAACCATGTTCACTCTTGCTGCCTTGGGATTGTGCTTCAGCATAGCACTGCCTGCGGCCTGGTAGGAGGGGGAGGCGGAAGACGCCGCTGGTTTGTGCACTTGTTGGAGTAGTGGCCCTTCTGACCACACTTGTGACACGTAACCTCTAAGAGCGGACAGAAATTGCCTGGAGGAGGAGCATTTGCTGACTTGGGAGCCTGAGGCCTCTGCTGAAAACCTGGGTTGGGTGGGTGGGAAGGTCTATGACCACTGTGCTTCTTTTGCTGCTGAGGTGGACGAAACGGAGGAGGAGGAGGAACCCAATACTTCTGCTGCTTAGGAACAATCTGAGAGCTGGACGAAGAAGGGTTGGAGTCTCTGAACCGCTTCTTGGAATTCTCAAGCTTGAGCTGAACTGCCTCGAACTTTAGAGCCAAGTTGTAGAAATGATCAAACACAAGAGGCTCGTGAAGGACGAGAGCAAGCTGAAGATCTTCTCTGAACTGATAATCCTTGGACTTCTCATCAGGAACATCTTGCTTAGCATAGCGGGCCAGATTCTGAAACTCAGAGTTGTACTGATAGACAGACATACTCCCCTGCTTCAGATTCCCGAACTTCTCACGCATGCCCTCGACAAAGCTCGTCGAGATATGATGAGCTCTGAAGTCATGGCAGAAATCATCCCAAGAGACTGCACAGCCACCTCTGGAATCCTTGTACTGCTGCCACCAATCTGCTGCCTGACCCTTGAGTTGAAAAGTCGCAAACTTGACATAGTCATGTGGCCTGACATTGCTCCACTCGAAATGCTTGTTCATGTCACAGAGCCAATCGTCTGCATTGAGAGGCTGATCACAACAAGTATTGAGCTAAGGCTGCTCGGAACAAATGTATAAACCATCATACATCTGTGAGAACATGATCCTAGGAAACTACTGGAAATCCCACCTAGGAACTTCCGAAATCTTGGTTATGCAATCGGGTACACGGATACACGGAGTTTTTATCCATCACTCAACTCCTAGCAGTAATACTACTCTCCAGTGTATCACATCCCTCAACACACACCCAAAGGTCTCGGAAACTCATCTACCTCAGATCCTCGTAATCACAACGATATTAAAGATGGCAGTACATGTGATCCCGCTCCCCAGTACTGGGTGCCGCCACACTCTTCAGACCACGAATAGTATTGAAGCACTTTCGAACATCCGCATTCTTAAGTACTAAGAAACGGAACGATAACGATGTGTCAAGAATCCCATGGAGCTCTACTCCTCGGGTCCAATCCATACGTACGGGAGGCACCAAGAACAGAATTCCCGTCACATCGGTATCATATAGGCTCCAAAATACTCGCGTGATCCTAAAAAAAATTTGAGTGACAAGAGGAGTAGAATTAAAATTCCTAAGTCGTAATTCCTCACCATAGTATAGAAGAGGAGTAAAAGAATCCAACTCTCCGATATAACTAGACTCAAAATAGTATTTCACTAGACTCGACTCGGCCAAGTTTGATCAAGCATGGGGCTCCTATGGTCGGTATGGCTTTTATTACCAACTTGTAATGCCCAAAATGCAGTCCTATCCCTATTAAGGCATGAGGGCCTCGACGGGGATAGAAGCGCATCTAGTCGTTTCGCAAGTACAGTAAACATTGCATACATGTAGGAAGAGATGAGTATATGAGTTGGCTTACAATCGCCACAAGCTATCTTACAAGTCCACACAAATCATTCATACATCATCCAGAAGATAGGGTCCGGCTACCGACGAAATCAAACGATAAAAGAAGCAATGATAAACTGTCTCGCTATCCCAGGAACACCACCACGAAGCTCCCTACTCATCAGGATACGTAACATACATACGCCTACTTTCTTCATCGTACTCCCACTGGAGCTGAGACACATCATCTGGCACGTACTTGTCAACACCTGTACCTATATTGTTGTAATCTGTGAGTCACAGGGACTCATCAATCTCATAACCCGGGTACCGAAACTATGTAAGCCATTAGGTGAGGAATTGGTTAAGTGGTGAGGCTACAACAAGCACTAAGCATGTATTTGGTGGTTAACTTACGAGAACATGAATGTAAATATGGTAGCCTACGTAAGACGGACGTGAACTAGCATGATCACTAAGTGATCTTGAACACCTACTTACATCAAACATAACCCCACCATGTTCTCTCTTGGTTCATGTTCACGAGAAGAGACAGTCACGGTTACGCACACAGTTGGTGTATTTTATTTGAGTTTACTTCAAGTTTACTATAACCGGGTGTTAAACAAATTTCCACGTTGCCACATAACCGCGGGCACGGCTTTCCGAAAGATTTAACCCTGCAGGGGTGCTCCAACTCACCCATCACAAACTAACCACACGCCGCGGGAATAACCTTGACCACGGATCCTGTGATCGCCTAGGCAATTCCGTTGGAAAACCTCAACCTCGAGATAGCCCAAAGTATCCTCGTAATTCCTCGCGCAAGACATTCGAGAAAGGTAAAACAAGTCCAGCAAGACCGCCCGACGTGTCGACGAATCCGATAGGAGCCGCGTATCTCATTCTCAGGACACGACCCGATAAGCTAGTGTACATGGCCTGATAGACATCTCCCGAGTTGCCCCGGGTTGGCCCCACAGAGTGCTCTAGTTTGGACCAACACTCATGAGGAGCACTGGCCCGGGTTGTTGATTAATTAACCACGGAGTAGCTATGCCCTATGCAATTTTATTAAGTTGTTTAGCATGTGTGGTACCAAGTGTGGTACCAAAGTTGGGTCTTGCCAGAACTAGTGCTCTAAAACGAATGGTCAAGGGGGTCCCCATAACAACCGCGAGCATGTTAGGAGTGCAAAAATATGGAACATAACAGTGGTACTCAGAACTAGTGCGGCAAAAGCGGAACAAAACACCAGGCAAAAGGCCAAGCCTTCTACCATTGCCAGATATATATGTGCATTAATTGAAATAACAGTAAAAAAAGATGATATCTCCAGTTATCCATGCTGCACATGGAAAGCTTGCACCTGCAACTAGCAACGCTATAAGATAAGGGTAGAGCAGAGGTAACGTAGCCAATCAATGTTGCTAGGTAGTGCAGGGGTTAGAGACTTTCATGGCAATTTAGGAGGCTGACAGTTTAAGTGGTAGGTAACAAAACATAACGGTAGAAGCGAGACATCTAGCATAGCAAAAATAGTGTCGGGATCCGGGTATGATCATCTTGCCTGTTGGGTCTTCGGAGGGACAAAGAGCTGGGTCCTCGTAGTGGTACTCTCCGGGATCCTCGTACTCAGGCTCGACACTCGCGTCTACCCAAAGAGAAACATCACCAAATAAACATACAAGCAAAGTGCAATGCGCAAACAAGATGATGCATGACCAAGTTGAAGTATTTAACATGGCAACCCTATGATAGTCATGTTTCTCATGCAATTATTAAGATCTTTAGTATTCTGGAAAGAACCTCAATTTTAGTTATTTGAACATGCATGATCATGGAAAATTTAATGCTCCACGTAAAAACGATGCAAATGCATATGTAGAACATTGCAAACGGAGTAACGTAGCTCACTGGATAGGAAATGGGCTATTCCTTGGTATTCCAAGTGTGCCACTGGATAGGAAATGAAAATCTAGCTAGAATAGAGCTAAGAACAAGCAAAACAATGGACTATAGCTCCCACAAGTAACAAAACAACTAAACACACAATCTGTCCACAAACAACATGTCATCTTGTAACACACATATCCAGAGCTACAACAAGTATCAAATCACAACCAAGGCATGGGCATGAAGTATACAGCATGCACAACAATTCATCTATCTACAACAACATGAAAGGAAGCATTGATCAATGGCAATGAATCTCACAAGATGGCATGTTGAATCAGTTTTTTAGGGACTTTGTGAAAATTCCAGTTTTATAGAATCTGGGTTGACATGATAGCATCTTGACAGCAACTTTTATATATTCTACAGGAACTATCATGGCATGAAAATTAACAGGGTTGTAGAGAGCAACATGTACTTCAATTAATTACATTATGGCAACATCCAAATATGCATGTATCAATGGCTACCATCCTCACAAGATGACATATTGAAATTAGCAGATTCACAGACTTAGTGAAATTTACAAGAGGCAAACATGGCACTTGTTAACAGAATAGCATGTTGACAACAAGTTTTATATAAGATGCAAAAGTCTAATCCACAAGATATTGGCACACATCTACATAGGATGACAAACACAACAATGCATACCATTGTGCCAACTCCAAAGGAGCAACAAATACATGGGAATCATCTAGGTAACATGGCAACAAAATAACAGATTTCTAACACTTAGAATATTTTGGGCATGTGAAAACAGAATTTTAGTGGCATGTTGACATCAAGAAAGCCACCCATATAATGATCTATCATGGCATGCAAAAATACCAGGGGCTAGCACATACACAAATGAGCATATTTCATGTTGGCAAGTTAATCATATATTGCAAGGATTAAATCATGTGAAAAGGACAAAATGGCACAATATCACAAAATGACATTTTGTAAACATGCCCAAATGACAAAACCAAAACCACCATTGGATTCACTGCATTTTTCTACCCCAAAACAATATATCACAAGCCTATCTTGCCGTTGATAAAACTCACAATAGTACATGGGAAAAAATGTCAAACCACTTATATCCACTTATATGCCAATTTTGGCATGTCCTTTGTTTGACAGATTTGGCATAAAACAAAAACTGCAATATTTCCTTAGAAGGAAATATCTTAAATGCACTGAAAACAAAATAAAACAAAGAAAATCATCACACAAAAATAAAAATAAACGGGGCCCCACCTGGTAGTGAGCTAGGGGCCCTGTGGGTGGTATGACATGTGGGGCCGGACCCCACACAGTGGCTCAGGAATTAAAAGGAAAAAGGGGGGTGAGCCGGGGTTCGAACCCACTACCCCCTGGTCTCGTGAGGCAGGGTTGACCAGCTGGGCTAGCGACGGGCATCTTATCATATGCAGGGCCTCTGTTCTTTTGAACAGGCCCTGCCCATGGCTGTTCTCCCTCCGGCAAGAGAGAAGGAGGAGACGGCTCCGGCGAGCAAGGCGGCGATGTCGGCGGCCAAGGGCTACCATCGGCGGGCAGGGGAGGAGACGGACAGAATGGAGAGAGGAGGAACCCTAGGGTACGGGGGATGCGTTAAATAGGTGGCTCGAGCGCTCTCCGGCCGTCAAATCGACCCGGAGGTCGACGTGGCGCCCTGGATGCTTTGTCATACATGGAGATGAACGTGCGAGCGCTGGGAGGCCGGCTGGGCTGCGGGGAAGCGCTAGCTGGGCCCTTTGCGATGAGGCAAGGCCCAAGCGGGTTGCCTTTCCCTCTCTCACACACATAAAAGTTTTTCCCTTTTAAATAACAGTAAAAACAAAACAAAAGCAATGGCAGAAATGAAACAGAATTAGAGAGAAGTAAAATATGTTTTGGTCTCACAAAAACATGCCTTGTTTAATGAAAATGGTTTGGGCATTTTGAGAGCAAGAAAAAAAAATCACCCATATATATATAACAACCTGTTTTTTCAAAGATCAAATTGCAAACGCAATCAAACATGATTGAGAGCTATCTAACAATTACTACCAGATTATTTAAAAGGAGCGCAACATTTTTATAGACATTATTAAGCAAGTAAAAAAATTCCACATGTTGCATTTATTTGAAATGAGAGAGGAGGGCAAGTTTATAGAGAAATAGTGGACTGGTTTTCCTACCAAGACAACACATGTTCCCCTCACACACCACACCACAAAACACACACTCACAATACATCACCACAAGAGGAAGCTTGATGCACACATGACAAGATGATGTGATGATATGATGAACATGATGCCATGATGCATGAGGAATGACATGAAGCAAAATATATTACTCAAACACAAGGGCACAAGATGGAGGTTCCACAAGAAATATTACAAAGATGGCAAGGACGCACTTGGGATGTTACACTAGACCAAAGTCTTCATATGGACCAAAGTCTTCATATGGTTGTACTAATGGTTATGTTTCGCAGGAAAGAGCAGAAAGGTCTCATGAATATGTGAACTATTCTTCAAACCACTATGTTGAAAAATCTAAGAACTTTTCTACATATTCATTTGAGTACTCTAAGCCCCCTATGAAACTATCAGTCTAGTGGAACGAGGGTACCCCGGCCCATCTACTATCGGCCCAGTAGGCTGTGCGAAGAAGGCCCAGTGTGGCAGGGGGCTCACTGGAAGACACTGACAATCACCCTGCGAGGTGCCGGCACAGCGAAGCTCTCTGTCTCCGAGAGGGGCCCATTGGACGCTTTTCCACAAGATGTGAGAGGCCTCGCGAGGTCTCCACAGCGAGGCAGCCCCCCGTGAAGCCCTCCGCCTGGAGGGGTCGTGCAATACTAGCCAAACAACGGTCCGCCCGCCACATGGCTGGCGTACCGCGCTAGCAGAGGCTGCAAGGACAGCGCCAGCGGGCATGGGCAGAGAATGTTTCCCGATTCATGCTAAAAGAAAACCGAGCTGTTGTTCTCCTCTAAGATGAGTCCCAAGGATTACCCCATCGATGCAAGGAGACCAACATAATGCTAGCCACAAGGACAGGAGTCACCGGCGAACCCACGAGCGCGTCATGGACGACGCCTTTGGCAGCGTGAAGACCAAATTTGTCAGGGAATAATGTGCGTTTGTCCCACCTCGATTTGCCGCCCTGTGGTCGCACTTTTACCGCCAACATTTTGGGAAGAGAGGCTCATGGAAAGGATAAGAGGGACAAACGGCCACCATAGAAAGGGGTCATGGTATTGAGCATTTTCTCCCAAGAAGAGGCTTCTTCTTCCTCATAGCTTGTACCACATGTGCAAACCGAGAGAGAAAGCAATCTACCAAGCAGGAGTATGGTTTTACACTGCACGGTGGCCCGAACCTGGGTAAACCCCTATGTCTTTCTCATACCCTGCATGCGTAACTCCATCGTCGTTGAGGCTAGGTTGTAGATCACGTAGAGCTCCACAGTGTTCAAAACGGGTTCTTGAGAGATTTCCCATAGGCACAAAACCAATCTCCGACATTTGGTGTGCCAGGTAGGGTGCTATTTGCGTATCTTCATCCTCTGCTTCGCTCGACATCAACATGGCTGAGGCGCGCCGTGATAGGTACGCGCGCAGGGCTATGATGGTCCGCATCGAGCCCGTCGTCAACACCGGCCGTCACAGGCGTGCTGGCGCCATCACAGAGCCTGCAGTCGGGGAAGCACAGGCTTCCTACGCTCACCCATACTTGCAAGCACCCCCTACGCCCGCATGCACCGCTACGGAGTCCTCCCATGGTCGTCGCGACCCGCCTGCTCCATAGTCTGCACTCCTCATGGCGCGTGAGCTGCTGCGCTACCGACCCACCAAGGCTAGCTACGATGCTTGGCTTGGATGCATCACCGGGCTAGTCAAGGCCGCCTAAGACACCTCGGCTCTCACCCACACCCTGCCTTCTCATGCGTCACGCGGCGCGAGGGCGGAGCACGGTGCGCCTCCTCGACCACCTCCGCCCAGCGAGGACGATGTTCGGCGCCTTGGTGCGCACGCACCAATGCCCTCCCCCAGAGCATCGTCTCTGCCACAGGAAGATCCCAGCTGCAGAATCATCCAGCGCGCGGAGCTAGACACGTGTGTGCTGCTCGAAAGGCGTCGCGATCGCCAGAACCGCACTCTCTAGGATGTCGCGACCGCCGGGCGCCAAAACCACGCCGCTCTTGCCAGGGGCATCCCTTCTAGCAGTGGAGGATGTCATGACTTCACCCGTGAGCTGCGTTGCGTGGTGTGGCCCACGCCATGGAAGCCTGAGCTGCCTCCACGCTACGACGACACCCCCAACTCCACAAAGTTCCTACAGCTCTACGCCATCAGCATCAAAGCTATCAGCGGTGATGACAAGGTCATGGCGAACTAGTTCCCTATGGCCCTCAAGGACGCGGCACACTCATGGTTGATGAACCTTCCCGAGGGCTCGATCTCTTCATGGTCCGAGTTGTGCGTGCAGTTGGTCTACAACTTCAAGGGCACGTATGAGCGCCCCCTCGCCCTTAACAACATGCGCACCTTGCGCTAGCAGCCTGGCGAGATACTTCGCAAGTACATACAACACTTCAGCCAGTTGCGCAAAAAGATCCCGCGGGCCTCCGACGCCGCAATCATCTCCGCATTCTCCGCGGGCATCACAGACGTCAAGATACGCGAGAAACTCGCCATCAATGTGTGGGGACCCCGACTCATATGTCGAAGTCACCGTATGCATGTGTATAGTGATCCTAAGATCAATGCTCACTGAACACACATAAACTGAATAACAAGAGTCTTACATCCATTACATACCGTATTTCATAAATATGAACATTATGGTCAAGTCTTCATAGATAGGGCCATGAAGGCCAAATACAAGATAAACACTTACACCGTAAATCTTCAATGATAGCGTGGACCCATGCCATCTGCCTTAACCCTACAAGCATTCTAACAGGGAAGCATCCTAGCTCGCATGATCGTCACCAAGGTACTCTTCATCATATCATGTTCTTTCATGCCTAGCCAATTAAATAACTAGGGACAAGCCAATGAATACATCTGAATGTAACTGCAAGCAACCCATGTTTGGTACAAGGTAATCATGCATGGAATAACACTAAAAAGGTAGTTTTGTGGAAACCTAGTTTTGAGCACGATGTCATGTCCTAACATTTGTAAAGTCATGCATAATGAGGTTATATATCTCCATATAAACAAATTATGAACAACTCCAGTTTATTCATCTCATCAAATCATAAGACTTATGTCGGGACCCCGATCCTAAGCCATATGAATCCAGCCTGTAACATGTCACACCACTTTGCGGCATCACGCACGGTAACCCACGGCTGCCGCCTTACCTTGGCCGGGACCATTTGCGCCTTTTGGCTCATGGATATGAACATGTCGCTAGCATTCACACGTCAAAGAACCCGGGTCGACATGACTAGTTATAGACCCAAGTGGCACAACCGTACAGGGACAGGCATACGTAACCCAACAATGCAGGTGTCGGTCATCAGCGTGTGTAGACGAGTCGTAGCAAGCTACAAGGAATCCATTACACCGCGTGACAATTCCCCATAGGGACAGACACAGCAGCAAAGAAGGATACACGCCGGTCAATCAATGTGTCCGGAGCAGTAGCAAGCTACCAAGGCTCTTGGAAGCACAAAGAGCCCACCTCTGCATCATCGACAGCTACTTTGTAGGCGAAGACCACCTTTGGACAGGGCGGGGATGTACTCCTGTCCCCCTTCAAATTTGGCCGTTCTGGGATCCCTTCCCGCCATTGCGATAAGGGAAGAGGACCTAAGCCGCTGCTATAAGTAGAGGATAGGCTGCACCGTAGAAGGGGGAGAGAGGAGACAAGGGAAGGACAACAGACAAGGCAGAGAGCCAAGAACATCACTCGAGCGCCCTCACGAGGCTCCTCGCCACCGTACTAGTTCATCCACCACACCTCCTCGTGAGGCAATCCACCAAAGCAGGAGTAGAGTATTACGCTTTGTAGCGGCCCGAACCTGCGTAAATCACCGTGTGCATCTTCTTCCTCATCATCATGCGAGTTCATCATCCTAACCATCGTGTAGTGAGCTAGGTAGGGCGAGGCTGCAGGGGATCTTCACACACGCCCCTGTGTTCGAACCTCGAGGGTTTTTCATAGCCCGAAATCCGACATTTGGCGCGCCAGGTAGGGGGCATGTCGAAATCTTCCTCGAAGCCTCGCTCTTCCCTCACCGCACCGCTTCGATGGCCAGCGCGCGACAAGCTTCCTCCGGCCATGGCGGATCCGTCTTCACAAACCCCACCGCTGCAGACCGAGACCCACGCCCCAGCGGCATGACGCTGGGCGGTCAGTATCAAGCCGCCAGTGTCGTCTCTACCGTCGTCGCCCCTCACGCCACCCAAGCGCACGGCGGACGGGCGGCGCACCCGGCACCGACATCGCGCTGCACCTACGTGGGAGACCTCGACGCGCACGATGTGTTGCTGATGGCAAGCGAGATGCTTGGCCACCGCCCGACGCACGGGGGCTTCGACGCATGGGCCGACCACATCGCTGAGCTGGTCGCCGTCGCGCGGAGGGCCATGGCTCCCCACTCTTCTTCAAGACCGCAGGCATCAGGCGCCAGGTGATCGTTCACCGCGCCTGTCGCCCAGCCGACCGGCGGCATGCCCCCTCAGGCCCTGGGCGATCCCGAGCGGGGCCCACCGCACGCCGTGCTCCTTCTCCTCCGAATTTCGGTGACCGGTTTCGAGGTGCAGCCTGGCCCCGACGACGGAGCGCATGGAGGAAACAACGGGGCGCCCCATGCGCGCACTGACACGCGCCTCGGTGACCGTACGGACCGTCAACAGCCTGGGTTAACCAGGCGGGAGCATGCCATCCTGCGCAGGGAGCAGGCGGCGCAGGCGTCTGGACAAGCAAGCAACCACGGCGAAGGCGCATCGGATTGCCAAGGTAACAATCCCCGTCAGGAAGCACGCGGCCCGCCCAGCGGCGGTGGCAGAGGTAAGCAACTTTGAGCTGAGGCTCGTCGCAGGAGGGTCTGCGGGCTGTGCGCACAGGGCGGCGCCCCGCCGCCGCCCGGAGGGGCCGTCCCCGACGTCCCGCCGGACGGCTCAGGAGGAGAACCGGGCCCTTGTGTAGAGCCCTATGTACCAAGCTACGTCGTACCTCTGGACGGTGGGATGGATCAGGCGCCTGCCGCAGGCGCCAACACCCCACAAGAATAGGGGGTACCCTGGGTGTCCTCCCCGAGCCGGGCCTGGGGGCTTCCACCGACGGAGCACCTGGCCTGGACAAAGCGAGCGGGAGAAGGAGGGAGGATGCCCCTGGGCCCGCGGGGAATGGCGCAAGCCGTCGCGCTCCCGAGCAAGCAACACCGAGCCAAGCCCCGAGGCCTCAGGAGAAACGGCCTGAGGGGAGTAGCAAGACACAAGTAGCGCGGGCCACCCGCGACAACCGAAGCGCCGGCGCAGCCTCGGGAGGCTGGGCCTCACGAGGCCCTCAAGACACTGTCCGGCCGGCGCCCCGATGCGTCACGAGGCGGCTTCATCAACAAAACACCTTTATGGCTGCGCCGGATGCATTGTGCTCATGTTGGACCGCGGGAGCGTAATCCTGCGGCTACGTGGGGAACAATGCATTCGGGTTTGGGTCATAGAGGCGCGCAACTGAGCAGAAATGCATGGGATGGCTCTAGACGGAGTTGGGAGCAACCAGGCCGTGCCTCGGGGCTTGCCCAGCTATCTACGGCCGTGACACTCTCACGTAATAATGAGTGGGATGTGTACGCCCGGAGCCCCCCGAGGACGCGGAGGGGTTCCATCCCACGCCCAAGTGGAAGCCCCATGCTCTGCGCTGGCAGACAACACTGCCCACCAATGGCTATGCCCACGCAATGTGGATGCCCTACGCTCCGCGCTAGGGGAAGACGAAGGCGAAGACTAGCCTAGGTGCCGGACACGGCAGTTGCTTGCTTCTTTTTGGTGTTCGAATTGCCACTTTTTGGAATGAAGTTTGAGAATTTCGGAACTCTATTTTTAAAATGAAAAAGGGGCGGGGACTTTTCTCTCATCGTTCTCTCCTTTTTTCTGGTCTTGGAGTCTCTTTCTCTGAATTGGTGAATTGCATGGGCCCGTGCACTCAGGCCCTCCCCGAGGCGCCTCGGAGCTGGATAGCAAGGCCCTGTCGCCTCAGGGACGTGCATCTTTTGGCGGTCGATCCCCACTCGGGGGCTCCGACCACAACGTGGCACCGCAGCATGGGGCCTCGGGAGGTCCCAGTGCCTCCTGAGGCGGCAGCCGGCAGGACGGAATGGGGGTCGCTCGAGCGTCAAAGGGGGCTCCTGAGCAGCGTTCCTCAGGAGCCTTACCGGTCATATAGCCACTTGCCCCTCGATGTCGTCCTAGCGATCCGGTCGGCATCAAGGGTGTCGAGGCCTCACCTCGTAATCGCGTCCTGGTGATCCGGACGCCCCTATGGTGGTCGAGGAATGTGCGGGACTGGGACCTACCGATGTAGAGCTGGTTGAGCGTCAAAGGAGGCTCCTGAGCAGCGCGCCTCAGGAGCCTTCATATAGCCCCTCGCCCCTTGACGTCGTCCTGGTGATCCGGTCGGTATCAATAGTGTCGAGGCCTCACCCCGTAGTTGCGTCCTGGTGATCCGGACGCCCGTTACGGTTGTCGAGAAATGTGCGGGACTGGGGCCTGCAGACACAGAGTGCCGAAAGGGCCCCCAAACCGTCCCACAAACAAGGAGGAAGCATCCCAGGTTGAATCGCGGGCTATCTGGACAACCCGGCCGTGCCTCGCGACGCACGAGATCGTCACCGCCCTACAAACTAAGTACACTACCGAACCAAGCAAGATCCTCCTGATCTAATGATGACCCGAGGACGGGATAAGGGTTGTGCGCACTAATGTGAGCATGCAGGTACTGCGGGCCACCACGGGCGGCTACCGAGACCCCTGAGGCCTGAGGCGCCAAGAATAACGGCGCGAGGTGAGGGACCCTGCCACGACGAGCAGCAAGGCCACGAACCGGGGGAGTGGCAGCCACGAGCTGCCCCTCACCAGAGAGAACCTCGCGAGGGCCCCGCCGGCCATCATCACCGAGCCGCATCGGCAGCGATGCCAAGCCCCGAGCGAAGAAACTAAGTCACGTCACGGCAAGCAGGCAACCGGCGATTTAGAAAAGGAAGGACGGAGACAAAGGTAATATGCAAAAGGCTAACGCCCTCCGGGGCCGAGTTCTTCTTAAATTTTACGGGAACCATGAAAGGGAAATAGGGGATGCCTAGCGGGAGGAGTCGCTGTCGCCGCCCGCGCCGTCGGCCGCCTCGGCGTCGGAATCATCCTCCCCGCTAGAGGCGGGCACTTGGATGAACCGCTTCACCAGGGACTCCATGTGTGGGCGCACCACATCCCGGAGGGGCCTCTAGAGCTCGTCAGGCACCCGCTCCCCGACGCATCGGAGGTCAAGCTCTGGGGCATGGCGGTGCTGGTTGGAGAAGACGCACGTCAAGGCGAGGTCCAGGAGGTCGCGCGCGTCGGACTCGTTTTCCGCGTTCACGCGGGAGACGCCGGTCTCCAACGCATCCACCACCCTCCGGAAGAAGTCAAGACAGCCCCTGTCGCCGTGCGCGCACGGCAGCGCGGGGGTTTCCCCGACGAACCGGCTCACCGCGCCGGCCGCGCGGCGGGCAATGCCAAGGTACTGCTTGGCGCGCTAGGACTCCAGCATCTTGGCATGCGCCGCCTCGTCCTGGGTGGCCTGCATGGCGTCGGCTGCCTCCTTAACCTGGGCCTGGAGGGATGCCAACCCCACCCTGGCCTCCGCTTCGCCCCTGAGGACGGCTTGGAAGGCGGCCTCGGCGGCCGTCAGCCGGGCCCGCAGCGCATCCACCTCCTCCTGGAGTTCGCTGAGCCTGCGTTTCTTGGCCGCAGGCACCCTGGAAGAAGGAGGGGATCAGGTCCGAAGCACTGGACAAGACAACTAACAAAGAAGGAGGCGGCGGAGTACTCACTCATCGACCATGGCCCAGCGCCGGCGGACTTGCGCCGACCCCGGGGGCCCCCCGCCGCTACCTCCAGAAGAGGGAGGGGGAACCAACGATCCCACGCACTTCCCCGCGTCTGCAGCACTTCCTCCAGACGCCATGGGAGAGGAGAAGCTGGGAAGAGGAGAGGGTTTTTTCTATGGAACAATGGGAGCGAGAAGACACCTCGAGACTGCAATGCCCCCCCCCCCCCCGCCAGGGGCGGGGCGGATTTATAGGCGTGATTGCAGCCGTGAAGCGTCGTGGGAGAGCAGGCATCGTGCGCCTCTCGGGCACCGCGGGGTGGTTCGATCATCGCATTGCCATCCATGTTGCCTCGCCTGCCGATTGTCGGGTCACATGCGCGTGGCCCGAGAACTGGAGGCCCGAGGGAGCAGCAGCATTCAAGGAAGGGCAATGATGGCCGGCGCTGCACACGGGTGTCACATCAGTTTGACTTGGGGCGGTTCCTGACACCCTCGGGGATCGGGGGCTATTGTAAAGCCCGGCCCGCAGGCGTTTGGGGCCCACGGCGCTTCGGGCCATCCTCAAGGGCTTCGCCCGGAAGCCATCTCGAGCGTGCCTTGGGCCCGGGGGTTACTGTCGGCATTCTAGGAACGGGGGTACCCAGACCTGCCTGCCTGCGGCCCAGGGCATGGCCCACCTCATGAGACAAGCATGGCCCAGCGCAGCCCCACTCGAGACAAGGCCCTCGCGAGGACCCGAGCTCGCGAGGGAGGTAGTACCAAGACCAGCAAGGAGTGGGCCTCCTCAGGCCCCCTCCGGAGCGGCGGAGATCTCTATGCAGAACCCGGCCTCGGGAGTCAAGGATGACGCAAGGAGGGACAGGCGGGCGCCAGCGTGCCAGGCGGTGCAATATTCCCTTTGGTGCAAAGGGGGCAAGGACGTACGCAAGTTCCCATAGCACCCCTGTCGGATTTAGGGCTCCGCAAAACCCTCGAGGTTCGAACACAGGGACGTGTGCGAAGATTCCCTGCAGCACCGCCCTACCTAGCTCGCTATTCGATGGCTACGACAATGAACTGGCACGATGACGAGGAAGAAGATGAACACGGTGGTTTACCCAGGTTCGGGCCGCTGCGAAGCATAATACCCTACTCCTGCTTTGGTGGATTGCCTCTCGTGGAGGTATGGTGGATGAACTAGTACAATGTTCCGGAGCCTCGTGACGGCGCTCCTGAGGTGTTCTTGGCCCTCTGCTGGCTTTGTGATGGATCAGATGGATGGGTGGAACGACTGGTTGCCGGATCCCTCTCCACGGTGCAGCCTAGCCTCTATATATAGCGGTGGCCTGGGTCCTCTTCCCTTATCGCAATGGCGGGAAGGGATCCCACAATGGCCAAATTTGAAGGGGGACATGAGTACATCCCCGCCCTGTCCAAAGGCTGTCTTCGCATGCAAAGTAGCTGTCGATGATGCAGAGGTGGGCTCGGTGATGACATCCGCCCTGCGGGGCTCGTGGTCGTGGTCTTGTTGCACCGGAATGGAAACCTTTGGGGGGCGCTTTGGGAACCCGCGTACGTCCTCGCTCCCTTTGCACCAAAGGGGAAACTGCACCGCCTGGCGCGCTGGCGCCCGCCTGTCCTTCCTTGCGTCACCCTTGACTCCTGAGGCCGGTCCTGCATAGAGATCTCCGCCGCTCCGGAGGGGGCCTGGGGAGACCCTCCGTTTGTTGATCTTGGTGCTGATCTCCCTCGCGAGCCAAGGGTCCTCGCGAGGACCTTGTCTTGAGTGGGGCTACGTATGGTTGTGCTTGGCTGACGAAGTGGGCCATGCCCTGGGCCGCAGGCAGGCAGGTCTGGGTACCCCCATTCCCAGAACGCCGACAGTAGCCCCCGGGCCCAAGGCGCGCTCGAGCTGTCTTCCGGGCGAAGCCTTGAGGACGGCCCGAAGCGCCGCGGGCCCCAAACACCTGCGGGCCAGGCTTTACACGTGGCAGTCTCTGAGAGGCTATCGCCCCCTCTCCTCGACGCCGGACCGGCCATTGCCAGGTTTATCAAACTGCCCGGCACACGCCACCAAGCCACCTTTGTTCCTCGTCGATTTGGCCGTCTGTTCTCCCCTCTTCCACGGCTCTCGCCATTTCCGCCAAATCCCTGCGCGCGCGCCGCCACGCCCCCTTATCATGGCCCCGAAGAAGGGAGAAGGCGAGGGCTTGAGGGCACCGATGACCACGTCGGCGCCCAAGCCCGCACGGGGCCGGTCATCGATGGTGAACTTGGAGGGGTTGGAGAAGGTTCAGCTGGTGGTTGCCGCCGGCTCCAATGAGTGGGGGGCCACCAAGATCTGGCCGGGCTCGTGGCCTCGGAGCGAGCTTGAGGCCCCCGCCATACCCCTTCATATCCACGCCCTTCTCTCGGGCGTGCTGCCGTCGTTCTCAGGCTTCCTCTCCGCCGTGCTTTCGCATTATCGGATCCACGTGCTCCACCTTGACCCCAGTTCCCTTGTCCTCCTCTCGGCCTTCGCGTTCCTGTGCGAGGCCTTTGTTGGTGTCTTCCCCTCCGTGGCCTTGTTGCGCCACTTCTTCTCCCTTGAATTGGTCTCGGGGGAACAGTGCTCTGGGTGCATGTCCCTGAGAGCAGCGGACGTGTCGTCCGGGGGGGGGGGGGGGGCGGCTCGACGCCGGACTCTCTTCGGAGGCAGACGGGTTCCGGAGGCAGTGGGTGTATGTCAACGCCGCTGAGGCCAACCCTCTGTTCCAACCCCCGCTGCCCCCCACAGCGCCGAATCACGGGTGGAGGCACGAGGAGCTTGCCGACCGGAGGCTTGCGCAGGTCCTATCTAGGTTGGCGAGGCTAAAGAAGGTGGGCGTGATGATGGCGATGGTGGTGTGGGAGTTCACATGCCGACGAATTGCTCCTCTTCAGCGCCATTCCCGTCCGATGTGGGCATTCACAGGCCACCGTGATCCCATGAGGATCCAGGTCCCGCCTCTTTCCCCCGACGTGCTGCGCGAGCTGCTCCGCCGCCTAACCGGCGGTGAACCTAACGAGCTTCCCTGGGGCAGCCTCCCCTTGTACAACTACAAGGACCGGGAAGCCCTCGTCTGGAAGATGCCGCGTTTCGATGAGTGGGGGATCCTTCCTCCAGAGGAGGCACGCCCTCAGGATGCCCCTTTCTCGGGGGCCCTGACCCACGGGAACTAGGATGGCGCCGATCTTCCCGTGGCCGAGGTGGAGCGCCCTTCGCTGCCCACTTCTCCGGTTCCCGCTTCGAGTTAGCCCAGGGTCGGGGATGATGCCCCGTCGATGATGAAGGTCGCCGTCTCCGCCGCTGAGTGTCAGGTGCCGGTCATCGGTTCATCGTCCCCTGGTCCCCGCGCCGGCCGGAAGAGGAAGGCGCCCAGGGGCGGCCACTCCTCGGCGCCATGGGCGCCGGTGAAGAGGAAGTGGATCGCCGTGGATGAGTAAGTGCCCGCGCCCCCTCGATTTTCCGTTCAGCGCCCTCCTTCTGAGCTTCTGTTTTGCAGGCTCCCCACCGGTGAAGGAAGAAACGGGTCGGCGCCGCCCACTCCTGCGGCCGCCGAGCTTCTCGCGGTCTCGTGTCCCGTCGGCTGCGGGGTTCGGGCTGCCAGAGCGCCCACACCTGAGCATGTTCGGCCGTCGGGAGGCCCCGAGCGCGAGCCCCATGCGGTCTTCTTCACCCGTGGCCTCCAGCTCCCTAGGATGGGGCCGCTTCCCCCGCCAGTGGCCGTTCCTGGGGGCGTGCCGCACTGTGTCCTTGGGCCCCCTTTGCTTGGTGATGCGGGGCCCCAGGAGGCGCGTCCTTCCCCCAGAGTGGTTACGCGGAAGCCCCCAACCCCTGGGCACGCGTCTGGGCTGGGTGGTCCCTCACATGCCTCCCCCGTCCATCCTAGGGAAGGCGGAGATCCTAGTTGCGCCCTTGAGCTCACGGGTGATCGGAGCGCCATGCGGTGGGGTCTGCTCCAAACCGCGGCGGAAGCGCTAGGACGCCTGGGGGTGGAGCTTGCCAACAATGATGCCCGCTTGGAGGTGGAGCGTCACCGCCTTGCGCAGGAATGGCATCATCTTAAGGTCGCCGTGAACTTTGGCCGCCTACAGCGCGAGCGCGCCCGTGAAAAGGCCGAGGAGTCCTTTGCTGCGGCGGTGGAGGTCCGCGAGCGCGCCTTTGCCGAGGCTCGGGAAGTCGACTGCCGGCACAGGGCCTCCGAGGAGCGCCTCAAGGAGCTTCAAGCCCTCAACGCCGCCCTTGAAATGCAGATCCAGATGCGGAGGGCCACACTTGACGGCCCAGCGACCGAGTTCCTCCCTGCCGGCGCGAGCCCCCTCGTGCCCGTTGACGCGTTGGCGATGGAGGCGCTGGAGCAGAGCCTGGAGAAGGAGAGGCTCGAGGTGAGGGAGCTCCAGGTGTCACTTGCCGAGAAGTCCCTTGCCTCCCGCGAGGCGAGGTTCCAAGAGGGGGTCGACAACAATGTGGCAGAGGCTTGGCGTTCCCTTCTCCAGGACTATCGCGCGAAGCTGAAGCTCCAGGAGTCCCGTTTCTGCAAGCGACGTGACCACCTGAAGCTCCAGGAGTCCCGTTTCTGCAAGCGACGTGCCCTCAAGAAAAGGTTAGACCAGGAAGAGGGACGCCGGCGAGCCGCGATGGACGCCCAGGCTGCTGCCGAGGCCGAGCTAGCCTTTCTCTATAAACAAGTAAAGGGCGCTGCTTCCCTGGTGGAGAAGGCTTCGGACGAGGCGGACCGTGCTCGCGGCCTCCAGTACGCGCGTTCCTAGATGTTTCGGTCCCTCGAGGGGAGGGTTACCCGGGCCTTGAGCGACGTCTGTGGTGTGAGCGTCTCGAGCCCCTTGGTTCCAGACGATGCTGGATACCTGGGCTTCTTTTCCAGGGTCGTGGAGTGCCTTGAGGAGGGCGCGGAGAATATCTGCGTGCTTGTGGAGGAGAAGCGCCGCGACCTCCTCGCGCGGGCGGCCTCGAACGTCTTCAGCCACCTACTTCGTCTCGACCCGCACTTCGATTTGGGGCGGTGCTTGGTCCTGTGCCTGAAGTGACTCGCGCTGCCCTCGCCGAGTGGGTCAAGTGCCATGTGTAAGACCTGATAACGGAGCTTTCTTCTGACGAAGCCGAGGGCCATGCCTGAGCCAGGAACCGCGAGGCCGCCGCCGGGCGGTGACCACGAGAGTAGCGGCGACTGCATGTTCCCTTGAGTAGCCTTCTTGTTCTCCTGGCAGGGTTATGCATGCGGCCTAGTGGCAACTCTTATGTATTTTGGAAAATACCCTTGAATGTGCTCCCAAATGACGAGGTGTGTTGCGCCGCGCTTCCTCTTACCCGGGGTTGCTGCCAATCCGGTTGTCGCGCTCGCGGTAGCCTTCTGCGTGAGGGAGGTTTAGCTGTGGCGCTTGGGAAGGGGTCCAGACGTCCTGGGGGTTTCCCCTTCATGTGAATGAGGCAAGTTGGGAGCCCTTTCGGCACTCTGTGTCTGCAGGCCCCAGTCCCGCACATTTCCCGACCACCGTAGTGTACGACCGGATCACCAGGACGCAACTACGAGGTGAGGCCTCGACACCCTTGATGCCGACCGGATCACCAAGGAAGACATCAAGGGGCGATTGGCTATATGACTGGTAAAGCTCCTGAGGCGCGTTGCTCAGGAGCCCCCCTTGACGCCCAAGCGGCTCTACGTCGGCAGGTCCCAGTCCCGCACATTTCCCTACCACCGTAGTGTACGACCGGATCACCAATGACGCAACTACGAGGCGAGGCCTCGACACCCTTGATGCCGACCGGATCACCAAGGACGGCATCAAGGGGCGAGTGGCTATATGACCGGTAAGGCTCCTGAGGCACGATGCTCAGGAGCCCCCTTCGACGCTCGAGCGACCCCCATTTCGTCCTGCCGGCTGCTGTCTCAAGAGGCCCTGGGGCCTCCCGAGACTCCATGCTGTGTCGCCGTACTGCGGTCGGAGCCCCCGAGCGGGGGTCGACGGCTAAAAGATGTGAGCCCCAGAGGCGATAGGGCCTTGCTACCCAGCCCCGAGGTGCCTCGGGGAGGGCCGGAGCGCACGACTCCTTGTGAAACACCAATCCAGAAAGAGAGAAATCAAGACCGGTAAAACGAGAGAGCATCGAGAGAAAAGTCCCCGCCCCTTTTCCTTTTAAATATAGAGTTGCGAAATCCTCAAACTTCCGGCAGGTTTGAGTACAAAAAGGATTCTCGAAGGTGGCAACTTTGAATACAAAAAGAGCGAGAAAACGGCCGCGTCCGGCTCTTAGGGTAGTCTTCCTCTTCGTCTTCCCCCAGCGCTGAGCATAGGGCATCCATGTTGCATGGGCATAGCCATTGGAGGGCAGTGTTATCCGCCAGTGCGGAGTTGTGGCTTCCACATTGCGTGGGAAGGAACCCTCCGCGTCCTCGGGGGGCTTCGGGCGTATACAGCCCACTCATTATTACATGAGAGTGTCACGGGTTGGTCCTGGGGGTCTGCAGGGAGCTCCATGCCCCGCGGACATGAAGCCCACTCCCAGCCCCCAGGCTTGGCGTGGCGAAGTAGGGTCGGCTCCGGACGGGCCCTCGAGCGTAGGGGGAGCCCCTCGCGCCCTCCGGTGGGATGGCCTGCCCCGGAAAAGGGCCTTGGGCAGCCCAGTCGGTGCCCCAGCGCGCCTCGCTGGGGTGCCCAGGGTCCCCACGCAGGTACTCGAGGCCCTGTCCCCAGGTCGGGCGAGCCGGGCCTGGGGACATGGGCGAGTAGATGATTGCCCGCTGGTGATCGAACGAAACCCGTCCCGGAGACATGGGCGTATGTTCCACCCTCCGTCTCCAAGCGGGCGTCGCGCGCCCCGGAGACATGGGCGTATGTTCCACCGTCCATCTCCAGGTTGGGATCATCTGGCCTGGAGACATGGGCGTGTGTTCCACCCTCCGTCTCCAAGCTGGGGCCATCCGGCCCGGGGACGTGGGCGCATGTTCCACCCTCCATTCCCAGGCAAGTGACCCCCGGTCCCCAGACCCAGATGCCTGCTCAAGGCAGCTCCCTACCAGCGGGCGTGCCTCGCAAAGGTGCCTACGCCGGGCATCCTCATGAGGCCAGTCCCGCAGGCCGCCCCCGCGAGGCTGTGCATACCAGCCCGCGCGAGAGCTGCCTGCGAAGTCGCATATGTGCCTCCTGTCGCCGTGGTAGCTGGTGCTGCTTCCTTCGTGGCCCGGGCGCACGTCAACATGGTCGTTGTAGAGTTGCACGAGTCCCCAGGCGCCGGCGTAGTCGAGCCTCTGGTCCTCCTCCCTGGTTCCGGTGGGCGTGCGGAGAGGCGCGAGGCGACGCCCCTCTCGTGTGGCCAGCAGCTCCCACCGGTCTCTGTCGGCGCCTGCGGCCGGCTCCTGCGCCTCCGGCGACTCGAGCCAGGCCCCCGGTGAGCGCGGGCCGCCGCAGATGTCCCGAGCGCGCCCGTGCGTCCCAGGTGAAAGCACATTTGCTCCCTTGGTGGTTTTGGTAATTAATAACAACATATAAGTCATTGAACTAATGTTTCCACTAAGTATATTTCAGGAAATGTTCAATGATAGGATTGGCAAAAGGATTGTGGAATACCCCAAGATGCAAGGAAATAGGCTGGCAAAGCTTCAAGGAAGAGGACACTACATTTTACATTTGTGAGAAATCACTTTGAGTCCATAGGAAAGCCAATACTATTAAAACGGGGTAAGGTTTTGTTGGTGAACAAAATGCTCATACGTGCACAAGTGATAGTCACCAAAAACACCCACAAGCTCTCCCACCAAAGTCTGTCCAAAGCCAAATACTCAAAATCGGTGCAACCAACATTTCCATCCCGGTGCCACCGATTCTCAACCTCAGACAGACTCAGCCAAACCCTAGCCACTTGGGTGCAACCGATTCAATCCCGGTGCCACCTAGTTTAGGTTGCCAATTCTCTGTTACGCAAATTCACAATATCGGTACCACCGAGATTGTTGGATCGGCGTCACCGAGATTGTCAATTTGACCGTTGGTCACCTTATCGGTGCAACCGAGTTTCCTATATCGGTCTCGCCGAGATTCAAAAGTTGCCACTTTTGATCACTTCGGTACCACCGAGGTTTACACATCGGTGTCACCGAGTTGGTCATTTTGTGTGTAATGGTTGGATTTTTGGGGATGCCTATATATACCCCTCCACCACCACCTACTCGAGAGAGAAGCACTCAGAACTATTCCATACTTGCCCATCCAGTTTTCTGAGAAAGAACCACCTATTCTTGTGTTGAGGTCAAGATATTCCACTCCAACCATATGGATCTTGATTTCTACCCTCCCCAAGTTGCTTTCCACCAATCCCATCTCTTCCACCAAGCCAAATCTTTGAGAGAGTGATTGTGTGTTGAGGAGTCTATCATCTTGAAGCACAAGAGCAAGGAGTTCATCGACATTACCGAGCCTATTACCTTTTGGAGGGTGGTGCCTCCTAGATTGGTTAGGTGTCGCTTGGGAGCCTCCTACTTCGTGTTGTGGAGTTGACCCAAGAAGTTTGTAAGGGCAAGGAGATCGCCTACTTCGTGAAGATCTACCCATAGTGAGGCTAGTCCTTCGTGGACGAAAGCCGTTATGGAATAGTCAAGGTTGCTACTTCATGGACCCTTATGGGTGGAGCCCTCCTTGGACTCTCGCGACCGTTACCCTCCGTGGGTTGAAGACTCCATAAACGTTGACGTACGATAGCACCACCTATCGGAACCACGGGAAAAAATCATTGTGTCTACAATTGCGTTTGATCTTCCTACCCTATCCTTTACTACTCATTCTTGTTGTTACTTTCCGCTGCTATACTCTTAGACATGCATGTGTAGGGTGTACTTGACTTGCCATGAAATGCTAAAACTGCCAACTCTAAAAATTGGGAAAAGGCAAAACTTTTATTTGGTCAAGTAGTCTAATCACCCCCCCTCTAGACATACTTTCGGTCCTACAAGTGGTATTAGAGGTTTGGTCTCCATTGCATTGGTCTCACAACCTAGGAGAGTATGGCGTCTAGTGAGGGCAATTATCACCGTAGAGGTCCGTACTTTGATGGCACTAATTTTGCTAGTTGGAAGCACAAAATGAAAATGCATATTCTTGGTCATAACCCCACCGTTTGGGTTGTTGTTCGTGTTGGCTTGCAAGGTGAATTCTTTGGAGATGGAAAGGAACCGGATCGTGAAGCGACCGCGGAAGAATTGAAGATGTTGCAATACAACGCTCAAGCATGTGACATCCTATTCAACTGCCTATGCCCAGAAGAATTCAACAAAATCAGCCGTCTTGAGAATGCAAAAGAGATTTGGGATACTTTGGTTGATATGCACGAGGGAACCGAGTCCGTGAGAGGATCCAATTTGGATGTTCTTCAAGGTCAGCTTGACAAGTTCAATATGAAGGATGGTGAAGGAGTCGCAGAGATGTACTCTAGGCTAGCTCTCATCACAAATGAGATTGCCGGCTTAGGAAGCAAAGAAATGACCGACAAATTCATCATCAAGAAGATACTTAGATCTTTGGATGAGAGATACGACACCGTGTGCACATTGATCCAAATGATGCCCAACTACAAAGATCTCAAGCCTACGGAAGTCATTGGAAGGATTGTTGCTCATGAGATGACACTCAAAGACAAGGAAGAGCTTCATCACAAGTCTAGCGGTGCTTACAAAGCCACAAGTGATGCTCCCGCAACCTCAAGCAACAACCTTGTCACCGATGAAGAGATAAGCCTCATGGTCAAGAAATTCAACAAGTTCTACAAGAATAGAGGCAACGAAAGAAGCTCCAACTCAAGATATGATGAGAAGCGTTCGTCAAGTCGTGACCGCAATTGCCACAATTGTGGGAAGCTCGGACACTACTCCATTGAGTGCACGGCTCCCTACAAACGAAGAGAAGAGTCACCAAGAAGACGAAGCTCAAGGAATGAATCACCTCAAAGAGAGAGAAGGAGTAGAGATGATCGTTATGAACGAAGACACTCAAGGATAAGTAGGTATTCGGAGAAGAAAGACAAGTACACCAAGAGCTACACCAGAAGGAAACATCATGCTCATGTTGGTGAATGGGTTTCCGGCTCCGACTCCGACGACAACTCCGAGAGAAGCTATCACTCCGACTCTGACTATAGTCAAGATGATGGTGTTGCCGGAATTGCTCTAGTGACTACCAACTCCCATGATCTATTTGACTCACCAAACGAAGGGAGTGGAAGTTGCTTCATGGCTAAAGGCCCCAAGGTATCACACCCCGAGTATCTTGATTTCGATAGTGATGAAGATGATTTGCTTTGTGATGATGACTTGCTCTTTGATAAAACTAGTGATGTTAGTCAAAAAGAACATGATAATTCTCATGCTAGTCAAGATAAGTCAATTGATGATGATAAGATGAAAATAGAAGAACTAACTAAAGAACTAAACACTCTTAAGTTAGCTCATGAATCTACTCTTGAAGATCATAGAGAGCTTGTAAGAACTCATGAGAAGCTACGCTTTGAGAAGCTCAACTTGGAGCAAGAGCATGAGTTTCTTAAAGCTATCAATGACGATCTCCGAAAGAAGACTTCATCTTATCTAGCCAAACGACTACTCTTGTCTACTTTCATGCCACAAGTTAAATCTAAACAAACTAGTAACAAAGGCAAGAAAGGTTCTTCATCTAGTAGCAACAATAAAAATGCTAAACCCAATGATGTTGCTTCTAGTAGTTCTATTGATTCCAATAATGATGTTTCTCTTAGCCAAGTTACACTTGAGCAAGAAAATGCTTTATTGAAAGGAACTATAGAAAAAGGTATCTACAGGAGTCTTGCCGGGTGTAAGAAATTTGAGGAAATTGTACTCAAGCACGGAGGATACATGAAGAATCGTGGTGTTGGCTACTTCAACGCAAATGGAGTTGAATGGGAAGAAGGTCAATATCCCGAGCCCAAGTTTGTTCCTCAAAAGGAGAAGTATGAAAATACTCTTCCCAAGGGGACAAGCACTCAAGATGACCTTCCACCACAGGACCACAAGCTCAAGGGCAAGAACAAGCTTCAAGAGGACATTGACTCATATGAAGATGGATCCCTAGCTATGGTGGAGTGGGTTCCCAAGGCTACGTCAAGCTCAACTTCTACAAAGGCTACTACAACACCAAGGATCCCCATCAACTTGATGTGGGTCCCGAAGAAGAAGAACTAGAGAGTTATTGAGGAGTGACTCCGCCAATGAAATTCACTCACATTCATTATTGGCAAGAACTTTTTGCAATCAACATCAACTCTATGCAAAAGTTCAAGGAGTCACACATTCCCTCAAAGGTAAGCAAGGGACAAGGTAATCAACAAATCAATGGACATCATCACACATGCTTTGCACTCCATGTCCATAGATATCCTTGTATTTGTCTCTTGTGTGTTGGGACTAACCCATGTAGGTGAGAAGAGTAAGGAAACAACAAGGATGCTCCCAACTCTTGGTGATCTTCATCAACCTTGAGCATCCACCACTACCTCACCAACATGAAGTCTTCTTCGACAAAACCCAAGGTTAGTCTATCCCTCTTATGGGGGGATGTCACATCAAGAGGGAGCTTTACTCTAAGACTTGAGTCAAAGCATCTCTTAGTATGTGACAACATTAAATGCTTTATGTAAAAGTGGTAACCCCACTTGTTCTTAAACGATGAGTATGACCTATGATCAAGTATTCTTACTTGGCTCCTAAGTCAAATACTCATATATAGATGACTTCATCATCGCCCTAGTGCTTGTTAGATGCTAGTGTGTATGTGCAAGTTTGTCATGATTTTATTTGACATCTTATTGTGTGAGCATGTTGGTCTGCACTTATTTTCTCATTCGAGGACATCCAATTGTTGCTATTTGGCTTTTGTTTTATCTTTTGCCAATTGGATGGACAAGAATGGCTAGGACCACTCTTTAGCTATCTATGCTTTCTCACCTCATATTCTATTCATGCTGCATCACAAAATTTGAACATGTACTTTTTGATCCCTTTGTGTGTGGAGCAGTCGGAGTTCCGTATCGACAAGGACTGACCATTAAAACCTCCCAAGTGCATCTCGATGGAGCCAACCCCAAAATCTCGGTCTCACCGAATGCCTAGGGTTGATTTGGTTTTCAATCTCAGTACTACCGATTTCATATTCTCGGTTACACCGAGTTCCACAACTGTCAGCTGATAGTTGTGGAACTCGGTGACACCGAAAATTTAAAATCGGTATCACCGACAGTGAAGGGTATATAGTCTGTGGTCCCGACGGTTCGAAATTTCAATCTTCAAATCGTCGCGCCTCAAACCCTAAGCTGCCGCAGAAGGACCCCCTGGTCATCGCCTTGCCTTCCCGAGCCTCTCCGCCGATGGGAATCCTCGCCGTCGACGGGCAACTTCGCCGCCGTCGCCGCCGTAACGGATCCGTCACCAAGCTAGGGTACGGATTCAATCTTTCTTGCGCTCCCGTCTGATTCTTGCGCAATAAAGCTGTTCTTCTCTATAAGCCACAGTTTGCTCATCGTTCTATCCATGAGAAAACTCCATAGATTAGCGAACCATCGATTTTCTAGGGTTTGCCTTCCGCCCGATGGAACTCGGTAGAACCGAAGTAAACAAATCGGTCTCACCGATTTGTCTGTCTGTGTTGCTGAGAACTGTCTCGGTGAAACCGAGTACTTCTTTTCGGTCCCACCGAAAAGAGTGCCAAGTTTCTGTTAATGAGATAGTCAGTCTCGGTGGCACCGACAATTTTACTTCGGCTGTACCAATTTTCATGTGACAGAATGCAAAACTTTGAAAATCTTTTGTTCAATCTTTCAAAAACCAGCCACATTTTGTGATGACTTATCCTTTTCTGCTCCTCTATACTCTATTCACAGGGTCAGTATGTCAAGTGCTGAGGACAGTGAGAACGACTTCAGAGAGAAGAGCGTTGAATTGGATTCTGGCACTAGTCCAGAATCTAGTTCGTCTTCAGATCCAGGCACCCCCAGCTCTCATGGGTTGCCCAAGGCTGCTACAAGGGCTAGGAAGAAGCTGAATTCAGATGAGGAGGATTCAGACTTTGTTCCAGAAGAGATTCTTGCTAAGAAGCAAGAAAAGGCTGCCAAGAAAGCTGCAAATGAAGCTACCTCTTCAAGGAGAGCTGTAAGGAAAGTGTATGCTAGCTCTGAGGCTATGAGAGCACCTGAAGGTGCTAGGAAAAAGATGGCTCTTCACCTTGAGTCACCTCCTAAGAAGGCAGGGGAGAAGAAGGGTGCTAGGAAGAGGATAGTCTATGTCACTGGCAGGCAGACCTCCATGCTTGAGGAACCTGAGGAGGCTGCTGCTGCTGCTGCTGAGGAGGAGGAAGAACATGTTGAGAAAGCACCTCCCAAGAAGAAAAAGAAGCTTATGGCTGATTCGATGCCAAAGACTGGCACATCCAAGAGTACTAAATCTGTACCCAAGAAGCCTGCTGCTGAGAAGCCCAAGAGATTGTCCAGGCAAATTCCAGCATCTGAGAAGAACAAAGGGACTGCCTCCAGAGTTGAGGATGAAGATGCTATGTCTGCCCTAATGAAGCTTAGGCCACACCTTCCAGTACATAATGCCAGCTACCCACTTGCTGAGGATATGAAGAAGAGGAAGGACTCTGGCTTGAGGGCATGGAGAGCTGCTGATCCATATGCCCAAAGGAAGAAGACAGCTATGGACTACAGATTCTTCACCAGAGAGCAACAAGATTTCTATGAAACTGTGCTGTTTGACAAGAGTCCAGCTGTGAGCGATATGCGGTATGTGGACTGGAAATTCTTCAAGGAGAATGAGGACTATTTTCCAAATGTCCAAGATAATTTCCACTGCATTGGTTTGGATGAGTTTATTGGCAAAGAGTTCACTGCTTGGAATGATGAGATGATCATGCAATTCTACTCCACTGCACACTTCTATGGAGATGGTAGGATTGTATGGATGACTGAAGGTGCAAGGTATGAGTCTACTGTTGAGGAGTGGGCTGAAATCTTAGGAGTCCCAGAGGTACAGGATGGTGACCTGGATGTCTACTCAGAATCCAAGGCAAACCACAATGCTATGGCCAACATGTACAATGAGATTCCTGCTGCTAATGTGAAGTCTCACAAGCTAGGATCTATCTACTTTCTTCAGGCTGGCCTCCGCACCATGAACACCATTCTGAGGCATACCTTGATGCCCAAGTCAGGAGATGACAAGATGATCCGAGGCTACTCCATTAACATGTTGATCCACCTCGACAGACACACCAGGATCAGAGTCATGGACTTGATTGTTGAGACAATCAAGAGGGTTGCTGCTGATCAGAAGCGCTCTTGTTGTTATGCACCCTACATCCAGATGCTTATCAACTCAAAGTTGGAGAAGCACATATTTGCTCTAGATCGTTCCCACTTGCCCCTACAGCCAGATCTCGAGGACAACGTTGTAGTGATGAACCCAGATCATCCCACTTCAGCTGCAGCTCAGGCAGAGGCAGAGGCAGCTAGAGCCACTAGTGCTCAGGTCCCCAGATCCAGGAACGAGCAAATGGATCTTTTGATCTCATCAGTTCAGGACATGAAGAAGGACATTAAGGGGATTCTGGACAACCAGAACAGTCTTGTGAGGATCTTCGAGAACATGATCAAGACCCTTAATGATAAGGTGGATGGACTGACTAAGACAGTCAATGAGCTCAAGAAGGAAGTTGACTCAGTGCCTCTTCCTCAGACTTCTTCTTCTTCTGATGATGATGATGATGAGGATGGTTCTCCTCTCAGGCCAGGCACACAGATTACCACTCAGGCTAGATCAGCCACTGTGCCAGCTCCAGACTTGAGGCCCTCTTCATCAGCTCCTGCCACTGTCACCTCAGCTCCTGCTCCATCAGTTTTAGTTCCTCCAGTTGCCACACCAACTCCGTCCACGACATCTGCAGAGATCTTCGCCGACGCTGTTCTCTCGACTCCTTCATCAACAACCGGAGGAGATCAGCCCAAGAACGCTTAGATATATGCCTTTGAACTTTTTGGTAACTTGTTGCCAAAGGGGGAGAAGTGTATATAGATCTTTAGGCTTCGAGTGAGAGAGCGTTTGGTTTTTATTGCTTTTTCAAAACATTTAATCTTTTGGTTACTTGTGATACATGTTTGTGGTGTTTGATCATACGCGCTATGTGTGATGCTACTATTTCCTATCATCTTAATGCTTATGAGATGATCATTCACCTTTGCTTGATTGTGTTGTGCTATGATGTTCAATCTAATTATTCTCACACACCACCAAGATGTATGTGACATGGAAGAAGTGCCCCATGTACCTAATCGGTTGTGCATTTGCATTCAAACGCAAATTTAAAATAATGCACAAATTTAGGGGGAGCTCTTGCTTATCACATACTTCTCAAAGCGATGATTATATTCATTGATTATATCATATGTCGAAGCTTTGATCTATATGTTGTCATCAATTACCAAAAAGGGGGAGATTGAAAGCACATTTGCTCCCTTGGTAGTTTTGGTAATTAATAACAACATATAAGTCATTGAACTAATGTTTCCACTAAGTATATTTCAGGAAATGTTCAATGATAGGATTGGCAAAAGGATTGTGGAGATTGTGGAATACCCCAAGATGCAAGGAAATAGGTTGGCAAAGCTTCAAGGAAGAGGACTCTACATTTTACATTTGTGAGAAATCACTTTGATTCCTTAGGAAAGCCAATACAATTAAAAGGGGGTAAGGTTTTGTTGGTGAACAAAATGCTCATACGTGCACAAGTGATAGTCACGAAAAACACCCACAAGCTCTCCCACCAAAGTCTGTCCAAAGCCAAATACTCAAAATCGGTGCAACCAACATTTCCATCCCGGTGCCACCGATTCTCAACCTCAGACAGACTCAGCCAAACCCTAGCCACTTCGGTGCAACCGATTCAATCCCGGTGCCACCGAGTTTAGGTTGCCAATTCTCTGTTACGCAAATTCAACATATCAGTACCACCGAGATTGTTGGATCGGCGTCACCGAGATTGTCAATCTGACCGTTTGTCACCTTATCGGTGCAACCGAGTTTCCTATATCGGTCTCGTCGAGATTCAAAAGTTGCCACTTTTGATCACTTCGGTACCACCGAGATTTACACATCGGTGTCACCGAGTTGGTCATTTTGTGTGTAACGGTTGGATTTTTGGGGATGCCTATATATACCCCTCCACCACCACCTACTCGAGAGAGAAGCACTCAGAACTATTCCATACTTGCCCCATCCAGTTTTCTGAGAAAGAACCACCTATTCTTGTGTTGAGGTCAAGATACTCCACTCCAACCATATGGATCTTGATTTATAGCCTCCCCAAGTTGCTTTCCACCAATCCCATCTCTTCCACCAAGTCAAATCTGTGAGAGAGTGATTGTGTGTTGAGGAGTCTATCATCTCGAAGCAAAAGAGCAAGGAGTTCATCGACATTACCGAGCCTATTACCTTTTGGAGGGTGGTGCCTCCTAGATTGGTTAGGTGTCGCTTGGGAGCCTCCTACTTCGTGTTGTGGAGTTCAACCAAGAAGTTTGTAAGGGCAATGAGATCGCCTACTTCGTGAAGATCTACCCATAGTGAGGCTAGTCCTTCGTGGACGGAAGCCGTTATGGAATAGTCAAGGTTGCTACTTCGTGGACCCTTATGGGTGGAGCCCTCCGTGGACTCTCGCAAACGTTACCCTCCGTGAGTTGAAGACTCCATAAACGTGGACGTACGATAGCACCACCTATCGGAACCACGGGAAAAATCATCGTGTCTACAATTGCGTTTGATCTTCCTACCCTATCCTTTACTACTCATGCTTGTTCTTACTTTCCGCTGCTATACTCTTTGACATGCATGTGTAGGGTGTACTTGACTTGCCATGAAATGCTAAAACTGCCAACTCTAAAAATTGGGAAAAGGCAAAACTTTTATTTGGTCAAGTAGTCTAATCACCCCCCTCTAGACATACTTTCGGTCCTACACCAGGCGTTGTGCCCGCCGGTCGAGCGAGTTCACGGGCGCGAGCCTCGCTGAGATACACCTGGGAATCGTCGGCGGCGGTGCTGCGCCTGGGGGCACGCCTGGCCTCACCGTTGCGGCGGTCGCGAGCTGTGTGTTGGCGCTGTAGCTCGTGCGCCACGAGGAGTGCGACCTGTCTGTGCGTTGGGTCTTGGCAGACTCGGAAGAGCGGCGTCGCGGCCCGAATGCGGGGAATGGCCGGGGCGGCAGGGGCGTGCCGTGTGGTTGGTGAAGGCGGCAGCCCCCAGCGCCTGTTGAGGGCCCGGCCGGTGACGGTGCCCGCTGACGGGGAGGCAGAACGACGCGAGGTGCCAGGGCCCGCCGGCGCCGCCCGCGCCATGCGGGCAGCCCGCTGCTCAGCGCGGGCTCGACGTCCTTTTGCCATGAGTGCGGAGAGTGGAGGCGAGGCGAGGCCTGAGGAAGACTCCGACACGCCCCTACCTAGCGCGCCAAATGTCGGATTTAGGGCTCTGCAAAACCCTCGACGTTCGAACACAGGGGCGTGTGTGAAGATTCCCTGCAGCACCGCCCTACCTAGCTCGCTACTCGATGGCTAAGACGACGAACTCGCATGATGACGAGGACGAAGATGAACATGGTGGTTTACCCAGGTTCGGGCCGCTGCGAAGCGTAATACCCTACTCCTGCTTTGGTGGATTGCCTCTCGTGGAGGTATGGTGGATGAACTAGTACAATGTTCCGGAGCCTCGTGAGGGCGCTCCTGAGGTGTTCTTGGCCCTCTGCTGGCTTTGTGATGGATCGGATGGATGGGTGGATCGACTGGTTGCCGGATCCCTCTCTACGGTGCAGCCTAGCCTCTATATATAGCGGTGGCCGGGGTCCTCTTACCTTATCACAATGGCGGGAAGGGATCCCACAACGGCCAATTTTGAAGGGGGACAGGACTACATCCCCGCCCTGTCCAAAGGCTGTCTTCGCCTGCAAAGTTAGTGTCGATGATGCAGAGGTGGGCTCGGTGATGACATCCGCCCTGCGGGGCTCGTGGTCTTGGTCTTGTTGCACCGGAATGGAAACCTTTGGGGGGCGGTTTGGGAACCCGCGTACGTCCTTGCTCCCTTTGCCCCAAAGGGGAAACTGCACCGCGTGGCGCGGTTGCGCCCGCCTGTCCTTCCTTGCGCCACCCTTGACTCCTGAGGCCCGGTCCTGCATAGAGATCTCCGCCGCTCCGGAGGGGGCCTGGGGAGACCCTCCGTTTGCTGATCTTGGTGCTGATCTCCCTCTCGAGACAAGGGTCCTCGCGAGGGCCTTGTCTTGAGTGGGGCTGCATCTGGTTGTGCTTGGCTGACGAAGTGGGCCATGCCCTGGGCCGCAGGCAGGCAGGTCTGGGTACCCCCATTCCCAGAACGCCGACAGCCTCCCCCCCAAAGGTTTCAATTCCGGTGCAACAAGACCACGACCACGAGCCCAACAGGACGGATGTCATCGCCGAGCCCACCTCTGCATCATCGATAGCAACTTTGCAGGCAAAGACCACCTTTGGATAGGGCGGGGATGTACTCCTGTCCCCCTTCGAATTTGGCCGTTGTGGGATCCCTTCCCGCAATTGCGATAAGGGAAGAGGACCCAGGCCGTTGCTATAAGTAGAGGATAGGCTGCACCGTAGAAGGGGGAGAGAGGAGACAAGGGAAGGACAACAGACAAAGCAGAGAGCCAAGAACACCACTCGACCGCCCTCACGAGGCTCCTCGCCACTGTACTAGTTCATCCACCACACCTCCTCGTGAGGCAATCCACCAAAGCAGGAGTAGGGTATTACGCTTCACAGTGGCCCGAACCTGAGTAAATCACCGTGTGCATCTTCTTCCTCATCATCGTGCGAGTTCATCATCCTAACCATCGTGTAGTGAGCTAGGTAGGGCGAGGCTGCAGGGGATCTTCGCACACACCCTTGTGTTCAAACCTCGAGGGTTTTGCGGAGCCTGAAATCCGACAGTTTCATGCATCAGTAAAGATGTTTTTCTCCAAAAAAAATCCCCGTCCTTGCAGCGGGGCGCGCCTCAAGAGGGGCGCGCCCACGTGGTCTCCCCTGTGTCTATCATGCGAGAGGGGGTTGGGCATGGTGTTTGTGCTCGCGCCCGTCCCTGCAGCACTGCAAAACCCAAGCGACCAATCTCTGTCTTGCGGGCCTGCTCCCGTGCACGTCACCTCACTTGGTCCTTGGTGCCTTTGCGTCTCGGGCACAGTGTCTGTGCTTGGGTCCGTCCCTGCAGCACTGCAAAACCCAAGCGACCGAGCTCTATGTCGTGGGCCTGCTCCCGTGCACGTCACCTCACTAGGTCCTTGGTGCCTTTGTCTCCTCGCGTGACGGCCATGGGCGACCCCGTAAATGCGCCCTGCGGTGCTACTTGGCTATCTTTTCATGGTATAGACATAGGACGCCTCAAGAGACACCCTAGGGGGGCCTAGCGAGGCCTCCTCGCGACAAAATGTGGCTTCATGAGGGACCGAGCCTCACGAGCCACCTCCGGCGGAAAATTCACCCCGAGACGCACACCTCGAAGGAGCTAAGTCTAAGGAACATCCCTCGGGTTTTCTACCCCCCTATTCCCCTCTCGAGGCACCCTAACATTCTGGGCACGAGCTTCTTGCGCTTCAAGGGGGGGTGCCTGAGCATCGCGCCTCAGGGGCTCCTACCGGCCCTAAGACCCCTACACCCTCTGGCCCTGCCGAGCACACGCTCCAGGCACACCAGTGATGGTGTAGTTCACCGTGGTTGCTGGGTCCAACGACGCAGGGCACGAAGGCAATGCAAGGAAAAGAGGAGGTCCTCACGGGAGGAGCAAAAGGAAACACATTAAGCATGATAGGCATCAACTACTTAAAGCAAAAGTACTCCACAAATGTCTTTACGCCCCCGTGGGGCCATGTGATTCATGATGCAATAGGAAAGAAAGGATAAAGGCTCAAGCGGAGGAGGTCTCGTCTTCATTGTCGTTGCTGGGGAGATCCGTGCCAAGGTTGTCGCTCTCCTCGGAGGACGCAACCTGAGTGAACTGGTCGACGAAAGACTCCACGTGCTCGCGCACTTCATCCCTAAGGGGGCCTCGGAGCTCCGCAGGCACCGGCTCCACCACGCGGGAGAAGTCGAAAGCAGGGTTGAGGCGGTAAAGGATGGAGAAGACACGTGTCACCGCGCAGTCCAGGAGGTCGCGGGTGCTCGACTCGATGTCCTCGTCCACCTTGGAGATGCCCGACTCCAGCGCGTCCAACACCTTGAGGAAGAAGTCAAGGTAGCCCCCATCGTTGTGTGCATTGGGCAGCTCCGGGATATACTCGGCGATGTGGTGGAGTGCGCCTCCGGCGCGCATGGCGAGGTCTAGGAAAAGCTTGGCATGCTGCGCTTCCATCATCCGCGCCAGCGCCTCGTCGTCCTTGGACCTCTGCACGACGTTGGTGGCTTCATCGACCTGAGCTTGTAGGCGATGCCAGCTCCTCCTCCGCACCCCCTTGCCCTCGAGAGCAGCCTGGAGGTCGGCCTCAGCATCCCGCAGCTAGGCCTTGAGCTCGTCCACCTCCCTCTGTAGCTCATCGTGCTGGAGCTGGAAGCGGGTTTCCTGCTGCGCCAGCTTGCCGTGGTACTCTTCCAGAGCGGCCTCCTGCTCCCGAGCAACCCTTGCATCGGCATCAGCGCTGCCTGCGGCCTCCCTCCTCTTGATTGGGCGGGGACCTCATTGCGCATCGCCTTGAAGGCGGCTCTATCGGCAAGGACTTGTCCCTCCAAGGTCATGAGGCGCTCGTGCTCCACCTCCTGGTCGAAGGCGGTCTGGTCGGCCTCCCGTTCATGGAGGGCCACATCGGCCTACCGCCCGGCGAGGCCTCCTTCCTCTGAGCCAGCTCCTACTCGCGGGCGGCATCCTGGTGGGCGCGCGTGACGGTGGCGACCGCACGCTCCCGGAGCTCCGCTTTGACATTGGGCTGGCGAGCAGCCCGTCCAAGCCCTGTCGAGCTAGGCGCAGGGGCTGGGGCCTCCCCTACAAGCAGCATGCACAAGGGTGCCACAGGCGAGGCACCCCGCTACCTCTTACGCGCGGGCACCCTGGAGAGATCAACGATCATGTTCACCGACCTTAAGTTTTGGGGATATTCCCCACTGTTTGACCCGGCCAGGAGGAATGACCCGGCCAACCATTCGGCGGCTCGTAAGGTCCCCCTATTTACCGGGTCGACCTGGACAACAAGGCCTAAGGCCCAGTGTGCGCCCCAACGGAAGGCGGCTCATGTGGAGGCATGGAGGGCCGGCTTGTAGAGAAGGCCGAAGAAGAGGAAGAATTCCCTCACAAGAGAAGCAAGGCCCAGATTAGGATTCAAGAGAGACTAAGACTAGTCCTAGTCCTAGTTCTAGTAGGACTCTACATGTAAGCCTACCCATTCAACTTATATAAGGAGGGGCAAGGCACCCCAAGAGGGACAAGTTAAGTCATTAGAGATAGACAGATTAGAAACCCTCGAGACTAGAGGTAGCGAAATAGCACCCTTGTATCGAGATCATCATCATCATGAATACACACAAAGCAGGATGTAGGCTTTTACCTCCATCGGAGGGGCCGAACATGGATAAAACACGCGTCTCTCGATTCTGTCCAACCAAATTCAAGCCGCCACCTAGTTGCGTTGGCCTCACACCTAAGTTCTCTCATCAGGACATCTGTCGTGAGAAAACCACGACAATTGGCGCACACCATGGGGCGGACGCACAGTGGTGTTGAGTTCTTGGAGGGATCTCTCCCACAGATCGAGAAGTTTGCAATTTTCCGGATGAAGAAGAGCCAGTTTGGAAGGATCTGCATCAGCCTCGAGTTCATCAGTCTAGATTTACAATCTGTTAGATTTAAAGTCAAGAGAAATTAGGGTTGCGGTCAATTCCACCCCCTCTATGTTGCAAGTCGCCGGGGCTGACAGTTTTTTCGTCGTCGTCAACATCGATCTAGCGGGTCTCAACTACGGACACACGAGTCAGACAGCCGCGGGTAGTAACGTGATGTTTTGAATTTGTACAAGCTCTCTTGTGGCGGCGTTTTCCATCGGTGAGCCCTAGACAGTCAAAGTCATAGGAAGTCTTGATCAGGAACTGGACCAGAAAAAATAGTCAACATAAAGGCATATACTCTAAGGAAACAAGCAGCCATCCGTTCATCTGGCCACGACTCAGAGGAAGTTACGGACGTGGGTTTTCCAGGATTGTGATCCGGGAACGGAGAGATACGCAGATTCAAGCCTTCACAGCATCGCCGGCTCATCTCGTTGCTACAACGATGACCCGCTCGCCTCTGCCACTCATCGTTTGCCGTCAAGCTGCCCGCCTCCGAGCCCCGGCCAAGTTGACCCGACTTTGCATCACCTCTGCCACGGTGTGGAGTGCCAAGCCGCCCCGGTGCAACTTCGCCTCCGAGCCGCTAGCCTGCTTCAAACGTCGCTCTGAGCTACCCCAACGGCTCGCCTCTGCCGGCACACCAAGCCGCCGCCACGGCCTCGCCTGGAGCTGCCTCCGTCTCGCGTTGTCTCCGGGCAGCCTCCACCATCGCTGAGTCGCCGGCCCCTGCCATGACTCGCCTCACTGTCCCTCACCGACAGCGAGCCGCCTAGATGCCGCCTCGACTCGCTGCCTCCGCCTTGCTCCACCTCGAGCCTTTCTCCCCGCTACTGCGAGTCGCCCGTCGGCGGGGTGCCTTCAAGCCATGGTCGGCCACCCTCTGCTACCATGGTCCACTCGCGCTGGGCCGGCCTCGCCTCCACCTCATCGCCAAGATGCTCCGGTGGCCTGCCTCCGCCTCATCCGCTAACAGTGCCAAGCCGGATTCGAGCCGCCGTCTTCGAGTCGCCGTGGCGGCCTTCGTCCACATCCGAGCCGCCTCCGCCTTGCTTGTCGCCTCCAAGCCGGCCGCCCCCGTCCCACGCCGCCGTTCTCCGCCTTCGAGTTTCCCTGACCTTGCCTCTGTCGTGAGTAGGCGAGCCACTCCACCGGTCTCCGCCTTCTCCTAGCCGCCAGCCTCGTCTGCCACCACCTCGCTCTGCCTTGCTGGGTGCCTCCTCCGCCGCCGTGGCGTGCATTGAGCCGCCCCTGTCACCTTTGCCATCGTGCGTCGAGTAGTCCCGGCCTCGACTCCGACCTCGAGTCGCCTCCTCCGCTGGAGCAGCGCCAAGCCGCTGCCATGGCTCGCCGGTCTCTGCCTCAAGCCGCCGCCGCGCGGCCTCATTCCGAGTCGCTGGCCATCGCTGTCGCCTCTGTGACCTCGCGTCGAGCCGCCGTGGCACGCCTCGAGCCGGTCTGCTGCCTCGACGTTTCCCCTCTACCATATTTCGCTTGTGCCCTCACCTCTGGGCCGCTTCCACTGCGGCTGTGCCTCGCCGGCGCACTCCCACTGCCGGGCCTTGCCTCCGCTGAGCCGCTTGCGTCGAGCCGCCCTCGCCTTCACCTCGAGTCGCTCCTCCGGCTCGTCCCCGCCGCTGCGGCCTCGTGCCATCTCCGCCATCGCGCCTGTCCGTCCCGACCGGCTCAGACGCCTCTGATGACCCTGCCGCTGTCGAGTCGCCCCACCACCGTAGGCTCGACCCGCCACGCCACCATGGGCTCCACCGCTCGCCTTTGCCGCCTCGAGCCGCCGTCTCCACCGCTCGCCTCTGCCCCCGAGGGCTCCGCCGCTTGACCCTGCCGGCTTCGCCACGACGCCTCCCTGTGCTGGCTCCGCCCCATGCGTTGCGGCCGGCTGTACCGCCCGGCCCCGCAGGCTCCTCCTGCTACCGAGTCACCGTAGTCGGCCACCCAAGCAGAAGCGGGGCCGGTTAGTAAAATAAACAGAGTTTGGGCTCCCCAGGTGGAAAATAAAAAATCAAGGTAAAAAAAGCAAAGGTGTAGTTAGCTCAAAATTCATGAAAGTACACACGCCAATTATAGTGGAGAATCTCCGACTCACCCGCGGTTGACTTCAACTCCACCGCAGTCATCATCAACCACGCGGCTGATAATATCCGACAAAACATATCAGGTGAAGTTCATCCGGTCTATTTTTATTGGTACATTTTTATTATTCTGAGAACAATTACTCTGACTGGCAATATTTGTTATGCAGGACAATTATTCACTGCAAGAGCGGTCGTCGTGCCACGGATATAGAAGTCGCGCTAACATTATCATGCGCTAGCATCCTACCATGCCAAACTGCACGACGAATGTGTATACAAGCCGCCGCCTATGGAGATCAGTTTATACCAACGCACGGCTGACTCACGTCGGCTTATAATATCATGGCCGGTTATGCCATGACCAAGTACAAAGAATTTCCAACCGATTCCTCGAGTCGTATTATGACTTTGGGGCTACACAGGCATGGCTTGGCAGATTTGGCCGTTTTCACAAATTCAAGAACCCTGGTCATTGTAGGGAAGACAACCCGGATCCGGCGACTGCTACTGTATTAGGCGAAGAATTAAAGGTTGCCAAAGAGAACTTGCTGCCATGATGCGCAGTTCAAACATGGGTGTCTTGCCTTATTGGCAAAAAAACAAAGGTCGCCCAAGAGGACTAGCTGCCACGCTGCACAGTTCAAACATGGGTTTACTGCCTTATTGGCGAAAAATAAAAGGTTGCCAAAGAGGACTAGCTGACATGATGCGTTGTTCAAACATAGGTATCCTGCCTTATTGGATCATCACATTATGATCACTGGAATAACGCCGGCTTATCTGGACCCAAATGTTTTGCAGTAGTAGCATTGTCTCCTGTATATCCTAGGCTGAGCTTTTCCATGATCATAGGTCACTTGTGGGCTCCTAACTCACCGAGTTAGCCAGTCATAATTTCCCTCTTGAACCGGCTAAAAGCAAAACACAACAAAAATTATGGTTAAACGTGCCTGTCTGCACGATGCTTCTCTGAACAAAGTGGCCCCGTGTACTCTCAATAAGTCAATCCTTATGGACCCTGAACTTATCTAGGTTAAAACATCGGCTTGTGTCACGTGGGAGCCGGCTTACAGAAAGCGAGGATACTCCATGGGCTATTAAGCCACCTTCATTGAAACTTGGTTAAACCTGCTTATTTGCAATATGCTACTCCAACCTCGTGTACTCTCGATGTGTCAATCCAAACTTATCCAGTTTAAAACATCGATTCGGTCATGTGAGAGCCATCTTACAGAAAGCGAGGATAAACCGGGGCTATCATGCTAGTTTCATTGAACCAAGACTCAAGCCTCGAAAACTGACATTTTTATACTCTGTTATCATATACATACATCATCCTGCATTGCATCATTGCACAATGCATCATACATACATATCTATATTTGTTTATGTTGCGTAAAACCATTCATCAAACCGGGTTACATCGTAACTAACGCAGGAACAAATAAATCTTTTATAGCCAAAATGGCCACGTCTTCATCATGGTTTATCATAACCAGTATTAAATGATTGGAGTTTCCAAGCCAGCTCAGAAGAAATGATTACTCTCGAAGAGCTGGTCTATATTGCTGAGCCAGCTTACCACATATAATGCCGGGTCATCTAATTGACCGGCTCTTGGATTTTTTCAACTTGTGCTCGGTAGTAAACTACAACACTTATGGATTTATCAAACATATATTTTACGGGTTGCACCGCAACCACGAGCAGGGATTTCATTTCAAACACAAAGGCATTATTCCAGGATATTCGTAAAAATGATAAATTATAGGGTTGCATTACAACCACGGTCAAGGATTTCATTCAAGTCAGATCAATATCAGTTCAAGATAACTACTAAAGTGCATTATGATGGGTTATATTATCCTCACACAGTCCCAAGTCGCTGCAGGCATACGACCCGGCACTTGGGGGCTACATCATATGATGTTTTTCTTTTCAAAAGGAGAAGTACATGTAAGTCCCGAGTTGTTGCAGGCAAACGACCCGGCACTTGGGGGCTACACTACTCAGATCAAATTTTCTAAAGTCCCAAGTGGCTGTAGGCAAACGACCCGACACTTGGGGGCTATAGTATTCAGTTGTTTAATAGATTATGAGGTCCAAATTGAAGACCCGGCCCATCACATACTGATGAGACGACCCTTGGGGGCTACACATGTGAAAAGCAAAAAATTCAGCTTATAACTGGCGACTCAGATGGACAACCCGTATTTCTCAAAGATATCTACAACATTCAAAACTAAGTTGAAGTCCCAGGCTGCTGTAGGCAAGACAACCTGACACTTGGGGGCTACACAATCAAAATATTGTTCTACAAAAAGCACCAAGTCATCATAAACTGAAAAACTCGGAGCTTGGGGGCTACATGTAATATGGATATATCAAAAAAATAGAAGAACACTTTCAAACTATCAATTGTTAGAGAGACTAGTCTCATTTCTTGACAGAGGTTTGCAAAGATCATCTTCTCCAAGTGATTCATAGAAAGGCCCAAAAGCCGTCTCAACATCAGATGGATCTTTTATTTCCAATATTTTTATCTAGCCAAAGCATTGAAAGACCGGCTCAACATCATACGGATTTCTTTATTCCCAATAAATTTATCGAATCGACTGGAGTCCAGTTGTTTTGACCTGGCCGCACTAACGATCACGACCTGGCAACATCAATGTTCATGACCTGCATCCACTACGTCCGATCACCCGGCAAGTGACGCCGCGTCTTAGAAAGCCGGCTCAACAACAGACGAATTTCTATTCTCAATATTTTCATCAAAGCCAAATAATTGGAGGCCGATTCAACGACAGATGGGTGTTTTATTTCCCAATATTTTTCCCGCAAAGGACACGGACTAGCAAGATGATTGTGAAGATGGCTCGTTGATATGAAGAAGAAACCCTAATTTTTGAGGAGCCACTTCATTGAAATGAGCCGGCCAGTAGAGCAAGCTGGTCTCTTAACATATTTATTATTCTTATTTCAGGATCTTACGATGACTAAATTCAAGCTAACCTAGGGGCTAATGTTGGGGATATTCCCCACGGTTTGTCCCGGCCAGGAGGAATGACCCGGCCCACAATTCGGCGGCTCGTAAGGTCCCCCTGTTTACCGGGTCGACCAGGACGTCAAGGCCTAAGGCCCAGTGTGCGCCCCAACGGAAGGCGGCTTATGCGGAGGCCTGGAGGGCCGGCTTGTAAAGAAGGCCCAAGAAGAGGAAGAACTCCCTCAGAAGAGAAGCAAGGCCCGAATTAGGATTCAAGAGAGACTAGTCCTAGTCCTAGTCCTAGTAGGACTCTACATGTAAGCCTACCCCTTCAACTTATATAAGGAGGGGCAAGGCACCCCAAGAGGGACAAGTTAAGTGATTAGAGATAGACAGATTAGAAACCCTCGAGACTAGAGGTAGCGAAATAGCACGCTTATAATCGAGATCATCATCATCATCAATACACACAAAGCAGGACATAGGCTTTTACCTCCATCGGAGGGGCCGAACCTGGATAAAACAAGCGTCTCTCGATTCCGTCCAACCCCATTCAAGCCGCCACCTAGTTGAGTTGGCCTCACACCTAAGTTCTCTCACGGGGACGTCTGCCATGACAAAACCATGAAACTAAGTGTAGCAGGCAGGAGAGAAGCAGGGAGGCCGATACACTTACTCGTAGGCGGCGGCCAAGCGCCACCGCATCGGGGTCGGCCATAGACGCCGACTTCAGCCGCTTCCAGGGGAGGAGAGCGGCGCCGAAGGCCCCGCCTGCGCTCCAACGCCAGTGGTGCTCTTCTTCGGGACCATGGCAATGGAAGAGAGCAGAAGCAGGAGGGAGGACAGAGGAGGAGAGGAAGCCAGCTTGTGCGCAAGGAAGAAGGAGCGGCGCAGAAGGGAAGCATGTGGGAGAAGGCGAATAATGATGGTCTCACTCGGCGCACACGGCGGATTTCTAGGCAGGAGCGTAGTCCCCGGGGCGCCGTGGGGAAGTGGGAGTACCGCGTCCCATCATGGCTGACCCACGTCACCTCCCGGCCCGGCCGTTCGACAGGACCCGTGGCGCTTCGATCCGTGCCGTTCCATCTCAGCCAAACGTTCACATAGCGGGCAGAGGGGCTACTGTTGGCCTAGTAGAACCAGGGTAACAATAGCCCATTTGTCGGCCGAGTCAGGAGGCGACGCGCGGTCAGCCCAAGAAGATTGATCCCCCTCCTTCCTCTCCTGAAGAGATTTGCCTCACAAGGGGCAGGGACCCTTGCGCGAGGCCTAGCCTTCCCGAGGCAACTTAGTGGGCGCAAGCGCCTCGTGAGGCCTCACTCGAGGGGTATCATCGCGAGGCAGTTTGTACGGGGTCAGCCACGGGACGCGGCCCTCACCGTAAAGGTGATTCCCCCAATGGCATGGCGAGGACTGAGGGGTAGGGTAGGACAGTTTCCATTATGGTGATAAGGGAGGCACTAGAGCCCACCTCCCATAAAGCAAGTTCCAAAGTGTTTCCCCTTTGATGCAAAAGGATCAGGACGGATCGGCGTTGTAGGGCGGAGGTCATCACCGAGCCCTCCAGCGCGTCACGGAGACTACTTTAGCTGGCGGGGACCGCCTTTTGTCAGGATAGCACTGGGGTACCTGTCCTCGTTTGAATTGCCACCCTGTGGCTGCCCTTTCCGGTTGATGTTTTCGGGGAAGAGGACCAAGGCACTACAAAGGGAGTGGGGTCGCCTCCATGTAAGGGGATCTAGACATTTTCCTATCCATAAGACCTCGTGTACCTCGAGCACAACTCTCCCACGCAGAACAATCTAACACAAAGCAGGAGTAGGGTATTACACTGCAACGGTGGCCCGAACCGGGGTAGCTCGTGTGTCCTTGTCATGTCCGGCGAGCAGTAGCGAGCTCTTCGTCGATCCTGTTACGTTCATCGTCCAGTTGTAGGTAGCCAAGCTAAGCCCCCCGTGTTCGAATCTTGTTCATGGAGAAGTTCTTGGACGCAGATCCTAGACTCCGACAGACACGGTAACCGGGGGGTTCTGAGCCGAGCAGGGTATTGGCCACAGCGGAGACCTGCGCCAGGCGATGATGGACTCGACGATTCTGGCACGGGAGGGAGGACTAGGAGTATGGGAGGGTTCCTCCGTGGTGTGGGTGTTCTACTGGTGCGGTTAGGGGAAGAGGAGGAGCTCGGGTTAGCTCGAAATTGAGGGGAGGCTGAGGCGGCAATGCCGGCCATGGGAGGATAAAGAGGGCACGAGAAGATCAATGGGGTGGTCTGGGAGATTCGAGGAGGATGAGGGTGCAAATGGCCCCTATCGGGAGGTCCTGGGAGCCTTGTATGGCTCGGCAGCGGTGCATCACAGACGACGTCCACGGCCACGGCTTGGGTAATGCCAAGGGCCACAGGGGTGCTCCGGGGCGTGTCTACGGGCTTTGAGCATGTGGTCTACGTCCAAGGGGGAGGAAGAAAGGAAGCGGGGATTGATGTTGTTCGGGATCCATGTCCAACAACTACTTCAAGAACAAGGTTTGGACACTGGTGGGCTTGGCTTGGCCACCCGCAACACGACAACAAACATGGCAAGGTTGATGGCAAGCTCGCTCTACCTCACTGGAAACAACAGGGACACACGAGCTACCCAGGTTCAAGCCACCATGCGGTGTAAAACCCTACTCCTACTTGTGATTTGGTTGCCTTAGAAACAGAAGAGCTTGGGGCTCCGGTACACGGGTGTTGGGGGAGAGAATTGCTTGATCCCTTTACATGGGCGCAGCCCTTCCCCCTTTGTAGTGCCTTGGTCCTCTTCCCAAAAAATATTGGCAGGAAAGGGTCGCCACAGGCCGACAATTCGAAGGGGGGTAGGAGCACGGCCTCTCCTGACTAAAGGTGGTCTTCACCTAATAAAGTAGTCTTCGTGACGCGGTCGTGGGCTTGGCAATGACCTCCGTCCTGCCGCGCCGATCCGTCTTGCTCCTCTGACACCGAAGTGGTAAGCTTTTGGAACCTGCTTTTGGAGAGGCGTCGCCCGTTGCTCCCTTATCACCAAAGTGGAAACTCTCCCTTTCCGCGCAGACCGGTGCAACCTCTGTCATCTTCCACCGTGCGGGTGCATCACCCACGTGGCGGAGGCGGTCGCCCCGTGGCTGGCTCACCCGCCGAGCCTCGTGAGGCGGCCGCACGAGGGGGTCCTCGCGAGGCAGCCCGACGCCTGGTGGCCCCCTCCAGGGCTCGCTCCTCCGGAGGCAGCCTCCTCTGGGTGGCCTAACCAAGGTTGTCTTACTTGGGCTGGCCCGAGCGTCATCCTCCGGGCCAACCACAGACGGGCCGTGGTACCCTAGTTCCCACTAGGCCGATAGTAGCCCTCGGGCCCGCAGCGCACACGCTCCGTTAGTGAAGCATGAAATGGCATGGGCCGAACCGCCACGGACCCTGACATGCTGCCAGGCCAGGAGGTGATGTGCGGTAGGCACGATGGTACGGTATGTTCCCACTCCCCCACGACGCCCCGGCAAGCACGCGCCTGCCTAGAAAACTGTTCCGCGCACCGGGCGAAACCATCATTGCTCGCCTTCCCCCATATGCCTCCCTTGCGCATCGCTCCTGCATCCTTATGCATACGCCGCTCACCACTTTCTCTCCGCCTTCCTCTCTGCCCCCACTACGGCTTTTGATAACCGTGGCACCAAAGAGGAGGGCCGCCATCACTGGAGTGCAAACAAAGTCCACGCCGCTATCTTCTTCCCCTCGAAGCGATGGCAGCCAATGCCCAAGGTCCTGCCCGACGCAAAGGCAATAGGCCGCTACCGACGAGTAAGTTCTCCAACCCCTTTGTCTACCACAACTTGTCGCCGATGAGGGTATTTGGACTGAATCGTTGGCCCCTGCAAGGCACCTGGGCGCAAGAGGCGGAGGGCCGCCTCACCCGCGGCGCCTTCGCCGACACCCCTCACCGAGGAGGCCTCCACTCGCGCGTCGACCTGGCCGGGTCCGTTGCCAAGGGCGCCCACTGGGGGGCCGCGGCAAGCCCCCAGCACGCGGCCGAGGACGCCACTCTTGCCAAGGGCAAAGGCCGAGCGGAGGGGGAGACCCTCATAGGGGGCCGGCGTTGTGGCGCCTCGGAGCCTGAACCTTCAAGGGGTCAGGGGCAGCTCCTTCGTCATGCGTGGGGCCTTAGGGAGCACACGCGTCACTCTCGACACGCTCGAGGCTGAGCTTTGTGCGGAGGGCGAATTGCCTCAGGAGGCTGAAGCACACGCCCGCAGAGCAGAGGAGCAGACTGCCCTCCTCGATCAGGAGCTCAGGGCGCGCGAGGATGCAGCTGCTGCATGCGAGCTGCAGTGCACTGCCCGTGAGGGGGAACTGGCCCAGACGGAGGAGAAAATTGCCGGCCGGGAGGCCAAACGTGGCCCTTATGGAGCGAGAGGCCGCCCGGACTGCCTCCGACCAGGAGGAGTGCGAGCGCCTCCTGATCGTGGAAGGCTAGATTCTTGTCGACTGGGTAGCCTTCGAAGCGTCATGTGCCACTGCGCATGCCCAACTCGAGAGGAGGGAGGCCGTGGCCAATGCAGAGGCTGACACGAGGGTCGCCAGGGAGCGGGAGGCCGCTCTGGAGGAATACCGCGGCAAGCTGGTGCAGCAGGAAGCCCGCTTCCAGCTTAAGCGCAATGATCTCCAGAAGGAGGTTGACGAGCTCAAGGCCATCTAAAGGACACCGAGAGGACCTCCAGGCCGCCCTCAAGGGAAAGGTGGACGTCCAGGCGGAGTTGGCGTCGTGTTGGGGTATGACGATCTATGGGGCCGGCAAGGCCCCTTTTGTGGTTCGGCAAGGGAGATCCTCTAGCGCAAAGAACATCACTGGACACTGCACGTACGAGGGTTTATACAGGTTCGGGCCACTGGTGTCGGAATCGGGCCTCCGCAGACCCAAGAAGGTTCGAACTCTGGGGCGTGTGCAAAGATCCCAACCAGCCCTAGCCTCAAGCTCGCCACCCCACAGCCAAGCCTCGTCGAATACGTGCGAGCTAACAAGAATATGGACACGGAGATTTACCTAGGTTCGGGCCACCTTACGGTGTAAAAGCCTACTCCTTTTGGTGGATTGTCCTCGCGAGAACGATGGGGATGAACTAGTACAGTGGTTGAGCGACCTCGCGAGGGCTCTGAGGTGAGGATGGGTCGATCCCCCTCTTCTACGGTGGAGGCTAGTCCCTACTTATAGTGGCCTTGGTCCTCTTCCCTTATCGCACAGGCGGGAAGGGATCCCACAATGGCCAATTTTGAAAGCGGACAAGAAGTACATCTTATCCTCAATAAAGGTGGTCTTCACGTGCAAAGCTTCTGGGCGTGACGCAGAGGTTGGCTCGGCGATGACATCCGTCCTGCCAAGCTCGTGGTGTTGGTCTTGTTGCACTGGAATGTAAACCTTTGGGGGATTCCTTGGGAACCCGCGTATGTCCTTGCCTCCTTAGCACGAAAGAGGAAACTGTCCCCTCTGCGCCCGCTGGAGCCCGCCTGGCCTTGGTCATCATGGCTCACGTCATCCCAGCATCATGAGGCCGGGCACCTGCATAGGAATCTCCGCTCCTCGGGCGGCAGCCTGGGTAGGCCGCTCCCCTGGAGGTCTTGGCGTTGTTCGCCTCGCGAGGCTGGACCTCTCACAAGGGCCTCGTCTTGGGGGGGGGGGGTTGCTGCCATGCCGTACTTGGCCGTTGAGGTGGCCCCCGGTCCCAGAACGCCGACAGTAGCCCCAGGGCCCAAGGCGTGTCTCTCCTGGCTTCGAGGCGAAGGCAAGGAGCGAAGGGCAAAAAAGCCGCAGGCCCCCAATCGCCTACGGGCCAGGCTCAACACGTGGCACGAGGCAAGACACAGACGCCTCCGCTCCCACATCGCCTCGGCAACTGCCCAGGCTGACAAAAGCCTGGCGCCCGCTGCCGAGCATCATTGCTCTTCTTCCTTGCACTTTTGCTCCTCTGCTCAGATCCCCTTTACTTCGCGAGAACCTCCTCCAGATCTTGGCACTGCACCATCCTTCCTCTTGCTCCCCAAACCCCAAGGGTCTTTCAGATGGCGCCCGCCGGGAAGTCGAAGCCAGAGGCTTAGGCGTCGGCCTCCTCTTCCCCCTTGCCGGCACTTACGGCATCCACCATTGACAAGGAGGGGGATCTCGCCCCAGCACTTCCGTTGACGGCAGGCGACTCCAATGAGTGGGGGCAGACCTTGATCTGGTGCGGCTTTGCGGAGCAGCGCACCTTGGCGAAAATAGTCTACCCCTTCTTCCTCCACAGCGTCTTCTCCAAGCTCGTCCCGCCCTTCTAGGGGTTCTTCGCCGCCATCCTTGAGCATTACGGGATCCAGGACCTCCATCTCTAGCCCAATTCCATACTGCTCCAGTCTATCTTTGCCTTCTACTGCGAGGCCTTCATAGGCGTGAGGCCCTCAGTGGTCCTCTTCCGCCACTACTTCAGCCTACGGCTCCACGACGGCGCGCATCGGTCGGCGTGCGCCTCTTCATCGCGGTCCAGAGCGGGAATATGCTCCTGAAGGCCGGGAAGAAGGTGGAAGGCTTCAGGCACCGCTTGGTCTTCTTGGATGCCCGGGGCCTCGATTCATGCCTGGAGCTCTCGACGGAGCTGCCCGAGAAGACCCTCGCGTGGGGCTCCGCGAAGCTCACCGATCCTCGGGCGAAGCCTGTCTTGGAGCGGATCTCCCTGGACATGGAGGCCAAGCAACTGACCGGGGCGATGATAGTGAAGGAGTTCCTGACGTAGCACCTGGCGCCGCTCCAGTCGCACTCGAGGCCCATGTGGGAGTACGAGGGTGCAAAGGACAACATCAGGCTTCGATCCACCAGCCTGACAGGCGAGTAGCCGGGCAGGGATGTGGCTACCCTGCTCCACTGCGATCCTGGGGACCTCCCCGAGGCCTATGCCCCGCTGTACCGCCGTGACGACAGGGAGGAGTTGGTCGCCGCCGTGCCTGCCTTTGACGAGCAGGGGCTCACGCTGCCCTAGCGCCCCAATTCCCCCGTGCCGGTGTCCTCCGTCGACGCCAGCGGCGAGGAAGATTCGGAGGAGACTGAGGACGATGACTTGGAAGAGGTGTCCCCCCCATCGTAGAGCAAGCTCCTCCGCGATCTCGAAGATGACGACGATACCGATGAGCCCTCAGCCGCGGACTCCCCGCGATTCGCCAGGGTCCTCAGTGGGCCAGGGCCTACCTCCCAGACCACGCGGGCATCTGGCTGGGCGACCCCGAGGAAGCGCGCGGCCGCGCCTCCTCCGGAGGACTTCCCACGCTCCAGCAAGGCGATCGAGACGCCGATCTCTTCCCCGCCCGAGCCTCAGCCGACAGGCGGGGCGCCACTGCTGGGGCAGACATGGCCTCTTCGGCCGTGGCCCCTCAGGGCGATCTCACCACCTCTCCGAGTGGTAGCGCCACGCCGAGGAAGGGAGGGAGCGTCTCGACCATCGCCGAGGTGGAGAGGAAGAGGAAGTGGGTCGTGACCGAGGAGTAAGTAACTTGCCTCACCTTTGGTTGATTATAGATTGCGCGCGTACTCACGGCTCCTTCTTCTCTCGATGGCCAGGACCGATGACGTGCTGGTACGTAGCGTCCATGTTCACGAGGCCAAAGGGCAGGCGAACATAGTTGCAGGGGTAGCCCCTACTGCGGCCGACACCCGATGGCCAGAAGAGGCCCTGTGATGCGGCCCTGTTGAGGCCCGAGATGTTGACGCAGACACGCAACCTGCCGCCCATGCCGGGGGCGGCAGCCGCACTGGGTGATGCGGGGCGACGCTCGCTGCGCATGGCCTGCGCCTCCTGAAGCTCCTCAGTCGTGTTGGTGATGAACTCCCGTGAGCCCGGCGCCTCGCGCCGTGCTCCTTGCTTGTGGTGGCGTGCATCGAAGCACGCCTCCAAGTGGTGCCCGAGCAGCTCCCCCATCGCACCGGTCAGGTCGGAAGCTCTCCAGGTGGAAGACCCAAAGCCCGCCCTAAGGGAAGCGCCGGACGCGCCTTCCTATGCGGGAGGGAGAGGCGCCCTAGCAGTGGATCTGCTTCCTGACCGCTCCTGGGGAGGAGCTACTTCTCCTTCTTCGGTGCGTCCTCAGGAGGCAGGATGCCGCCCTCGTCGCTAGAATTTTCAGCCGCAGCGGCCTGGTAAGCGCGTTTGAGGGAGCAGACCGCATCCTTCTCATCGCAGGCGACCGTGATGCCACCGCTGCACCCTGGCACCTTGAGGACGTTGTAGCCATGGTGGGTTGCCGCCATGAACTTGGCGAGGGAAGGGTACCCGAGGATGACGTTGTACGGGAGGTGGATGTGGGCGACGTCGAAGTCAATGAGCTCGGTGTGGTAGTTATCGTGCTTGCCGAAGGTGACTGGGAGGCGCACCTGCCCCAGGGGAACGGTGGAGCCATCAGTCACTCCTGAGAAGGGCTTGGTCGGCATGAGCTGATCATAGGGTACCTGGAGCATCTCGAACGTCTCGACGGAGAGGACATTGAGCCTAGCGCCACCGTCAATGAGGGTTTTGGTGACGAGGACGTTGCTGATGGTGGGCGTGCAGAGCATGGGGAGCGCGCCGGGGGCGGCCAAGCACTTGATGTGATCCTTGGAGTCGAAGGTGATGGCGTACTGCGACCACCTGAGGGGACACGCGGCCTCGAGCTTTGGGAGGGCAGCGTTCACCTCACGAGAGAACTGCTTGAAGATGCGGTTTGAGGCAGGGGCCTGAGCACCGCCCAGGATGTAGGCGATCGCACGGGGTTCCTGGAAGCCCCCAGACCCATCATCCTGCCGGTTATCGTCATTTCTCCTTGGCGGCGGTGGCAGCGAAGTGAGGCCAGCGTTGCCCTGAGGACGGGCCTCGCGAGGCTGATTGCGCCGGGGTCCGTTGCGAGCCTCGTCACGCCAGCGGTCCTCGTGAGGCTGGTCGCGCCAGTCCTGACGCGGGTCGCGGTTTTCCCAGCGGCCTCTGCCGCGGCCCCCTCAACGGCCGTAGCTACGGTCGCCTCGCTCGGGGCAGCGTCTGAAGCGCTCGTCGTGGAGCGCCTTGAGCTCCTGGCAGTCGTTGGTGTTGTGGCTGTTGGTGTACTGGAAGATGTAGAACGGGCGGTTGCTCTTGGGGGGCTCATCATGGTCACGACCGCACTTCATCTCGGGCCCTGCTGCCAGGACAGCGGGGCCCTTGCGCTTCGCCTCCTTAGTATTGGCCTTCTTTTCTTCAGGGTCGGCCTTCGGAAGCTCGAGGAGGGAGAGGCGGCCTTCTTCGGCCCTTGCGCACTTGTTCACCAGGTTGAACATCTTTCAGGCTGAACACCGATCGTTATGGATGGCGAGCTCCTCTTTCATCTTGACGTCCCTGACGCCATTGGTAAACGCCGAGATGATGGCCTCATCCGATGTCTTTGGGATTTCGAGGCGAGCGTTCGTGAAGCGTTGTATGTACTTGTGCAGGGTCTCGCCCGGCTGCTGCTTCACGCGCTACAGGTCATTTACTCCAAGGGCGCGGTCGCGGGTGCCCTGGAAGTTGGTGTTGAAGCGCTCGCGGAGTCCTTCCCAGGAGGAGATCGATCCCTCCGGGAGGTTAAGGAGCCAGGAGAGCGCACCACCCTTGAGAGCTATGGGGATCTAGTTCTCCATGACTTTGTCGTCACCGCTTGCCGCCTTGATGCTCAGCGAGTAGAGCTGGAGAAACTCCGCGGGGTCGGGGGTGTCGTCGTAGTGTGGAGGCAGGTCCGGCTTGAACTTGCCGGGCCAGGCGACACGGCGCAGCTCTGGGGTGAAGGCGCGGCAGCCTGCCCCACTCACAGGCGCAGCGCGTGCGGGGGGAGCTCGGTCTTTGTGTCCGTGCACCGCAGCCTCCGGCGGTGCACGGTCTTGATGCCGGCGCAGCGGTGCAGGGAGCGCACATGCGTCACCTCTTGGCCACGGCACCACCTGGCAGCCTGTTTCATCCCGTGCCTCCGCCGGCGCCCCATGTGGAAGTTTGCACAGACGCGCTTCACGTCTGGGCCCGGGGTGGGCGCCGTCCAGAGAAGGAGGAGGATGTGCGCCGTGAGCCACGTCGACCGCCTGGGAGGGCAGGGGACGGAGCGAGTGGGAGGGCATCGGGACCTTGCCGGCAGCGTTGACAAGCTCAGCATTGCTACCATGTCAGTCTTCGTAGCGGACATCGGCGGGACGGTAACGTAGCAGCTCGCGCGCCATGAGCAATGCAGCCTGCGCGTTCGCCGGCCCATGGCGAGCATGGGAGGACGACGCCGTGGCGGGAACGAGGGACTGAGTAGCGGTGTCACCATCACGCCGCGCGGTGGGTGGCTGCGATGAGTCCTGCTGCTCGTGAGCGGTCGGGTCAGTGGCAGCGTTAGCTACAGGAGAGGCGGAGCGGCGCGGGACGCCGCGGCCCACTGGCGCCGTCTGGGCGACTTAGGCAGCCCGGCACTTGGCGCGAACTCGGCGGACGTCAGCCATGGGAGCGACGAAGCGGGGACGAAGCGAAACTGGAGGAAGGATTCCGACACTCCCCCTACCTGGCGTGCCAAATATCGGAATCGGGGCTCCACAGACCCAGGAAGGTTCAAACTCTCGGGCGTGTGCGAAGATCCCAACCATCCCTTGCCTCAAGCTCACCACCCCACAGCCAAGCCTCATCGAATATGTGTGAGCGAACAAGAAGATGGACACGGAGATTTACCCAGGTTCGGGCCACCTTGGGGTGTAAAACCCTACTCCTGCTTTTGGTGGATTGGCCTCGCGAGGGGGATGGGGATGAACTAGTATAGTGGTTGAGCGACCTCGCGAGGGCTCTGAGGTGAGGATGGGTGATACTTCTCCAACGTATCTATAATTTATGAAGTATTCATGCCATGTTTACAATAATTCTATATGATTTTGGTATGATTTTATTAGAACTAACCCGGACTGATGCTGTTTTCAGCAGAACTACCGTGGTGTTGTTTTTGTGCAGAAATAAAAGTTCTCGGAATGAGCTGAAAATTTACGGAGAATATTTTTGGAAAATATAAAAAATACTGAAGCGAAAAGTCACCGGAGAGGAAGGCCGAGGAAGCCACAAGGGTGCCCCCCCCCTAGGGCGTGCCCCCCTGGCTTGTGACTTCCTCGGGAACCTTCTAGACATGGGACCAACGCCAAAAACTCTTATAAATACAGAAACCTTTGAAAAGAAACCTAGATCGGGAGTTCCGCCGCCGCAAGCCTCTGTAGCCACGAAAAACCAATCAGGAGCCCGTTCCGTCACCCTGCCGGAGGGGGAAACCATCACCGGAGGCCATCTTCATCATCGCGGCGGTCTCCATGATGAGGAGGGAGTAGTTCACCCTCGGGGATGAGGGTATGTACCAGTAGCTTTGTGTTTGATCTCTCTCTCTCTTGTTCTTGAGATGACACAATCTTGATGTACCGTGAGCTTTATTAATATAGATGAATCATATGGAGTTTTCCCCTCTCTATCTTCTTGTGATGAATTGAGTTTTCCCTTTGAAGTTTTCTTATCGGATTGAGTCTTTAAAGGATTTGAGAAAACTTGATGTATGTCTTGCGATGGGATATCCGTGGTGACAATGGGATGTTCTATTGATCCACTTGATGTATGTTTTGGTGATCAACTTGCGGGTTCCGTGACCTTGGGAATCTATGCATAGTGGTTGGCACACGTTTTCGTCTTGACTCTCCGGTAGAAACTTTGGGGCACTCTTTGAAGTTCTTTGTGTTGGATTGAACATGATGAATCTAAAATTGTGTGATGCATATTGTATAATCAAGCCCATGGGTACTCGTGGTGACATTGGAGTATCTAGGTGACATTAGGGTTTTGGTTGATGTGTATCTAAAGGTGTTATTTTAGTACGAACTCTAGGGCTGTTCGTGACACTTATAGGGATAGCTCATAAGATTGATCAGAAAAGATAACTTTGAGGTGGTTTCGTACCCTACAATAATTTCTACGTTTGTTCTCCGCTATTTGTGACTTTCGAGTGAACTCTTTGTCGCACGTGAGGGATTTACATATGATTCAACTATGTTAGTATTGTTGAGAGAACTTGCACTAGTGAAAGTATGAACCCTAGGCCTTGTTTTCAAGCATTCCAATACCGTTTTTGCTCACTTTTGTTACTTGCTACCTTGCTGTTTTTATATTTTCAGATTACAAAAACCTATATCTACCATCCATATTACACTTGTATCACCATCTCTTCGCCGAACTAGTGCACCTATACAATTTACCATTGTATTGGGTGTGTTGGGGACACAAGAGACTCTTTGTTATTTGGTTGCAGGGTTGTTTGAGAGAGACCATGTTCATCCTACGCCTCTGACGGATTGATAAACCTTAGGTCATCCACTTGAGGGAAATTTCCTACTGTCCTACAAAACTCTGCGCTTGGAGGCCCAACACGAGTCTACAAGAAGAAGGTTGCGTGGTAGACATCAAGCTCTTTTCTGGTGCCGTTGCCAGGGAGGTGAGTGCTTGAAGGTATATCTTTAGATCTTGCAATTGAATCTTGTAGTTTTTGTTTTTTCACTAGTTTGGTTTTATAAAAGAAAACTACAAAAAAACTGGAGTTTAGTTTGCCTCAATTGTCTCGTCTTTATAAAGTCTTTCGTGAAAATGATGGTTTGGAAAATTGTGCTCAATTGGTAGAGGAAGAATTTATGAAAATACTTGATGAGAATTCCTTGAATGATGAGCATGATAGAAATATTGTTAGTATGAATTCTCTGAATATTCGTGATGCTAATGATATACAAAGCCACAAGCTTGGGGATGCTATGTTTGATGAATATGATATTTTTACTCCCCCAAGTTGTGATGACCAAATTTATTATGATTATGGCATGCCTCCTATCTATGATGATTATGATGATGACATGTATGCTATAAAGAGTGAAAGTAACCATGAAACTTGTGATCATGATTTTAATACTAAAAGTGGTTATGTCAATCAAGTATCTCATGATAGTTCTTTTGTTGAGTTTGCTCCCACGACTATTGATAAGAATAAATTTGCTTATGTGGTGAGTAGTAAAATTTCTATGCTTATGAATCATGAAAAGAATGATGTATGTGATAGTTATGTTGTGAAATTCCTTCATGATGTTACTGAAAATTATTATGAGGGAGGAACATATGCTAGTAGGAATTGCAATAATATCAAGTTTCCTCTCTATGTGTTGAAAGTTTTGAAGTCATGCTTGTTTTGCCTTCCTATGCTAGTTGATTCTTGTTCCCATAAGTTGTTTGCTCACAAAATCCCTATGCATAGGAACTGGGTTAGACTTAAATGTGCTAGTCATATGCTTCATGATGCTCCTGTTATGTTTCAATTCTTATCTTTTATGTGAGCCTCATTGAAATCATCATGCCTAGCTAAAAGGCATTCAAGAAAAGCGTTTGTTGGGAGACAACCCAACACTTTTACTTTATATTTTTGTGTGTTCACATGATTAAGATACTGTAGTAATCATGTTTTGTGCCTTTTATTTCAATAAAGTGCCAAGTAAAGCCTTTGGGATGACTCACAAGATGAGTAGAATTGATGCTGAAACAAAACATAAACTTTTGCTCTCAGTCCAGGAATTTTGTAAATTCACTGGAACGTGATTTTGATCTGAATTTTTTCCACATGATTGATATAGAAATTTCCTAGATTGTCCTAATTTTTCAGAATTTGTAGAGACAGGGAAGTATGGTCACACTAGAGATCTTCACAGACTGTTCTGTTTTTGACAGATTCTGTTTTGCATGCATAGTTTGCTTGTTTTAGTGTTCCCATAGCTTATATTCAGTGATATAAATTATGGGAATGATAGAATACAGTAGGTATCATGTGGGAACAATTATGAATCTTGTCTTGACAGTACCTAAGTGAATGATCTTTGTTTATTATACTAACCCATCTCACGAAGTTCCGTTAAGTTTTGTGTGATTGAAGTTTTCAAGTTTTGGGTGAGACACCGATATGAGGAGAATAAGGAGTGACAAGAACCTAAGCTTGGGGATGCCCAAGCAACCCCCAAGGTAATATCCAAGGAATACTCAAGCGCCTAAGCTTGCGGATGCCCCGGAAGGCATCCCCTCTTTTGTCTTCAACACTATCGGTATATCTTACTTGGAGCTATATTTTTATTCGTCACATAATATGAGTTTTGCTTGGAGAGTCATTTTATTTTGTTGTTTTCTGTTAGGTGTTATTTATAATCTTGTTTTTCAATAAAAAGTTCCAAGAATTGCATTAGGATGCTTGCATTGCATGTTTTGATATGTTCTGTGTAAAAACAGAAACTTTTGCTGTAGTGTTTGAATTTTCATATTTTACTGGAACGTGGAAAGTTTCTGAAATTTTTACACAGTGATTTCATATAAATTTTATAGCATGTACTAAATTTTCATAATTTTTTGAGTTATAGAAGTACACTGTTTTCATAAATTGCTACAGACTGTTCTATTTGGACAGATTGCTGTCATAGTTTTGTTTTCTACTTATCCTCTAGTTTCCATAGCCTATATTGGTAGATATAAATCGTGGAAACGATAGTAAACAGTAGGTGATGTTTGAAAATTATTATGCAACTTGTCTTTGCAGTACATAAAGAGTTGATTTATTATTATGTGTACTAACCTATCTCACGAGTTCTTTTCAAGTTTTGTGTGGAAGATGTTTTTGAGAATAGGTGAAACCATGATATGAGAGGATTGAACGAGATACAAAAGCTCAAGCTTGGGGATGCCCAAGGCACCCCAAGTAAATATCTGAAGAAGTATCAAGCATCTAAGCTTGGGGATGCTATGCATCTCACCTCTCTTCATCAACAATTATCGGTTAGCCTATGTTGAGCCTAAATTTTTATTTGTTCACATGATGCGTGCTATTCTTGGAGTGCTTTTTTTTCTTTTGCTTGCTGTTTAATAAAATACTTAAGATCTTAAAATATTTATTGAGAGAGAGAGAGAGTCCTCACATAGCTACTTAATTGTTTGACTACCCATTGATCTTCACTTATATCTTTTGAGAGTAGCTTGTCATTTCCTCTCGTGCTTCACTTATACCTTTTTGAGGGATGAAATCTTTATGCTCATGTGCTTCATTTAAAATTGTTTGAGCTTGTCAAAAAAAAAGGCAATGGCAATATATGAAACTAGTCCCAAGGTGATAGATATCCAAGGAGGATTTAATAAAAACTTTCATGAAGATCATGGGACAAATTAAACTTGATTCTTTGTAATAGTTTTGAAACATGATGATAGTAATATGTGAGTCATGTTAGTGAGTAATTATGCTTAGTAGGAATATTGGTGTTAAGGTTTGTGATTCCCTATGCATGCACGAAAGTCAATAGTTATGCAATGAAGTTACATCCTACTTGTGGTGCATTATTCGGTGTTGGTTATGACTCAATGCTCATTTATGTGATTTTTCGTTCCTTGGTTTGGTTGCTTCCCAATCTATTTGCTAGCCTTCATTTGTACTAAGTAGAAATACTACTTATGCATCCAAAATCCTTAAACCAAGTTTTGCCTTATGAGTCCACCATACCTACCTATATGCGGTATTTCCATGCCGTTCCAAGCAAATTTGTATGTGCCATCTCTAAATTTTCAAAAATAAATTTTCTCTTTTGTGTGCCTGTACCGCTCATGAAACGGTGGGGAGTATCCAATATTTTTCCATGCTAGGTGGGTTATTCTCACGATATGTGTTGATTCACTATCATTCACGAGAAAGTGGCTGGTATTCGGGATGCCCAGTTCCATGCTCAAAAATCAAATCAAAATATAATGAAACAAAACTCCCCCAAGATTGTTGTTTGTATGGACGGTACCCGTGGATTCGGCTCGCCGTGGAGTGTGATTGATTTGGTGGAGGGGGAGTAAAAACTTTACCATTCTGTTTGGGAACCGCCTATAATGTATCTAGAATGGAAAGTATTGTGAGCTACTTTGTCGTTTTCGTTGACAGGAAAAGCATGCCACTCAAAATATTTTTCTCTCTCAATTTAAACCTTGAGCTCTGGCACCTCTACAAATCCCTACTTCCCTCTACGAAGGGCCTATCTATTTACTTTGTGCAATTTTTATTTTTGCTTTGAGTCTCCATCTTCTCTTATAAGCACCAACTAGGGGGCACTATGATCGTACTTGAGCATTGGGCATAGCTAATATTTGAGTGTGTTTCATGAATGGATCAATGATTGAGCATGATGGGCTAGGGATAACTTTCTTTAGTGTTGATATTTTGAAAGACATGGTTGCTTGTTGATATGCTTGAGTATTTAAGTCATTATGTTAAAACTAGACTATTGCTTTGAATCATTTACAAATCCAAATGTCCATGCTATACAAAGAAGAATAGAATATGATGAAAATGTTTGCTAGCATTCACACTTCATAAATTATTTATTTTATCATTTACCTACTCGAGGACGAGCAGGAATTAAGCTTGGGGATGCTGATACGTCTCCAACGTATCTATAATTTATGAAGTATTCATGCCATGTTTACAATAATTCTATATGATTTTGGTATGATTTTATTAGAACTAACCCGGACTGACGCTGTTTTCAGCAGAACTACCGTGGTGTTGTTTTTGTGCAGAAATAAAAGTTCTCGGAATGAGCTGAAAATTTACGGAGAATATTTTTGGAAAATATAAAAAATAATGGAGCAAAAAGTCACCGGAGAGGAAGGCCGAGGAAGCCACAAGGGTGGGGGCGCCCCCCCCCCCCCCAGGGCGTGCCCCCCTGGCTTGTGACTTCCTCGGGAACCTTCTGGACGTGGGACCAACGCCAAAAACTCTTATAAATACAGAAACCTCTGAAAAGAAACCTAGATCGGGAGTTCCGCCGCCGCAAGCCTCTGTAGCCACGAAAAACCAATCGGGAGCCCATTCCGGCACCCTGCCGAAGGGGGAAACCATCACCGGAGGCCATCTTCATCATCCTGGCGGTCTCCATGATGAGGAGGGAGTAGTTCACCCTCGGGGCTGAGGGTATGTACCAGTAGCTATGTGTTTGATCTCTCTCTCTCGTGTTCTTGAGATGACACGATCTTGATGTTCCGCGAGCTTTTTTAATATAGATGAATCATATGGAGTTTTCCCCTCTCTATCTTCTTGTGATGAATTGAGTTTTCCCTTTGAAGTTTTCTTATCGGATTGAGTCTTTAAAGGATTTGAGAACACTTGATGTATGTCTTGCGATGGGATATCCGTGGTGACAATGGGATGTTCTATTGATCCACTTGATGTATGTTTTGGTGATCAACTTGCGGGTTCCGTGACCTTGGGAATCTATGCATAGGGGTTGGCACACGTTTTCGTCTTGACTCTCAGGTAGAAACTTTGGGGCACTCTTTGAAGTTCTTTGTGTTGGATTGAACATGATGAATCTAAAATTGTGTGATGCATATCGTATAATCAAGCCCATGGGTACTTGTGGTGACATTGGAGTATCTAGGTGACATTAGGGTTTTGGTTGATGTGTATCTTAAGGTGTTATTTTAGTACGAACTCTAGGGCTGTTCGTGACACTTATAGGGATAGCTCATAAGATTGATCAGAAAAGATAACTTTGAGGTGGTTTCGTACCCTACAATAATTTCTTCGTTTGTTCTCCGCTATTTGTGACTTTCGAGTGAATTCTTTGTCGCACGTGAGGGATTTACATATCATTCAACTATGTTAGTATTGTTGAGAGAACTTGCACTAGTGAAAGTATGAACCCTAGGCCTTGTTTTCAAGCATTCCAATACTGTTTTTGCTCACTTTTAATTACTTGCTACCTTGCTGTTTTTTTATTTTCAGATTACAAAAACCTATATCTACCATCCATATTACACTTGTATCACCATCTCTTCGCCGAACTAGTGCACCTATACAATTTACCATTGTATTGGGTGTGTTGGGGACACAAGAGACTCTTTGTTATTTGGTTGCAGGGTTGTTTGAGAGAGACCATCTTCATCCTACACCTCCCACGGATTGATAAACCTTAGGTCATCCACTTGAGGGAAATTTGCTATTGTCCTACAAAACTCTGCGCTTAGAGGCCCAACACGAGTCTATAAGAAGAAGGTTGCGTAGTAGACATCAATGGGTCGATCCCCCTCTTCTACGGTGGAGGCTAGTCCCTACTTATAGTGGCGTTGGTCCTCTTCCCTTATCGCACAGGCGGGAAGGGATCCCACAACGGCCAATTTTGAAAGGGGACAAGAAGTACATCTTATCCTGATTAAAGGTGGTCTTCGCCTGCAAAGCTTCCGAGCGTGACGCAGTGGTGGGCTCGGCGATGACATCCATCCTGCCAAGCCCGTGGTCTTGGTCTTGTTGCACTGGAATGGAAACCTTTGGGGGATTCCTTGGGAAGCCGAGTATGTCCTTGCCTCCTTAGCACGAAAGAGGAAACTGTCCCCTCTGCGCCCGCTGGCGCCCGCCTGGCCTTGGTCGTCATGGCTCGCGTCATCCATGCCTCATGACGCCGGGGACCTGCATAGGAATCTCCGTTCCTCGGGAGGCAGCCTGGGGAGGCCGCTCCCCTGGAGGTCTTGGCGTTGTTTGCCTCGCGAGGCTGGGGCTCTCGCGAGGGCCTCGTCTGGGGGGGGGCGGTTGCTGCCATGCCGTACTCGGCCGTTGAGGTGGGCCACGCGCTGGGCCGCAGGCAGGCAGGTCTGGGTACCCCCGATCCCAGAACGCCAACAGCTGGAGCGTAATACCCTATGTCCTATGTGGTGTGGTCTATTCGGTTTGACAGTACAGGAGCGTCGTGACCCGGCAAGGATGCTTCGAGTGTGTCGCTATGCGTGTAAATGAACGGAGTGACGACCTTTCTAATGGTAGTCATGGACCTCCTTTTATAATCCAAGGGGCTAGCACGATGGCTAAAATTGTCTTTACACATGGTAAATAATGTATATCCCTCTGCCAAAACTACTGGCAACATCGATAGTGGGAAATACCTAACTCTGACGGATTAGGACAGACGCATTAAATGCGACGTGAAGTGGCGCGCTAGCGATGTCTCCTTGCAAGGATTGCCTCTCCTTCTGTGTCGTTCGCCCAGCTACCTCTTATTCCTTCGCCACGCCGTGGGACGGGTGTCATTAAAGCTATACTGTAAACCTGGGAAACAGCCATGCGCCCCGACCAGTCTCACCTGCCCGCCTGCCCGCTCGACACCTAGGTGATGTAGACAATCAGCCCAGTGACATGGAGCGATGACTTGGCGGGTGGAGGCCTTAGCAGGCGTGCTATCGTCTGAGCCCCCCGGCAGGGAAGGCTTGCCGGTTCGCTCGAGCCCTTGTATGAAGAGGGTTGGCATCCAGATCTAGCCCGGTAGGGTCTTGCACAAGTACACCGACAGGTCACTCCGGGTGTAGGTTGGCGAGGCCGCCGACGCTGTGCAGAGGGCCCAGGACAATGAGGCACAGGCGCGCACGATTCAACCGTAGCGCACCAAGCTGTTCTTGGGCATCGCCATGCGCGCTAGTGGTGCACCCGGCCGCTTCGTTGAGGCATTCCGGTGCTGCCCCGCGCGAACTCTGACGGGGCTACCTTGACTTCTTCACCAACGTGTTGGAGGCGCTAGAGGAGGGAGTCTCCAAATGCATGAAGCCATCGAGGGAGGCACCGGCAACCTCCTGCAGTGCGCGGTGACACGCGTCTTCTCCCACCTTCGCCGCCACGACCACACCTTCGACTTCTCCCTCATGGTGGAGCCAGTACCTGCGGAGCTCTAGGGCCCGCTCAGGGATGAGGTGCGTGAGCACGTGGATTCCCTGGTCGAGCAGTTCGTCCAGGTCGAGCCCTCCAAAGAGGGGGCACCTTGGTGGGACCTCCCTTGCAACGACAACGAGGGCGGCGCCTCCTCTGGTTAAGATATTATCTGTTTTTTCATGTTGCACCGTGAACTATCGAGCCCGGTGGGGGCGTAAAGACATTTGTAGGGAACTTTTGCTTTTAAGTATTCGATGCCTGACATGTTTAATGCGCTACCGTTCTCCCTCCCGGACCTCCTTCTTCTTTTTACATTGCCTATGTGTGCTCCGTTGCTGGGACCCAACCCCAGAGGTCGGCTACACCGTAGCTGGTATGCCTGCAGCAAGGGCTCGGCAAGGCCAGAGGGTGTAGGGCTCTTAGGGTTGGTAGGAGACCCTAAGGCGCGATGCTCAGGGTTACCCCCTTGATGCGCAAACGGCTTGTGCCAAGGAAATCGGGATGCCGTGGGAGGGAGCGAGAGGAAGAAAACCCGAGGGGCATGCTTATACTTAGCTCCTCCAGGACGTGCGGCTTGGAGTGAGTCCCCCGAAGGGAGTGGCTCGAGGGGCGCGGTCCCTCGCGAAGCCTTCCATCTGCGGAGTGATACTTGCGAGGCCTTGCGAGGGGGAGCTCCAGGGGGCTCCAATATCCCGCATTAGGGAAACTGCCAAGTTTTCAAGTAGTGCGGCAGGGCACGCTCGTGAGGTCGCCTGTGGGTGTTACGCGAGGAGACCAGAGCACCAAGGACGTGGTGCGGTGACGTACACGGGAGCATGCCTGCGAGCTAGAGCTCAGTCGCTTGGGTTTTGCAGTGTTGCAGGGACTAACCCGAGCACAGACACCGTGCCCAGCCCCCACTCGCGTGACGGACATGAGGGAGTTCACGAGCACGTACCTCCCCTAAGGCCTACTCAACTGCAAGCACAGAAGAATTTTTGAGGAAAAAGGATTTACTGATGTATGAAGCAAGTTCATTAAATAACAGAAAGATACATGTCGTCGTGTTCGAAATGGGTCGGCTTGAGGCTGTGGCCGAGAGGCTCCCCTCAAAGTTGACAGAAACGTTGCCGTGACGGACAAGGGTCGGCCTGAGGTTGGTACCACTGAAAAGCGCCCTCATTGTCAAAAGGTTTGCCATGTCTGAGCATGGGGTATCCACTAGCGCTGAGCATGGGGCTTCCACGAGAGTGGGAATGGGTCTCACATGTCGTGGGCAGCATGGGTAGAGAGAGCCCCGGAGCATGTACAGGCTCATATCCGTGGAGCATGGACATAACTCATGGTGATGGAGGGCGTTCCATGTGTTTTGTACCGGAACACCCTCCACCATCATTCATGGGGCCGCGGTGGGCCAGTCGGCGATTGTTGACCACATCCATGATGCGGGACTCCAGGCTCATGCGCATCAGCCTCGCGAAGGTGGCTGCGGCGTTCTCCAGGGCGAAAGGCACGCGCATGAGCAGAGATCGAGGGGAGAAGGGCCTCGCGAGGCGAGCCTGTTTGAGGGAGACGAAATTGACGCACATGCGTCTGTCGCCGCGCGCCTTGGAGACGAGGGTGGGGTTGACGGTCCACCAGGGGCGGGGAGCTTCATGGGCGATTGTTGTACATTGAGGCTTGCTGACGGGTCGTGCGCTCTGTCTCACGGCTGAGTGGTGCTCGATCACCTCCCTCGGTAGGCTAGGCGTGCCTGATGCTGTCCAAGCTGAGGAACCAAAGCTTGCACGGAGGGGGGCGACTAGCGTACCTTCCTATCTGGGGGAGGGGGCACCTCCGACAGCGCGGGAGGGGCCTTCGCTACCCCGTCCGGCGACACATTCTTGGGCCCGGCCCACGCCTTGATGTCTGGTGCGGCCCTTGTGCACCTCCTGGCTTCCTTCTGAGGCTTCTAGGTCTTCATATAGTCCAGAAAAAATCATCAAAAAGTTTCGCGGCAATTGGACTTCGTTTGGTACAGTAAAACTGAAAATGGCAAAAACACACAGAAAACAGCAACTGGCACTGGGCACTAGGTCAGTACGTTAGTGCTCAAAAATATTATAAATTGGTAAATAATGACCCAAAAAGTATCCTAGAATGATAATATATCAGCAGGGAACAATAAAAAATTATAGATACGTTGGAGATGTATCATCTCTCTTGATAAAAAAAACTCGTCCTCAAAATCGGTCGTCGTACCTTGATCATCATGGAATCCTGGGTCATCACCGCAGGAGTAATTCTCCGGTTGAGGAGAAGGGCAGTTGACGGACTCAATCCAGCTCCTCCAGCTCTGCTCGAAAAAATAAAGATTTGATCAACAAAGGCGGACATAAAAACTAGACTATTGAAACAACACTGAACTTACCCATTCAATGGGATTATGGCTCGAGTACCCGTCCCGGGTATTCAGGCGGGCAAACTCTTCCTTTTCTCCTTTAAAGAGATCGGCCAGTATGGCAGCCAGTGCTGCCTGGTTGGCCGGCCCTTGCTGTTTGTAGCAGGTCGCATCGTTTGTCCCATTATAGCACCATGGGGGGTGCATCCTTTGTTGAAGAGGTTGGACACATCGGGTAATGGCAGTGGCCATCACGTCAATGATGGTTAGCTTATGATGGGTTAACAGCTTCACCTGAGCGGCCAGGCGCTTTACTTCGGCGCTCTCCTCTTGCGAAAGTCTCTTTGGTCGCCAGTTAAACCTTTTCTTTAAACGGGCATCTGAGTATTCGGGCAGGCCCCTCCGAACTGGATGAAATAAGGGGACGTCTTTGATATAAAACCACTCTAAGGTCAACTCCTCGGAATCCTTCTTTGGGGTCCCCACGGGATATCCAGTCCCGGCTATGCGCCATACTTTGGCTCCGCCGACTTCTAAGATGGTCCCTCCTCGGGAGCGGGGGACGAGGCAGAAATATTTTCTCCACAATTCAAAATGGGCCTCGTAGCCTAGGAACATCTCGTAGAGGGCAACAAAGCCCGAGATGTGCAGAATGGTTCCGGGGGTGAGATGGTGGAGCTGGATCCCATAGAAGTGTAATTAACGTTCAGCAGGAAAATCAATACTGTGGGCCCGGTGACGCTTCAGCAATCGGGAACCTGTCGGGTGGTCGGACTATCACTGGCGAAGAGGAACTCGCCCCGCAAGCCGAAGACTTAAGGCGTGTAAAGCTACTCAGGGTCATGGACCTCGGCATTGGAGGCTAGTTCGGGGGATACTTGAGGGAGTCCAGGACAATGGGGTCCTCGGGCCGCCGGTCTATCTCTCATAGACCAGATTGTTGGACCGCTCTATGGCCCTTATTGGAAGACCGAGCTGTGAGACAACTCCGTGTTCAAGGAGGAAATCTTCGGTACCTTGGTGTGCCCTCCATGTCAAGATAGTATGTCTGACATATTCGTTCCCTAATAGTAATCGACCATGTGTAACCCTAGTTACTCCTGGTGCCCATATAAACCAGAGGATTTTAGTTCATAGCAGACATAATCATCATACCCATCTAGGGTTTAGTTCATCTGATCTCTTGGTACATCAACTCTGTAATCGTCATACACATATCAATACAATCAAGCAGGATGTAGGATTTTACCTCCTCTAGAGGGCCCGGACCTGGGTAAATACTGTCCCTCTTTCTTCCTATTCCCCATCGATCGAAGATCCACAGCTCGGAACCCCCTACCCGAGATCTGCCGTTTTTGACACCGACATTGGCCACTCCCGTTATTCACAAGGAGTTTGTGATATATTGTGATGCATCGAGAATCGGGCTTGGGAGTGTTCTCATGCAGGAAGGCATAGTCGTAGCATATCTATCCAGACAGCTACGCCCTCAAGGAGTGAACTATGCTACTCATGATCTTGAGTTGGTAGCAGTAGTTCATGCCATGAAGACATGGCGACATTACCTTCTAGGGAAGCGATGTGAGATATACACAAACCACAAGAGTTTGAAGTATATTTTCACTCAAAAGGAATTGAACATGAGGCAGCAAAGATGGTTGGAGTTGATCAAGGACTATGACCTCATTGTTCAATACTACCCTGGAAAGGCTAACGTGGTAGCAGATGCCTTAAGCAGAAAGGCTTGTTCCTTGAATGCTATGATTAAGGAAAGGCTACCTGTTGGGGATATAACCCCATGGTGAGACCCATCCAGGAGGGGCCGGGTCATGAGGTTGGCGGCTTAGGAGTGAGGCCTAAGAAGGCTGGAAGATCAAGACAAGGCCTGGAAGTGACTCGCCAGATGGGCCTGGCGAGGGCCCAGAGCCGGAAGGCAACGTGTGACCCGGAGGTGTAAGCCGCCGGGAGACGGCTTGCCGGACAAGGCAAGGATAGTCAGAGATAAGGTCGGTTACTAGATGTAACCCGGCCCGGACTCTTGTAAGCCTAGGACCTTGACCTGTGTATATAAAGGCGGGTTCCCTGGGCGGCTTAGACCACGAAACCTTTGATCGAGTACTAGGTCAAGCGAATCCGCTCCTTCATAATCGATATCCAATCAATACAACTCAAAGAAAGACGTAGGCTATTACCTCCTCCGAACCTGGGTAAACCTGTGTCTTTCGTCCCGATCAACCCCTTCGAGTTAACCGCCGTAGCGATGGCTTCACCCCTAAGTCCTTGCACTAGGACATCTGCCCTGATAAAACCACGACAGTTGGCGCCCACCGTGGGGCAGATGCTTGGTGGTTTGGAGTACTCGAAGGGCTCTCTCCCAGGGATCGAGGGATATGTCGTTGGCAGGATGACCAAGAGTCGCCGCGACAAGCTCTACATCGACGAAGCTGGCTGGGGCCCCGAGGCTGACTCAATCGAGTACGAGCACCGGGTCCCCTTCGGCGGAATTCACGTTTTCATCGGGAAGATCGGTGGATCTAAGCCCAGGCCGGACATCTGCTCCAACGCCGTCGAATCGGCCCGACGCGCGCAACCCGCCCGGATCAACCCGGGCCGAAAGCACGTCTTCGTCGGCTTCACCCAAGGCGCGTATCTTGAGGAAGGCTCTATGTCGTGAGAGGAAACCCTCGTCTTCTCCGAGGATGGATCCTCGAGCGGGGAGGCGGAATCAATCTACCAGCTTCACAACGGTGGGCTTGGGGGCTACTTTGAGGGTTACCATGACCCGGAGCCCTATAAGATGCCGAGCCAAGCCGCCGTCTTCATGGCTGGATTGGCACCAGCTTCTGGGAGCACGGTGGCTGGGACAGCGGCCGCTGGCGCAGCAGGATCCGGGTCAACCAGGCCCCCGGCTCAAGTTTTGCTGGATCTGATGAACGAACTCACAACTCTGATGGGAACCGAGGTCACAGGGGAAAACCAAGCAAACCGTAACGCGAAGATCGCGAGGTTGAAGGACCAGATGACCAAGGCCCATGAGGAAATCAACACGTTGCAGGCTCAGATGGATGCTGAGTCGGAGCGTCTCAGGGCTGAAGCTTTTCGCCTTAATCTGGATCAACAAGCCTCAGATGCAGTTATCCGAATGAGACATCAGACCCGCCTGCCTGATCAGTATGAGCCCAGAAATCTCTTTAACACCCCGGGAGCAGGGCCGACCGCACCGCTTGCCATGACTTGGACGACGGAGGTGCCTGGGAGCAGGGCGGCGACTCAGCATCGGCAGCCAGACCCGCCCCGCAGGAACCAGACCCCGCCGCAGTGTTTCCTGACACCACCTGCTCATTACTCTAACCTGGTGGAGAACATGGTAGAAGCTGCTGCCAGGCTCAATGCGCTCCCCTGGCTGAGGGAACACCTTTCGCTGAAGAGGCAAGGAATGCCATTGGGTATTTGCAGACCGTAGTGGCTCAGCAGGAGAAGTATACTTAGTTAGCGACATCGAAACCCGCCCCGTGATTACCCGCCCATTGTCAATGCTTAGGCAATTGTAGATCATGCCAGAGCTTAGCGTGAGGCGGCAGTGGCTACGGCGGCTTACCAAGAATTGCCCCCAGTAACACCTTCCGCTTCGGTGGGAGCCGGAGTCACCTCCAGAGCTGTGGGAGAGCCGTGTTTAGCACCGGCTCTGCGGAACGAGCGCCTGCCGAAGGATTTCAAGGGCCCACGCAAAGTACCTAATTATACAGCTGATCTGCCGCCTGAAGCCTGGATCGAGAGTTATGAGCTAGCCATGGAGATGTTGGATGTCAGTGATGCAATCTGTGCCAAGTACTTCATCATGATGCTGGAAGGACCGGCTCGTACATGGTTAAAGGGTTTGCCACCCAACACCATTAATTCCTGGGCCGAGTAAAAATCAAGGTTCATCAAGAATTTTCATGGGACGTGTAAGCAGCCTATGATGATTGTGGATTTGGATCATTGCATGCAGCGTGAGGATGAGTCAGCCCACCATTGGGTCCGGTGGGTCTCAACCTGTAACAGCTTGAGACCGACGCCCCAGAAGATTCCCCTTTTATTTCCATTCTCGTCGTGTGATTCATTTGGTTGTCGCATTCATCATCGCATCGCATCAATTGCACAACATCGTCACTCGTTTTGAAAACTTGCATCCGATCGTAGTTGCCGGTTCTCTCCGTTCGTGTCATCGACCGTTTTGAGTCCAACCACACACGCTCGCGCCCGCGGCATAAAAAAATATGGTTTTTAAAGTGCGCAAAAAATATTCTCGGATTGGGTCGAAATTTGGCATGCGGTCTTGTTATATTGTAGGTAGACCGCCTGCCAAGTTTCGTCGCAATCAGAGGTCCTTTGATATCCGAACGGTCGACCATAGCGGCACCGTCATCGGTTTATTTATCGGACGTTTTTCGGTTTTGAAAACTCGTGTCATGGGCCACATCTTCCCTCTCTTCTCTTAGCCCAACCCACCTACACAGCCCACTAGGCCTACCCTAGCACCGTCCGATCGAGATTTCGGATCGCGATCGAAGGACTCCAAAACGCCCTCAAACCCACAAACCCTAGCAAAACTGCTATAAAGGGACACCCCCACGTCCATTTTTGGCCTCCCCTAGTCCCTGCATCAAAATCCGCCCCGTCCCACTCCATCCATGTGCTTTTTTTTCTAAGTCTTTAAAACTGCCTGTAAATTCACCATGATTGCATTTTGTGGGGGCCTTAACTTTTTACCTGTTCATCGGTTTGACAAGTGTGATATATGAAAATTGTACTATATTTTGTGCTCTACATGATGGATTCATTTTCATGCATAATAGGTTGCATATACAAGCTCATATATCTGTTGCAAAAGTGCATTCCATCGTAATCGTGAAAAACTGTTATTGTATTCAATGTTGCGTGGATGATTGCCTCTCACCCGTAGGTCTTTTGCATGTGGTGCCTTCATGAGTATTGCTCTATGTGATGTCTACTTTGATGCCATGCCTCTGGTTGCTAGGTAGGAATTCATTAACATGTCTATTTATTTCTCTCAAGTTGCTATCACGTTAAAACTGAAATCTGTTAACGATGAGTTCCGTTTTGCGAGCATCGTATTAAGGAAACCATGCACCCTATGTAATTTTGCCAATGGAATGATTTTAAGTGTGCCATGTCTTCTTGATATTAGTGTCCTTGCCATGCTCATAGAGGAATGTTAAGCTACTGTTATTGCCATGTCTACATGCCTAATCAAACTCCAGTTTTGGGAGATAGCTAAATTTCACAAAGTCTGAAACTGTTATTTTGTTGTCATGTTGCCATGTGATTTGTTATTGATCTAGGAGTCTTTTGTGGTTGCCACCAAGGAGTCTTTTGTTAAGCATGTTGTTGCCTATCATGTTGTGCCAATAGTTTGCATGAATAGGTTTTGCATGATAGTTATTTCTGTTGTCCAATATGTCAATCTGTTAAAAACTGCTGCTCATGTCTACTCCAATTTTCACTAAGTCTGAGAATCTGTTTTCTTCATTATGCCTTGTTGTGTTGATGCTAGCCATGAGTCCATGCATAAATAGACCTTGCCACCATGGTATGATTTGTAGTGCATCATGTCCTCTACCATGCTGTAGATTTTCATGTCATAATATGCCCTGTAGAATATAGTTTTACTACTGCCAATATGCCTTCGTGAAAATCAGCTATGCTAAAAACTGTTATTTTCACTAAGTCCTAATCTGCTATATTTTGTTGCTATGTTGTGAGCCTCCTACCATTTGTTCCATAACTATTTTGAGTGTGATATGTGAAGATTAAATGTAGTGTGTGTTATATGCTACTGCCCCATGCTTAGTTTGTGCATTTTCGAATCTTGTAGCTTGTTGTTTTCATGTGTGCAATATGACATGTTGCTGTTTTGGACAGATTTGAACTAAAACTTGTGTTGCTTGATATTGTTGAACCGTAGCTCCATTTTGAACATGTTCCACATGAAACTTGCTTAAAATCTCATGTAGTTTCATAATATATTGTTGCATATATGATTTGACAAGTTTATGGTTGATGTTTGCATGCATTTTGCATTCATGTCATGTGCATCTTGTGTAGGTCATATCTTTTAGACCGTAACTCCGTTTGAGATGTTCCATATATGTAAATCGACTAGAATCACATGTAGAATTGCATGGTATACTTTATTTTTCCTATTTAATAAATATAAAACATGATTAGTTCAGATCTGGACCAATTTCGAAATTAACATATGGGGTCGTTTCGGAAATGCTATAAGTTGTTTCCGGCCTCATTTAAACTTGCCTAGATGTGTAGTTTACTTATGCTTCACCTCATGCCATGTTAACAACATTTAAACTTGATGTGTAAATAAACGAGAGTGAACTAAATGATTCGAACGTGGAGTTTCTTCAATATGCAACTCGTTGCATATTGAGCTTCACTTAATGTGTAGTATTTGATGTTGTGTTTTGTCATGCCTTGCCTACTCATATGGACAAGCATCATATTTGTTTGCGCATCATGCCATGCATATGTTGTGGTGTTTATCATGTGTTGATTATTGTTTCTGGATTGCTTCTTCCCGATAGAGTTTCGAAAATGTTCGGAGTGTGAGGATTCGTTCGACTACGTTGGCTCATCTTCTTCACGGATTCGTTCTTATTCCAAGCGGGATCTCAGGCAAGATGACCATTTCCCTGGATACCATTACTATCATTGCCATGCTAGATGTCTTGTTTCTATCGCTTGTCTCGCTACCTACCACTTGTATGTCAAGCCTCCAAAATGCCATGATAAGCCTCTAACCCCTCCACATCCCAGCGAACCATTTTTTGGCTATGTTACCGCTTGCTCAGCCCTTCTTATAGCATTGCTAGTTGCAGGTGCAATTGTTTCCATGTGCCAACATGGATGTTTGATATATCACAATATTATTGCTATTTAATTTAATGCACATATATACTTGGTAAAGGGTGGAAGGCTTGGCCTTTTGCTCGGTGTTTTGTTCCACTCTTGCCGCCCTAGTTACTTTTGTACCGGTGTTATGTTCCAGAATTGAGCGCTCCTAACATGCTCGGGGTTGTTATGGGGACCCCTTGATTTTCGTTTTAGGATAAAACTTGTCTGGCAAGGCCCAACATTGGTACTACATTTGCCTAATAACTAATAAACCTGCTGATGAGGTCATCTACCATGGGTAGGGTCACAAGGCTGACTTCTTGGCCCACCTAGAGACCCTCATCAACATTGAAGCTCTAGAGGTGGAAGTGCACTCGGTCAGACCTGAAGAGTCACTCGGACACGCCTGAGGATACACTCGGATGGCCACAGCCACACTCGGTCAACGGGAACTCAATGGTTCAGGAGACGTAGCGTTGGGTATTATGAAGAGACGTCCTCTGGGATTAATCAATCATGCGTTACCAGTAATGCTCTAGTTAAAGCAGCAGTTCCAGTAACGTAGCTTTAACTAGCATTTATTGCGGTGCTCGGCTGGTGGTGGCGCACTCTATATATGCCACCACCGGACGCCGTAGCAAGGTTCCGACACTTGTATTCTCCTACTCCCACATAAGCAAAACAAACGTGCCTCCGGGCTCGAGACGTAGGGCTTTTCCCACTTCCGAGTGGGGCCTGAACTCGTACACATCCGAGTGAAACACCTGAGCCATAGCTAGACTTCGCCTCTCCATTCGTACCCCCTAGTACTATTGTCAAGGACATTCCCACGACAGTTGGCGCCCACCGTGGGGCTGAGCATCTAGCGAATTCCGACGCAGGTGGAATTTCCATTTTCTCGTTCATCATGAATGTTTTCGGCGGCGAGATCCTCTTCGGGTCCCTCAGCGTCGCCGTCGACGAGTCGGCGTGGCTGCAGGAGGCACCGCAGGAAGGTGAGGCACTGCCCGCCCGCGGCGCAGTGCAATTTAGCACGACGACGTTCAGAGTTCTCCGCCGGCAACCGTCTACACCCTATCGACCGACTTCTCCGACTCGTCTTGCGGCTTCTTGCCAGCGCTCCGGGCGCTCTCGGCTACAGCGCAGGATCAAGCACGTTGTGGCGGCCCAGGCCACGGGACAGCAAGTGGCTGTACTCGAAGCTGACGAGTCAATCCACTGCCTTTTCTCGTCTTCGGATGATGACTCCTCCGATGTTGCTGGTTTTGAGAGCAGCGGCGAAGTGGCGGAGGTCTTAATGGCCGGCCCAGCCCGAGACGCTGCCCCTCCGGGGCATTCGGCGGGAGACACCCGCGATCGGGACGGCGACCGCCGCAACGCCAGCTCCGATGGCTACATTCCTCGACCCCTCACTCAGGAGCAGCGGGAGGAAATCAGGCGCAGGAACGACCAAATCCTTCGGACGCCCATAGCGGGAAACACCCCCGAGGAGATAGCCCTGGAGGCTGCTCACCAAGCCACCCTGGCTGAACGCGAGCGTCTTGAGCGGCTACAACATTCACTCGACGAGCGTGCGGCAAGAGAGCTTCCCAGTTCCATCCGTAGCCGCCGCCAGTTAACGTTCACGAAGGATCGTCCGTACACCATCCCGGTGATGCGGACGCGTTTGTTGAATCTGGCCGCGGCCACTAGGATCGCAGATTCGATCCAGCCGTCCAATTCGGCAGCAGGCGAGGGCATTCGGCAGATCCAGGCTTTGTTGAAGACCGCCCTGCAGCAAAACTCAGAGGTATCACAGTCCCATCAGCGCATTCACAATGAATCTACTCGGGCAGATACTATGCACTCGGCTCACAGTCCGCTCGCGCCGAGGAAGGATCCGCGAACTCCTCCTCATCCGAGTGGCCCGTATGGAGGACGCGGGCGCGACGACCGCGATTTCAGTCGGACCCCCCCTCCGAGGGGTGGTCTGCGTGGCCAACGTCCATATGACGGAGGCTATCCACTCGGGAGAAACCGCGAGCAGAGCCCTGTTCGGCATAGAGGTTACGATGCCCGATCGGACATCACTCAGCGAGTTGTCGATCGGAACAGATATGACAGAGACCGAGCGAGCGGCTGGGGAGTTACTGGTCTCGGGTGCTTCAGCAGATACATCCGAGAGGCAGAAATACCTCCCAATTACCGACTGGCAACCGGAATTGGAAAGTTCAATGGCGAGTCCAAGCCAGAAACGTGGCTCGAAGATTATCGAGTCGCTGTCCAGATCGGCGGCGGCAACGATTTTGTTGCCATTAAGCACCTTCCGCTCATGTTGGAAGGGTCTGCGCAGGCGTGGTTTAATCAGTTGCCTACCAACTGCATTTACTGTTGGGAAGATTTGGCCCGAGTGTTCGTCAAAACATTCAAAGGCACCTACAAATACCTGGGTGGATTGACAGAGCACCAACACTGCGTTCAGAAGAACAATGAAACTCTCCGAGAGTACAGTCAGCGCTGGACCACATTGCACAACACCATGGAAAATGTCACCAAACATCAGGCCGTGTGCGCCTTCAAGGCAGGCACTCGGTATCGGGAGTTAGTCTTGAAGTTCGGTCGGTCTGGGGATCTGTCCCTCAGTCGGGCCATGGAGATTGCGAACAAGTACGCCAATGGCGAGGAAGAAGACCACCTCCGTAGCGGTAAAGCGAGAGCCGGCAACGCCCCTCAATCGGGAGGCAATGCCGGGAAAAATCAGAAGCGGAAGGCTGACGCCTCCGGCAAAGCAGATGTTGTAGCCGTCCAAGGGCAAGGGCAAGGCAAGCCGAAGCCCAAGAAAAAGAAGAAACAATGGATTCCCAAGAAGAAGTCCGAGTACAAATTCGACATTCTCGACCAGCCGTGCCAAATTCATAGCAAGACGGATGAAGAAGGCAATGTCATGCTCCCGAAGCATACCACTCAGGAATGTCGCCTGCTCAAGCAGGAGATGGGCGCTGAGCCCTCGAGTGAGAAGGTCGATGTCGAGGATTAAGGAGATACTTCCGAGTATCCGAAAGTCAACAAGGTTCTCAACGTGATCTTCGCCGACGTTGAGAGCAAGAGGCAACTGAAGGTTATCAATCGGGAGGTCAATATGGCAGATCCGACTGCTCCCAAGTATCTCAACTGGACGAAGACGCCTATCACCTTCGACCAGTCCGACCATCCACCTCACATTGCCACCCCTGGGAGGCAGGCGTTGGTCGCTGACCCGGCAGTGGGTGGCGTCCGTCTACGCAAGGTCCTAATGGACGGAGGCAGCGGACTTAATATCATATACGCTGACACGCTCAAGGCTATGGGCATCCCGATGTCCCGATTGAGCAAGAGCAACATGCATTTCCATGGGATCGTCCCTGGAAAGAAGGCAGAGTCACCCGGCCAGATCGCTCTGGACGTAGTATTCGGCGGCGAGAAGAATTTCCGAAAGGAAAGGCTAACCTTTGAGGTGGTTGACTTCCGCAGTGCTTACCACGCCATCCTAGGTAGGCCCGCCTACGCATGTTTCATGGCCAGACCATGTTACGTGTATCTCAAACTCAAGATGCTAGGACCTAAGGGTGTGATTACAGTCACTGGTGATCGGAAGGTCGCCGAAGAGTGCCTTCAGCAGGGCACAAAGATAGCCAATGAAAAAGTGCTTGCAGTTGAAATTCAAGGATACAACAAAGAAGTAGATACTGCTGATTTGCTCAGATCAAAGCGGTCAGCTTTAGAATCAGCCTTCCAGTCTGCTGGCGAGACTAAGCACATCCATGTTCATTTGAGTGGACCGAGTGCCGCTCCGACGAACATCTGCACTTCACTCGGAGACAAATAGGAAGCCGAGCTCATCCAGTTCCTCCGTGAGAACTGGGACATCTTCGCATGGAAGCCGTCTGACATGCCTGGTGTTCCCAGGGAACTGGCTGAGCACCGACTTCGAACCGATCCCAAGGGCAAGCCAGTCAAGGAGTACTTGCGCCGATCCTCCGTCGAGAAGCGCAAGGCAATTGGTCAAGAGATAGCTCGCCTCCTCGCCGCTGAGTTCATTCGCGAAATTTACCACTCCGAGTGGCTCGCGAATGTAGTCTTGGTACCGAAGAAGGACAAGTCGCTCCGTATGTGTATTGACTTCAAACATCTCAATCGGGCCTGTCCGAAGGATCATTTTCCTTTACCTCGGATAGATCAGATAGTAGACTCTACAGCCGGATGCGAATGCCTGTCGTTCCTGGATGTGTACTCCGGGTACCACCAGATCCGAATGTACGGTCCCGATGAAATAAAAACATCCTTCATCACCCCATTCGGGTGCTTTTGCTACGTCATGATGCCATTCGGCTTGAAGAATGCTGGAGCCACTTTTCAGCGCATGATCCAGAAGTGCTTGCAAAAGCAAATCAGTCGGAACATGGAGGCCTATATGGACGATATCTTAGTCAAGTCTAGGAAAGGTTCCGACCTCCTAACTGACCTCGCTGAAACCTTCGCAAACCTGCGGCGCTTTGGGATAAAGCTGAATCTAGCTAAGTGCACGTTCGGAGTACCAGCAGGAAAGTTACTCGGTTTCCTCGTTTCCGAATGAGGGATTGATGCCAATCCGGACAAAATCGGCGTCATAGTCCGAATGAAGCAACCGGAGCGTTTACACGACGTACAAAGGTTGACAGGATGCCTTGCGGCCCTGAGCCGATTCATTTCAAGACTCGGAGAGAAGGCACTCCCTCTCTACCGATTGATGAAGAAGTCCGACAAATTCGAGTTCAAAGACCCATATATTACATCTCAGAAGTGCTAACCCCTTCCAAGCAAAGGTACCCGCAATACCAAAATCTGGTCTATGGTATTTACCTGACTGCCAAAAAGGTGGTTCATTACTTCCAAGATCACTCGGTCACGGTCGTCAGCAGCGCTCCCTTGTCGGAGATCCTGCATAACAGGGACGCCGCCGGCCGAGTGGCAAAGTGGGCAATCGAGCTCCTTCCGCTGGAGATCAAGTTCGAAGCTAAGAAAGCAATCAAGTCCCAGGCATTGGTTGATTTTATGGCCGAGTGGATCGAGCAGGAGCAACCAATTCCGATTGTTCCCGAACACTGGACTATGTTCTTCAATGGATCGAAGATGCACAATGGCTCGGGAGCTGGCGTGGTTCTCTCTCCCAAAGGAGACCGGCTGAACTATGTCCTCCAAATCCATTTTGACTCATCAAACAATGAGGCTGAATACGAAGCCCTCCTGTACGGGCTCCGCATGGCCATATCACTCGGCATTCGTCGTTTGATGGTCTACGGTGACTCGGACCTTGTTGTCAACCAAGTGATGAAGGAGTGGGACATTCGGAGTCCAACAATGACCGGATACTACAATGCAGTCAGGAAGCTGGAGAAGAATTTTGAAGGCCTAGAACTGCATCACATTCCTCGCGCAAAGAATCAGGCAGAAGACGACCTGGCAAAGATTGGGTCCACTCGGCGAGCGGTCCCGAAAGACAAATTCCTTGAACATCCGCGCGCTCCCACAATCGCAGAAGATCCTTTGATAGAGGAGCCCCCACAATTAGTCGGTCCATCTGTTCCGACTGACGTTGAAATTCCAGCTATAGTGGATCTGGTCCACGAAATGCTGGTAATCACTCCCGAGTGGACTCAACCCTATTTGGCATACTTGCTTAGACAAGAACTCCCCGAAGACGAAGAAGTAGCCTGTCAGATCATCCGTCGATCCAAGTCATTCGAAGTTATGGGAGACCAGTTGTACAAGAAAAGCACCACAGGAGTCACCCAAAAATGCATTTCCCCAGAGGAAGGGCTGCAAATCTTACATGAAATCCACTCGGGAACTTGCGCCACCATGCGTCCTCTCGGACTTTGTGTCACGCCCAAGATGCGATCCTATCCTTATTTTGGCACGAGGCCCTCGATAGGGATAGAAGCGCATCTCGTCGTTTTGCAAGAATGGATATCATTACAAGTACATGTAAAGAAGAGATGAGTATATGGAATTGGCTTACACTCGCCACAAGCTACATCAATATCACATCAATATTGTTGGACACGACGGCGTGTGCGAAGATCCCCTGCAGCTTCGCCCTACCTAGCTCGCTACTCGACGGACACGACGGTGAACTCGCACGATGACGAGGAAGAAGATGAACACGACGGTTTACCCAGGTTCGGGCCGCTGCGAAGCTTAATACCCTACTCCTTCTTTGGTGGATTGCCTCTCGAGGAGGTGTGGTGGATGAACTAGTACAGTGTTTCGGAGCATCGTGACGGCGCTCCTGAGGTGTTCTTGGCCCTCTGTTCGCCTTGTGATGGGCGAGTGAGTTGAATGGTTTCGGATCCCTTTCTACGGTGCAGCCTACCCTCTATATATAGCGGTGGCTCGGGTCCTCTTCCCTTGTCACAATGGCGGGAAGGGATCCCACAATGGCCAATTTTGAAGGGGGACAGGAGTACGTGCCCGCCCTGCCAAACGGCGGTCTTTGCCTGCAAAGCAGCTGTCGATGATGCACAGGTGGGCTCGGCGATGACATCCGCCCTGCGGGGCTGGTGGTTGTGGAATTGTTGCACCGGAATGGAAACCTTTGGGGGGTGCTTTGGGAACCCGCGTACGCCCTTGCTCCCTTTGCCCTAAAGGTGAAACTGCGCCGCCTGGCGCGCTGGCGCCCGCCTGTCCTTCCTTGCGTCATCTTTGACTCTTGAGGCCGGGCCTTGGCGCCCGCCGCTCCGGAGGGGGCCTGGGGAGGCCCCTCCCTTGCCGGTCTTGACGTCGCTCCTCCTCGCGAGCAGGGAGCCCTCGCGAGGGCCTTGTCTTTGAGTGGGGCCGCGCCTGGCTGTGTTTGGCTGATGAAGTGGGCCATCCCCTGGGCCGCAGGCACGCAGTTCTGGGTACCCCCGTTCCCAGAACGCCGACAGTAGCCCCCGGGCCCGAGGCGCGCTCGAGCCGGCTTCCGGGCGAAGCCTTGGGAGTGGCCCAAAGCGCCGCGGGCCCCAAACGAATGCGGGTCAGGACTGGCGCGTGTCGTGCAGCTGATGTCTGGCGTCCTTCGTCCCTTCGGCCACCGCCCGAATCGACAAGGGCCTAACTTCTAGCGTTGGGTCATCATTGCCTTCCCCTTTCGCGCACTTGCTCTAGCTTTCCAGGTCTCCGGCTCTAGCAGACGCCTCTCCAGATCCGGCGCCACTCCGTCCTCCTCCTTGCTGCTTCGGCCCCGCGAGCTTCCCGATGGCCCCCGCCGGCAAGCAGAAGCCAGAGGCCCAGAGCTCTGCCTCCGCTCCTATCTCGCCGGCACTCTCTGGGTCCACCATCGCCAAGCACGAGGACCTTGTCCCGGTGCTCTTGTCGACGGCGGACGAGACCAATGAGTGTGGGCGGACCCTGATATGGGGCGGCTCCTCGAAGAAGCGGCCCTCGTCCAAGGCGGTCTACCCCTTCTTTCTCCATAGCGTCTTCGCGGGCTCATCCCGCCCTTCTCCGCGTTCTTCACCGCCATCCTTGACCACTACGGGATCCAGGCCCTTCATCTCCAGCCCAACTCCATCTTGCTTTTGTCTGTCTTTGCCTTCTACTGCGAGGCCTTCATGGGCATGAGGCCTTCGGTGGCCCTCTTCCGCCATTTCTTCAGCTTGCGCCTGCACGACGGCGCTCAACGGTCGGCATGTGTCTCCTTCGTCGCGGTTCAGAGTGGCAACATGCTCTTGAAGGCCGGGAAGAAGGTGGAGAAATTCAGGCACCGCTGGGTCCTCATGGATCACAAGGACACCAACCCTCGGTTGGATCTGCCGAAGGGGCTGCCGGAGAAGACCTCCACGTGGAGCTCCGTGAAGCTTTCCGACCCCCGGGCCGGGCCCATCCTGGAGCGCTTCTCCTGCGACATCAGTGCTAGGAAGCTGACTGGGGGGATGATAGTGAACGAGTTCTTGGCGCAGCGCCTGGCGCCCCTCCAGGCCCATTCTAGGCCCTTGTGGGACTATCAGGGCTGCGGCGACAACCTCAGGCTTTGGTCCGCGTGCATAACCCCCGAGGAACTGAGCAGGGCTGTGACGACCCTGCTCAATGGCGACCCTGGTGATCTTCCTGAGGCCCACTGCCGCGACGACGGGGCCGATCTGGTTGACGCGATGCCTGTCTTCAATGAACTGGGGCTTTTCCCAGCCGAGGGCCTTGGTTCCCCGGTGATGGTGTCCTTCGGTGACACCACATGCGGGGAGGACTCGGAGAAGACCGCTGACGACGGCCCGGCAGGGGCGTCTCCCCCGTCACAAGGCACTCTTCTGCGCGAGCTCGAGGACGACGATGATGTTGGTGAAGTTTCTGCTGCGGGCTCCTCACGCGCCGCCAAGGCCCCTAGGGGCTAGGGCTGGCCCCTCGCGCCTCGCGGTCCGCCTACGTGTTGACTCCTAGGAAGCGCGGGGCGGAGTCTCCTTTGGTGCGCCCTGTCTCTACCCACAAGGCGGTTGAAGCGCCGGCCTCGCCCCCGCCCGAATCGCAACTTGCAGGCAAGGTGGGTGAGGCCGGGGCCATGGCAGTCCCTTCGGCGGCCGCCCCTGCGGACAGCGCCTCTGCTCCCCCGCGTGGTGGTCCCCCTGCCAAGGGAGGCTTGGACGCCCCCGTCGTTGCCGGGGCGGAGAGGAAGAGGAAGTGGGTCAACGTTGAGGAGTAACTGTCCCGGCTCGGCTTTGCTTGCTCGCCTATGGCTTGTGTGTTGATGTCCTCCCTTTGATTGGTGAGCAGGGGCGCCGTCGTGCTGAAGATGAGGAAGAAGAAGGCGGGCGTCAAGCCAAAGGCGCCTTCTGACGCGCCGCCCGCTCCCGTCGTCACGCCGTCGCCTGTTGCCGAGGGGGCTCGCGAGGCGACTTCCCTGGCCCCCGTCGCGGAGCCCCCTGAGCCCCCAATTCCTGTTGGCGAGGTCGCTCCTGCCCTCGAGGGTGTGGGGGTGTCGATATCTGGAGGGCCAGCCCCTGAGGCCCGGCCACCCGTCGATCCGTCCGTGTTCGTGGTCGCCGCGCGGCCTCCGGAGCCTCCTGATCCTCGTGATGCTGCCTCCCCGGTGACGTCTCATGCGACTGCGCAGGGGACTCCTCCGGAGGGGGCCTTGATGCCTACGCCACGCGGCCTCGACGTCCTAGACGGGGTCTTCACTGTTCTGGGTCAGGTTCGTGGTGCCCTCGGGAGTATCGATGATCGCCTCGCGAGTGGGCGCCTAGAGCTCCTCTCAGTGTGGCTCCAGGACGATGCCTCCGCCGTGGCAATTTGGGGTCAGGCCGAGGCTGCCGCGGCGAAGAGCGAGAAGGAAGCCACGTCTGCCCGGGCAGCGCATGAGGAGGCACTCCTTGAAGCAGCGTCTGCTGCCAGGCGTTGCGAAGAGGTGGAAGCCCGTCAGAAGGCCCTCCATGAGGAGAGGGCCGAGCTTGCGAAGCAGCTGCGTCAGCGGGAGGAAGACCTCGAGGCCCGCGAGGCCAAGCTTGCCGCTCGGGACTCCGAGCTGTCCCATGTGGCGACCCGCCAAGACGCGGAGCGGGTGCGCCTGGACACGTAGGAGAAGGAAGTTGCTTCGAAGAAGGCCCTCCTCAACACCAGGGAGGAAACTCTTGCCGCGGCCGAGGATAAAAAGGCCGCAGAGCTGAGCGCCTTTCCCGCCATCGAGCTCAAACTTCGCCGAGCGCTCCATGCCCTTTGCCGGGATGGGTTCGTGGAGCCCCTGGAGGCTCCAGAGAGCGGCTTCGCGGTGCTGGCTTCGAAGCTCGGTGAGGCGCTGGAGGGCGCCGTTGTCAAGGTGGAGGGGGTCTTGGAGAGCGAGTGCCGCGACCTCTTTTCCAAGGCCGCGACGCGCGTTTTCAGCTATCTTCATCTTCGCGAGCCGGGGTTTGACTTCAACTCCGTGATCCGCCCGGTTGCCCCCGAGGTCCGCGCCAGCGCTGCGGCGGCGGTGAAGGGCGCCGTGGAGACGCTGGTGAAGAGGTTCACCCGCGTCACGGTTTCTCCGTCTCCTGATGCTGCTGGGGCTGGCGGCGAAGAAGACGACGCCAGTGATGTCGACGACGAGTTCCCTGAGGGTGGGACGAGTGGTGGTGGCGGTTCCTCCTGATTCCTCTCCCCTGCTCCTTTCCTGCAATGTCCATCGTGCCTCATGGAGGCGTTAAACTTGTTTGTGTTCGCGAAAACTTTTAATTCTTGTAATAATGTGATTGTTCTCTTCGCCTTGTTTCCTTCTTGCTTGCTTGTGATGCTCTGCGTCGGCAGGGCCCGGCCCGCGCATACCTCAACCGTCGTTGGGCCGACCGGATCACCAAGGACGGTCCAAGGGGTGAGGGGCTATGGGTCCAGTGAGGCTCCTAAGTCGCGATGCTCAGGAGTCCCCCTTGACGTACGAGCAGCCCTCATGAAGGGAACGCGGTGAAGATTGAGCCAACTTGAAAATTTCGGACACCTTTAGCGCTCTACGTCGGCAGGGCCCGGCCCGCGCATACCTCAACCGCCGTTGGGCCGACCGGATCACCAAGGACGGTCCAAGGGGTGAGGGGCTACGGGTCCAGTGAGGCTCCTGAGTCGCGATGCTCAGGAGTCCCCCTTGACGTATGAGCTCCAGCGTCCTCCTTAAGGGTTTTTGAGCGGTTTTTTGAGCGCCTAGAGCTCTGCATCGGCAGGGCCCGGCCCGCACATACCTCAACCGCCGTTCGGCCGACCGGATCACCAAGGACGGTCCAAGGGGTGAGGGGCTACGGGTCCAGTGAGGCTCCTGAGTCGCGATGCTCAGGAGTCCCCCTTGACGTACGAGCGGCTCCCATACCTTTCCTCGCCAGTTTTTCCGGAGATGGGCGTGTGAAGACCAGGTTTGGCAGACCTAGGAAGGTGGCATGTACCAGGCTTGGCCGGGTAGTAGCCCCCGTGCAGCCCCCTCACGCGTACATCCCGGGGGAACGCAGCGAGAAGGGGGCCACTAGGGGCCTTCCTGAGGTTGGATGCAGCCGCTGGGACGCCCTCAGTTGCTTATCCCCTGCACGGGGCGTGAGGCTTCCACATTGCGTGGGCATAGTCATTGGAGGACCGTGTTGACTGCCAGCACGGGGCTGTGGCTTCCACATTGCGTGGGCATAGTCATTGGTGGACCGTGTTGACCGCCAGCACAGCGCTGTGGCTTCCACATTGCGTGGGCATAGTCATTGGTGGACCGTGTCAACCGCCAACACGGAGTTGTGGCTTCCACATTGCGTGGGCATAGTCATTGGTGGACCGTGTTGACTTCTCCGCCAGCGCTGGGCTGTGGCTACCACATTGCGTGGGAAGGAACCCCTCCGCGTCCTCGGGGGGCTCCGGGCGTGTACATCCCATAGAGTTCGTACGCGTGGCTGGCACGGCAGAACTGGGAGGTGTATCTGGGAGCTCGCGAGGGCGCTTTGGCCTCGCGAGGTCCCTACCTCAAAAGGCAGTTTGCGCCTGAGTCTTCTCGTAGATGGGGCCCTCTGTGGCCCAGCAGGCTTCTTCTTCTTCACGAGTGAGGCAGGTTGGGAGTCCTTTTGGCACTCTACGTCTGTAGGTCCCGGTCCCGCACATTTCCCGACCACCGTAGTGTACGACCGGATCACCAAGGACGCAACTACGAGGTCAGGCCCCGGCACCCTTGAAGCCGACCGGATCACCAAGGACGACGTCAAGGGGCGAGTGGCTTTATGACAGGTAAGGCTCCGGAGGCACATTGCTCAGGAGCCCCCTTTGACGCTCAAGTGGCTCTACATCGGCAGGCCCCGGTCCCGCACATTTCCCTACCGCCGTAGTGTACGACCGGATCACCAAGGACGCAACTACGGGGCGAGGCCCCGACACCCTCGATGCCGACCGGATCACCAAGGACGACACCAAGGGGCGGGTGGCTATATGACCAGTAAGGCCCCTAAGGCGCGATGCTCAGGGACCCCCCTTGATGCTCGAGCGACCCCCATTCCACCCTATAGGCTGCTGCCTCAGGAGGCCGTGGGGCCTCCAGAGACTCCATGCTGAGGCGCCGTGCTGCGGCCGGAGCCCCTGAGAGGGGGGCGACCACCCAAAGATGCAAGCCCCTAAGGCGACAGGGCCTTGCATCCCAGTTCCGAGGTGCCCCCCGGGGGGGGCGTAGCGCGCGACCCCTTGTGAAACACCAACTCAGAAAGTGTGATGCGGCGGCATTCACACCGGCAAGGAGCCATGCAGGCAAAATAAAATGTTAGGGAATAGATCAGATGCATGAGAAACTATTGAAACATGCATAAACGGGGCGACTGCAGGGGTGTGCCTTGATCGCCTGAGGACAATGCGGCCCGGTGGGCGCCCTCAAACGGAGTGAACCAAAAATTTACCTGGCAATAGCCAACAAAAAGTCACCTAGCGGCCATGCTGCTGAAGAGCCGAAGCTGCCGTCATAGCCTGATCTTACACCTCCATGAGCGCGACCCTCATGGGTCCGTCATCTCCCGAGGCTCGGGACCTTCGCTTGGTCCGAGCATCTCCTCCAACTCCTCGCCGCGCCTCGCCAGGCAAGGCATGAGCATGGCTCGGTAAAGGCGCTGGAAGGTGATGCCTGCATTCGCCAGTCCGAAGGGCATGCGGACGTAGGCGTTCGGGTAGGCCCATCCATGGTCGGCGCGCGCTGGCCAGAAGGGGCCCTAGGACGTGGCCCTGTTGATCGCGAGCGCGTTGACGCAGATGCGCGGCTGGTCGTTTGTGCCGATGACAGCGGCTGCGATTGGTGGCGCTGGGCAGTCCCCGCCATGCATGGCCGGCGCTTTTCGAAGCTCCTCGATCGCTCTGATGACAGACTCTTGCGAACTGGGCGCCACGCGCCGTGCTCCCAGCTCGAGCTGACGCGCGTCAGAACGCGCCTTCAGGTTGTGCTCGAGTGCCTCTCTTTTCTCACTGGCCAAGCCGGAAACTCCCAGGGTGGGAGCCCCCGGGCCCGACCCAAGAGGGGCGCCGAGCGCGCCTTCCTATGCGATAGGAGGTGGGGCCCCGTCCCTAAGCGCATAGCCCGAGGTTCCAGGGCGCCCTGCGGGAAGGAGCTGCTTCTTCTTCTTGCGCGGGTCCTCACGAGGCAGTGCATCCTCCTCGTCGTCCGAGCGCTCGACCGCCGCGGCGCGGTAAGCACGCTCGAGGGTGCAGACAGCATCCTTCTCATCGCAAGCAACGGTGATGACGCCGCCACTCCCTGGCATCTTGAGGACATTGTAGCCGTGGTGAGTCACCGCCATGAACTTGGCGAGGGCCGGGTACCCGAGGATTGCGTTGTACGGGAGGTGGATGTGCGCAACGTCGAAGACGATGACCTCGGTGTGGTAGTTCGCGCGCCCCCCAAAGGTGACAGGCAGACGCACTTGCCCGATGGGGACGGTGGATCCGTCGGTGACTCCCGAGAAGGGCTTGGTCGGCATGAGCTGCTCGTACGGTTCCTGGAGCGTCTCGAAGGTCGCAATGGAGAGGACATTGAGTCCCGCTCCACTGTCGATGAGGGTCTTGGTGACGAGGACGTTGCTGATGGTTGGAGTGCATAGCATGGGGAGCTTGCCGGCCATGGCCGAGCACCTGAGCTGGTCCCTCGAGTCGAAGGTGATGGCAGTCTGGGACCACTTGAGGGGACGCATCGCTTCGGGCTTTGGGAGAGCCGCGTTCACCTCCCGCGTGAACTGCTTGAAGGCAGGTTTGATGCAGGGGCCTGGGCGCCACCCAGGATACAGGCTACCGCCCTGACTTCCTGGAAGCCCCCAGCTCCATCGTCCTGCCTGTCCTCTTCCTTCGTTCTGGGTGGTAGAGGTAGTGGGGGTAGACTGGCCTCACGAGGCCGTGCCTCACGAGGCTGGCCGCGGCGTGACCCCTCCGGAGGGTTGTCGCACCAGCGATCCTCACGAGGCTGATCGCGCCAGCGGTCGTCCCGAGCCTGATCGCGCAGCGGTCCTCCTGGGGCTGATCGCGCCACCCTTGACGTGGTTCCCGGTTGTCCCAGCGGCCTCCACCGCGGCCTCCGCCGCGTCCGAAGCCTTGGTCAGCGCGCGTGGGGCGCCTGCCAAAGTGCTCGACGCGGATTAGCCTGAGTTCCTGGCAGTCGGCGGTGTCGTGGTTGTTGGTGCCATGGAAGATGCAGGTCGGTTTTCCCCCTGGGGGGTGTTCCTCACCCCGGCTGTGCTTCGCCTCAGGTTCGGACGCAAGCACCGCTGGGGTCTTGCGCTTCGCCTCCTTTGCCTTGTTCTTCTTGTCTTCTGGCTCTGCCGCTAGAGGCCCGCGGAGCGACAGGCAGCCCTCCTCAGCCTTGGCGCACCTGTTCGCCAGATTGAACATCTCCAAGGCAGAGCACAGTTCGTCGTTCATGGCGAGCTCCTCCTTCATCTTGATGTCCGTGACGCCGTCGCTGAATGCTGAGATGATAGCCTCGTCTGACGCCATCGGGATCTTGAGGTGCGTAGTCGGGAAGCGTTGTATGAACTTCTGCAGGGTCTCCCCATCCTGCTGCTTGATACGCCGCAGGTCGTTCATGGTGGGTGGGTGGTCGCGGGTGCCTTGGAAGTTGGCGATGAAGCGTTTGCGCAGGCCATCCCAGGAGGTGATGCACACCTCCGGGAGGTTGAAGAGCCAGGAGAGCACGCCGCCCTTGAGCGCCATGGGGAACCAGCATGCCATGACCTTGTCGTCTCCTCCAGCCGCCCGGATGCTCAGGGAGTAGAGCTGTAGGAACTCGGCTGGATCTGGGGTCCCGTCGTAGCGCGGGGGCAGGTTAGGCTTGAACTTGCAGGGCCACGTAGTTGGGAAGAGCTTTGGGGCGATGGCGAGGCACCCCACCGGTTCAACGGGCGCTGCGTGCGCGGGAGGGACCCGGTCTTGGCGCTCCTGTGGGGCCACCTCGAGTGGTGCCCGGTCGCGGCATTGGGTCGGAAGCGCGGGGAGCGCACGCACGTCGACGCGCGGCCGGGGAACCACCTGACAGCTTACTTCATCTCCCGCCTTCGCCCGTGGTTCGCGAGGCCGGTCGCGGGGGCGCGCTTCTCGCCAGGGCTCGGGGTCGACGTCGCGTTGCGGAGGAGGCGGCTGCGCATCCTGGGCCACGTCGTCTGCCAGGGATGGTTGGGGTCGGAGCGAGTAGGAGAGTGTTGAAGCGTCGCCGGCAGCGCTGACGAGCTCCGTGATGCGCCGAAGCCAGTCGTCATAGCGGTCGGGGGCGGGGCAGTAGCGGAGCAGCTCGTTAGCCATGGCGAGTGCTCCCTGGCTGCACACCGGCCCGGGATGAGCGTGGGAGGACGACCCGGAACTGGGACGATCGACGGAGTGGCGGTGTGGCCATCGCGCCGCGCGGTGACCGGCTGGGAGGAATCTTGTTGCTCGTGGGTGTCGGGGCCCGTGGCGGTGTTTGCCACAGGCGAGGGTAACCTGCGTGCGCCGGCAAGACCCACAGGTGCCATCTGGGCGACGCGGCTAGCTCGGCGCTCAGCGCGGGCTCGGCGAGCGTCAGACATCGGAACGGCGAGGTGGAAGAAGATCTTGGCTTGAGGAAGACTCCGACACGCCCACTACATGGCGCGCCAAATGTCGGATTTCGGGCTCCGCAAAACCCTTAAGATTCGAACACAGGGGCGTGTGCGAAGATCCCTTGCAGCTTCGCCCTACCTAGCTCGCTACTCGATGGACACGACGGTGAACTCGCACGATGACGAGGAAGAAGATGAACATGACGGTTTACCCATGTTCGGGCCGCTGCGAAGCGTAATACCCTACTCCTGCTTTGGTGGATTTCCTCTCGAGGAGGTGTGGTGGATGAATTAGTACAGTGTTTCGGAGCCTCGTGAGGGCGCTCCTGAGGTGTTCTTGGCCCTCTGTTCGCCTTGTGATGGGCGAGTGAGTGGAATGGTTTCGGATCCCTTTCTATGGTGCAGCTTACCATCTATATATAGCGGTGGCTCGGGTCCTCTTCCCTTGTCACAATGGCGGGAAGGGATCCCACAACGACCAATTTTGAAGGGGGACAGGAGTACGTGCCCGCCCTGCCCAAAGGCGGTCTTCGCCTGCAAAGCAGCTGTCGATGATGCAGAGGTGGGCTCGGCGATGACATCCGCCCTGCGGGGCTGGTGGTTGTGGTCTTGTTGCACCGGAATGGAAACCTTTGGGGGGTGCTTTGGGAACCCGTGTATGCCCTTGCTCCCTTTGCACTAAAGGGGAAACTGCGCCGCCTGGCGCGCTGGCGCCCGCCTGTCCTTCCTTGTGTCATCTTTGACACCTGAGGCCGGGCCTTGCATAGAGATCTCTGCTGCTCCGGAGGGGGCCTGGGGAGGCCCCTCCTTTGCCGGTCTTGGCGCCAATCCTCCTCGCGAGCCGGGAGCCCTCGCGAGGGCCTTGTCTTTGAGTGGGGCCGCGCCTGGCTGTGTTTGGCTGATGAAGTGGGCCATGCCCTGGGCCGCAGGCACGCAGGTCTGGGTACCCCCCTTCCCAGAACGCCGACAAATACAACAATATATCCAAACATCATACAGAAGAGCATGGTCTGACTACGGGCGAAAACAAACGATAAAATGACATCCATCCTTGCTATCCCAGGCTGCCGCATGGAACCCATTCTAGATCGATGAAGAAGAAGAAGAAGAAGAACTCCAAATCAAACAAGCATCGCGCTCACGTCAAATCTTCGCATTACTTGTACCTGCAATTGTTGTTGTAGTAATCTGTGAGCCACAGGGGATCGGCAATCTCATTTCCAAGGGTATCAAGACTATTAAAGCTTAATGGGTGAGGTATGGTTAAGTGGTGAGGCTGCAGCAAGCGACTAAGCATTTATTTGAGTGGCTAACTTATGAGTACAGAATAAAGGGGGATGATTGTCGAATAAACGGACGTGAACTAGTAATGATCTCTAAGAGATCCTGAACACCTACTTACGTCAAACATAACCCCACCGTGTTCTCTCTCGGATATGGACTTAGGAGAAGAGACAGTCACGGTTACGCACACGGTTGGTGTATTTTATTTGAGTTTACTTCAATTTTGCTATGACCGGGTGTTAAACAAAGTTTCCAAGTTGCCACGTAACCGCGGGCATGGCTTTCCGAAAGATTTAACCCTGCAGGGGTGCTCCAACTCATCCATCACAAACTAACCACACGCAGCGGGAATAACCTCGACCACGAATCTCGTGATCTTCCTACACAATTCCACTGGAAAACCGCAACCTCGAGATAGCCCGAAGTATTCTCGGAATTCCTCGCACAAGACGTTCGAGAAAGGTAAAACAACTCCAGCAAGGCCTCCCGACGTGTTGACGATCCCGATAGGAGCCGCGTATCTCGTTCTCAGGACACGGCGGATAAGCGACGCGTACAGTGGCCTGATAGAAATCACCCAAGTTGCCCTGGGTTGGCCCCGCATAGTGCTCTAGTTTGGACCAACACTCATGAGGAGCACTGGCCCGGGTTGTTGATTAATTATCCGCGGGTGCCGGCGGGTCCCTATGCAATTTTAGTTGTTATTAGGCAAATCTAGTACCAATGTTGGGTCTTGCCAGACAAGTTTTATCCTAAAACGAAAATCAAGGGGGTCCCCGTAACAACCCCGAGCATGTTAGGAGCGCTCAATTATGGAACATAACACCGGTACACAAGTAACTAGTGGCGGCAAGAGTGGAACAAAACACCGAGCAAAAGGCCAAGCCTTCCACCCTTTACCAAGTATATATGTTCATTTAATTAAATAGCAATAATATTGTGATATATCAAAAATATCCATGTTGCACATGGAAAGAGCTTGCACCTGCAACTAGCAATGCTATAAGAAGGGCTGAGCAAGCAGTAACATATCCAAACAATGGTTGCCGGGATATGGAGGGGTTAGAGGCTTTTCATGGCATTCTGGGAGGCTTGACATACAAGTGGTAGGTAGCGAGACAGCGATAGAAACGAGACAACTAGCATGGCAATGATAGTAATGGTATCCAGGGAAATGATCATCTTGCCTGAGATTCCGCTTGGAAGAAGAACGAATCCATGAAGAAGACGAGCCAACGTAGCCGAACGAATCCTCACACTCCGAACGCTTTCGGAACTCTATCGAGAAGAAGCAATCCAGAAACAACAATCAACACATGATAACACCACAACATATGCATGACATGATGCGCAAACAAATATGATGCATGTCCGGTTTAAATATGCATGGCATGGCATGGCAAGATGCAACAAACAACTTCTACACATTAAGTGAAGCTCAATATGCAACGAGATGCATATTGACGAAACTCCACATTCGAATTATTTAGTTCACTCCCGTTTAGGTACTCATCAATATAAAATGTTGTTAAACATGGAAAGAGGTGAAGCATAAGTAAACTACACATCTAGGCAAGTTTAAATGAGGCCGGAAACAACATATAGCATTTCCGAAACGACCCCATATGTTAATTTCGAAATTGGTCCAGATCTGAACTAATCATGTTTTATATTTGTTAAACAGCAAAATAAAGTGAACCATGCAATTCTACATGTCATTCTAGTCGATTTACATATATAGAAAATCTCAAACGGAGCTACGGTCTAAAAGATATGACAATCACAAGATTATATGCCATGAATGCAAAATGCATGAAAAAGACCACCACAAACATACCAAATCATGGATGTGGCAAGATATTATGAAACTACATGAAATTATAAGCAAGTTTCATATGCAACATGTTCACAACGGAGCTACGGTTCAACCACAACACCCAACACAAGTTTTAGATGAAAGCTGTCCAAAACAGCAAGATAGCGTTTTGCACACAAGAAAACAACAAGTTACAAGATTCTAAAATGCACAAACTAAGCATGGGGCAGTAGCATATGACACACACATCATTTCATCTTCACATATCATACTCAAAATAGTTATGGAACACATGGTAGGAAGCTCACAACATGACAACAAAATATAGCAGATTAGGTCAGTGAAAATAACAGGTTTTTGCATAGCAAAATATCACGGAGGCATATTGGCAGCAGTAAAACTATATGCTACATCTCATATATTGGCATGAAACTTAACAGCAAGGTAGTAGACATGATGCACTACAACTCATACCATGGTGGCAACATCAAATTATGCTCAGATTCATGGCAAACATCAACACAACATGGCATCATGAAGAAAACAGATTCTCAGACAGTGAAAATTAGAGTAGACATGTGCAGCAGTTTTTAACAGATTGACATGTTGGACAGCAGAATTAATTATGATGCAAAATCTATTCATTCAAACTATTGGCACAACATGATATAGCATAACATGCTTAACAAAAGACTCCATTGTGGCCACACCAAAAGAGCTATAGATCAATAGCAAACCACATAGCAACACAGAAACAAATTAACACAGATTTCAGACTTAGAAATATTTTTGGACCCTCAAAACAGCACATTTTTTATGGCATGTTGGCAACAAGAAAACAACACCTAAACATGGATTTCTATAGCAACCAAAATGACCAGGGCCTAGCACACATGTCCAAGGGCATATCTCATGTTTGCAACTATTCCAAAATGTGCATGGATTAAATCACATGAAAATATCAAAAGAGCATCATAGCAAAAATGACATGCACACAACATGCTCAAATGACAAAACAAAGTGCACAGATGAATTCTATGGATTTTTCTACCCCACAATAATATACAATATGCATAGGTTCATGTAGGAAAACATGTCACAATTAATTATGCGAGTTAATGGAGTAAACCCTTTTAGCAACTATAAATGCAAGTTAAATGCAAATATTACAACAAACCAGTTTGTCATGCATGAAAATGCGATGCCGATAATATGAACATTTTAATATATTGTTGAATTAATTCCAATGCATGGTTAAATAAATATGACAATGCAAATTAATGGCAATTATGCAAAATGATGCAAAACAGCGAGCTTAGGTATTTTTATCATGGATGAAAAATGGCATATTGTTAATCTACACATTTTTCTAAGAATTTTTCAAATATAAAACATTTTAATCCGACGTACGGTTATTTAAATGTGGGCATTTAACAACATGCCATTCCCTACAATTTTAAAAGATGCAATGGGCCAAACAGGGGCGCTGCTTAACTAAACGACGCACAGAGCGTGGAATAAGGCTGGGGGCGATGCTCAGCATGGGCCATGGCCCAGGTCGGTGGAGCGGTCTGGCCGGGCCGGCTGCGAGCTAGGCCGCGGGCGAGGAGCCTCGGAGTTGGGCCAGCGAGGGGGTCAACGGGCGCTGTCCCTCTTGCTCCTTCGTCCCGATCTCGAGCAGGGGCCGACGGCAGCGGAATCCGGGGAGGCTGGCGGCGGGCTTGGCGACGCTGGGCAAGCAGGGAACAGCGGGAGGCGGCGGGGACCCCTCCGGATCTGGCGGTGCCGGCGGGATTGAAGGGGGAGCGGCGGGGGAAGCTCCTGCAACTTCCATGGCGGGGCTCGGGGTCAGGCGGGAGCTTGGCGCGGCGCGCGCTTCGGCGACGGGGCAGTGAGGACCGGCGGGAATGGGGCTAGGCGGGGCTGCGGTGCAGCTCTCTGGCGACGAAGGGCGCGGCGCGATGTCCTGGGGGCGCTGGATGCCGGCGAGGCGGGCGCCATGGGAGCTCGGGAGGAGCTGGCGGCGGGGGGGCTCGGCCAGATGGGCTTGGCGGGCCCGAATCGGGCCCAGGCGGGCCCTGGCGGCTGAGGAGGGAGACAGGGACTGGGTGGCGGCTAGGGTTTGGGTAGGCGCGGAAAATGATACAGGGGTAGGGTTTACCCGATTTGGACGAGGGGGCTGTCTATTTATAGGCAGGGATGGCTAGGAGTGGGATTTGCACCGTTTTTTCGACCGTCAGATCTTCATCGGACGTCCGAAAGCGGAGGGGGCTAGCTAGGTGGTTGTTGGGCTGTGTAGATGGGCTAGGCTGAGATGAAAGGGAAATGTGAGGCCCGTGTCAGGGTTTTTGAAACACCGAAAACATCCGATAAATAAACCGAAGACGGTGCCGCTACGGTCGACCGTTCGGGTATCAAACGACCTCTGAATGCGACGAAACTTGGCAGGCGGTCTACCTATAATATAACAAGACCGCACGCCATCTTTTGACCCAATCCGAGAATGTTTCAAACGCACTTTTGAAAACAATATTTTGACGATGCCGCGGGCGCGTGCGTGTGTGGTTGGTCTCACAACGGTCGACAACACGAACGGAGAGAACCGGCAGCTACGAACGGATGCAAGTTTTCGAAAACGAGTGACGATGCTATGCAAGATGATGCGAATGATGCGATGATGAATGCGACAATAAAAAGAATCAGATGACGAGAATGGAAATAAAACGGGAATCTTCTAGAGCGTCGGTTCCGGGCTGTTACAACTCTCCTCCACTTACAAGAGATCTCGACCCGAGATCTTAGAATGAGAAGGGGAAGAGGAAGAAGAAAGGAAGAGGTAAACTTAATTGCTTCTTTGACAAACGAGTGAAACCATGGAAACATGAAGGTTGGAAAGAGATGAAGAATGACATGAGGAACAAGCAAGATTTCAAAATAATTTTGGGCAGCACTTCGGTAGAAAAGAGAAGCAACACTTGATAAGAAGAGCTAGAGAAGAGGGCACAACACTCCGGTTATTGAATAAGCAAAGAAGGAACATGATCTTGACAAAACGAAATGATGGATCGAAGAGAGCAATATCACAATGCCTCCGGAACAAAAGAATAGAAGCTAGATCATTGGAAGGAAAGAACGGAGAAGAAAATGACAACTTCTATCACAATTGGATTGGAAAAACATCCTACAAGAAGAGATTGAACGGAGTTGTTGAAAAATCAACAACGAAAAGAACAAGTTTGTTGTGGGCTTATGGAAAACATCCCAACATAATGAGGTGACAACCGGCCACTAAAACAAACAATTCATTGATTGGGAGCAATAAGATATGCAAACCTTCTTTCACCAAGAGCATACATTGAGAGCTTGGATCACTGGTAAACACCATGATAGCAACAATCCTTAGGAAGAGCTTTAGGTGAAATCAATGCCAAGATAACTCCAACAAAGAAAAGATGGGTTTACATATCTCATTCTTGACAAATTCTCTTCGAGACTCCTCATGAATCAAGAATGCTATAGTACCATCTCAAAAGATAAGGAAGAAAGAATTGCACTTTGAAATGCAAGATAAGAATACTTTAGGACCTCCAACAAAATCTTGAAGAACACTTGAAACTGAAAGAAATCTAGAAGAACCACCATGAAGAACCTCCGGAAAGAACTCTGAAACGAAAGGATGATAGAAAGAATTGAAGGATGCAAAATGAACAAGATTGAGGTCTTTCCATGATTTAGATGAAGCTTGCGAGATATACTTGAGAAAAACTTGGAACTTCGGAAAAGAAAAGATGAACAACTTAGAATCGAGAATTTGATATCATGAACAACTCCGGAAGAAGGATTGAAATCACCTTGGCCAACAAGAATAAGAATTATGTTATGCTTATTCTTCATCAAGTTAAATTGATGACAAGCAACGGATTATGCATACTACTTATTCTTCTGCAAAGATTGAGGATAGAAAAGAACACAAACTTGAGGAAGTCTTGAACGAGAACACCGATAAGAATTGCAAATGAATGAGGATACTACGAATGAATGGAGATACATGAGGACGAAAAGATCATGATCCGCCAAATAGAAAACTTGAACAAAGCACCGGAATAATTGCGATACGAACGAAGAGACAACAATTGAGAAGATTTTGAGAATAAAAGCTGAAAGCTGAGAATGAAGAATTCTTGTAGAATGATGCCCTTCGAAGGATCGAGAAATGAAAACAACACTCAAATGCTCCAGATAGATATTGAAGGAATTACTCATGACCGAAAAGAATTAGAAAGGATAGAAACACGCTGAAACCATGGATCTTCAAGAGAATGGACAAAGATTTAAGAGAAACTCTTCTTTGGTCTTCAACGCTGCGAATGATGACAAGAAACAACATCAAGAATTACTGAGACACTCCTGAATAATGAATAAGGAAAGGTTGAGCCAACGATGGAAAATATTTAGAAGCGACCTTCAAGAAGGAATATGACTGATGGGATACATTCTTACGTCATATATGAAAAGAACTTGAGATCCCCGGAAAAATTAGAAGAGCCAGGTAAGATCCTGGGAAAAAAAACTGTGGGATATGGGCTCACTCAAAGAAAACGTCGTTGAATTGAATGCTTAGAAAGAGAGCTTGCACCGGTACAAATGAAAACTTGATGATGTGAGAACCTCGAAATAATTGAAAGAAACTTGAATGAAATCACGAAACTTCTGAGATATCTTCAGCACTCCGGATAGAATAGGGAGATATGAATAAACAAGAGAGGCTTGGATAAGAATTCCAACATGGGAGAGCAATTAGAGAATGACAAGGATATGATGAGCACCGAAAACTTGAATTGAATCCACCGGAAAAGAAAGGAAGATGAAGACAAAGGAATGATGAACTTGAATCACTTGAGCATCTCCACAATGAATCACCGGATACATCATGGAAGAGAAGATAGCGGAAGCATCACATGAATAAAAAGGCACTTGAATGAGAATTTAATCTTTGAAAGAAAAGGGCGGGAGGGTGGGAAAAACAAAGACAACTTGAGACAGATGAGACGAACTCCGGAAAGGAATATGAGGATTGATCTTGCAAATATTGGGGAGGAATGAATTAGCTTGATGAGAAACACACCGGTTAGGAAAGATATGAATTCACCACTTGACATCGAAGCAACTCGAATTACCATGCTACAAAGCAAAACAAAGGATGCGGCTTACGAATTAAGCCGGAAACAAATACTTAACCCATTTGCATTTGTTGGAAGGATAATCCTAGGTAACTACTTGAATTCCCACCTAAGAATTTCCGAAGTCTTTCTTGTTTATGCGATTCGGGTTGCGGCCCCAGGAACGTACCCAAGGTAATCAGCTACAACTGCACCCGCAACCTTCCACACCATAATCCAAGAAACTCCGCAAACTCATCTACCTCAGACACTCGTAATCACAACGATACTAAACATGGCAGTACCCCGGACGCCTCCCCAGTACTGGGTGACTCCAGCCTTATCTCGCCACGAAAAGTATTGAAGCAATTTCGAACATCCTCCGTCCTGAGATACTAACGAAACTGAATGATAAAGATGTGTCAAGAATCCCCTGGAGCTCAACTCCCCGGAAGAAATCAAGTCAGACAGGAGGCACCAAGACAGAACTCCGTCACATCGGCATCATATAGTTTCCAAAATACCCCCGTGACCCTAAAAAAATTTTGAGCGAGAAGAGGAGTATAATGAAAATTCCTAAGTCGAATACCTCACCAGAGTATAGAAGAGGAGTAAAAGAATCCTACTCTCCGATATAACTAGACTCAAAATAGTTTTAACTAGACTCGACTCGGCCAAGTTCGATCAATCAAGGGGGCTCCTAGGTCGGTACAAGCTCTGATACCAACTTGTCACGCCCAAGATACGATCCTATCCTTATTTTGGCACGAGGGCCTCGACAGGGATAGAAGCGCATCTCGTCGTTTTGCAAGAATGGATATCATTACAAGTACATGTAAAGAAGAGATGAGTATATGGAATTGGCTTCCACTAGACACAAGCTACATCAATATCACATCAATACAACACTATATCCAAACATCATACAGAAGAGCAGGGTCCGACTACGGACGAAAACAAACGATAAAATGACATCCATCCTTGCTATCCCAGGCTGCCGCCTGGAACCCATTCTAGATCGATGAAGAAGAAGAAGAAGAAGAACTCCAAATCAAACAAGCATCGTGCTCACGTCAAATCATCGCATTACCTGTACCTGCAACTGTTGTTGTAGTAATCTGTGAGCCACAGGGGACTCAGCAATCTCATTTCCAAGGGTATCTAGATTATTAAAGCTTAATGGGTGAGGTATGGTTAAGTAGTGAGGCTGCAGCAAGCGACTATGCATTTATTTGAGTGGCTAACTTACGAGTAAAGAATAAAGGGGATGATTGTCGAATAAACGGACGTGAACTAGTAATGATCTCTAAGAGATCCTGAACACCTACTTACGTCAAACATAACCCCACCGTGTTCTCTCTCGGATAAGGCCTCACGAGAAGAGACAGTCACGGTTACGCACACGGTTGGTGTATTTTATTTGAGTTTACTTCAAGTTTGCTATGACCGGGTGTTAAACAAAGTTTCCAAGTTGCCACGTAACCGCACGCATGGCTTTCCGAAAGATTTAACCATGCAGGGGTGCTCCAACTCATCCATCACAAACTAGCCACACGCAGCGGGAATAACCTCAACCACGAATCTCGTGATCTTCCTAGGCAATTCCACTGGAAAACCGCAACCTCGAGATAGCCCGAAGTATTCTCGGAATTCCTCGCACAAGATGTTCGAGAAAGGTAAAACAAGTCCAGCAAGGCCTCCCGACGTGTCGACGATCCCGATAGGAGCCGCGTATCTTGTTCTCAGGACACGGCGGATAAGCGACGCGTACAGTGGCCTGATAGAAATCACCGAAGTTGCCCTGGGTTGGCCCCGCACAGTGCTCTAGTTTGGACCAACACTCATGAGGAGCACTGGCCCGGGTTGTTGATTAATTATCCGCGGGTGCCGGCAGGTCCCTATGCAATTTTAGTTGTTATTAGGCAAATGTAGTACCAATGTTGGGCCTTGCCAGACAAGTTTTATCCTAAAACGAAAATCAAGGGGGTCCCCATAACAACCCCGAGCATGTTAGGAGCGCTCAATTATGGAACATAACACTGGTACACAAGTAACTAGGGGCGGCAAGAGTGGAACAAAACACCGAGCAAAAGGCCAAGCCTTCCACCATTTACCAAGTATATATGTGCATTAAATAAAATAGCAATAATATTGTGATATATCAAAAATATCCATGTTGCACATGGAAAGAGCTTGCACCTACAACTAGCAACGCTATAAGAAGGGCTGAGCAAGCAGTAACATAGCCAAACAATGGTTGCTGGGATATGGAGGGGTTAGAGGTTTTTCATGGCATTCTGGGAGGCTTGACATACAAGTGGTAGGTAGCGAGACAGCGATAGAGACGAGACAACTAGCATGGCAATGATAGTAATGGTATCCAGGGAAATGATCATCTTGCCTGAGATCCCTCTTGGAAGAAGAACGAATCCATGAAGAAGACGAGCCAACGTAGTCGAACGAATCCTCACACTCCGAACGCTTTCGGAACTCTATCGAGAAGAAGCAATCCGGAAACAACAATCAACACATGATAACACCACAACATATGCATGACATGATGCGCAAACAAATATGATGCATGTCCGGTTTAAAAATGCAAGGCATGGTATGGCAAGATGCAACAAACAACTTCTACACATTAAGTGAAGCTCAATATGCAACGAGATGCATATTGACGAAACTCCACATTCGAATTATTTAGTTCACTCCCGTTTAGGTACTCATCAATATTAAATGTTGCTAAACATGGCAAGAGGTGAAGCATAAGTAAACTACACATCTAGGCAAGTTTAAATGAGGCCGGAAACAACATATAGCATTTCCGAAACGACCACATATGTTAATTTCAAACTTGGTCCAGATCTGAACTAATCATGTTTTATATTTGTTAAACAGCAAAATAATGTGAACCATGCAATTCTACACGTCATTCTAGTCGATTTATATATATAGAACATCTCAAACGGAGCTACGGTCTAAAAGATATGACAATCACAAGATTATATGCCATGAATGCAAAATGCATGAAAAAGACCACCACAAACATACCAAATCATGGATGCAGTAAGATATTATGAAACTACATGAAATTCTAAGCAAGTTTCATATGCAACATGTTCACAACGGAGCTACGGTTCAACCACAACACCCAACACAAGTTTTAGATGAAATCTGTCCAAAACAGCAAGATAGCATTTTGCACACACGAAAACAACAAGTTAAAAGATTCTAAAATGCACAAACTAAGCATGGGGCAGTAGCATATGACACACACATCATTTCATCTTCACATATCATACTCAAAATAGTTATGGAACACATGGTAGGAAGCTCACAACATGACAACAAAATATAGCAGATTAGGACTTAGTGAAAATAACAGGTTTTTGCATAGCAGAATATCACGGAGGCATATTGGCAGCAGTAAAACTATATGCTACAGGTCATATATTGGCATGAAACTTAACAGCAAGGTAGTAGACATGATGCACTAAAAATCATACCGTGGTGGCAACATCAAATTATGCTCAGATTCATGGCAAACATCAACACAACATGGCATCATAAAGAAAACAGATTCTCAGACTTAGTGAAAATTAGAGTAGACATGTGCAGCAGTTTTTAACAGATTGACATGTTGGACAGCATAATTAATTATGATGCAAAATCTATTCATGAAACTATTGGCACAACATGATAGAGCATAACATGCTTAACAAAAGACTCCATTGTGGCCACACCAAAAGAGCTATAGATCAATAGCAAACCACATGGCAACACAGCAACAAATTAACACAGATTTCAGACTTAGAAATATTTTTCAACCCTCCAAACAGCACATTTTTTTATGGCATGTTGGCAACAAGAAAACAACACCTAAACATGGATTTCTATAGCAACCAAAATGACCAGGGCCTAGCACACATGTCCAAGGGCATATCTCATGTTTGCAACTATTCCAAAATGTGCATGGATTAAATCACACGAAAATATCAAAAGAGCATCATAGCAAAAATGACATGCACACAACTTGATGAAATGACAAAACAAAGTGCACAGATAAATTCTATGGATTTTTCTACCCCACAATAATATATAATATGCATAGGTTCATGTAGGAAAATATGTCACAATTAATTATGCGAGTTAATGGAATAAACCCTTTTAGCAACTATAAATGCAAGTTAAATGCAAATATTACAATGAACCAGTTTGTCATGCATGAAAATGCGATGCCGATAATATGAACATTTTTAATATATTGTTGGATTAATTCCAATGGATGGTTAAATAAATATCACAATGCAAATTAATGGCAATTATGCAAAATGATGCAAAACAGCAAGCTTAGGTATTTTTATCATGGATGAAAAATGGCATATTGTTAATCTACACATTTTTCTGAGCATTTTTCAAATCAAAAACATTTTAATCCGACGTATGGTTATTTAAATGTGGGCATTTAACAACAAGCAATTCCCTGCAATTTTAAAAGATGCAATGGGCCAAACAGGGGCGCTGCTTAACTAAGCGACACACAGAACGAGGAATAGGGTAGGGGGCGATGCTCACCATGGGCCAAGGCCCTGGTCAGTGGAGCGTTCTGGCCGGGCCGGCTGCGAGCTGGGCCGCGGGCGAGGAGCCTTGGGGCTTGGCCAGCAAGGGGATCAACGGGGCGCCGTCCCTCTTGCTCCTTCGTCCCGATCTCGAGCAGGGGCCGACGGCGGTGGATTCCGGGGAGGCTGGCGGCGGGCTTGGCGACGCTTTGCAGGCAGGGAACGGCGGGAGGCGGCGGGGACCCCTCCGGATCTGGCGGCGCTGGCGGGATTGAAGGGGACGCGGCGGGGGAAGCTCCTGCAACTTCCATGGCGGGGTTCGGGGTCAGGCGGGAGCTTGGAGCGGCGGCTGCTCCGGCGACGGGGCAGCGAGGGCCGGCGGGAACGGGGCTAGGCGGGGATGCGGCGCAGCTCTCTGGCGACGAAGTGGGCGCCATGGGAGCTAGATGCTGGCGAGGTGGGCGCCATGGGAGCTCGGGAGGAGCTGGCGGCGGGGGGGCTCGGCCAGATGGGCCCGGGCGGGCCCTGGCAGCTGAGAAGGGATACAAGGACTAGGTGGCGGCTAGGGTTTGGGTAGGCGCGGAAAACGATGCAGGGGTAGGGTTTACCCGATTTGGACGAGGGGGCTGTCTATTTATAGGCAGGGATGGCAAGGAGAGGGATTTGCACCGTTTTTTCGACCGTCAGATCTTCATCGGACGTCCGAAAGCGGAGGGGGCTAGCTCGGTGGTTGTTGGGCTGCGTAGATGGGCTAGGCTGAGATGAGAGGGAAATGTGAGGCCCGTGTCAGGGTTTTTGAAACACCGAAAACGTCCGATAAATAAACCGACGACGGTGCCGCTACGGTCGACCGTTCGGGTATCAAACGACCTCTGAATGCGACGAAACTTGGCAGGCAGTCTACCTATAATATAACAAGACCGCACGCCAACTTTCGACCAAATCCGAGAATGTTTCAAACGCACTTTTGAAAACAATATTTTGACGATGCCGCGGGCGCGTGCGTGTGCGGTTGGTCTCGCAACGGTCGACGACACGGACGGAGAGAACCGGCAGCTACGAACGGATGCAAGTTTTCGAAAACGAGTGACGATGCTATGCAAGATGATGTGAATGATGCGATGATGAATGCGAGAATAAAATGAATCACATGACGAGAATGGAAATAAAACGGGAATCTTCTGGAGCGTCGGTTCCGGGCTGTTACACTTTGGTTGCTAAGGCTTTCCGAGCGGGTTTTTATTGGCCCCGAGCCAATGAAGCAGCAAGGGACCTGGTGGACCTGTGTGTTGGGTGTTAGTTCTACAAGAATAAGTCCCCCAAGCCAGCATCCGCGCTCAAGACGATCCCGATCACTTGGCCGTTCGCAGCATGGGGCCTCGATATGGTCGGTCCCTTACGGACTGGGTCGAGTGGATTCACACATCTGCTCATGGCGGTTGACAAGTTCACCAAGTGGGTCGAAGCAAAGCCCATCAAGAGTTTGGATGCAGGTACTGCCGTTAGTTTCATTCGGCAGATCATCTTCAGATTCGGCGTACCACATGATATTATCACGGATAATGGGAGGAACTTCGACTCAGAAGAGTTCCGTGAATTCTGTTTCTCTCAAGGCACTCGGGTTAATTACGCCTCAGTGGCTCACCCGCAGTCGAATGGACAGGCAGAGCGCACAAACGGAATGATTCTGCATGGTCTGAAGCCCCGATTGATGAGAGACCTGAAGTATGTTGCTGGAGCTTGGGTTGAAGAATTGCCTTCTGTCTTATGGGGCATTCGGACAACCCCAAACCGCTCTACGAAGCGCACGCCTTTCTTCATGGTGTACGGGTCAGAGGCTGTGTTGCCGAGTGATCTTCAACACAATTCCCCCCTTGTGGAACTATATGATGAAGCCGAAGCCGAAGCCGCTCGGCAAGACGGCCTTGACCTTTTGGAGGAAGAGAGAGAGCTGGCCCTTATCAGATCGACGCTCTATCAGCAAGATCTGAGGCGTTACCAAGACAGACACGTCCAGGGCCGAGCCTTTCAGGAAGGAGACCTTGTCCTCCAACTGGATCAGCAGAAACCCCACAAACTAGCGCCTCCGTGGCAGGCGCCGTATGCAATCTCCAAAGTCTTGCACAACGGAGCCTACCGGCTTTACAATATCGAAGATGGAGTAGAAGAGCCTAGGACTTGGAACGCGCACTTGCTTCCCAAGTTCTACACCTAGAACATAACTACTTTAGTTTGTCATTCCAGTAATGAATCCGAGTGATCTCGATGAATAAAGTTTTGTTTCATTATATCTTGTTGAAATGTGACTGCCACCCCCAGTGGGTGTAAAATACAAAACACTTAGCCGCAAACCTGATTTTGCCTAAGTATAAATTATTCCGAGTGAAGGTCTCGTTCACACTCGGGGGCTTAGCCGCGGCTCCGCGTCGCCTAAGTTACAAAACCTTTCGAGTGGGACATCCTCCGCACTCGGTTGTCAAGATGAACAAGACCATCATTGTTCATCTAAGGACAAACTACACCGAGTGAGGGTCTCGCCCACGCTCGGGGGCTTAGCCGCGGCTCCGCGTCGCCTAAGTTAGAAAACCTTTCGAGTGGGACATGCTCCGCACTCGGGTGTCAAGATGAACATGACCATCATTGTTCATCTAAGGACAAACTAGTCCGAGTTAGGGTCTCGCCCACGCTCGGGGGCTTAGCCGCGACTCCGCATCGCCTAAGTTAGAAGACTTATCGAGTGGGACATCCTCCGCACTCGGTTGTCAAGATGAACAGGACCATCATTGTTCATCTAAGGACAAACTACTCCGAGTGAGGGTCTCGCCCACACTCGGGGGCTTAGCCGCGACTCCGCATCGCCTAAGTTAGAAAACCTATCGAGTGGGACATCCTCCGCACTCGGTTGTCCAGATGAACAGGACCATCATTGTTCATCTAAGGACAAACTACTCCGAGTGAGGGTCTCGCCCACGGTCGGGGGCTTAGCCGCGACTCCGCATCGCCTAAGTTAGAAAACCTATCGAGTGGGACATCCTCCGCACTCGGTTGTCAAGATGAACAGGACCATCATTGTTCATCTAAGGACAAACTACTCCGAGTGAGGGTCTCGCCCACGCTCGGGGGCTTAGCCGCGACTCCGCATCGCCTAAGCTAGAAAACCTTTCGAGTGGGACATCCTACTCACTCGAACGACAAGATGGACTGGACCATCATTGTTCACAAGAACTGTTCCGAGTGCAGGTCTTGCCCACACTCGGGGACTTAGCCGCGACCCCGCATCGCCTAAGTTAAAATTTATGCCAAGTGCAAATATTATACACACTCGAAACCCCATGCGCGATCCTGCAATCACTCGAGTATAAAACACTCAAAAGATCAAAGATCAAGTTAAGATAAGGCAGATGAGAACTGCATCGTTCAAAGCAGAAGTACAGACGATAGGAGCCTTAGGCTCAATTAAAGGTCTTACGGATACAGATATTACTCGGCATTCCAAGGCAAACGTTTAAAGAAGTTTTTTGCCCGGTGACCACTCGGGATTAGGCACTGCTTCGACGAACTTGTCCAGGTCAAGGCTCTCTGCGATTCAGGTGGCCGCATCCATGAACATCTCCATGAAGTCTTCAATTCTGGCGTGCTTCCGATTGGCGACCTCCAAGGACTTCAGTTTCATCTCATCCACTCCCTTGCAGTGGACCCGGACAAGTGAGAGAGCAATTTCAGCTCCAGCTCGGGCCGCTGACTTCTTCCAGATCGTCACTCTGTTCGGGACGTCTCTCACTCGGATAAGAGTGGATTCCAGGTCCTTGGAGGGTTATTCCTCGAAGAAGAGTTCCTTTTCAATGTCCACCATGCCGGTGCGGAGCCTCTTGATGTACGAAACCGCTTCGTCGACACGTTCTTCCAGACGGAGAAAGGCCATGGCAGCACTATCCTTGAGCAGCTCTCGGGACGGATCTAGCTCTTTCTCGATCTTGTCAGTCTCCTCATCAATGTCGAAGCAGAATTCTGGGTTCAGCCAAACAAAAAAGGAATCAGAGTCAGGCGAATCTCATTCGGTTGTTCAAAAATACACATGGGTCATTCGGGAGAGTTTACCTTTGAGCTTTTCACTCACGGTATCGCCGAACTCTTCGACGAATTGCTCTAGCTCAGCCTTCTTGGCAATGATATGTTCAAGTTTGGTCTTCCATTCGACGAGCTCCTCCTTGGACTTCTTCATGGCGACCTCAAGGGTTTTCTTCTCCTCTTCTAGCTTCCCGACTGACTTCAGCTTCTCCTCGGCCTCCTTGGCCTTCCGACTGGCCTCCTTCTGAGCCGCTGCTAGTTCTATGTCCTTCTTCTCGAGGGTTGTCTTCATGGTTACTAAAGAAACAAAATTCTTGAGTCTCTCGACAAGTTTACGATTTTCTCCACGAAGATCTGATGAAGTAGACTCAGTCGGACAGGGAGAAAGAACAGAGACGGTAACAGTCAGACAGGAAGAACAATACCTTCCAACGCATTCTTCTCTTGCTCCAGTCGGGCGCTCTTGGCCTTCTCAGCTTCAAGGTCGAGGCGCAGGGTCAACACCTCCTCCTTCTGAGCATTGTAGTGGCTTCCGAGCTCACAAACAGACTACAAACAACAAATGGAAGAAAAATTATGATCAGGCAAAGGCATATGATTCGTTAATCGGATACAACATACAGATCATTCGGTCAGACTCCAAAACTCTAAGACTCCTGCCGACTGCTTCAGTCGACGGTAGCCTCGGGGACTACACCCAGTGGGTGCGCTCAGCGCGCCCCCACTGGAAAATTTAAGTTCAAGACACTTTTCTCGACGGCAAGACATACATTTCTACGCTATTAGACTACCGCGGACTGCTTCAGTCGACGGCAGTCTCGGGGACTACACCCAGTGGGTGCGCTCAGCGCGCCCCCACTGGAAAGCCAACACCCAGTGGATGTGCCCAGATGCAAACCCACTCGGGTCTTAAACCACAGACAAATGGAGCAAGATGGCGAATGAGGAAGGTACTTACGAGAGTACTTACTCAGACATTCTTCTGCAGTGCCACGGTCGCGTCGTACGCCGTCTTCAGCTTATCGCACATCTGCTCCAGCTGGATCAGCACCTCTTTGCTCGCTCCCGTCTGGTCCTCTGGGACATGGTGTAGCGAGAAGATGTTGGTCTCATGAGGAGTCGGCATAAGAGTCGACGTGTCGGTTCCGAGTGCGACTCATGTGCCCGAGCTGGTTCCCTGTGATGACGCCAAGGCACCGGCAAGTGATGGCTCCTCCATTGCACCTTCTATGTTTGCAGTAGGATTTGGCAGATCAGCTTTGTCAACCACATCGATATCGATCACTTCAGTCGGAGCTACAAGTGTACAAAAACCATTCGGAAATAAACAGAAGCAAAATGACAGCATATACAAGAAAAGTCTCGAAGTTTACCCTTCGAGGACGCCGCGTCTCCTTCGGCTCGCTCCCTCTCCAGAGCTTGGGGTTCAGGCGAAGTAGTTGAAGTATCAGCACTACAAAGGAAACATTCGGATATTAAAACTCACTCGGATGGATTTCGACAACAATCTTCGAGTGAAAGTTCTTACGCTGAAGCAACTGGGATGGTCATCTTGATCCTCGGAATGGGAACCGCCTTCCGGGGTTTTGTTGCAACAACTTTGGCTTGCTTCGCGACCTTCTCGGGCAACGAAGCCAGTTCCGCACGACCACGCTTCGAATTACGGGTCGAGGGAGCATTGGCAGTCGGCTTGACAACATTCGACGCCTTCGGACCACCGCCAGCAACCCCAGGGTCATGGCATGACTTGGAGCGGGATTCGGGCACGCGGTCTTCTGAGCGCGAGGACTCCACCTCTTAGCTCTCGTCCGAGCCCGTCTCGTCGTCATCGTTTTCGTCGTCGCCGCCTTCTTCCTCTTCCTCCACTCCGGTTGAATCTCCCGTGAGGTCTGTATCACTCGCCACATCAATCGGACCTCGATTGACGACTGGAATCTCACTAATCAAGCCCATGAAAGCTTGCCGAATGGAAGATAAATCAATCAAGCTGATATTCGACAAAGAACAACAATATCATTCGGATAACAGGTGGAACTCTGAAGTTACCTCATCCGGCAGATTTTTTGATGAGAGTGGAAGCACCAGCCTGCTCCCTCAGGGGTTATCTCGTGCTGGAGTGACTGCTTTGATGTTGGCTTCAACCGTCTCTGCGTCAAGTTCTTCAGGGTGCGTCCGAGTGATGTCATCTGCTCCGGTATATTCCCACATGGGGTGGACTCTAGCAAGTCCAGTCCAGTCCGTTGATGCCCTTCTACACTAAGGCTACCGGAGCAATCACCAGGATGTCTACGTCTAGTTTCTCTTCTTTTGTTACAGTCAGCCTGGGAAGTGACTGAATGCGTTCCGACGTATACAGAGGAAGTCCCGGTTGGTTCTCTCCGATTGGAATATCCTGGCAGTAGAACCAGTTCTCCTGCCAGCCCTTCACCGAGTCGGGAAAGTTGATCGCTGGGAAGCAGACCTTGCCCCGCAGCTGGATACCCAATCCCCCGCACGGTTGGGCCACGTTGGTCTTATCCACTGACCGAGTGGATTTCTTTACGGTCATCACCCGGCAAGTGAACAAGTGCTTAAACAAGCCCCAATGAGGGTGGCAGCCCAGAAAATTCTCACACAAAGAAACGAAAGCAGCTAGGTACACTATGGCATTGGGTGGAATGTGGTGAAGCTGAACACCGAAGAAATCCAAGAAGCGACGGAAGAACAGATGGGGCGGAAGGGAAAAACCTCGTTCGAGGTGAGTTACCAAGAGAACGCGCTCGTTCCCCCATGGCGAGGGATCATCTTCGCCCGCCTCCGGCAGCCGCCAACTCCCTTTGGATAGGAGACTCTGGTCCTCCATCTCGAGCAACCGGGCCTCGGTGACCCGCGACACCATCCAGTCGCCTTGAGTCCATCCCGCCGGTGCTCCGGCGCTCTACGCGACCCTCTCTTCGCCCGCTCCGCTTTCGCGGTCGCCGCGCGGCTCATCGCCGGCGATACCGGGCTCGGCTCGCGGCGGAGTTCTCTGTCGAGTGTGGTAGCTGGCGTCGGAGAAGCCGAAGGGAGGAAGGAGATGTGAGATCTGTTCCCCCTCGCATAGTGCCCTTGCCTCTTATAATAAAAATTGGGCGGAATCTATGGCCGTTAATCCGTAAATGGAGAGAGATCCACGGATCTACTGTTCAGGCTCTCAGAGACATGTGGCCAAAATCGCGGCGCGGTTATCGAAGCGTCATGCCCATTACCCCCAAATCCCTCGGAATAACCGTTTCATTGCACGTCTGCGCGCTCCCTCCGCGATTTCGAATGCGCGAAGACCTCTTCATGACTTATAAGAAGAAAGCTCGGCGCTCCGGATCGCCTGACGATTCATTTATAAACCGAATGACCATGCAGTCTATAACGAGACACCCGGACGGAATAACTGTGCATTCGGATCGTTTTTTCAGAGAAACACTTCAATTACAAAGATAACGTCGAATATGCAAATTAAGTCATTCGGCCAAGGAATGATAATCCTGAATACGTCAAGATTTGGAGCCGGGTGAGAAATGATCCAGGTCATTTTTTGAAGCACCTCCGATGTGTCGTTGACATTCCCGAATGTCAATCACCCGACCATTCAAACCTCACAGATTCGGGGGCTACTGATGAGGTCGTCTACCATGGGTAGGGTCACAAGGCTGACTTCTTGGCCCACCTAGGGACCCTCATCAACATTGAAGCTCCAGAGGTGGAAGTGCACTCGGTCAGACCTGAAGAGTCACTCGGACGCGCCTAAAGATACACTTGGATGGCCACAACCACACTCGGTCAACGGGAACTCAACGGTTCAGGAGACGTAGCATTGGGTATTATGAAGAGACGTCCTCTGGGATTAATCAATCGTGCGTTACGAGTAACGCTCTAGTTAAAGCAGCAGTTCCAGTAACGTAGCTTTAACTAGCATTTATTGCGGTGCTCGACTGGTGGTTGCGCACTCTATATAAGCCACCACCGGACACCGTAGCAAGGTTCTGACACTTGTATTCTCCTACTCCCACATAAGCAAAACAAACCAGCCTCCGGGCTCGAGACGTAGGGCTTTTACCACTTCCAAGTGGGGCCTGAACTCGTACACATCCGAGTGAAACACCTGAGCCATAGCTAGACTTCGCCCCTCCATTTGTACCCCCTAGTACTATTGTCAGGGACATTCCCACAACGACTGCATAGGGAGTAATTAACCCGAGGATCTTTAATCAACAACCCCGGGCCAGTGCTCCTCATGAGTATTGGTCCAAAACAGAGCTACTTGCGGGGCCACCTCGGGGCAACTCGAAGGATTTCTATCAGGTCGCCGTACATAGTGTTCATCCGGTCGTGTCTTGAGAACGAGATACGCGGCTACTATCGGGTTTCTCAACACGTCGGGCAGTCTTGCTGGACTTGTTTTACCTTTCTCGAACGTCTTGTGCGAGGAATTCCGATACTTTAGGCTATCTCGAGGTTGAGGTTTCCCTACGGAATTTCCTAGGAGATCACGGGATTCGTGGTCGAGGTTATTCCCGCGGCGTGTGGTTAGTTTGTGATGGATGAGTTGGAGCACCCCTGCAGGGTTAAATCTTTCAGAAAGCCGTGCCCGCGGTTACGTGGCAACTTGGAAACTTTGTTTAACACCCGGTCATAGCAAACTTGAAGTAAACTCAAATAAAATACACCAACCATGTGCGTAATCGTGACTGTCTCTTCTCGTGAGTCCTTATCCAAGAGAGAACATGGTGGGGTTATGTTTGATGTAAGTAGGTGTTCAGGATCTCTTAAAGATCATTACTAGTTCACGTCTGTTTATGCTACAATCATCCCCCTTTATTCTTGTACTCGTAAGTTAGCCACTCCAATAAATGCTTAGTGCTTGCTGCAGCCTCACCACTTAACCTTACCTCACCCATTAAGCTTTAATAGTCTTGATACCCTTGGAAATGAGATTGCTGAGTCCCTGTGGCTCACAGATTACTACAACAACAGTTGCAGGTACAGGTAATGCGATGGTTTGACGTGAGCGCGATGCTTGTTTTGATTTGGAGTTCTTCTTCTTCTTCTTCATCGATCTAGGATGGGTTCCAGGCGGCAGCCTGGGATAGCAAGGATGGATGTCTTTTATCGTTTGATTTCGTCCGTAGTCGGAACCTGCTCTTCTGTATGTTGTTTGGATATGGTGTTGTATTGATGTGATATTGATGTAGCCTGTGGTGAGTGTAAGCCAATTCCATATACTCATCTCTTCTTTACATGTACTTCTAATGATATCCATTCTTGCAAAACGACGAGATGCGCTTCTATCCATGTCGAGGCCCTCGTGCCAAAATAAGGATAGGATCGCATCTTGGGCGTTACAAGTTGGTATCAAAGCATGCACCGAGCTAGGAGCCCCCTTGATTGATCGAACTTGGCCGAGTCGAGTCTAGTGAAAAACTATTTTGAGTCTAGTTATATTGGAGAGTAGGTTTCTTTTACTCCTCTTCTATGCTCTGGTGAGGTATTCAACTTAGGAATTTCGATTCTACTCCTCTTCTCGCTCAAATTTTTTTTAGGATCATGCTGGTATTTTGGAAACTATACGATGCCGATGTGAAGGAATTCTGTCTTGGTACCTCCTGTTATCGAGGAGTAGAGCTCCGAGGGATTTTTGCACATCGTTATCGTTCAGTTTCCTTAGTGTCTCAGGACGGAGGATATTCGGAATTGCTTCAATACTAGTAGTGGCGAGAGGAGTCCGGCATCCCCAGTACTGTTGGAGAGAGTTCGGATGTACTGCCATACTTAGTATCGTTGTGATTACGAGTGTCTGAGGTAGACGAGTTTGCGGAGTTTCTTGGATTATGGTGTGGAAGGTTGCGGGTGCAGTTGTAGCTGATTACCTTGGGTACGTTCCTGGGTCCTCAACCCGAATCGCATAAACAAGAAAGACTTCGGAAGTTCATAGGTGGGAATTCAAGTAGTTACCTAGGATTATCCTTCCAACGAATGCATAATGGGTTATGTATTTGTTTCCGGCTTAATTCTCAAGCCTCACCCTTTGTGTTGTTTTGGAGTATTGTAATTCGAGTTGCTTCGATGTCAAGTGGTGAATTCATATCTTTCCTAACCGGTGTGTTTCTCATCAAGTTAATTCAACCCTCTCCAATATTTGCAAGATCAATCCTCGTATTTCTTTCAGGAGTTCATCTCATCGGTATCAAGTTGTCTTCCCCGCCCTCCCGCCCTTTTTCTTCAACAATTAAATTCTCATTCGAGTGCCTTTTCTATTCATGTGACGCTTCCGCTATCTTCTCTTCCGTGATGTATCCGGTGATTCGTTGTGAAGATGCTCAAGTGCTCAAGTTCATCATTTCTTAGTCCTCATCTTTGTTTTCTTTTCGGTGGATTCAATTCAAGTTTTCAGTGCTCATCATATCCTTTGCATTCTCTAAATGCTCTCCCATGTTGGAAGTTCTTATCCAAGCCTCTCTTGTTATTCATCTCTCATTATTTTATCCGGAGTGCTGAAGATATCTCAATAGATTCGTGTTATCGTTCAAATCCTCTTAAGTGTTTCGAGGTTGTCACCTCATCAAGTTTTTAATTTGTACCGGTGCAGTCTCTCTTCCTAAGCAATTGATTCAACGGTGAACTCTTTGAGTGGGCTCATAACCCACAGGTTTTTTCCCAGGATCTTACCTGGCTCTTTTAATCTTTCCGGAGATGTCCTCAAGTTCTTTTCAATATGACGTAAGAATGAATTTCATCAGTCATATTCCTTCCCGAAGATCATTTCTAAATCATTTTCATCGTTGGCTCAACCTTTCTTTATTCATTATCCCGGAGTGTCTCAGTAATTCTTGGTTGTGTTTCTCGCCATCATTCTTTGCCTTGAAGACCAAGAAGAGTTTCTCTTAAATCTTTCTCCGTTCTTTCGAAGATTTGTCATCTCAGCTTCGTGTCATCCTCTCAAATTGTTTTTGATCATGAGTAATTCTTTCCATATCTATCTGGAGCATTTCAGAGTTATTGTCATTTCTCGATCCTCCGAAGGTCATCATTTCAGAAGATTTCTTCGTTCTCAGCTTTCAGCTTTCGTTATCAAATTCTTCTCAATTGTTGTCTCTTCGTTCGTCTCTCAATTATTCCGGTGTTTCGTTAAAGACTTCTTTAAGTCCGTGCTCTATATCTCTCTCCTCATTCTTTTTCAAGAAGAATAAGTGGTGTGTGAAATCTGTTGTTTGTCAAGAATTAAACTTGATGAACGATAAGCATAACATAATTCTTATTCTTGTTTCAACAAGGTGATTTCAAGCATTCTTCCAGAGATGGTTCATGATATCAAATTCTCTATTCTAGTTGCTTATCTTTTCTTTTCCGGAGTTCCAAGTTTCTCTAGTATCTCTTCACGAAGCTTCATCTAAATCTCTGCAAGACCTCAATCTTGTTCATTTTGCATCCTTCAATTCTTTCCACCATCCTTTCGTTTCAGAGTTCTTTCTGGAGGTTCTTCATGGTGGTTCATCAAGATTTCTTTCATTTTCAAGTGTTCTTCAATATTTTGTTGGAGGTCCTCAAGTATTCTTATCTTGCATTTCAAAGTTCAATTCTTTCTTCCTTATCTTCTGAGATGGTACTATAGCATTCTTGATTCATGAGGAGTCTTGAAGAGAATTTGTCAAGAATGAGATATGTGAACCCATCTTTTCTTTGTTGGAGTTATCTTGGCATGGATTTCACCTAAGGCATTTCCTAAGGATTGTTGCTACCATGGTGCTTATCAATGATCCAAGTTCTCAATGTATTCTCTTGGTGAAAGAACATTTCATCTCCTGTTGCTCCCAATCAATCAATTGTTTGGTTTTGTGTCCGGCTGTCACCTCATAGTTTTGAGATGTTTTCCATAAGCTCACAACAAGCTTGTTCTTTTCGTTGTTGATTTTTCAACAACTCCGTTCAATCTCTTCTTGTAAGATGTTCTACAAATTCAATTGTGGTAGAAGTTGTCATTTTCTTCTCCGTTATTTTCCTTTCAATGATCTAGCTTCTTCCTTGTTCCGGAGGCAATGTGATGTGGCTCTATTCATCCCATCATCTCGGTTTGTCAAGATCATTTTCTTTCCTTGCTTTTCAATTTAACCGGAGTGTTGTGTTCTTTCCATCTTATCAAGTTTTGCCTCTATTTTCTACCAAAGTGCTGCCCAAATTTCATGGGAATTCTTATTGTTCCTCGTGCTATTCTTCATCTCTTTGCAACCTACAAGAATCGTTGCTTTCACTAGTTTTTCAAGAAGCAACTAAGTTTTACCTCTTCTTCTTCCTCTTCCCCTTCTCATTCTAAGATATTGGGTCGAGATCTCTTGTAAGTGAAGGAGAGTTGTAACAGCCCGAGACCGACGCCCCAGAAGATTCCCCTTTTATTTCTATTCTCGTCGTGTGATTCGTTTGGTTGTCGCATTCATCATCGCATCATTTGCATCATTCGCATCATCTGCACAGCATCGTCACTCGTTTTTGAAAACTTGCATCCGATCGTAGTTACCGGTTCTCTCTGTTCGTGTCATCGACCGTTTTGAGTCCAACCACACACGCACGCGCCCGCGGCATAAAAAAATATCGTTTTTAAAGTGCGTGAAAAATATTCTCGGATTGGGTCGAAAGTTGGCATGCGGTCTTGTTATATTGTAGGTAGACCGCCTGCCAAGTTTCTTCGCAATCAGAGGTCGTTTGATATCTGAACGGTCGACCGTAGCGGCACCATCATCAGTTTATTTATCGGACGTTTTTCGGTTTTGAAAACTCGTGTCATGGGCCACATCTTCTCTCTCTTCTCTCAGCCCAACCCACCTACATAGCCCACTAGGCCTACCCTAGCCCCCCTCCGATCCAGACCGTCGGATCGCGATCGAAGGACTCCAAAACGCCCTCAAACCCACAAACCCTAGCAAAACTGCTATAAAGGGACACCCCCACGTCCATTTTTGGCCTCCCCTAGTCCTTGCATCAAAACCCGTGCCGTCCCACTCCATCCATGTGCTTTTTTTTCTAAGTCTTTAAAACTGCCTGTAAATTCACCATGATTGCATTTTGTGGGGGCCTTAACTTTTTATCTGTTCATCGGTTTGACAAGTGTGATATATGAAAATTGTACTACATTTTGTGATCTACATGATGGATTCATTTTCATGCATAATAGGTTGCATATACATGCTTAGATATCTGTTGCAAAAGTGCATTCCGTCGTAATCGTAAAAAACTGTTATTGTATTCAATGTTGCGTGGATGATTGCATCTCACCCGTAGGTCTTTTGCATGTGGTGCCTTCATGAGTATTGCTCTATGTGATGTCTACTTTGATGCCATGCCTCTGGTTTCTAGGTAGGAATTCATTAAATGTCTATTTATTGCTCTCAAGTTGCTATCACGTTAAAACTGAAATCTGTTAACGATGAGTTCCGTTTTGCGAGCATCATATTAAGGAAACCATGCACCCTATGTAATTTTGCCAATAGAATGATTTGAAGTCTGCCATGTATTTTTGATGTTAGTGTCCTTGCCATGCTCATAGAGGATTGTCAAGCTACTGTTATTGCCATGTCTACATGCCTAATCAAACTGCAGTTTTGGGAGATAGCTAAATTTCACAAAGTCTGAAACTGTTATTTTGTTGTCATGTTGCTATGTGATTTGCTATTGATCTAGGAGTCTTTTGTGGTTGCCACCAAGGAGTCTTTTGTTAAGCATGTTGTTTCCTATCATGTTGTGCCAATAGTTTGCATGAATAGGTTTTGAATCATAGTTATTTCTGTTGTTCAATATGTCAATGTGTTAAAAACTGCTGCTCATGTCTACTCCAATTTTCACTAAGTCTGAGAATCTGTTTTCTTCATAATGCCATGTTGTGTTGATGCTAGCCATGAGTCCATGCATAATTAGACCTTGCCACCATGGTATGATTTGTATTGCATCATGTCCTCTACCATGCTGTAGATTTTCATGTCATAATATGCCCTGTAGAATATAGTTTTACTGCTGCCAATATGCCTTCGTGAAAATCTGCTATGCTAAAAACTGTTATTTTCACCAAGTCCTAATCTGCTATATTTTGTTGCCATGTTGTGAGCTTCCTACCATGTGTTCCATAACTATTTTGAGTGTGATATGTGAAGATGAAATGTAGTGTGTGTTATATGCTACTGCCTCATGCTTAGTTTGTGAATTTTAGAATCTTGTAGCTTGATGATTTGAGGTGTGCAAAATGCCATGTTGCTGTTTTGGACAGATTTGAACTAAAACTTGTGTTGCTTGCTATTGTTGAACCGTAGCTCCGTTTTGAACATGTTCCACATGAAAATTGCTTAAAATCTCATGTAGTTTCATAATATCTTGTTGAATCCATGATTTGACATGTTTATGGTTGATGTTTGCATGCATTTTGCATTCATGTCATGTGCATCTTGTGTAGGTCATATCTTTTAGACCGTAGCTCCGTTTGAGATGTTCCATATATGTAAATCGACTAGAATGACGTGTAGAATTGCATGGTATACTTTATTTTCCTGTTTAATAAATATAAAACATGATTAGTTCAGATCTGCACCAATTTCGAAATTAACATATGGGGTCGTTTTGGAAATGCTATAAGTTGTTTCCGGCCTCATTTAAACTTGCCTAGATGTGTAGTTTACTTATGCTTCACCTCTTGCCATGTTAAAAACATTTAAACTTGATGTGTAAATAAACAAGAGTGAACTAAATGATTCGAACGTAGAGTTTCGTCAATATGCAACTCGTTGCATATTGAGCTTCACTTAATGTGTAGTATTTGATGTTGTGTTTTGTCATGCCTTGCATACTCGTATGGACATGCATCATATTTGTTTGCGCATCATGTCATGCATATGTTGTGGTGTTTATCATGTGTTGATTATTGTTTTCGGATTGCATCTTCCCGATAGAGTTCCGAAAACGTTCGGAGTGTGAGGATTCGTTCGACTACGTTGGCTCATCTTCTTCACGGATGGGTTCTTCTTCCAAGCAGGATCTCAGGCAAGATGGCCATTTCCCTGGATACCATTACTATCATTGCCATGCTAGATGTCTCGTTTCTATTGCTTGTATCGCTACCTACCACTTGTATGTCAAGCCTCCAAAATGCCATTATAAGCCTCTAACCCCTCCACATCCCAGCCAACCATTGTTTGGCTATGTTACCGCTTGCTCAGCCCTTCTTATAGCATTGCTAGTTGCAAGAGAAATTGTTTCCATGTGCCAACATGGATGTTTTGATATATCACAATATTATTGCTATTTAATTTAATGCACATATATACTTGGTAAAGGGTGGAAGGCTTGGCCTTTTGCTCGGTGTTTTGTTCCACTCTTACCGCCCTAGTTACTTGTGTACCGGTGTTATGTTCCATAATTGAGCGCTCCTAACATGCTCGGGGTTGTTATGGGGACCCCCTTGATTTTCGTTTTAGGATAAAACTTGTCTGGCAAGGCCCAACATTGGTACTACATTTGCCTAATAGCTAATAAACCTGCTGATGAGGTCCTCTACCATGGGTAGTGTCACAAGGCTGACTTCTTGGCCCACCTATGGAGCCTCATCAACATTGAAGCTCCAGAGGTGGAAGTGCACTCGGTCAGACCTGAAGAGTCACTCGGACGCGCCTGAAGATACACTCGGATGGCCACAGCCACACTCGGTCAACGGGAACTCAACGTTTCAGGAGACGTAGCGTTGGGTATTTTGAAGAGACGTCCTTTGGGATTAATCAATCGTGCGTTACCAGTAACGCTCTAGTTAAAGCAGTAGTTCCAGTAGCGTAGCTTTAACTAGCATTTATTGCGGCGCTCGGCTGGTGGTGGCGCACTCTATATAAGCCACCACCGGACACCGTAGCAAGGTTCCGACACTTGTATTCTCCTACTCCCACATAAGCAAAACAAGCCAGCCTCCGGGCTCGAGACGTAGTGCTTTTACCACTTCCAAGTGGGGCCTGAACTCGTACACATCTGAGTGAAACACCTGAGCCATAGCTAGACTTCGCCCCTCCATTCGTACCCCCTAGTACTATTGTCAGGGACATTCCCATGACCGTTGGCGCCCACCGTGGGGCTGCGCATCTAGTGAATTCCGGCACAGGTGGAATTTCCATTTTCTCGTTCATCATGAACGGTTTTGGCGGCGAGATCCACTTCGGGTCCCTCAGCTTCGCCGTCGACGATTCGGCGTGGCTGCAGGAGGCACCGCTGGACGCTGAGGCACTGCCCGCCCGCGGCGCAGTGCACTTTAGCGCGACGACGTTCGGAGTTCTCCTCCAGCAACCGTCTACACCCTATCGACCGACTTCTCCGACTCGTCTTGCGGCTTCTCGCCGGCGCTCCGGACGCTCTCGGCTACAGTGCTGGATCAAGCACGCTGTGGTGGCCCAGGCCGCGGGACAACAAGTGGCTGCACTCGAAACTGACGAGTCAGTCCACTGTCTTTTCTCGTCTTCGGATGATGACTCCTCCGATGCTGCCGGTTTCGAGAGCAGCGGCGAAGTGGCGAAGGTCTTGATGGCCGGCTCGGCCCGAGACGCTGCCCCTCCGAGGCATTCGGCGGGAGACACCCGCGATCGGGATGGCGACCGCCGCAACGCCAGCTCCGACGGCTACATTCCTCGACCCCTCACTCAGGAGCAGCAGGGTGAAATCAGGCCCAGGAACGACCAAGTCCTTCGGACGCCCATAGCGGGAAACACCCCCGAGGAGATAGCCCTGGAGGCTGCTCGCCAAGCCACCCTGGCTGAACGCGAGCGTGTTGAGCGGCTACAACATTCACTCGACGAGCGTGCGGCAAGAGAGCTTCCCAGTTCCAGCTGTAGCCGCCGCCAGTTAACGTTCACGAAGGATCGTCCATACACCATCCTGGTGATGCGGACGCCATTGTTGAATCTGGCCGCGGCCACTCGGATCGCAGATTCGATCCAGCCGTCCAATTCGGCAGCAGGCGAGGGCATTCGGCATATCCAGGCTTTGCTGAAGACCGCCCTGCAGCAAAACTCAGAGGTATCACAGTCCCATCAGCGCATTCACAATGAATCTACTCGGGCAGATACTGTGCAGTCGGCTCACAGTCCGCTCGCGCCAAGGAAGGATCCACGAACTCCTCCTCATCCGAGAGGCCCGTATGGAGGACGCGGGCGCGACGACCATGATTTCAGTCGGACCCCCCCTCCGAGGGGTGGTCTGCGTGGCCAACGTCCATATGACGAAGGCTATCCACTCGGGAGAAACCGCGAGCGGAGCCCTGTTCGGCACAGAGGTTATGATGCCCAATTGGACATCACTCAGCGAGTGGTTGATCGGAACAGATATGATAGAGACCGAGCGAGCGGCTGGGGAGTTACTGGTCTCGGGTGCTTCAGCAGATACATCCGAGAGGCAGAAATACCCCCCAATTACCGACTGGCAACCGGAATTGGAAAGTTCAATGACGAGTCCAAGCCAGAAATGTGGCTCAAAGATTATCGAGTCGCTGTCCAGATCAGCGGCGGCGACGATTTTGTTGCCATGAAGCACCTTCCGCTCAGGTTGGAAGGGTCTGCGCGAGCGTGGCTTAATCAGTTGCCTGCCAACTGAATTTACTGTTGGGAAGATTTGGCTCGAGTATTCGTCAAAACATTCGAAGGCACCTACAAACGCCCGTGTGGATTGACAGACCTCCAACACTGCGTTCAGAAGAACAATGAAACTCTCCGAGAGTACATTCAGCACTGGACCACGTTTCACAACACCATGGAAAATTTCACGGAACATCAGGCCGTGTGTGCCTTAAAGGCAGACACTCGGTATCGGAGTTAGTCTTGAAGTTCGGTCGGTCTAGGGATCTGTCCCTCAGTCGGGCCATGGAGATTGCGAACAAGTACGCCAATGGTGAGGAAGAAGACTGCCTCTGTAGAGGTAAAGCGAGAGCCGGCAACGCCCCTCAATCGGGAGGCAATGCCGGGAAAAATCAGAAGCGGAAGGCTGACGCCTTCGGCAAAGCAGACGTCGCAGCCGTCCTAGGGCAAGGCCAAGGCAAGCCGAAGCCCAAGAAAAAGAATAAAGAATGGATTCCCAAGAAGAAGTCCGAGTACAAATCCAACATTCTCGACCAGCCGTGCCAAATTCATACCAAGAAGGATGAAGAAGGCAATGTCGTGCCCCCGAAGCATACCACTCGGGAATGTTGCCTGCTCAAGCAGGAGATGGGCGCTGAGCCCTCGAGTGAGAAGGTCGATGTCGAGGATGAAGGAGATACTTCCGAGTATCCAAAAGTCGACAAGGTTCTCAACGTGATCTTCGCCGACGTTGAGAGCAAGAGGCAACTGAAGGTTATCAATCGGGAGGTCAATATGGCAGTTCCGACTGCTCCCAAGTATCTCAACTGGACGAAGACGCCTATCACCTTCGACCAGTCCGACCATCCGCCTCACATTGCCACCCCTGGGAGGCACGCGCTGGTCGTTGACCCGATAGTGGGTGGCATCCGTTTACGCAAGGTCCTAATGGACGGAGGCAGTGGACTTAATATCATATACGCTGACACGCTCAAGGCTATGGGCATCCCGATGTCCCGATTAAGCAAGAGCAACATGCATTTCCATGGGATCATCCCTGGAAAGACAGCAGAGTCACTCGGCCAGATCGCTCTGGACGTAGTATTCGGCGGCAAGAAGAATTTCCGAAAGGAAAGGCTAACCTTTGAGGTGGTTGACTTTCGCAGTGCTTACCACGCCATCCTAGGTAGGCCCGCCTACGCACGTTTCATGGCTAGACCATGTTACGTGTATCTCAAACTCAAGATGCTAGGACCTAAGGGTGTGATTACAGTCACTGGTGATCGGAAGGTCGCCGAAGAGTGCCTTCAGCAGGGCACAAAGATAGCCAATGAACAAGTGCTTGTAGTCGAACTTGAAGGATAAAAGAAAGAAGTAGATACTACTGATCTACTCAGATCAAAGTGGTCAGCTTCAGAATCAGCCTTCCAGTCGGCTGGCGAGACTAAGCAGATCCATGTTCATCCGAGTGGCCCGAGTGCCGCTCCGACGAACATCTCCACTTCACTCGGAGACAAATAGGAAGCCGAGCTCATCCAGTTCCTCCGTGAGAACTGGGACATCTTCACATGGAAGCCGTCTGACATGCCTGGTGTTCCCAGGGAACTGGCTGAGCACCGAGTTCGAACCGATCCCAAGGCTAAGACAATCAAGGAGTACTTGCGCCAATTCTCCGTCGAGAAGTGCAAGGCAATTGGTCAAGATATAGCTCGGCTCCTCGCCGCCGAGTTCATTCGCGAGATTTACCACTCCGAGTGTCTCGCGAATGTAGTCTTGGTACCGAAGAAGGACAAGTCGCTCCCTATGTGTATTCACTTCAAACATCTCAATCGGGCATGTCCGAAGGATCATTTTCCTTTACCTTGGATAGATCAGATAGTAGACTCTACAGCCGGATACGAACGTCTGTCGTTCCTGGATGCGTACTCCGGGTACCACCAGATCCAAATGTACGGTCGCGATGAAATAAAAACAGCCTTCATCACCCCATTCGGGTGCTTTTGCTACGTCACGATGCCATTCGGCTTGAAGAATGCTGGAGCCACTTTTCAGCGCATGATCCAGAAGTGCTTGCAAAAACAAATCAGTCGGAACGTGGAGGCCTATATGGACGATATCGTAGTCAAGTCTAGGAAAAGTTCTGACCTCCTGACTGGCCTCGCCGAAACCTTCGCGAACCTGCGGCGCTTTGGGATAAAGCTGAATCTAGCTAAGTGCACATTCGGAGTACCAGCAGGAAAGTTACTCGGTTTCCTTGTTTCTGAACGAGGGATTGATGCCAATCAGGACAAAATCGGCGCCATAGTCCGAATGAAGCAACCAGAGCGTTTACACGACGTACAAAGGTTGACGAGATGCCTGGCGGCCCTGAGCCGATTCATTTCAAGACTCGGAGAGAAGGCACTCCCTCTCTACCGATTGATGAAGAAGTCCGACAAATTCGAGTGGACCAATGAAGCGCAAGCCGCATTCACAGAACTCAAGGCATTGCTTTCCACCCAGCCGGTGTTAGCTGCTCCGGGCAGCCAGGAACCTCTACTCCTATACATTGAGGCGACCAGCGAGGTGGTGAGCACAGTCCTTGCGGTAGAGCGCGAAGAGCCAGGAAAAGCATTCAAAGTTCAAAGACCCATATATTACATCTCAGAAGTGCTAACCCCTTCCAAGCAAAGGTACCCGCACTACCAAAAGCTGGTCTATGGTATTTACCTGACTGCCAAAAAGGTGGTTCATTACTTCCAAGATCACTTGGTCATGGTCGTCAGCAGCGCTCCCTTGTCAGAGATCCTGCATAACAGGGACGCCGCCGGCCGAGTGGCAAAGTGGGAATCAAGCTCCTTTCGCTGGAGATCAAGTTTGAAGCTAAGAAAGCAATCAAGTCCCAGGCATTGGTTGATTTTATGACCGAGTGGATCAAGCAGGAGCAACCAATTCCGAGTGTTCCCGAACACTGGACTATGTTATTCGATGGATCCAAGATGCTGAATGGCTCGGGAGCTGGCGTGATTCTTGTCTCTCCCAAAGGAGACCGACTGAACTATGTCCTCCAAATCCATTTCGACGCATCAAACAATGAGGCCGAATACGAAGCCCTCCTGTACGGGCTCTGCATGGCCATATCACTCGGCATTCGTCGTTTGATGGTCTACGGCGACTCGGACCTCATTGTCAACCAAGTGATGAAGGAGTGGGACATTCGGAGTCCAGCAATGACCGGATACTGCAACGCGGTCAGGAAGCTGGAGAAGAATTTTGAAGGCCTAGAACTGCATCACATTCCTCACGCAAAGAATCAGGCAGCATATGACCTGGTAAAGATTGGGTCCACTCGGCGAGCGGTCCCGAAAGACATATTCCTTGAACATCTGCGCGCACCAACAATCGCAGAAGATCCTTTCACAGAGGAGCCCCCGCAAGTAGTCGGTCTATCTGATCCGACTGAGGTTGAAATTCCAACTATAGTGGATCTGGTCCACGAAATGCTGGTAATCACTCCCGAGTAGACTCAACCCTATTTGGCATACTTGTTCAGACAAGAACTCCCCGAAGACGAAGAAGAAGCCTGTCGGATCATCCGTCGATCCAAGTCATTCGAAGTTATGGGAGACCAGTTGTACAAGAAAAGCACCACAGGAGTCACCCAAAAATGCATTTCCCCAGAGGAAGGGTTGCAAATCTTACACGAAATCCACTCGGGAACTTGCGGCCACTATGCGTCCTCTCGGACTTTGGTTGCTAAGGCTTTCCGAGCGGGTTTTTATTGGCCCCGAGCCAATGATGCAGCAAGGGACCTGGTGGACCTGTGTGTTGGGTGTCAGTTCTACAAGAATAAGTCCCACAAGCCAGCATCCACGCTCAAGACCATCCCGATCACTTGGCCGTTCGCAGTATGGGGCCTGGATATGGTCGGTCCCTTACGGACTGGGTCGAGTGGATTCACACATCTGCTTGTGGCGGTTGACAAGTTCACCAAGTGGGTCGAAGCGAAGCCCATCAAGAGTTTGGATGCAGGTACTGCCGTTAGTTTCATTCGGCAGATCATCTTCAGATTTGGTGTACCACATGATATTATCACGGATAATGGGAAGAACTTCGAATCAGAATAGTTCCGTGAATTCTGTTTCTCTCAAGGCACTCGGGTTAATTACGCCTCTGTGGCTCACCCGCAGTCGAATGGACAGGCAGAGCACGCAAACGGAATGATTCTGCAAGGTCTGAAGCCCCGATTGATGAGAGACCCGAAGTATGCTACTGGAGCTTGGGTTGAAGAATTGCCTTCTGTCTTATGGGGCATTCGGACAACCCCAAACCACTCTACGAAGCGCACGCCTTTCTTCATGGTGTACGGGTCAGAGGCTGTGTTGCCGAGTGATCTTCAACACAATTCCACCCGAGTGGAACTATATGATGAAGCCGAAGCCGTAGCCACTCGACAAGATGGCCTCGACCTTTTGGAGGAAGAGAGAGAGCTGACCCTTATCAGATCGACGCTCTATCAGCAAGATCTGAGGCGTTACCATGACAGACACGTCTAGGGCCGAGCCTTTCAGGAAGGAGACCTTGTCCTCTGACTGGATCAGCAGAAACCCCACAAACTAGCACCGCCGTGGCAGGGGCCGTATGCAATCTCCAAAGTCTTGCACAATGGAGCCTACTGGCTTTACAATATGGAAGATGGAGTAGAAGAGCCTCGGACTTGGAACGCGGACTTGCTTCCCAAGTTCTACACCTAGAACATAACTACTTTAGTTTGTCATTCCAGTAATGAATCCGAGTGATCTCGATGAATAAAGTTTTGTTTCATTATATCTTGTTGAAATTTGACTGCCACCCCCAGTGGGTGTAAAACTAAAAACACTTAGCCGCAAACCTGATTTTGCCTAAGTATAAATTATTCCGAGTGAAGGTCTCGTTCACACTCGGGGGCTTAGCCACGGCTCCACGTCGCCTAAGTTAGAAAACCTTTCGAGTGGGACATCCACCGCACTCGGTTGTCAAGATGAACTGGACCATCATTGTTCTTCTAAGGACAAACTACTCTGAGTGAGGGTCTCGCCCACACTCGGGGGCTTAGCCGTGACTCCGCGTCGCCTTAGTTAGAAAACCTTTCGAGTGGGACATCCTCCGCACTCGGTTGTCAAGATGAACAGGACCATCATTGTTCATCTAAGGACAAACTACTCCGAGTGAGGGACTCGCCCACGATCGGGGGCTTAGCCGCGACTCCGCATCGCCTAAGTTAGAAAACCTTTCGAGTTGGACATCCTCCGCACTCGGTTGTCAAGATGAACAGGACCATCATTGTTCATCTAAGGACAAACTATTCCGAGTGAGGGTCTCGCCCACGCTCGGGGGCTTAGCCACGACTCCGCGTTGCCTAAGTTAGAAAATCATTCGAGTGGGACATCCTCCGCACTCGGTTGTCAAGAGGAACAGGACCATCATTGTTCATCTAAGGACAAACTACTCCGAGTGAGGGTTTCGCCCACGCTTGGGGGCTTAGCCGCGACTCCTTATCGCCTAAGTTAGAAAACCTTTCGAGTGGGACATCCTACTCACTCGAACGACAAGATGGACATGACCATCATTGTTCACAAGAACTGTTCCGAGTGCAGGTCTTGCCCACACTCGGGGACTTAGCCGCGACCCCGCATCGCCGAAGTTAAAATTCATGCCAAGTGCAAATATTATACACACTCGAAACCGCATGCGCGATCCTGCAATCGCTCGAGTATAAAACATTCAAAAGATCAGAGATCAAGTTAAGATAAGGCAGATGAGAACTGCATTGTTCAAAGCAGAAGTACGGACGATAGGAGCCTCAGGCTCATTTAAAGGTCTTACGGATACAGATATTACTTGGCATTCCGAGGAAAATGTTTAAAGAATTTTTTAGCCCGGCGATCACTCGGGTTTAGGCACTGCTTCGACGAACGTGTTCAGGTCAAGGCTCTCTGCGATTCGGGTGGCCGCCTCCATGTACATCTCCATGAAGTCTTCAATTCTGGTGTGCTTCTGATTGGCAACCTCCATGGACTTCAGTTTCTTCTCATCCACTCTCTTGCAGTGGACCCGAACCAGTGACAGAGCAATGTCAGCTCCGGCTCGGGCCGCTGACTTCTTCCAGATCTTCACTCGGTTCAGGACGTCTCTCACTCGGATAAGAGTGGATTCCAGGTCCTTGGAGGGTTCTTCGTCGGAGAAGAGTTCCTTTTCGATGTCCACCATGCCGGTGCGGAGCCTCTTGATGTATGAAACCGCTTCGTCGACACGTTCTTCCAGACGGAGAAAGGCCATGGCAGCACTATCCTTGAGCAGCTCTCACGGTATTTCATTCGGTTGTTCAAAAATACACATGGGTCATTCGGGAGAGTTTACCTTTGAGCTTTTCAGTCACGGTATCGCCGAACTGTTCGATGAATTGCTCCAGCTCAGCCTTCTTGGCAATGATATGTTCTAGTTTGGTCTTCCATTCGACGAGCTCCTCCTTGGACTTCTTCATGGCGACCTCAAGGGTTTTCTTCTCCTCTTCTAGCTTCCCGACTGACTTCAGCTTCTCCTCGGCCTCCTTGGCCTTCCGACTGGCCTCCTTCTGACCCGCCGCCAGTTCTATGTCCTTCTTCTCGAGGGCTGTCTTCACGGTTACTAAAGAAACAGAATTCTTCAGTCTCTCGACAATTTTACGATTTTCTCCACGAAGATCTGACGAAGTAGACTCAGTCGGACAGGGAGAAAGAACAGAGACGGTAACAGTCGGACAGGAAGAACAATACCTTCCAACGCATTCTTCTCTTGCTCCAGTCGGGCGCTCTTGGCATTCTAAGCTTCAAGGTCAAGGCGCAGGATCAACACCTCCTCCTTTAGAGCATTGTAGTGGCTTCCGAGCTCACAAACAGACTACAAACAACAAATGGAAGAAAAATTATGATCAGGCAAAGGCATATGATTCATCAATAGGATACAACATATAGATCAATCGGTTAAACTCCAAAACTCTAAGACTCCCGCCGATTGCTTCAGTCGATGGTAGCCTCAGGGACTACACCCAGTGGGTGTGCTCAGCGCGCCCCCACTAGAAAATTTAAGTTCAAGACACTTTTCTCGACCGTAGGACAGACATTTCTACGCTATTAGACTACCGCCCACTGCTTCAGTTGATGGCAGGCTCGGGGACTACACCCAGTGGGTGCGCTCCACGCGCCCCTACTGGAAAGTCAACACCCAGTGGATGTGCCCAGATGCACACCCACTCGGGTCTTAAACCACGAACAAATGGACCAAGATGCCGAATGAGGAAGGTACTTATGAGAGTACTTACTCGGACATTCTTCTGCAGTGCCACACTCGCGTCGTATGCCGTCTTCAGTTTATCGCACATCAGCTCCAACTAGATCAGCGCCTCTTTGCTCGCTCCCGTCTAGTCCTCTGGGACATGGTGTAGCGAGAAGCTGTTGGTCTCACGAGGAGTCGGCATAAGAGTCGTCGTGCCAGTTCCGAGTGCGACTCCAGCGCCCGAGCTAGTTCCCAGTGATGACGCCAAGGCACCGGCAAGTGATGGCTCCTGCATTGCACCTTCTATGTTTGTAGTAGGATTTGGCAGATCAGCTTTGTCAACCACATCGATGTCGATCACTTCAGTCGGAGCTACAAGTGTACAAAAACCATTCGGAAATAAGCAGAAGCAAAATCACAGCATATACAAGAAAAGTCTCGAAGTTTACCCTTCGAAGACGCCGCGTCTACTTCGGTTCGCTCCCTCTCCAGAGCTTGGGGTTCAGGCGAAGTAGTTGAAGTATCAGCACTACAAAGGAAACATTCGGATTTTAAAACTCACTCGGATGGATTTCGACAACAATCTTCGAGTGAAAGTTCTTACGCTGAAGCAACTGGGATGGTCATCTTGATCCTCGGAATGGGAACCGCCTTTCGGGGTTTTGCTGCAACAACTTTGGCTTGCTTCACAATCTTCTCGGGCGACGAAGCCAGTTCAGCACGACCACGCTTCGAATTACGGGTCGAGGGAGCATTGGCAGTCGGCTTGACAACATTCGATGGCTTCGGACCGCCGCCAGCAACCCCCGGGTTATGGCGTGACTTGGATCGGGATTCGGGCACGTAGTCTTTTGAGCGCAAGGACTCCACCTCATAGCTCCCGTCCGAGCCCTCCTCTTCGTCATCGTTTTCGTCGTCACCGCCTTCTTCCTTTTCCTCCACTCCGGTTGAATCTCCCGCGAGGTCTGTATCACTCGCCACATCAATCGGACCTCAATTGACGACTGGAATCTCACTAATCAAGCCCACGAAAGCCTGACGAATGGAAGATAAATCAATCAAGATGATATTCGACAAAGAACAGCAATATCATTCGGATAACAGGTGGAACACTGAAGTTACCTCATTCGGCGGATTTTTTGATGAGAGTGGAAGCACCAGCCTGCTCCCCCTAGGGTTATCTCGCGCTGGAGTGACTGCTTTGATCTTGGCTTCAACCGTCTCTGCGCCAAGTTCTTTAGGATGCGTCCGAGTGATGTCATCTGCTCCGGTATATTCCCACATGGGGTGGACTCTAGCTTGCAATGGTTCGATCCTCCTCTGAAAGAAAACTTCGAGCAAGTCCAGTCCGTTGACGCCCTTCTGCACTAAGGCTACCAGAGCAATCACCAGGATGTCTATGTCTACTTTCTCTTCTTTGGTTACAGTCATCCTTGGAAGTGACTGAATGCGTTCCGACGTATACAGAGGAAGTCCCGGTTGGTTCTCTCCGATTGGAATATCCTAGCAGTAGAACCAGTTCTCCTGCCAGCCCTTCACCGAGTCGGGAAAGTTGATCGCTGGGAAGAAGACCTTGCCCCGCAGCTGGATACCCAATCCCCCGCACAGTTGGACCACGTTGGTCTTATCCTCTGACCGAGTGGATTTCTTTACGGTCATCACCCGGCAAGTGAACAAGTGCTTAAACAAGCCCCAATGAGGGTGACAGCCCAGAAAAATCTCACACACAAAAACGAAAGCAGCTAGGTACACCATGGCATTGGGTGAAATGTGCTGAAGCTGAACACCGAAGAAATCCAAGAAGCGACGGAAGAACGGATGGGGCGGAAGGGAAAAACCTCGTTCGAGGTGAGTTACCAAGAGAACGCGCTCGTTCCCCCGTGGCGAAGGATCATCTTCGCCCGCCTCCGGCAGCCGCCAGCTCCCTTTGGACAGGAGACCCTGGTCCTCCATCTCGAGCAACCGGGCCTCGATGACCCGCGACACCATCCAGTCGCCTTGAGTCCATCCCGCCAGCGCTCCGGCGCTCGAGGAAGAACCGCGCGAGCCTCTCTTCGCCCGCTCGGCCTTCGCTGTCGCCGCGCGGCTCACCTCTGGCGATACTGGGCTCGGCTCGCGGCGGAGTTCTCTGTGGAGTGTGGTAGCTGGCGTCGGAGAAGCCGAAGGGAGCAAGGAGAAGTGAGATCTGTTCCCCCTCGCACAGTGCCGTTGCCTCTTATAAAAAAATTGGGCGGAATCTATGGCCGTTAATCCGCAAACGGGGAGAGATTCACGGATCTACTGTTCAGGCTCTCAGAGACACCTGGCGAAAATCGCGGCACGGTTATCGAAGCGTCGTGCGCATTACCCCCAAATCCCGCGGAATAACCATTTCATTGCACGTCTGCGCGCTCCTTTCACGATTTCGAACGTGCAAAGACCTCTTCATGCCTTATAAGAGGAGAGCTCAGCGCTCCGGATCGCCTGACGATTCATTTATAAACCGAATGACCAGGCAGTCTATAACGAGACACTCGAACGGAATTACTATGCATTCGGATCCTTTCTTGACGGGGATATTACCCCTGGGTATGCCAAGACGAGGGAGTTCAAGCCCCTTTCAGAAAAAACTATATGGCCGGCTGGTCCACGATCGGCTGGCGAATAGCCAGCTGGCCTACGGCCGGCTGGTCCGTGGCCGGCAGGCGAGCGGCCGGCTGACTCCCTGGCCGGCTGGCCCGCGGCTGGCTGGCCCGCAGCCGGCTGGACACGAGGCGGCCGCCTGGCCCTCGGCCAGGCGCACCCGGCCGGCCCTCCCGCTGACCTCTGGACAAGCAGGCACCCGTCCCCTCCTACTGCGACGAAGTACACCGACAAGACGCAACCCCCACGATGGGCTCCGGCGCGGCTACAGCGATCGCTGACGCACGGACATGCATATCTACAGCCCGGGCGGTCGTACCGCTGACCATCCCCGATCGAGACCCCGCGGGGCAACAGTGCTGCCACGCCGCCGTCCACTCCATTACCTGCCCCGGCGTGGCTACAGCGCAGCCGGCCGTACCGCTGACCTTGGCCGGCAGGCGCAAGACGACGCCGCGCGGGGCGGCCAGTGCCGCGGCAGGTGGGCGCGGGCCAATAGAAGAGCCAGTTGGCGGGCCCCAGTTGGCGATGGGACCGCGCGGCCGGTGGGCCCTAGGGGCAACAAGACGACCCAGCTGGCGGGCCCCCTGGCTGGATGGAGAGGCTGCCAGCCGGGTCCCCCCTTTTAGTACCTTAGGAATATTGTAAGCCGGGGGGTTGGCCTATAAAACCCCCCGAAGCCCCCATGCATCGGGCAGGCAAGCACGGAGGCATTCGCCCCATCTCACACTCACACTCCCACGTAGCAAGGGAAGAAGAACCAGCTGCTCCTTCTTCCTCCTCTAGACAAACAGCTCAAGGAGCTCCATTGTAACACCAATCACCCATCAACTAGACAAGCAGGACTAGGGGTGTTACCTCCCACGGAGGGCCCCGAACATGGGTACATCGTGTGTCCCTCACCGCTTGTGCCTAATCCCGTTCCCGAAGCACGTCGGCGTCCTTCGGCCCCAACCACTCTCGATAAGCCACCCCATGGCATCTGTCGTGAGAAAACGACGATAGTTGGCGCCCACCGTGGGGCCGTACGCGGCGCTGGCCGGAGTCACGCTCCGGGCGGGACCCTTCTCCACCTCCCCCGGCCGCCCCGCGTCCGAGCAGAACTGCATGCTCGTGGGGCTTGCTCCCGCGGGGCGGGACCCCGTTCTCGTCAGCCCTACGGGCAACCCTGCCGGCCTCTCCGACGAGGGGCGCGGCAGCGACCCTCTGCTCGTCGTCGCCGTCCTCACCGAGCGCTTCGGAAGGCTGAGCCTCGTCGACGAGCCTCAGCACCGTGCTTCGGGGCCTCAGCACCCCCGTCGCACCTACAATGAACCCAGCCATGGCTACAAATGAGCTGGAAGCCGCCCGCCAGCTGCTGTTCAACGAGGCGACCATGCTCGCCACCAGCAAGCGCCGGATGGTGTCCGCGCAGCGCGAGTACAACTCCGCCTACGGCCTCAGCCCCTCCGGCAACGAGCCCAGCCGACGCGGCAATGTCCGCAACCGCGGCCGTGTGGTCGCGGAAATCCTCGGTGGCAGGCTCCCCACCTACGACACGCCGGCTGCCAACCTGAGGGTCGCCCAGGTGGCCTACGCCGACCTCGCCGACCTGGTGGGCGAAGAGCGAGCGCAGCAGGAGCGGCACATCCAGGACCTCATCGCCACCGCCAATGCCCAGCAGGCCCGGCTCGATGACGCCTGCGCCAGCTCCAAAATTCCCGTCCCCAAGGGGGACGCCCGGCAACCGCTGGCCAGCACCGGCCGGCCCAGCAGGCCTCTTCCCCCCACGGCTCCGGCCGGCGGGGCGCTGGGTCCCACAACGGACGCTCCCAGCAGAGAGACGAGCTGCCAGCCGTCAGCAGCCGGGGCAACGACGCGCCGGCTGGCGGCAGCCGGCGCAGCCGGGACCATACCCCGCCCTCGCGGCGGGAGCGCGCGCGCTCACCGGCCCCGGTTGTCCGCCCCGAGCTCGCCGCTCGGCTCGGCCCGCGCGTACCGCGAAGCGAGAACGACGCCCGGACCCGCATCGACCGGCTGGCATAGTCCGCCCTCCTGGAGGAGGAGAGTCTGATCGGCCGGGCATGTTTCGGCCCTCGGATCCGCAACGAGCCATTCCCAACCGGCTTCACGCTCCCTCGCGACACTCCAAAGTACAACGGCATGGCCAAGCCGGAGGACTTGCTGGTCGATTATACCACCGCGGTCGGCATAGCTAGGGGAAACAAGCGTGTAGCCGTGCGCTACGTCCCCCTCATGTTGATAGGTTGGCTCGGACCTGCTCAACAGCCTGTCCGCCGGCAGCATCAACAGTTGGACCGACTTCGAGGATGCATTCGTCCGCAACTTCACCGGCACCTACAAACGACCTGGCTGGCCCCGCGAGCTGGCCATGTGCGTCCAGGGGCCGGACGAGTCCCTCCGCGACTACCTCATGCGCTGGACTGAGCTCCGCAACTCCTGTGAGGGGGTGCATGAGGTGGAGGCCATCCAGTACTTCATCGCGGGCTGCCGCGACGGCACCCACCTCAAGCACAAGCTCCTGTGCTCCGAGCCGGCAACCCTGGCGGGCCTAATGGCCAAGGATGACAAATACGCCATGGCCGACTCCGCGATGCGGATGAAGGTCGCCACGCCAGCCAAGACGGCCCCGCTGCCTGCCGCGCCGCGGGCGGCTGCCGACAACCGGCAGCAACAGAACAACAAACGCAAGTCCGACCAGCCGGATCCCCGCTATGGGAGCTGGCAGGTCGCAACCATCGAGGAGGAGCAACCGGCTGCCCAGGCCAGCGTCAGCGAACCGGCAAGAACGCCTGGCAGCCCAAGCTAACCTTCGAGCAGATGCTCGACGCACCCTGCAAGATGCACTCCGAGTCCAAGCCGGCCACCCACACCCTCCGGTAGTGTAGCTTCTCCTAGCCACTAGCTCAAGGCGAAGGCCTTCTAGTTCCTCCGCCTCCGCCTCCCCGCGCGCCGGCTCCGGTTCCGGCCCAGCCGCCCGCGCCGGCTCCGGCTGCTAACAACGGCCGTCTCCATGACCAGTTCCCCGACCAGGACGGGGCTTACGTTGTCTTCACCAACGAGGGAACCGACAAGCACACCGTGCACCAACACTAGCACGAGGTGAACGCCACCGTTCCCTCGGTCCCCCAGTTCATGCACTGGTCCGAGAAGCCGGTTACCTGGAGCCGGGCAGACCACCCGGCCGTAATGCCCTACCCCGGCAGCTACGCCCTCGTCCTCGATCCCACCATCGTCTCCGAGTGAAGCACCTGCCGTTTCTCGCGGGTGTTGATCGACGGGGGCAGCAGCATCAACATCCTCTACCGCGACATGCTGCTCAAACTGGGGCTCAAGGAGAAAGACCTACGGGTGAGCCGGACGGTCTTCCACGGTATCGTGCCGGGAAAGTCCTGCACCCCCATCGCCAATATCGAGCTCAACATCCTCTTCGGCAATAAGAGTCACTTCCGCCGTGAACCGGTATGGTTCGAGGTGGTGGACCTCGACAATCCCTACCACGCGCTGCTGGGCAGGCCGGCCCTCGTCAAGTTCATGGCGATCCCCCATTATGCCTACCTCAAGCTCAAGATGTCGGGCCCCAAGGGCATCATCACCATCGCCGGCAACTACAAGATGTCGCTCGAGTGCGCGCGCGACAGCAGCCGGCTGGCCGAAGCCCTGGGGATAGCGGAGGAAAGGCGGCAGCTCGACCGGCTCGTGGCTCAGGCCTCTGCCTAGCCGGCCATGCCGGCTCCTCAGTCCCAGTCGGCCGGCGAGGCGTCGTTCCAGCCGTCCAAGGACACCAGGCAGGTGCTACTTGACCTGGCCAACCCCAAGCGGTGCGTCACCATCGGCGCCCACCTCGACAGCAAATAGGAAGGCGAGCTCGTCGACTTCCTCCATGAGAATCGGGACATCTTTGCGTGGTCTCCAAAAGACATGCTGGGTGTTCCGAGGAAGTTCGCCGAGCACAAACTTCATGTGCGGTCGGATGCAAAGCCGGTCAAGCAACCCCTGCGCCGTTTCTCCGAGGAGAAGCGGCGTACTATAGTAGAAGAGATCGCCCGGCTGCTCGCAGCCGGCTTCATCATGGAAGTGTTCCACCCAGACTGGCTAGCCAACCCAGTCCTGGTGCTGAAGAAAAACAAGACCTGGCGCATGTGTATCGACTACACCATCCTGAACAAGGCATGTCCCAAGGACCCTTTCGCCCTGCCCCGGATCGATCAAGTCATGGACTCCACGGCCGGCTGCGACCTGTTGTCCTTCCTGGACGCCTATTCTGGCTATCACCAGATCAGGCTGGATCCGGCCGACCGGCTGAAGACCTCCTTCATGACCCCTTTCGGGGCCTACTGCTACATCACCATGTCCTTCGGCCTGAAGAACGCGGGCGCTACCTTCCAGCGCTGCATGCAGAAGTGTCTCCTGCCCCAGATTGACAGGAACGTCCACGTCTACGTGGATGACATCATCGTCAAGACCAAAAAGCGTTTTAGCCTCCTTGACGATCTCCGGGAGACCTTCGCTAACTTGCGCGAGTACAAGATCAAGCTGCACCCGGAGAAGTGCGTCTTCGGCATGCCGGCCGGTCAGCTCTTGGGTTTCTTCATGTCCGCTCGCGGCATCGAAGCTAACCCGGAGAAGATCAGGGCCATCGAGTGCATGCACAAGCCGGCCAAGCTCCGCGACGTCCAGAAGTTCGCTGGCTGTCTTGCCTCGCTCAGCCGGTTCATTAGCCGGCTGGGCGAGAAGGCACTTCCCCTCTACCAGCTCATGAGGAAGACACCCAAGTTCGAGTGGACCGACCAGGCGGACGAGGCGTTCCGCGACCTTAAGGGCACGCTCTCAACCACCCCCGTCCTGGCGGCACCGGCTGAGAAGGAGCCGATGCTCGCGTACATCGCGGCAACCACCCGCGTGATCAGCGTCGTGCTGGTGGTGGAGCGGCCGTAGGAGGGCAAAGCGCTGTCAGTCCAGCGCCCCATCTACTACCTCAGCGAGAGCCTCTCCGCCTCCTAGCAGAACTACCCCCACTACCAGAAGATGTGCTACGGCATATACTTTGCCGCCAAGAAGGTCAACTAGTACTTCCAGGAGCACACCATCACCGTGGTGAGCACGGCTCCGCTCGGCGAGATCATGAGCAACCGGGACGCCACCGGCCAGATCGCCAAGTGGGCCATCGCTCTCACCGACCACGAGATTCGGTACGAGCCGCGCACCGCCATCAAGTCGCAGACGATGGCGGACTTCCTCGTCGACTGGGCCGAGACCCAGTTCGTGCCGCCTCCCCCAGACTCCACGCATTGGCGCATGCACTTCGACGGCTCGAAGATGCGAACCGGCATAGGAGCCGGCATTGTCTTGTCATCCCCAAAGGGGGACCAGCTCAAGTACGCGCTCTAGATCCTCTTCGCCGCCTCCAACAACGTGGCCGAGTACGAGGCACTCGTCCACGGCCTCCGGCTCGCCAAGGAGATCGGGATCTGGCGCATCCTCTGTTTTGGCGACTCCGACGTCGTGGTGCAGCAGGTCTCTGGCGAATGGGACGCCAGGGACGCCAACATCGCCAGCTATCGCTTCCTCATCCAGCAGCTCACCGGCTCCTTCGAGGACTGTGAGTTCCACCATGTCCCCCGGGCGGACAACGAGGCAGCCGATACGTTGGCGAAAATAGGCTCCACCCGGCAGGCCATCCCAGCCGGTGTCTCCCTCAAACGGCTGCTCAAGCCTTCGATCAAGCATTCCCCCGAATCAGAGTCAATCTTTGTGTCGGCTGACGTTACCGGCTCTTCGCCAACTCCGGTTGCTCTGCCGGCACCGTCAGCTCGGGCTGCAATACCGACCCCATCGGCTCTAGCATCCGGCGCCCCCGCGGCGGCCGGCTCCGGCTCCACGGCCGTCATGATGGCGATCGCCGCGTCCCCCGCTGTCCCAGTCTCGGGGACTGGCGAGCCGGTCCCGAGGGCTGATGAGCCGGTCCCGGGGACTGACGGGCTGAACCCGTCGGCTCCGGCTGCCTCCGACGCTCCACTCGAGCTCGAACCGGCTCCCATCTCGGCCCCCTTGTGGGCCCAGCCCATTTTGGCTTTCCTCTGGCGCGGCGAGCTCTCCCCTGACGAGGCCACGGCAAGGCAAATCCAGCGCTGGGCCCCGGCCTACAGCATCATCAACTGCGAGCTAGTCCATCGCAGCACCACCGACGTGTTCCAACGCTACGTCGAGCCGGAGAAAGGACAAGCAATCCTCCTCGACATCCACCAGGGCGAGTGCGGGCATCACGCCGGCTCCAGGACCCTGGTGGCCAAGGCATTCCGCCACGGCTTCTACTGGCCGACAGCCTTGGAAGAGGCCAAGCGGCTGGTCGATAAGTGCGAGGGATGCCAGGGCTTCAGCACACAGAGTCACCTGCTGGCAACAGCCCTCCAGACCATCCCACTCTCGTGGCCCTTCAAGACCGCACGGGGCGGCATGACGCATCTACTGGTGGCTGTCGAAAAGTTCACCAAATGGATCGAAGCCAGACCCATCAAGAAACTGGACAGCCCCATAGCCGTCCGGTACATCAAGGACGTCACGGTCCGCTACGGCGTTCCCCACAGCATCATCACCGACAATGGCACAAATTTCGCCAAAGGCGCAATGGTGCGTTTTTGCTCCCAGGAGGGCATCCGGCTCGACCTCGCGTCGGTGGCCCACCCACAGTCAAACGGCCAGGCGGAGAGGGCAAACGGCCTGATCCTAGCCGGCCTCAAGCCTCGGCTCGTGGCGCCCCTCGTGCGGTCGGCCAGCCGTGGAGCTGTTGGCTGTCCTGTGGAGCCTCAGGACCACGCCCAACCGGTCAACCGGCTACACCCCCTTCTTTCTCGTATACGGGTCCAAGGCGATCATCCCCACAGACATCGAGTTTGACTCGCCTCGTGTCACCCTGTATACGGAGAAAGACGCAAAGGAGGCAAGAGAAGACGACGTCGACCTACTCGAAGAAGCACGCGAGCTGGCCCTGAGCCGGATGGCCATCTACCAGCAGAAGCTCCGGCATTACCACAGCAAGCGGATCCGGCCCCTCTCCTTCTGCGAGGGGGACCTAGTGCTCAGGTGGATCCAGCGGACCACCGGCCAGCATAAGCTGTCCTCCCCATGGGAAGGCCCGTTCATTATCAGCAAGGCGTTGCACAACAACACCTACTATCTGATCGATGCCCAGAAGTCGCAGAAGCGCAAAAGAGACGGCTCCGGCGAAGAGACGGACCGCCCATGGAATGCGGCACTCCTCCGACCGTTCTACTACTAAGAAAAAACCCGGGTATGTATGTATCTTCCCTTCAGTTGGAACTTAATGAATGCAATGGGGGCCCCAAGCCGCCACTTGGGGCATGCCCCTTTTTCAATTCCATCAAAGGCTTGTCATTTTTGAGCAAGGCACCCGGGTCCGGCTCCCTGGCCCGGGGGCCCGCCGGCTCTTCTCCGTGGCAGACAAGTAGTGTGGGCAAGCAAGCCTTTCCTACCCCCCTACCCAGCCACACACCGGCCCTCGGCTGTCCGGCTGGTGGAACCATGCGGTAGAAAGGAAGTTACCATGCGAACGCCCCCTGAAGAGTAGTAGCCGGATAGGTCCAACCGGACCGTGTTACCTCTAGAAACCAGCCTCTGCCGGCTCGCCCCAACCCTAGCCGGACGACTCTAAGGCCCGCTCATTTTCCCCAAGGACGATGCCCCGTCCCTGTCCCAGTCCGGCTCCCGGCTGGCTGACAGGCGGGGCAGAAGCCGAAAGGAATCCTTGCGTAAAATACGAGTTGAAAGGTAAAGGGCGGAGGAGGAGCCGGCACGCAAACATTTTGAACTTCAAGCAAGTTATAAACAAAAGGCCACATGCCGAAGATTCTTTACAATACACCCCCAGTGGGTGGAAATGCGTCTTAAATAAGTTTTTCAGCAAAAAGAAAAAGATACAAAGTGCGTAGGGCCGCTCAGGCTGCCGGTGCATCGCCGGCCGGCTCAACAGTCTGCCCAGGGGAAGCAGCTGCCGTCGGCTCTTCCTCCATGGCCTCCGCAGCCTCGGTGTCGCTGCCGGTGCTGGAGGCGGTGCTCTCGTCGGCGACCTCGTCGTCCTCGGGTCCTTGGGGATTGCCGAAGGAGTCCTCGGTGACCAGCTCGCCGTCCTCACCAAGCGCCGGTAGGAGCTCGTCCGGGTCGACGTAGGACGCCAGCTCGTTGGCTCGACGGACCAGGGCGCCTTCATGGGCGGCTCACTCCGCCTTGGGGACCTCGCGCATCGTGACCAACCGGTCCAAATTGACGCCAGGGTACCACGAGGTGACAAACCGAAGGGCCATCTGCACCCCGGAGAGGGCCGCGGACGCCTTCCAAACCTCGAGCCGGGCCACCGCATTCTCCAGCCACAGCGCCAAGCGGCCCTCCGGGGCCCCACGACCCGGCCAGAGGGCCGAAATCACCTCCTTGTCGGCCGTAAGGAGCCGGTCCATGCAGCGCTGGACGTGGATCAGCCGGTTCTCGACAGCCAGTGCAAGCTCCGGCACGTCCCAGCCGGCGCGCTCCTCAACCTCCTGCCCGCGCTGCCGCAGGCACTCCCGATGCTCCGCAACAGCCCGCTCAGCGCGGCGCTGGGTATCCGGGAACCGGTCTAGGGAAAGAGAAGAATCAACAAACAAGTCGAAAGCAAGTCGAAAGCGGTCGGCAAAGGAAGAGGACTCGAAAACAAAACTCATGCTGGAAAGCCTTGTCGATCTTGAGGACAAACTGAAGGCCCGCGCTCCGCTCCTTCCCCAGCGCATCCTCCGCGTGGGCAACGGTGGCCCCGCGCGTCTCAAGCTCACCCCTGAGGCGATCCACTTCATCTTGAAGAGTGGTGGCCCGCTGGGTGGCGTCGGCCGACTGCTTGGCGACGTCCTCCCAGGCCACCGCTTCCCGCTGCAGCTCTGCGGTCAGGCGCTCCCGTGCCGCCTGACCGCCAACAACTAGGCCGCCCAGCCGGTCCCGCTCCGACGTGACCGCCTGGAGCTCCTGTCCCAGCCGGTCCCGTTCGGAAGCTAGCTCATCCCTCTTCTGCCGAATTGGGGTCAGCTCCTCTGCAAAAAACCCAACATGAGTTACTCAAATGCGGAAGACCCGGGCCGACTGTCGAGCAGCCGGCCTGACTCTCGGGGGCTACACCCAGTGGGTGCGCTCGCATGCCCCCACTGAAATAAGCATACCTTGCGCCTTCTTCAGCTCCTCCTGGACCTGATAGAAGACGAGCATGCCGCGGTTGTGGATGGCAACAGCCTCATCAAAGAGCGCCTGCCGCCTGGTGTTCTCAGCCTGCTCCGCGCCAAGAAACAAGAAGTTAGACAAACAAAAAAGAGATAGATCCGACCCGGCTGCCACGCAGCTGAGCAGCCGGCCCGAATCTCGGGGGCTACAACCAGTGGGTGCGCTTGCGTGCCCCCACTGAAAGTTCAATGCAAGGCAGAAGAATCTCACCGCCACCGCCTCCTCCACGTGCCGAAAATTGCTTTCGGCGGCTTCCACGAACCTAGTCAGCCCCTCACGGCAGTACGCCATGATGCGGCGTGGCTCCCCAGGCGCAAAGGCCTGGTGGCCGGCTGGTGGGGCCGGGACGACCGGGACGAGAGCCAGCGCCTTCCAGTCCCGGATCACGTCAAGCATGGTCCTCCTCGACTGGCTCGACCCACCACTCGACCCGGCGTCCGCCACGGCGGCAGCCGGCGGAAGGTTGGTGGTGACCACCAGGGCTCGGGAGCCGGCCTCGGGCCCCTCTACGACTGGCACCGCTGGCTCCACCACCTGCCAGACCGGCTCGACAGCCGGCTGGGCCGGCTTGCCCCTCCCACCGACCGTTGTCTCCGGTGGCGCCTCCGGCTCGACCGGGGTGATGGGCACATCTGCCGCGGCCGGCTCGACGATGGGCGGGGTTACTACCGTCTCCCCCCGCTAGGCCGTCTCCCGAGCTGGCTCGGGAACTGCTCCCGCCGCCCGGGTCACCTCCGCCATGGGCACGGCCGTGGCCATCTCCACAGCCGGCTCTCGCGGCTTGCTCGATGGAGGCCTCAACCTCTGCGTCGATTCCGCCGTCGAGTCCGTCGCACGCTCTGAGTCGGCGGGCCACCTCTGCCTCCCGTCGCTCAAGGCCCCCGAACGCGAGGACGCGCCCTTCGCCCCTGCCTTCCCGGCTCGCATTGCTGCGAGCCGCCTCTTCTCCTCCCGCACTGTGGTCGTGTAGTCCTGCGCCTGCAGGCTGGCGGCGTCCACCGGGTCGGCGGTCGACTCCATGTCATGGAGCTCGATGGCGTCCCTGGGGTAGACAAAAGATGGGCCCTCAGGCGCTTGCCGGCTCAAAAACTCGAAAAACCAATAAGAATTAGGAAAAATTGCTTACCCGGCGACGATGGGAACGGCCAGCCTGGCCCGGGGCGGCGGCTTCGCGACGGCCGCTTGCAATCTCTTGTGAGCCGGCGGCTATGTCGACGGCTGCCCCGAAGCCGGCCTCTTCTCCCGACGGGAGGCCTCGGCCGTCTGGCCGCGAGCCGGCTGCTCCTTGCTCCGTCCGCACGGCCCCCGGCGAGCTGTGAGGGGAGGCGCGTCCAAGACCCGGACATCGTCATCATCATCATCGTCGGTCCAATCTTTGATCGAGGGTCCAGAGGGGAACTCACCAGACGCTCGGGACCCGCCGGCTCCCGGGTCACCCATCGCCTCGTCCGCCTCAACCTCTCCTGAGGAACCAGCCCCCTCCTTGACGCCGCCTCCCAGCTCGAAATCCTCCGGGTCGGAATCGGCGCGATCCGCCTGAAACACCTGGGGGTGCGGGCTGTCCGGCGTGTTCTCACAAACAAAGCGCTGCGGTCAGCACGGCGTGTGAGCTGGGAGGACGGTCGAAGAAACGCAGAAGGAAAGGAAACCACCTCGACGGGATGTACCAGGGGCGCCGGGTCGTGCCGGCTGTACGACGTCTTGCCGAAACTCCAAGTCCCCGGCTTTAGTTTGAAGTTGGTGATGGCGTTCACCCGCTCCGCCACCTGGGCTGTCGTCAGCTCGAAGGTGGACAGCCGGTTGGGGTCTCGCCGGCCCATCATATCGCAGATCCGGTGCGGCCTCTGCTGAAGGGGCAGCACCCGGTGATCAATGAAGGCGGCCACCAGGTCCGCCGCGACCAGTCCCTCTCTACTCCTCATGGTCTGGAGCCGGCCCAGCGTCCCGACGACATCTGCGAACGGCCCGTCGCCCGTCCAGTTCACCCCCGAGGATGGGGCGTTGACGAAGGCCGACAGCCGGATGTAGTCCCGCACCGGGTCGACGTTCTTCACGTAGAAGAATGTCCGGTTCCACTTCTTGACGGACTCGTTGAGGGTGATGCGGGGGAATAGCGGGCCGCGGACGCACACCACCGCTCCCCCGCAGGCATACGCATCATCGTTGCTCCTCAAGGCCTTGAGGTAGAAGAGCTTCCTCCACAACTCTACGAAGGGGAGAAGCCCGAGGTAGCCCTCGCAGAGAGTCCCAAAGCTCGACAGTTGAAGAATGGAATTGGGCCCGAGGTGGTGCGGCTAGATATCGAAGGTATCCATGAAGAGATGGAAGAACTGGCTCACCGGCAGGCCGAAGCCATGCGAGAAGTGCCAGGCAAACACCACGAACTCCCCCTCCACGGGCTCGGGCACCACCTCGCTGGCCGGAGGATGAGCGGCGACGCGATCCTCCGACGGCAGCATGCAGGCACGACGGAGGTGCGCGGTGTCATCCGCGGTGATGACAGAGCCACCCCAGCTGCCGGAGGGTCCGTCGGCCATCTTCGAAGCAATCGAGCGCGAAGGAGCGGAGCAGCAGTGCGGGCTGAAGCGACGGACAGCGAGAGGAGGAAGACGATGGGGGAAGGGGTGCGCGAACTGCCTCCACCTCTCCCCCTCCCCTTATAAATAAGGGGGCGACGCCCGGGGGACGTGGGGATTAACTGCGCCCACTCCCCTGGAGAATCCGCGAGACGTGGGCACCGCGGGACGCGGCCGTTGGGGCACGGGCGCAGAGGATCCCTGCCTGCGGCCCGAGGCCTACTGGGCTAGGCCCGTGGCCTGCCGGGCTAGGCCCGAGGCGACGTCCCGTCAAACCCTAGGATGCGGGGCCCTCAGTACCACAGCGCTCCGCGTGGCTCGTCGCGGTCCGGCACGGGACCCTAGGTGGCACAACAGGACCCAAGGCGATGGGCGCGGCTGCCAGCACCGCCGATCGATCGGTCTCCCACAACGAAATGATACCGCTGAGAGAAGCCGCCGGCTCCCCCTCGTCGGAAGGACGCGGGCTCCCTGTGTATGCCAAGACAAGGTCGTTCAAGCCCCTTTCAGAAAAAACTATACGGCCGGCTGGCAAATGGCCGACTGACCCCGTGGCCGGCTGGCCCGCGGCCGGCTGGACAGGAGCCTGCCGCCTGGCCCTCGGCCAGGCGCACCCGGCCAACCCCCGACCGGCCCTCCCGCTAACCTCTGGACGGGCAGGCACCCATCCCCTCCTACTGTGACGAACTACACCGACAAGACGCAACCTCCACGATGGGCTCCGGCGCGGCTACAACGATCGTTGACGCACGGACACGCATGGCTACAGTCCGGACGGTCGTACCGCTGACCATCCCCGATCGAGAACCGGCGGGGCAACAATGCTGCCACGCCGCCGTCCACTCCATTACCTGCCCCGGCGTGGCTACAGCGCAGCCGGCCATACCGCTGACCTCGGCCGGCAAACGCAAGACGACGCGGCAGGTGGGCGCGGGCCAATAGAAGAGCCGGTTGGCGGGCCCCAGTTGGCGATGGGACCACGCGGCTGGCGGGCCCTACGGGCGACAAGACGACCCAGCCGGCGGGCCCCCTGGCTAGCTGGAGAGGCTGCCAGCCGGGTCCCCCGTTTTAGTACCTTAGGAATATTGTAAGCCGGGGGGTTGGCCTATAAAACCCCCCGAAGCCCCCATGCATCGGGCAGGCAAGCACGGAGGCATTCACCCCATCTCACACTCACACTCCCACGTAGCAAGGGAAGAAGAGCCGGCTGCTCCTTCTTCCTCCTCTAGACAAACAGCTCAAGGAGCACCATTATAACACCAATCACCCATCAACTAGACAAGCAGGACTAGGGGTGTTACCTCCCACGGAGGGCCCCGAACCTGGGTACATCGTGTGTCCCTCACCGCCTGTGCGTAATCCCATTCCGGGAGCCCGTCGGCATCCTTCGGCCCCAACCACTCTCGATAAGCCACCCCATGGCATCTGTCGTGAGAAAACGACGACATTTCTCCAAAGAAACACTTCAATTACAAAGATAACCTCGAATATGCAAATTAACTCATTCGGCCAAGGAATGATAATCCTGAATCCGTCAAGATTTGGAGCCGGGTGAGAAATGATCCATGTCATTTTTTGAAGCACCTCTGAGGTGTCGTTGACATTCCCGAATGTCAATCACCTGACCATTCAAACCTCACAGATTCGGGGGCTACTGATGAGGTCGTCTACCATGGGTAGGGTCACAAGGCTGACTTCTTGGCCCACCTAGGGACCCTCATCAACATTGAAGCTCCAGAGGTGGAAGTGCACTCGGTCAGACCTGAAGAGTCACTCGGACATGCCTGAAGATACAGATGGCCACAGCCACACTCGGTCAACGGGAACTCAACGGTTCAGGAGACGTAGCGTTGGGTATTATGAAGAGATGTCCTCTGGGATTAATCAATCGTGTGTTACCAGTAACGCTCTACTAAAAGCAGCAGTTCCTGTAATGTAGCTTTAACTAGCATTTATTGCAGCGCTCGGCTGGTGGTGGCGCACTCTATATAAGCCACCACCGGACACCGTAGCACGGTTCCGACACTTGTATTCTCCTACTCCCACATAAGCAAAACAAACCAGCCTCCGGGCTCGAGACGTAGGGCTTTTACCACTTCCGAGTGGGGCCTGAACTCGTACACATCCGAGTGAAACACCTGAGCCATAGCTAGACTTCGCCCCTCCATTCGTACCCCCTAGTACTATTGTCAGGGACATTCCCACGACACCTGCATAGGGAGTAATTAACCCGAGGATCTTTAATCAACAACCCCGGGCCAGTGCTCCTCATGAGTGTTGGTCCAAAATAGAGCCACTTGCGGGGCCACCTCGGGGCAACTCGAGGGATTTCTATCAGGTCGCCGTACATAGTGTTCATCCGGTCGTGTCCTGAGAACGAGATACGCGGCTCCTACCGGGTTCGTCGACACGTCGGGAGGTCTTCCTGGACTTGTTTTACCTTTCTCGAACGTCTTGTGCGAGGAATTCCAATACTTTGGGCTATCTTGAGGTTGAGGTTTTCCTACGAAATTTCCTAGGAGATCACGGGATTCGTGGTCGAGGTTATTCCCGCGACGTGTGGTTAGTTTGTGATGGATGAGTTGGAGCACCCCTGCAGGGTTAAATCTTTCGGAAAGCCATGCCCACGGTTACGTGGCAACTTGGAAACTTTGTTTTACACCCGATCATAGCAGACTTGAGGTAAACTCAAATAAAATACATCAACCGTGTGCGTAACCGTGACTGTCTCTTCTCGTGAGTCCTTATCCGAGAGAGAACATGGTGGGGTAATGTTTGACAATCATCCCCCTTTATTCACGTCCGTTTATGTGACAATCATCTCCCTTTATTCTTGTACTCGTAAGTTAGCCACTCAAATAAATGCTTAGTGCTTGCTGCAGCCTCACCACTTAGCCTTACCTCACCCATTAAGCTTTAATAGTCTTGATACCCTTGGAAATGAGATTGTTGAGTCCCTGTGGCTCACAGATTACAACAACAAGAGTTGCAGGAACACGTAATGCGATGGTCTGACGTGAGCGCGATGCTTGTTTTGATTTGGAGTTCTTCTAATTCTTCTTCTTCATTGATCTAGGATGGGTTCCAGGCGGCAGCCTGGGATAGCAAGGATGGATGTCTTTTATCGTTTGACTTCGTCCGTAGTCGGACCCTTCTCTTCTGTATGATGTTTGGATATTTTGTTGTATTGATGTGATATTGATGTATGTTGTGGCGAGTGTAAGCCAATTCCATATACTCATCTCTTCTTTACATGTACTTGTAATGACATCCATTCTTGCAAAACGACGAGATGCGCTTCTATCCCTATCGAGGCCCTCGTGCCAAAATAAGGATAGCATCGCATCTTGGGCGTTACAAGTTGGTATCAGAGCCTGTACCGACCTAGGAACCCCCTTATTGATCGAACTTGGCCGAGTCGAGTCTAATGAAAAACTATTTTGAGTCTAGTTATATCGGAGGGTAGGTTTCTTTTACTCCTCTTCTATGCTCTGGTGAGGTATTCGACTTAGGAATTTTGATTCTACTCCTCTTCTCGCTCAAATTTGTTTTAGGATCATGCTGGTATTTTGGAAACTATACGATGCCAATGTGAAGAAATTCTGTCTTGGTGCCTCTGTTATCGAGTAGTACAGCTCTGAGGGATTTTTGCACATCGTTATCGTTCAGTTTCCTTAGTATCTCAGGACGGAGGATATTCGAAATTGCTTCAATACTAGTAGTGGCGAGAGGAGTCCGGCATCGCTAGTACTGGTGGAGAGAGATCGGATGTACTGCCATACTTAGTATCGTTGTGATTACGAGTGTCTGAGGTAGACGAGTTTGCGGAGTTTCTTGGATTATGGTGTGGATGGTTGCGGGTGCAGTTGTAGCTGATTACCTTGGGTACGTTCCTGGGTCCACAACCTGAATCGCATAAACAAGAAAGACTTCGGAAGTTCTTAGGTGGGAATTCAAGTAGTTACCTAGGATTATCCTTCCAACGAATGCATAATGGGTTATGTATTTGTGTCCGGCTTAATTCTCAAGCCTCACCCTTTGTGTTGTTTTGTAGTATGGTAATTCGAGTTGCTTCGATGTCAAGTGGTGAATTCATATCTTTCCTAACAGGTGTGTTTCTCATCAAGTTAATTCAACACTATCCAATATTTGCAAGATCAATCCTCATATTTCTTTCCGGAGTTCATCTCATCGGTATCAAGTTGTCTTTGTTTTTCCCCGACCTCCCGCCCTTTTTCTTCCAGAATGAAATTCTCATTCGAGTGCCTTTTCTATTCATGTGACGCTTCCGCTATCTTCTCTTCCATGATGTATCCGGTGATTCATTGTGAAGATGGTCAAGTGCTCAAGTTCATCATTTCTTAGTCTTCATCTTTGTTTTCTTTTTGGTGGATTCAATTCAAATTTTCGGTGCTCAGCATATCCTTTGCATTCTCTAAATGCTCTCCCATGTTGGAAGTTCTTATCCAAGCCTCTCTTGTTATTCATCTCTCATTATTTTATCCGGCGTGGTGAAGATATCTCAGAAGATTCATGTTATCGTTCAAATCCTCTTAAGTGTTTCGAGGTTCTCACCTCATCAAGTTTTCAATTTGTACCGGTGCAATCTCTCTTCCTAAGCAATTGCTTCAACGGTGATCTCTTTGAGTGGGCTCATAACCCACAGGTTTTTTCCTAGGATCTTACCTGGCTCTTTTAATCTTTCCGTTGATGTCCTCAAGTTCTTTTCAATATGACGTAAGAATGAATTTCATCAGTCATATTCCTTCCCGAAGATCACTTCAAAATCATTTTCATCGTTGACTCAACCTTTGTTTATTCATTATCCCGGAGTGTCTCAGTAATTCTTGGTGGTGTTTCTCGCCATCATTCTTTGCCTTGAAGACCAAGAAGAGTTTCTCTTAAATATTTCTCTGTTCTTTCGAACATTTGTCATCTCAGCTTCGTGTTATCCTCTCAAATTGTTTTCGATCATGAGTAATTCTTTCCATATCTATCCGGAGCATTTCAGAGTTATTGTCATTTCTCAATCCTCCGAAGGTCATCATTTCAGAAGATTTCTTCGTTCTCAGCTTTCATCTTTCGTTCACAAATTCTTCTCAATTGTTGTCTCTTCGTTTGTCTCTCAATTATTCCGGTGTTTCGTTGAAGACTTCTTTAAGTCTGTGCTCTATATCTCTCTCTTCATTCTTTTTCAAGAAGAATAAGTGGTGTGTGAAATCCGTTGTTTGTCATCAATTAAACTTGATGAAGGATAAGCATAACATAATTCTTATTCTTGTTTCAACAAGGTAATTTCAAGCATTCTTCCAGAGATGGTTCATGATATCAAATTATCTATTCTAGTTGCTTATCTTTTCTTTTCCGGAGTTCCAAGTTTCTCAAGTATCGCTTCACGAAGCTTCATCTAAATCTCTCCAAGACCTCAATCTTATTCATTTTGCATCCTTCAATTCTTTCCACCATCCTTTCATTTCAGAGTTCTTTCTGGAGGTTCGTCATGGTGGTTCATCAAGATTTCTTTCATTTTCAAGTGTTCTTCAAGATTTTGTTGGAGGTCCTCAAGTATTCTTATCTTGCATTTCAAAGTGCAATTCTTTATTCCTTACCTTCTGAGATGGTACTATAGCATTCTTGATTCATGAGGAGTCTCGAAGAGAATTTGTCAAGAATGAGATATGAAAACCCATCTTTTCTTTGTTGGAGTTATCTTGGCATGGATTTCGCCTAAGGCATTTCCTAAGGATTGTTGCGATCATGGTGCTTATCAATGATCCAAGTTCTCAATGTATTCTCTTGGTGAAAGAAGATTTCATCTCCTGATGCTCCCAATCAATCAATTGTTTGGTTTTGTGGCCGGTTGTCACCTCATAGTTTTGAGATGTTTTCCATAAGCTCACAAAAAGCTTGTTCTTTTCGTTGTTGATTTTTCAACAACTCCGTTCAATCTCTTCTTGTAAGATGTTCTTCAAATTCAATTGTGGTAGAAGTTGTCATTTTCTTCTCCGTTCTTTTCCTTTCAATGATCTAGCTTCTACCTTGTTCCAGAGGCAATGTGATGTGGCTCTATTCATCCCATCATCTCGGTTTGTCAATATCATTTTCTTTCCTTGCTTGTCCATTTAACCGGAGTGTTGTGTTCTCTTTTCAAGATCTTTCCATCTTGTCAAGTTTTTCCTCTATTCTCTATCGAAGTGTTGCCAAAATTTCTGGGAAATTCTTATTGTTCCTCGTGCTATTATTCATCTCTTTGCAACCTTCAAGAATCGTTGGTTTCACTCGTTTGTCAAGAAGCAACTAAGTTTTACCTCTTCTTCTTCCTCTTCCCCTTCTCATTCTAAGATCTCGGGTCGAGATCTCTTGTAAGTGGAGGAGAGTTGTAACAGCCCGAGACCGACGCCCTAGAAGATTCCCCTTTTATTTCCATTCTCGTCGTGTGATTCATTTGGTTGTCGCATTCATCATCGCATCATTCGCATCATTCGCATCATCTGCACAGCATCGTCACTCGTTTTTGAAAACTTGCATCCGATCGTAGTTGCCGGTTCTCTCTGTTCGTGTCATCGACCATTTTGAGTCCAACCACACAGGCACGCGCCCGCGGCATAAAAAAATATCGTTTTTAAAGTGCGCGAAAAATATTCTCGGATTGAGTTGAAAGTGGGCATGCGGTCTTGTTATATTATAGGTAGACCGCCTGCCAAGTTTTGTCGCAATCAGAGGTCATTTGATATCCGAACAGTCGACCGTAGCGGCACCATCATCGGTTTATTTATCGGACGTTTTCTGGTTTTGAAAACTCATGTCACGGGCCACATCTTCCCTCTCTTCTCTCAGCCGAACCCACCTACACAGCCCACTAGGCCTACCCTAGCCCCCCTCCGATCGAGACCGTCGGATCGCGATCGAAGGATTCGAAAACGCCCTCAAACCAACAAACCCTAGCAAAACTGCTATAAAGGGACACCCCCACATCCATTTTTGGCCTCCCCTAGTCCCTGCATCAAAATCCGCGCCGTCCCACTCCATCCATGTGCTTTTTTTTCTAAGTCTTTAAAACTGCCTGTAAATTCACCATGATTGCATTTTGTCGGGGCCTTAACTTTTTACCTGTTCATCGGTTTGACAAGTGTGATATATGAAAATTGTACTACATTTTGGGCTCTACATGATGGATTCATTTTCATGCATAATAGGTTGCATATACATGCTCAGATATCTGTTGCAAAAGTGCATTCTGTCGTAATCGTAAAAAACTGTTATTGTATTCAATGCTGCGTGGATGATTGCATCTCACCCGTAGGTCTTTTGCATGTGGTGCCTTCATGAGTATTGCTCTATGTGATGTCTACTTTGATGCCATGCCTCTGGTTGCTAGGTAGGAATTCATTAACATGTCTATTTATTGCTCTGAAGTTGCAATCACGTTAAAACGGAAATCTGTTAACGATGAGTTCCGTTTTGCGAACATCATATTAAGGAAACCATGCACCATATGTAATTTTGCCAATGAAATGATTTGAAGTGTACCATGTCTTCTTGATGTTAGTGTCCTTGCCATGCTCATAGAGGATTGTTAAGCTACTGTTATTGCCATGTCTACATGCCTAATCAAACTGCAGTTTTTGGGAGATAGCTAAATTTCACTAAGTGTGAAACTGTTATTTTGTTGTCATGTTGCCATGTGATTTGCTATTGATCTAGGAGTCTTTTGTCGTTGCCACCCAGGAGTCTTTTGTTAAGCATGTTGTTGCCTATCATGTTGTGCCAATAGTTTACATGAATAGGTTTTGCATCATAGTTATTTCTGTTGTCCAATATGTCAATCTGTTAAAAACTGCTGCTCATGTCTACTCCAATTTTCACTAAGTTTGATGATCTATTTTCTTCATAATGCCATGTTGTGTTGATGCTAGCCATGAGTCAATGCATAATTAGACCTTGCCACCATGGTATGATTTGTAGTGCATCATGTCCTCTACCATGCTGTAGATTTTCATGTCATAATATGCCCTGTAGAATATAGTTTTACTGCTGCCAATATGCCTTCGTAAAAATCTGCTATGCTAAAAACTGTTATTTTCACTAAGTCCTAATCTGCTATATTTTGTTGCCATGTTGTGAGCTTCCTACCATGTGTTCCATAACTATTTTGAGTGTGATATGTGAAGATTAAATGTTGTGTGTGTTATATGCTACTGCCCCATGCTTAGTTTGTGCATTTTAGAATCTTGTAGCTTGTTGTTTTCATGTGTGCAATATGCCATGTTGCTGTTTTGGACAGATTTGAACTAAAACTTGTGTTGCTTGCTATTGTTGAACCGTAGCTCCATTTTGAACATGTTCCACATGAAACTTGCTTAAAATCTCATGTAGTTTCATAATATGTTGTTGCAACCATGATTTGACATGTTTATGGTTGATGTGTGCATGCATTTTGCATTCATGTCATGTGCATCTTGTGTAGGTCATATCTTGTAGACCGTAGCTCCGTTTGAGATGTTTCATATATGTAAATCGACTAGAATGACGTGTAGAATTGCATGGTATACTTTATTTTTCTGTTTAATAAATATCAAACATGATTAGTTAAGATCTGGACCAATTTCGAAATTAACATATGGGGTCGTTTTGGAAATGCTATAAGTTGTTTCCCGCCTCATTTAAACTTGCCTAGATGTGTAGTTTACTTATGCTTCACCTCTTGCCATGTTAACAACATTTAAACTTGATGTGTAAGTAAACGAGAGTGAACTAAATGATTCGAACGTGGAGTTTTGTCAATATGCAACTCGTTGCATATTGAGTTTCACTTAATGTGTAGTATTTGATGTTGTGTTTTGTCATGCCTTGCATACTCGTATGGACATGCATCATATTTGTTTGCGCATCATGTCATGCATATGTTGTGGTGTTTATCACGTGTTGATTATTGTTTCCGGATTGCTTCTTCCCGATAGAGTTCCGAAAACGTTCGGAGTGTGAGGATTCGTTTGACTACGTTGGCTCATCTTCTTCACGGATGCGTTCTTCTTCCAAGCGGGATCTCAGGCAAGATGACCATTTCCCTGGATACCATTACTATAATTGCCATGCTAGATGCCATGATAACCCTCTAACCCCTCCACATCCCAGCGAACCATTGTTTAGCTATGTTACCACTGCTCAGCCCTTCTTATATCACAATATTATTGCTATTTATTTTAATGCACATATATACTTGGTAAAGGGTGGAAGGCTTGGCCTTTTTCTCGGTGTTTTGTTCCACTCTTGCCACCCTAGTTACTTGTGTACCGGTGTTATGTTCCATAATTGAGCGCTCCTAACATGCTCGGGGTTGTTATGGGGACCCCCTTGATTTTCGTTTTAGGATAAAACTTGTCTGGCAAGGCCCAACATTGGTACTACATTTGCCTAATAACTAATAAACCTGTTGATGAGGTCGTCTACCATGGGTAGGGTCACAAGGCTGACTTCATGGCCCACCTAGGGACCCTCATCAACATTGAAGCTCCAGAGGTGGAAGTGCACTCGGTCAGACCTGAAGAGTCACTCAAACGCGCCTGAAGATACACTCGGATGGCGACAACCACACTCGGTCAACGGGAACTCAACGGTTCAGGAGACGTAGCGTTGGGTATTATGAAGAGATGTCCTCTGGGATTAATCAATCATGCGTTACCAGTAACGCTCTAGTTAAAGCATCAGTTCCAGTAACGTAGCTTTAACTAGCATTTATTGCGGCGCTCGGCTGGTGGTGGCGCACTCTATATAAGCCACCACCGGACGCCGTAGCAAGGTTCCGACACTTGTATTCTCCTACTCCCACATAAGCAAAACAAACCAGCCGCCGGGCTCGAGACGTAGGGCTTTTACCACTTCCGAGTGGGGCCTTAACTCGTACACATCCGAGTGAAACACCTGAGCCCTAGCTAGACTTCGCCCCTCCATTCGTACCCCCTAGTACTATTGTCAGGGACATTCCCATGAAAGTTGGCGCTCACCGTGGGGCTGCGCATCTAGCGAATTCCGGCGCAGGTGGAATTTCCATTTTCTCGTTCATCATGAACGTTTTCGGCTGCGAGATCCTCTTTGGGTCCCTCAGCTTCGCCGTTGACCATTCGGCGTGGCTGCAGGAGGCACCGCTGGACGCTGAGGCACTGCCCGCCCGCGGCGAAGTGCACTTTAGCGCGACGACATTCGGAGTTCTCCTCCGGCAACCGTCTACACCCTATCGACCGAGTTCTCCGACTCGTCTTGCGGCTTCTCGCCGGCGCTCCGGGCGCTCTCGGCTACAGCGCTGGATCAAGCATGTTGTGGCGGCCCAGGCCGCGGGACATCAAGTGGCTGCACTCGAAGCTGACGAGTCAGTCCACTGCCTTTTCTTGTCTTCGGATGACGACTCCTACGATGCTGCCGGTTTCGAGAGCAGCGGCGAAGTGGCAGAGGTCTTGATGGCCGGCCCGGCCCGAGACGCTGCCCCTCTGGGGCATTCGGCGGGAGACACCCGCGATCGGGACGGCGACCGCCGCAACGCCAGCTCCGACGGCTACGTTCCTCGACCCCTCACTCGGGATCAGCGGGAGGAAATCAGGCGCATGAACGACCAAGTCCTTCGGACGCCCATAGCGGGAAACACCCCGGTGGAGATAGCCCTGGAGGCTGCTCGCCAAGCCACCCTGGCTGAACGCGAGCGTCTTGAGCGGCTACAACATTCACTCGACGAGCGTGCGGCAAGAGAGCTTCCCAGTTCCAGCCATAGCCGCCGCCAGTTAACGTTCACGAAGGATCGTCCGTACACCATCCCGGTGATGCGGACGCCTTTGTTGAATCTGGCCACGGCCACTCGGATTGCAGATTCGATCCAGCCATCCAATTTGGCAGCAGGCGAGGGCATTCGGCAGATCCAGGCTTTGCTGAAGACCGCCCTGCAGCAAAACTCAGAGGTATCACAGTCCCATCAGCGCATTCACAATGAATCTACTCGGGCAGATACTGTGCAGTCGGCGCACAGTCCGCTCGCGCCGATGAAGGATCCGCGAACTCCTCCTCATCCGAGAGGCCCATATGGAGGACGCGGGAGTGACGACCGTGATTTCAGTCAGACCCCCCCTCCGAGTGGTGGTCTGCATGGCCAACGTCCATATGACGGAGGCTATCCACTCGGGAGAAACCGCGAGCGGAGCCCTGTTCAGCACAGAGGTTACGATGCCCGATCGGACATCACTCAGCGAGTTGTCGATCGGAACAGATATGACACAGACCGAGCGAGCGGCTGGGGAGTTACTGGTCTCGGGTGCTTCAGCAGATACATCCGAGAGGCAGAAATACCCCCCAGTTACTGACTAGCAACCGGAATTGGAAAGTTCAATGGCGAGTCCAAGCCAGAAACGTGGCTTGAAGATTATCGCATTGCTGTCCAGATCGGCGGCGGCGATGATTTTGTTGCCATGAAGCACCTTCCGCTCATGTTGGAAGGGTCTGCGCGGGCGTGGCTTAATCAGTTGCCTGCCAACTGCATTTACTATTGGGAAGATTTGGCCCGAGTGTACGTCAAAACATTTGAAGGCACCTACAAACGCCCGGGTGGATTGATAGAGCTCCAACACTGCGTTCAGAAGAACAATGAAACTCTCTGAGAGTACATTCAGCGCTGGACCACGTTGCACAACACCGTGGAAAATGTCACCGAACATCAGTCCGTGTGCGCCTTCAAGGCAGGCACTCGGTATCGGGAGTTAGTCTTCAAGTTTGGTCGGTCTGGGGATCTGTCCCTCAGTCGGTCCATGGAGATTGTGAACAAGTATGCCAATGGCGAGGAAGAATACCGCCTCCGTAGCGGTAAAGCGAGAGCCGGCAACGACCCTCAATCGGGAGGCAACGCCGGGAAAAATCAAAAGCGGAAGGCTGACGCCTCCGGCAAAGCAGAGGTCGCAGCCGTCCAAGGGCAAGGGCAAGGCAAGCCGAAGCCCAAGAATAAGAAGAAAGAATGGATTCCCAAGAAGAACTCCGAGTACAAATCCGACATTCTCGACGAGCCGTGCAAAATTCATACCAAGACGGATGAAGAAGGCAATGTCGTGCTCGCGAAGCATACCACTCGGGAATGTCGCCTGCTCAAGCAGGAGATGGGCGCTGAGCCCTCGAGTGAGAAGGTCGATGTCGAGGATGAAGGAGATACTTCCGAGTATCCGAAAGTCGACAAGGTTCTCAACATGATCTTCACCGACGTTGAGAGCAAGAGGCAACTGAAGGTTATCAATCGGGAGGTCAATATGGCAGTTCCGACTGCTCCCAAGTATCTCAACTGGACGAAGACGCCTGTCACCTTCGACCAGTCCGACCATCCGCCCCACATTGCCACCCCTGGGAGGCAGGCGCTGGTCGTTGACTCGGCAGTGGGTGGCGTCCGCCTGCGCAAGGTCCTAATCGACGGAGGCAGCGGACTTAATATCATATACGCTGACACGCTCAAGGCTATGGGCATCCCGACGTCCCGATTGAGCAAGAGCAAGATGCATTTACATGGGATCGTCCCTGGAAAGAAGGCAGAGTCACTCGGCCAGATCGCTCTGGATGTAGTATTCGGTGGCGAGAAGAATTTCCGAAAGGAAAGGCTAACCTTTGAGGTGGTTGACTTCCGCAGTGCTTACCACGCCATCCTAGGTAGGCCCGCCTACGCACGTTTCATGGCTAGACCATGTTACATGTATCTCAAACTCAAGATGCCAGGACCTAAGGGTGTGATTACAATCACTGGTGATCGGAAGGTTGCCGAAGAGTTCCTTCAGCAGGGCATAAAGATAGCCAATGAACAAGTGCTTGCAGTCGAACTTGAAGGATACAAGAAAGAAGTAGATACTGCTGATCTGCTCAGATCAAAGCGGTCAGCTTGAGAATCAGCCTTCCAGTCGGTTGGTGAGACTAAGCAGATCCATGTTCATCCAAGGGACCCGAGTGCCGCTCCGACGAACATCTCCACTTCACTCGGAGACAAATAGGAAGCCGAGCTCATCCAGTTCCTCCGTGAGAACTGGGACATCTTCGTATGGAAGCCGTCTGACATCCGTTCGTAGCTGCCAGTTCTCTCCGTTCGTGTCGTCGACCGTTTCGAGACCAATCACACTCGCACGCGCCCGCGGCATCGTTTAAAAAAATGTTTTAAAAGGAGCATGAAAAATATTCTCGGATTGGGTCAAAAGTTGGCATGCGGTCTTGTTATATTGTAGGTAGACCGCCTGCCAAATTTCGTCGCAATCAGAGGTCGTTTGATACCCCAAGGGTCAACCGTAGCAGTGCCATCATCGGTCTATATTGCAGACGTTTTCGTGTTTTAAAACCTCGTGTCACGGGCCGCAAAAACTCCCCTCTCATCTCAATATGCCTCCATGAAAATATTTTGTTGCCATGTTGGGAGCTTCCTACCATGTGATGCATGACTCTTTTGAGTATGTTATGTGAAGATGAAATGAAGTGTGTGTTATATGCTCCTACCCCATGCTTAGTTTGTGCATATTAGAATCTTGTAGCTTGTTGTTTTCATGTGTGCAAAACGCTATCTTGCTGTTTTGGACAGATTTCATCTAAAACTTGTGTTGGGTGTTGGGGTTGAACCGTAGCTCCGTTGTGAACATGTTGCCTATGAAACTTGCTTAGAATCTCATGTAGTTTCATAATATCTTGCTGCATCAATGATTTGGTATGTTTGTGGTTGTCATTTTCATGCATTTTGCATTCATGGCATATAATCTTGTGATTGTCATATCTTTTAGACCGTATCTCCGTTTCAAACGTTCTATATATGTAAATCTACTAGAATGACGTGTAGAATCACATGGTGCAATTTGTTTCCCTGTTTAGCAAATATAAAATATGATTAGTTCAGATCTGGACCAATTTCGAAATTAACATATGGGGTCGTTTCGGAAATGCTATATGTTGTTTCTGGCCTCATTTAATATGCCTAGTTGTCTAGTTTAGTTATGCTTCACCTCTTGCCATGTTTAACAACAATTAATATTGTCGTGTACCTAAACGAGAGTGAACTAAATATTCGAATGTGGAGTTTCGTCAATATGCAACTCGTTGCATATTGAGCTTCACTTAATGTGTAGAAATTGATTGTTGTGCTTTGTCATGTCATGCATAACATGCATCATCCTAGTTGTGCATCATATCATGAATATGTTGTGGTGTGTTCATGTGTTGATTGTTGTTTTCGGATTGCTTCTTCTCGATAGAGTTCCGGAAGCGTTCGGAGTGTGAGGATTCATTCGACTATGTTGGCTCGTCTTCTTCGTGGATTCGTTCTTCTTCCAAGCGGGATCTCAGGCAAGATGATCATTTCCCTGGATACCATTACTATCATTGCCATGCTAGATGTCTCGTTTCTATCACTGTCTCGCTACCTACCACTTGTTGTCAAGCCTCCCAAATTGCCATGAAAAGCCTCTAACCCCTCCACATCCCAGCAAAACATTGTTTGACTATGTTACCGCTTGCTCAGCCCTTCTTATAGCGTTGCTAGTTGCAGGTGCAATGTTTCCATGTGCCAACATGGATGTTTTTGATATATCACAATATTATTGCTATTTAATTTAATGCGCATATATACCTGGTAAAGGGTGGAAGGCTTGGCCTTTTGCTCGGTGTTTTGTTCCACTCTTGCCGCCCTAGTTACTTGTGTACCGGTGTTATGTTCCATAACTGAGCACTCCTAACATTCTCGGGGTTATTATGGATAAAACTTGTAAGGCATGGCCCAACATTGGTACTACATTTGCATAATAACTAATAAACCTGCATAGGGAGTAATTAACCTGAGGATCTTTAATCAACAACCCGGGCCAGTGCTCCTCCTGAGTGTTGGTCCAAACTAGAGCCGTGTGCGGGGCCAACCCGGGGCAACTCGGGAGATGTCTATCAGGCCACTGTACGCTGTGCTTATTCGGTCGTGTCCAGAGAACGAGATACGCGGCTCCTATCGGGTTCGTCGACACGTCGGGCGGCCTTGCTGGATTTGTTTTACCTTTCTCGAACGTCTTGTGCGAGGAATTCCGATACTTTGGGCTATCTCGAGGTTGAGGTTTTCCAACGGAATTGCCCAGGAAAATCACGAGGTTCGTGGTCGAGGTTATTCCCGCGGCGTGTGGTTAGTTTGTGATGGATGAGTTGGAGCACTCCTGCAGGGTTAAATCTTTCGGAAAGCCATGCCCGTAGTTACGTGGCAACTCGGAAACTTTGTTTAACACCCAGTCATAGCAAACTTGAAGTAAACTCAAATAAAATACACCAACTGTGTGCGTAACCGTGACTGTCTCTTCTCGTGTTTCTGAACTGAGAGAGAACACGGTGGGGTTATGTTTGTTCGTAAGTAGGTGTTCAGGATCTCTTAGAGATCATTACTAGTTCACGACCATTTATCCGAAAATCATCCCCCTTTACTTTTGTACTCGTAAGTTAGCCACTCAAATAAATGCTTATTGCTTGCTACAGCCTCACCACTTAACCATACCTCACCCATGAAGTTTTAATAGCCTTGATACCCTTGGAAATGAGATTGCTGAGTCCCTGTGGCTCACAGATTACTACAACAACAGTTGCAGGTACAAGTAATGCGATGCTTTGACGTGAGCGCATTGCTTGTTTGATTTGGAATTCTTCTTCTTCTTCTACATCGATCATAGGATGGGTTCCAGGCGGCAGCCTGGGATAGCAAGGATGGATGTCATTTTATCGTTTGTTTTCATCGGTAGTCGGACCCTTCTCTTCTGTATGATGTTTGGATATGTTGATGTATTGATATGATATTGATGTAGCTTGTGGCGAGTGTAAGCCAATTCCATATACTCATCTCTTCTTTACATGTACTTGTAATGATATCCATTCTTGTGAAACGACGAGATAAGCTTCTATCCCAGTCGAGGCCCTCGTGCCAAATTAAGGATAGGATCGCATCTTGGGCGTTACAAGTTGGTATCAGAGCCTGTACCTACCTAGGAGCCCCCTTGATTGATCGAACTTTGGCCGAGTCGAGTCTAGTGAAAAACTATTTTGAGTCTAGTTATATATCGGAGAGTAGGATTCTTTTTACTCCTCTTCTATGCTCTGGTGAGGTATTCGACTTAGGAATTTTGATTCTACTCCTCTTCTCGCTCAAATTTTTTTAGGATCACGCGGGTATTTTGGAAACTATATGGTGCCGATGTGAAGGAATTCTATCTTGGTGCCTCCTGTTATCGAGTAGAGCTTCGAGGGATTTTTGCACATCGTTATCATTCAGTTTCCTTAGTATCTCAAGACGGAGGATGTTCGAAATTGCTTCAATACTAGTAGTGGCGAGAAGAGTCTGGCATCCCCAGTACTGGTGGAGAGAGTTCGGATGTACTGCCATACTTAGTATCGTTGTGATTACGAGTGTCTGAGGTAGACGAGTTTGCGTAGTTTCTTGTATTATGGTGTCGAAGGTTGCAGGTGCAGTTGTTGCGGATTACCTTGGGTACGTTCCTGGGACCGCAACTCGAATCGCATAAACAAGAAAGACTTCGGAAATTCATAGGTGGGAATTCAAGTAGTTACCTAGGATTATCCTCCCAACAAATGCATGGTGGGTTATGTATTTGTTTCCGGCTTAATTCTCAAGCCTCACCCTTTGTGTTGTTTTGGAGTATGGTAATTCGAGTTGCTTCGATGTCAAGTGGTGAATTCATATCTTTCCTAACCGGTGGGTTTCTTGTCGTGGTATTCTCGCGGGGGGTGCCGCGTCACGGCAGATACCATGGAATGGCTTGAGGTGAGGGCAAGGCTGCAGTGGAGATCCGGGACGGGTTTGGGCAACTGTACACGGTGGTTTACCCAGGTTCGGGGCCCTCCGTGGGAGGTAACACCCCTACTCCTGCATGACTGATGTATATGTGGAGTATATGGTAGTACATGTTTGCTCCTAGAGCTGTTTGGAGGAGGAAGAAGGAGGCACTGAGCTCTCCTCTTCTCCTGTGAGAGTGAGAACGAGAGGGAGAGTGAGAGCGTGAGAGCCCGTGGCTGTGCGTCCCTGCGAGAGGCCTCCCATGGTGCTCCTTATAAAGGGGAGCCCAGGGGACAAGGGGTGGCCCGCAGGTGAACAGTGCCAGCCGCTAAATCTACAGTGCCAGCCGCTAAATGTACAGTGCCAGCCGCTAAATCTACAGTGCGTGTCCGTCTTGTCCGCGCAGTCCGACGGGACGTTGTGGTTGACTTCGCCGGATTCCAGCCAGACGGGCTCCACCCGGACGGCTCCACCCGGAAGGCTCCAGCCGGACGGGCTCCACCCGGACGGCTCCACACGGATGGCTCAACCCGGATGGCCCGACCCGGATGGCTCGACCCGGATTGGGAACCTAGATTGGGGACCTGAATTGGGGACCCGGATTGGGAACCCGGATTGGGGACCCGGATTGGGGACCCGGCCAGGGTGAACAGTGCTAGGGTGAACAGTGCCAGGTTCCAGCCAGCCAGGCAGGTCGCCGGGTCGCGAGGCGGCGAGACGGACGGGACGCCGGGTGGCGAGCCGGCCGGGTTGTCAGGTCGCCAGGGGACGCTCCCCTGGCAAAGCTTGAAGTGTCGTTTCGCCGTCTTGGGCCTACCCGGGGGTCATCCCCGCGACAGTAGCCTCCGAGCCTCCGGGCGACTTGGAAAGTCGGGCGGAGGGTTATCGCGGGCGTTGATGTAGCAGATGTCGTTGTTGACAGCCGGCTGCGGGCTGCAGCCGGCACGGCTTGCTTCCAGTGGGAGCGCGCCAGCGCACCCACTGGGTGTAGCCTCCGGGTGACTCGAAGAGTCGGGCGGAGGGTACTTGCTGTTGTTGGAGCAGACGGTGGCGTCGAGGATGCCGGTGGCAGCCGGCGGCGGGCCTGCAACCGGCGTGGCGTTTTCCCAGCGGGGCACGCCGGCGCACCCACTGGGTGTAGCCTCCGAGCCTCCGGGCGAGGAGGCGGGGGTTCCCCATGGAAATAATCATGCGAAAGACAAAGTTAGGCAGTGCAGATATATCAAATATTTAGCTTTGGCAGCGCAAGTTTTATGCAGAGGGTGCCGACTCGGTTTCGTCCGAGCCCCCTTCAGTCTTTTTCGTGTCCCCTCCGCCCTTTGGCTTTTGCTCTTGCCAGCCGGACAGCCGGGAGCCAGTCTGTAGCTGAGGCGAAGAGTGGGCCGCGGAGTGGAGCGTACAGTACTCGGACTCTGGGAGCAGATTCGACCGAGCAGATACTCATAAAGGAAACGACCGGGTCGCCCAGTAAGTTTTCTCCCCGGACGTCTTTCGCGTGGGCTGACCTCCAGCTTTTGCTCTCGCTAGCCGGAAAGCCGCGGTGCAGTCTGTAGCTGAGACGAAGAGTGGGCCTTTGGTACCGTACACGCTACTAAGCCGTCTGCGGGGAAAACGAATGGGGCCAAACGGCGAGCATCCGGGCCAAGACTAGCTGGCGCCGGGCTAAACAGCAGTGCAACTGGAAAAAAGCGGAGGTGGCCCCCGAGGGTCGCTCGGGGTTATCCGTTTGTGTGCGCGGTGCAAAGGTGTGCGAATGGGGAGCTCACATTGCTTTTTGACGCGGACAGGGCGGAGGTGACGTGCGGCAGGTGGCCCGAGCCTCCGGGCGGTCGAGGGGCACCCCAGCCGGTCGGGCCCGACCGGCCAGGCGTCGAAGCGGACAGGCAGCCGGGTCAGGTCGCCATCCGGCCGGGCGTTGGAGCGGGCAGGCGGCCGGGCCGGGTCGCCAGCCGGCCGGGCGAGGCGGCGAGCGGAGCCGGCCGTGCGGGGCGGCGAACGGAGCCGGCCGGGCGAGGCGGGGCACGGCTGGCCGTCTGAGTGGCAAAGCAGGCAGACGAGCTAGCCGGACGTCTTTTTCTTTCCGTATGTCTCCAGCCGGCCTGAGAGCACACGGGCGCAGCCGGCCGACGCGGGCGGCTCGAGCGGCAGGAGGCCAGCGTGCGCGCGGGGCTGGAACCGGCAGGCGAGAGCCGGACGGGACGCCGGGTGGCGAGCCGGCCGAGTTGCCAGGTCGCCAGGGGACGATCCCCTGGCAAAGCTTGAAGTGTCATTTCGCCATCTTGGGCCTACCCGGGGGTCATCCCCCCGACAGTAGCCTCCGAGCCTCCGGGCGACTCGAAGAGTCGTGCGGAGGGTTATCGCGGGCGTTGATGTAGCAGATGTCGTTGTTGACAGCCGGCTGCGGGCTGCAGCCGCCGCGTCTTGCTTCTAGTGTGGGCGCCAACTGTCGTGGTATTCTCACAGGGGGTGCCGCGTCACGGCAGATGCCATGGAATGGCTTGAGATGAGGGCAAGGCTGCAGTGGAGATCCGGGACGGGTTTGGGCAACTGTACACGGTGGTTTACCCAGGTTCGGGGCCCTCCGTGGGAGGTAACACCCCTACTCCTGCATGTCTGATGTATATGTGGAGTATATGGTAGTACATGTTTGCTCCTGGAGCTGTTTGGAGGAGGAAGAAGGAGGCACTGAGCTCTCCTCTTCTCCTGTGAGAGTGAGAACGCGAGGGAGAGTGAGAGCGTGAGACCCTGTGGCTGTGCATCCCTGCGAGAGGCCTCCCCTGGTGCTCCTTATAAAGGGGAGCCCAGGGGACAAGGGGTGGCCCGCAGGTGACCAGCCGCTAAATCTACAGTGCCAGCCGCTAAATGTACAGTGCCAAACGCTAAATCTACAGTGCGTCTCCGTCTTGTCCGCGCAGTCCTACGGGACGTTGTGGTTGACTTCGCCGGATTCCAGCCGGACGGGCTCCACCCGGACGGCTCCACCCGGATGGCTCCAGCCGGATGGGCTCCACCCGGCCGGCTCCACACGGACGTCTCAACCCGGATGGCCCGACCCGGATGGCTCGACCCAGATTGGGAACCCGGATTGGGGACCCGGATTGGGAACCCGGATTGGGAACCCGGATTGGGGACCCGGCCAGGGTGAACAGTGCCAGGGTGAACAGTGCCAGGTTCCAGCCAGCCAGGCAGGTCGCCGGGTCGCGAGGCGGCGAGCCGGACGGGACGCCGGGTGGCGAGCCGGCCGGGTTGCCAGGTCGCCAGGGGACACGCTCCCCTGGCAAAGCTTGAAGTGTCGTTTCGCCGTCTTGGGCCTACCCGGGGGTCATCCCCCCGACATTTCTCATCAAGCTAATTCATCCCTCTCCAATATTTGCAAGATCAATCCTCATATTCCTTTCCGGAGTTCGTCTCATCTGTCTCAAGTTTTTTTGTTTTTCCCCACCCTCCCACCGTTTTTCTTCAACAATTAAACTCTCATCCAAGTGCCTTTATTTTCATGAAATGCTTCTGCTATCTTTCTTCCGTATCGTATCCGGTGATTCATTGTGAGGATGCTCAAGTGCTCAAGTTCATCATTTCTTAGTCTTGATCTTTGTTTTCTTTTGGGTGGATTCAATTCAAGTTTTCGGTGCTCATCATCTCCTTTTCATTCTCTAAATGCTCTCCCATGTTGGTAGTTCTTGTTCAAGGCTCTCTTGTTAGTCATCCTCTATCTATTCTTCTCCGGAGTTTTCATCCTATCTTAGAAGATTCGTGTTCCCATTCAAATCCTTTCAAATTATTTTGAGGTTCTCACCTCATCAAGTTTTCAATTTGTACCGGTGCAATCTCTCTTCCTAAGCAATTGCTTCAACGATGATCTCTTTGAGTGGGCTCATAACCCATAGTTTTTTTCCCAGGATCTTACCTGGCTCTTTTAATCTTTCCGGAGATGTCCTCAAGTTCTTTTTAATATGACGTAAGAATGAATTCCATTAGTCATATTCCTTAACCAAGATCGCTTAGAATCATTATTTCATCGTTGGCTTAACCTTTCCTTATTCATTTTTTCGGAGTGTGTCAGTAAGTCTTGGTGGTGTTTCTCGCCATCATTCTCTATGCTGAAGTCCGAAGGAGTGTTTCTCTTAAATCTTCGTCCATTTTTCTGAAGATTCGTCTTTTTAGCTTGTTGCTATCCTATCAAATTGTTTCAGACATGAGAAATTCCTTCCATATCTATCCGGAGCATTTTAGAATTGTTTTCGTTTCTCGATCCTCCGAAGGCCATCATTTCAGAAGATTTCTTCGTTCTCAGCTTTCAGCTTTCATTCTCAAATTCTTCTCAATTGTTGTCTCTTTGTTCGTATCTCAATTATTCCGGTGCTTCGTTCAAGTTTTCTATTAGGCGGATCATGATCTCTTCATTGTCATGTATCTTCATTCATTCATGGTATCCTCATTCATTTGTGAATTCTTACCGGTGTTTCGTTGAAGACCTCTTCAAGCTTGTGATATCTCTCTTCAATCTTTTTCAAGAAGAATAAGTGGTATGCATAATCCGTCGCTTGTCATCGATTTAATTTGATGAAGGATAAGCATGCCGTAATTCTTATTCTTGTTTCATCAAAGTGATTTCAATCGTCTTCTAGAGTCGTTCATGATATCAAATTCTCAATTCTAAGTGGTTCATATTTTCTTCTTCGTTGTTTCAAGTTTTTCTCAAGTATATCTTCATGAATCTTCATCTAAATCTTTGCATGGCCTAAATCTTGTTCTTTTTCAGCCTTCTATTATTTTCTATCATCCTTTCATTCCGGATTTCTTTGAAGAAGTTCTTCATGGTGGTTCGTTAAGGATGTAATTCTTTCTTGAAGTATTCTTCATGATTCTTGTGGTAGTACCTCAAGTTTTCTTTGTCTTTCAAAGAGAAATTCATTCTCTCTTTTCTTTTGAGATGGTGTTATAACCATTCTTGACTCATGAGGAGTCTCGAAGAGAATTTGTCAAGAATGAGATATTAAACCCATCATTTTACTCTCTTGAAATTGTCTTGGATCGGATTTCACCTAAAGCGTTTCCTAAGGATTGTTGCTATCATGGTGCTTATCAATGATTCAAGTTCTCAATGTATCCTCTTGGTGAAAGAATTTTTTTCATATCTCATTGCTCCCAAGCAATCAATTGTTTCCGTTATTGGCAGGTTGTCACCTCATAATTTTGAGATGTTTTCCATAAGCCCACAACAAGCATTCTTTTCGTTGTTGATTTCCAACAACTCCGTTCTTCTCCGTGCTTTTCTCTCCAATGATCTAGCTTATATTCTTTTGTTCCGGTGGCGTTGTGATGTTGCTCTCTTCAATCTATCATCTTGTTTTGTCAAGATCATGTTGAAGGAGTCCTGGTTTAAGGGGTCCTCGGGAGGCCGACCTATTTATTATGGGCCGGACTATATGGGCCATTTGCCGGACACTGGATTGATTGAAGACCCAGACTCCAGAAAGGAAACTTCTAGAGTTGTGGCGTATCCTCCACGTTTAAAGTAGTGAATAGGCATGTTTATCCCCTCGGCGTGTAACTGACCATGTGTAAACCCTAGGGACCCCCGACGTCTATATAAGCCGGAGGGTTTTAGGTTGTAGTCCAACAGAACTCATCTAGGGTTTTAGCTATTTGATCTCGAGGTAGATCAACTCTGTAATCCCCATATCATCAATATAATCAAGCAGGACGTAGGGTATTACCTCCATAGGAAGGCCCGAACCTAGGTAAAACCTTGTCCCCTTCGTCTCTTGTTACCATCGATCCTAGTCTCACAGCTCGGGACCCCCTACCCGAGATCCGCCGGTTTTGACACCGAAATTGGTGCTTTCATTGAGAGTTCCGCTGTGATCGCCAGAGGAATCGATGGCTCGCCTAGTCATCAACGAAGAGGTTCGCATTACGGACACTTTCGTCCCCGAACAGATCTTCGCTTTTGGCAGCATTGTGCGGCCCGCCGACCCGTCCGACCATCTAGGCCGCGTCGGAAGCTTCGCCCCTGATCAGGTGGTTAGTTTCGGGAACCTGGAGTTCTCCATAGACTCTCGGGGCGACCTGTTGCTGGCCGGGCTCGCGGTCTCATCCGCCACGCCCGAAGACTCTGAGGCTTTAACCTCGGATCCATCCTTCGGTCCCGCCCACGGGATCTACCTCGTCAAGGACCCAACCTTCAGTTCGGACCCGGTCATAGAGCCAGACGTCCGGACACCTATTCTGGCCAAACACTCTCCCCGCACAGACGCATCGGAAGTTAGCCCCGGAAACTCTGCGCTGGCCGATCCAATCGAGCTCTCGGTACTCAACGAAGCTCTAGATCGGATCTCGTCGATGAAGATTACCGACGATCCAACCACGATCTGCTCTCAGATCGGGTGTACGGCGGGTCGGGACGAATATTTTGTCCCACCCACCACCCACTTGGTAGCCATTGTCGAAGATTTAACCGACATGTTGGACTATGCATCTAAGGATGCAGATTACATGGATTAGGAGGATCATCCCCTCACCCCAGTCAACACCGGGTGGTGGACTGCCACCTCCACATACGATGTCTACATGGTAGACACTCCGAAGAACAACGGAGACAAGTCGGATGAAGCGCCGTCAAGACGTCGAAAGCCGCACAAACGGTCAAAAGGCAAAAAGGGAAGGAGAGCTATCGACGGCACCGGCGACGATGATACTCCAGAAGACAACGGCAATCCCGAAATCCCCGAACACCCGCTAGAGGGTTAGGAGAGGCCGGAAGACCGGCTCAACCCCGACGATCTCAATGATTCCGAGGACGACAACTACCTCCCCCCTGTCGTGGAGGAGGACATCCCGGAAGCCGATGAATTCGCCATCCCCGACAATCCTGAAAACCAGGAGCTGTTCAGGCAGCAGCTTATAGCCACGGCCCGCAGCCTGAAAGCAAAAGAACGGCAGCTTAAAGCCGAGCAAGATGACCTCAACGATCGATGGACGAGAGTCCTCTCAGCTGATGAAGGCTATGGTACCGGTCTTTCAGACCAACCTAAGAGCTATCCGCGTAGAAGGCTGCTGCCACAACTCGATGACGAGCTCACTGATACGCCGTCTCCCAAGCATACCCCATACGACAAGCCAGACCGCCCTCCTCGAGGACGAGATAGGACGGCTGACAACACCGGCTATAGGCCGACGATACCCCGAAGTCAGGGAAAAGAGCCACTAGAGCCCAATGACAGGTTCGACCTGCGACACGACCTGGACGATAGAGCAGGTCGTACGCGTTCCATCTACGGATCCAGAGGATACTCACCCGATAAACGGGAAGGGTACCGGCCTTGGCTCGACCGCAACAATGAAGGTCGGGAACGGAACTGGACCAGAGCAGACGCCGATCACCGGCGCGACATAGCTCGGGTCCGAGGCGCTGCACACCCACTGTGTTTTACGGATGAGGTGATGCAGCATCAGTTCCCCGAAGGGTTTAAACCCGTAAACATAGAACAATACGATGGGACAACTGACCCAACCGTATGGATCGAGGATTTCCTCCTCCACATCCACATGGCGCGAGGAGACGACCTCCACGCCATCAAGTACCTGCCCCTGAAGCTTAAGGGGCCAGCTCGGCACTGGTTAAATAGCCTCCCCGAAAACTCAATTGGGTGGTGGTTGGACCTGGAAGACGCATTCCGATCTAACTTACAGGGAACTTATGTTCGGCCGCCGGACTCCTCCGACCTGAGCAACGTCGTCCAGAAGCCAGGAGAATCCGCGCGGCTATTCTGGAATCGGTTTTTGAACAAGAAAAACCAGATAGGTTACTGCCTGGACGCCGAAGCAATAGCCTCCTTTAGCCACAATATCCGGGATCAGTGGCTGGCTCGTCAGCTCGGCTAGGATAAACCAAGGACAATGTCCGCTCTCACAACACTCATGACTCGCTTCTGCGCGGGCGAAGATAACTGGCTAGCAAGACGTAGCCACAACCCCGAAGACCCCGGAACCTCTGAAGTTCGGGATGGAAACGGGAAACCAAAGCGCAACAAGAATAAGCGCCGGCACAACAATATTGATGCCGATGACACGGCCGTTAACGCCGGCTTCCGCAACTCCCGGCCTGGGCAGCGGAACAAGCCTCCTAAAGGCAATCGCGACGGACCCACCTCGCTGGATAAGATCATGGAGAGGCCTTGCCAGATCCATGGCACTCAAGAAAAGCCCGCCAACCACACCAACCGTAACTGTTGGGTATTCAAACAAGCCGGCAAGCTCGCATCCGAGGACCAAGGCAAGAGCCCACGCAGCGAGGACGAGGATGAACCCCGTGGTCCGATCGGTGGCGGACAAAAGAAATTCCCCCCAGAGGTGAAAACAGTAAACATGATATACGCCACTCATATACCCAAAAAGGAGAGGAAGCGCGCCCTTCGAGATGTCTACACCATAGAGCCTGTAGCCCCGAAGTATAACCCATGGTCGGCATACCCGATCACTTTCGATCGACGCGACCACCTGACCAGTATCCGTCATGGGGGTTCGGCCGCCCTTGTCCTAGACCCCATCATAGATGGGTATCACCTCACAAAAGTCCTAATGGACGGAGGAAGTAGGCTGAATCTGATTTACTCAGACACGGTGAAAAATATGGGCATAGATCCGTCAAGGATCAAACCCACTAACACTACCTTCAAGGGAGTGATCCCAGGCGTTGAAGCCCGGTGCACGGGCTCTGTAAGCCTGGAAGTAGTGTTCGGCTTGCCCGATAACTTTCGAAGCGAGGACTTGATCTTCGACATCGTACCCTTCTGCAGCGGCTATCATACCCTTCTCGGCCGTACAGCGTTCGCTCTCTTTAACGCCGTCCCACACTACGCATACCTCAAGCTCAAGATGTCCGGCCCCAAGGGGGTCATTACTGTCAACGGCAATACAGAGCGCTCCCTCCGAACCGAGGAGCATGCGTTGGCCCTGGCGGCCGAATTCCATTACACTGATGATCGGTAGACTCCGACAGCTGCCGTAAAGGCACCCAAGGCTCGGAAGCGAGCTCAGTTTCAAGCCAAAGTACAAGAGCCTTGTTCTCCCCAAAAATAGGGATTCGCCCCCCATCGCACGGACCTAGTACCGGCAAACTACGCGCCAAGGAGGCACAACTTCGCGCTCAAAATTCCATGGGCAGCGGTGGGGAAAATTATTAAAGGGTAAGTGTTCGGCTCGACCGAACTATCACCATCAACATGTCTTCGGACACACTACAGGTACCATAAAGTACCTACTACGGCGTAAAGCTCATTCACACTTCGGCGACTTCTCAAGACTTTTTGACAAAGCCCGCTCGCCGAATAGTACACCCATCAAGGTATACAACTCCTTGTTAGACGCAGGAGCGGACAAGCAACAGGGCATATCGAGGACGTCAGGTCACCTATCGAAGACCCTTGGTACAACCCCCTCCTGTAAGGTTTATATTTCATTTTTAATGCAGTTGTATCGGCAATTTGAATAATAAGAGTTGTTGAGTAAAATACATATGTATCATGCATGATCACTTCGCTGTTTTTGGCGCACTCTCTATTTCTCCCTCTCTTCTTGCGAACCTGTCTGGTATACTTTGTGATGCAACCGGCTAAATATAGACCGGGGGCTCTAATTAGAGAAAATCGCCCTGAGCACAAACTGATTTTTGCGTTCGGCGTCTTGGAATTCCGCTTTATATGCATTGGTTCCGAACTATGTCTTGGGTCAATAGTTGGGTTGCCCGGCTCCTGTGCTTGCCCCTTTATGTTCCGCTCGTTCGGCTAAAAGGGCAAAGGGAGAACCGCTGCGATTGTGTTTCCGGCTAACCTGGTCAAGCACCTCAACGGAGAAAGCCGAAAAGTGACTGTCATGGTATGCGAGAACTGGTCTGCGAATCCGAGCTTAAATAAATCTCGTCAGAGGTTACTCCGTGTCATACGATGGGTTTTGTATTCGTACAAACCATGTGATATAGGCTTCGGCCACGGTTATTCCGAACATCACGAACCCTGGGGGCTAGTCATCAACCTCCCGCGCTCCGTTCTCGCGCCCCAACGGCTAAGTGAAAGCAATAAAGCATTATGGTCCGATTGCCTTGTCCGCCCCACACTACCGCCTTTGGGTACCGATAACTCGGCTAAGGATCACAGTGCGTTGGCAGAGACACCCCACGTAGTATCTACATGGGGGCTAAAGCCGACGACTCGCAACTTTCAGTTTTAACGGCCATATAGGAGTTATAAAGGATGCAAAAACACGAAAGACATGATAAACCATGCATATAAACATGTTGATAAGTCTTTGGACATATTACAACACTTTATTCATACACGTTCTCTCTCGAACACTGCGATTCTATGGCCCGAGCACCCTCCATAACTCTGGAGAAGTACAGCTCGGGGCGCCAATGCTCCTTTCCAGGAGGCGGAGTGGCGGTGGCTATCTTCATCGGATCCAGCCCCGGCCAGTGCACCTTGGCCTTCGCAAAGGTCATCCGAGCTCCCTCGATGCAGGAAGACCACCTCAGTGCGTCGATCCGAAGAGAGGCGTCGCTCAGCTTCTGCACCAGGCCGAAGTAGCTGCCCGGCAGTGGCTCGTTGGGCCATAGCCGGATACAGAGATCCTTCATGGCTGGCTCCGCCATCCGGTGTACCTCCATCAGCCGCTTCAGCTGCTCAACAAGGAGAGGAGAGCGCTCGGGGGCTTCGAATTGCGCCCAAAACAGCCGAGCTTCGTCTCCTTCTCCCCGCGAAGCATAGAACTGGTTTGCGTCCGCGGCGCTCTTCTGGAGGTCCGAGCAGGCGCCTAAGGAACGCCATACTTGGGTGAGCACTTTGAACTTGCTATCCCTGAAGATACACTGCAATAAATATGGCTTATCATCCATGATAGCCTTAGCCTGGCCGACTTCCTCTTCATAGGACCGCCTATCCACCCGCTCCTTTTGGAGATCGGTTTTCAGGGTGGATAGTTCGGCGGCCTGCTCCTTGCCTTTCCGCTCAAGGTCCTCGCACTTTTGGCATGCATCCTTGAGCTCCTATTGGATTTCTTCCACCCGAGCCTCATGCTTGTCGCTGGTGGCTCTCAGGGCGGATAGCGCGGCAGCAGCTTCTTTGGCAGCCGCCCTCTCAACCGAAGCCTCCTGCTTCGCCTTCTCAAGCTCGGCCTTGGGCTTCTCAATCTCCTCGCTGAGGCTGCGCAAGCATTAAACATATCAAAAAATACTGCGTTGACAGAACGGTAATGAAGAGTTTTGAATACTCTAATTCGCCTTACCTTGCGCCTCGTTGAATCTCTTGTTCAGAGCAGCAAGCTCGTCTTCGGAGCAGTTGAGCTTCCGATTCAGCTCGTCCAGCTCGGCAACGTTAGAAGCCGCCGCCGTCGACGAAGCCTGTAAAACACAAAACAACCATACCAAGTTAGACGGGTTCACAACTTCCGAACTATCATAAATATGATCCTATTTCCGGTCGCTTTAAAGGTTGTTAGGACATTCCAAACACATACTGTCTTGTACATAGTTCGGACAATGAACTATTATTGACCCCCAGGCAAGTTTTTTCCAAACTCACCTAGGGCTCGGGGGCTGTCATGTACATAATGATAAAGATATTAATATTTCATAAAATAGAGCATTACATGGCTTACCTGGAAGCCCGTCAGGAGACCGTTGAAGGCCTCCTTCAGTCCGTGGTCTATGGACTGAATGCTCTGAAATACCGCACCCATAAGGGTGCGGTGCTCCCCGGAGATGGAGGCGCTTGACAGGGCCTCCCCCATAGCCGGCCATCCATTGGTCGGTGGCGCCGGTGGGGATCGGTTGACCCGATCTCCAACCGGAGATTGAACCGGTGCATCCGGAGGCATGGTGTGCTCCGGAGACCGCCTTGGAGGTGACTGGACATCTTCTCGTCCGGTCTCCGCAGTATCCGGGAAGGGCCTCTCCCCCGGGTCTTCGGCGGCCGAGGTGTTATGTAACACCCTGGTTTTTGCTCCCTGTTTTTTTCCTTTGCGGGATTTGATTCCCGTGCGGGATTTGATTCCCGTCTTTTTACTCGGTGTTATCGGATTTCTCTAGCTCTTGGGTATGTGAAGATGGTCATCTAGCCTTGCCTTCCCTATCCAACCAGAGATTCTCCCCAGTCCAACCTTGCCACCCAAGATCTATGTCCGGATTTTGCTGTCGAAACCCTACCTTCCGAGTTGCTGGAAGGGAAACCCTGATCCTTCCAGTTGCAAAGGAACCCCAATTTCCTTTGATCTGTTGCCTCCCAAACTTTTCCCAGAGATCCTCCTTCATCTATAAACCCTGGATATGCAAAAATATTGCCAAGTCCTTTGCAATATTTTTCATTTATAATTAATTCCTTTTTCTGCCAGTTAAAGGAATTAAATCCAGGAAAATATCTATCCATCTCCAAAGTTCATGAAAACTTGTGGAGATATTCTTTGTGATCATTTTGAGCTCCCACAAAAATATTGGCCATAGTTAAATAAGGGAAATTGCATTTTCCTATTTAATGCCAATATTGCATTTTGGGCAGTTTCTAAAGGAACTACCAATTTGGTAGCCAGGAAAAATCCCAAATAAATTGTGGAGATTCTCATATCCAAATATGCCCCATTTCCATCAAGATCCCAAGTTCTATAGTTCAAGTTTTGAGCACAACATCAATTTGCAAATTTTGTCCAGTCGGGCAATTTGCAAAGGAAGTGCTCTATCCCTTTATCTATTTGAGCTGAAATTTTTCATGGTGGTTAACATTGATAAATCATTGATGGAAACCAAAAATCAGCTCAATCTCTCTATCCATTCATCCACAACAATTTTCCCAAGTTCCTGTCCATTTGATAGCACTGTGAAGGAAGTACCATTTTGGTGTACCCAAATGGTATGAAATTTTACCAGTGCCTTCATACTCCTAAATCATCACTCTCTACCAAATTTGAGCCAGATCTATCTAGCCATTTTTCCCCAGCACCAGCATCTCCATTTCTGGCCAGATTGCCATGTTACAAAGGAAGTGCCACTTATCCTCATCCTGATGAGCTGCAAATTTGCAGAGAGGATCATCTTAGTGAGTGATCACTCTCAGTCAAAAACCAGAGCCTGTCTCTTGCTCAATTCCTCTCATCTCACTACAAACACTTTCTGACCAAAAACTATTCTGGATCACCTCGACCCCTCTAGAGCTTGCTGTTCATGTATGATGGGTCAATTCATTTATTTGAGGGGGGCTAAACACGGCAGACACGATTTGAGCTCTTAATAGTGCCTAGTCCACGTGGTGCCGGTGGTGACCGCGTGAGACCTAGCCAAAACAGAGCCCTGCTCAGTCTCCAGTCGATTCCCTCCCCTGTGCCTCGCCGTCGTCTTCTGCCGACGTCTGCGGTGGTGTACGGCTTCCTATACATCCCCAGCTGGCCCTGGGAGCTTGCTCACTGGCCGGACGTGCCGACAGGAGGTGCTCCGCCCGGGCGCCGCCACGGCATCGAGCTCCCGGAGCTTCGGCCGTCGTCGGGAAGCCCTCCTCACCTCACCAACCTCTCCCCTCGCCTCACCTCACCAACCTCTCCCCTCGCCTCTCGAGCCATTCCCTAGCCCCTGGAGCTCCGTTCCCCGCCAATGGCCGAGGCGGCTGCCGGTTCTCTCCGTTCGTGTCCTCGACCGTTTCGACACCAACCACACTCGCACGCGCCCGCGGCATCGTTTAAAAAAATGTTTTAAAAGGCGCGCGAAAAATATTATCGGATTGGGTCAAAAGTTGGCATGCGGTCTTGTTATATTGTAGGTAGACGCCTGCCAAATTTCGTCACAATTAGAGGTCGTTTGATACCCCAAGGGTAAACCGTAGCAGTGCCGTCATCGGTCTATATCGCAGACGTTTTCGTGTTTTAAAACCTCGTGTCACGGGCCGCAAAAACTCCCCTCTCAATTCAGCCCAACCCCTCTCCACAGCCCATCAACCCACCTACAGCCCACCTAGCCTAACCCCTCCAACCGAACCATCCGATCGCGATCTGAGGGCTCAAAACGGTGCAAATCCCCCTAACCTAGCCATCCCTGCTATAAATAGACCCCCCCTCTAGTCCATTTTTGGACAACCCTAGTCAAAACCACCCCTAACCCACTCCCACCTCGCAGCCACCGCCAGCCTTGCCTCGTTTTCAGTGCCGGCCACCTCCTCCCTGCCACTTGTCGCCGCCACATTAGCCAGCGCCGCCGCCCGCCGCCGCCTTAGCCTATCCGCGCTCGCCACCTGTCCGCCCCTGTCCTCCCCACCGCACCGGGCCTTGAGGAGCCCATGCCAGGCCCGCCCCGGGCTCGATCCGGGCCGAGGCCAGCCCGCAGCGCCGCCACGCCCCGCATGCAGCTCCCCGAGCGCCGCTCGCCCTGGCTCCCATGGCCGCCGCCGCCGCCTGCCGGCAGCCCGTCGCCGGACCTCGCCCGCGCGTCGCCCCTGCCTCCCCGCGTTGCCTCGCGCCGCCGCCAGAGCCGCCGCCCCACCTCAAGCTCGCCGCCGCTCCACCTTAAGCTCGCCGTCGCCCCGGCCCCGAGCTTGCCATGCCCTACCTCCGCCCTTGCCATGGTTGAGCTTGAAGCGCCGGCGAGCCGCCGCCGTCCCATCTCCGGCCGCCACCGGATCTGGCGTCCCCATCCCCGGATCCGGCGGATCCTGAGCCGCCCGCGCCGTCGGCAAACCATGTCGTTGCCGTCGTCGGCCACCTCGCCTTGCCTACCGCCGGCGGCCTCAACCTTTGCCTGGACTGCGCCGTCCCGGTTCGACCCCGACCCCTGAGCCAAACGGGATGTCCCCGTCCGCTGCTCTGACCGATCCAGCCCGCTGTGAGCTCCTCTTGTCCTATCTAGCAAACGTTCGCCCGGTAGTCTATTTCGCGAACGGTTAGAGACTTAGACGAATTTTGGCTAAGTCATTTTCGTCTGCAATTTTATCATTTAGGCATCTTGTGGCATGTGTAACTTTGTGTGTGTTGGTCCCATGGAGATGCATATTATATGAAAAATTGTCTACTCAATGTGCTCTTCATCATGGTGGTATTTGTTTGAGCATTAGGTTTCATTTGCATGCCCATATCCTAGTTGCAAAAGTGCTCCGTGTCATAATTGTCATAACTATTAAAACTGTTATTTTGTTCTAACTTCCATGGACGATCACAACTCATCCGTAGGCCTTTTGCATGTAGTGTCTTCATGAAAGTTGCTATATATTATCTCTACTTTGATGCCATGTCATTGGTTGCCATGTAGGACATCATTACCATGTTCATTTCTTGTTCTCAATGTGCTATCGTGTTAAAACTGAAATCTGTTAATGAAGAGTTCCGTTTTGTGAGCATCATATTAAGCAATCCATGACCCGTATGAACATGTGCCAATGGTATGTTTTGTGGTGTGTCATGTCTTCTTGCTGTTGGTGTCCTTGCTATGCTCATAGAAGGTAGTTATGTTACTTTTATTGCCATGTCAACATGCCTAGTCAAAACTGCAGTTTTGGGAAATAGTTAAATTTCACTAAGTCTGAAACTGTTATTTTGTTGCCATGTTGCCATGTGATTTGCTATTGATCTAGGAGTCTTTTGTGGTTGCCACCAAGGAGTCTTTTGTTAAGCATGTTGTTGCCTATCATGTTGTGCCAATAGTTTGCATGAATAGGTTTAGCATCATAATTAATTATGTTGTCCAATATGACAATCCGTTAAAAACTGCTGCACATGTCTACTCTAATTTTCACCAAGTCTGAGAATCTGTTTTCTTCATAATGCCATATTGTGTTGATGCTAGCCATGAATCTATCCATAATTAGACCTTGCCACCATGGAATGAATTGTAGGGAATCATGTCTACAACCATGCTGTTAAGTTTCATGCCAATATATGACCTGTAGCATATAGTTTTATTGCTGCCAATATGCCTCCATGAAAATCTGCTATGCAAAAACCTGTTATTTTCACTCAAGTCCTAATCTGCTATATTTTGTTGCCATGTTGTGAGCTTCCTACCATGTGATCCATGACTCTTTTGAGTATGTTATATGAAGATGAAATGAAGTGTGTGTTATATGCTACTGCCCCATGCTTAGTTTGTGCATATTAGAATCTTGTAGCTTGTTGTTTTCATGTGTGCAAAACGCTATCTTTCTGTTTTGGACAGATTTCATCTAAAACTTGTGTTGGGTGTTGTGGTTGAACCGTAGCTCCGTTGTGAACATGTTGCATATGAAACTTGCTTAGAATCTCATGTAGTTTCATAATATCTTGCTGCATCCATGATTTGGTATGTTTGTGGTTGTCATTTTCATGCATTTTGCATTCATGGCATATAATCTTGTGATTGTCATATCTTGTAGACCGTAGCTCCGTTTCAAACGTTCTATATATGTAAATCGACTAGAAAGACATGTAGAATCACATGGTGCAATTTGTTTCCCTGTTTACCAAATATAAAATATGATTAGTTCAGATCTGGACCAATTTCGAAATTAACATATAGGGTCATTTCGGAGATGCTATATGTTGTTTCTGGCCTCATTTAATATGCCTAGATGTCTAGTTTACTTATGCTTCACCTCTTGCCATGTTTAACAACATTTAATATTGTCGTGTACCTAAACGAGAGTGAACTAAATATTCGAATATAGAGTTTCGTCAATATGCAACTCATTGCATATTGAGCTTCACTTAATGTGTAGAAATTGATTGTTGTGCTTCACTTAACATGCATCATCCTAGTTTTGCATCATATCATGAATATGTTGTGGTGTGTTCATGTGTTGATTGTTGTTTTCGGATTGCTTCTTCTCGATAGAGTTCCGAAAGCGTTCAGAGTGTGAGGATTCGTTCGACTACGTTGGCTCGTCTTTTTCAAGGATTCGTTCTTCTTCCAAGCGGGATCTCAGGCAAGATGATCATTTCCCTGGATACCATTACGATCATTGCCATGCTAGATGTCTCGTTTCTATCGCTGTCTCGCTACCTACCACTTGTTGTCAAGCCCCCCAAATTGCCATGAAAAGCCTCTAACCCCTCCACATCCCAGCAAAACATTGTTTGGCAATGTTACCGCTTGCTCAGCCATTCTTATAGCGTTGCTAGTTGCAGGTGCAATGTTTCCATGTGCCAACATGGATGTTTTTGATATATCACAATATTATTGCTATTTAATTTAATGCACATATATACCTCGTAAAGGGTGGAAGGCTTGGCCTTTTGCTTGGTGTTTTGTTCCACTCTTGCCGCCCTAGTTACTTGTGTACCGGTGTTATGTTCCATAACTGAGCGCTCCTAACATGCCCGGGGTTGTTATGGGGACCCCCTTGATTTTCGTTTTAGGATAAAACTTGTCTGGCAAGGCCCAACATTGGTACTACATTTGCCTAATAACTAATAAACCTGCATAGGGAGTAATTAACCTGAGGATCTTTAATAACAACCCGGGCCAGTGCTCCTCATGAGTGTTGGTCCAAACTAGAGCCGTGTGCGGGGCCAACCCGGGGCAACTCGGGAGATGTCTATCAGGCCACTGTACGCAGTGCTTATCCGGTCATGTCCTGAGAACGAGATACGCGGCTCCTATCGGGTTCGTCGACACGTCGGGCGGCCTTGCTGGATTTGTTTTACCTTTCTCGAACATCTTGTGCGAGGAATTCCGATACTTTGGGCTATCTCGAGGTTGAGGTTTTCCAACGGAATGGCCTAGGAAGATCACGAGATTCGTGGTCGAGGTTATTCCCGCGGCGTGTTGTTAGTTTGTGATGGATGAGTTGGAGCACCCCTGCAGGGTTAAATCTTTCGGAAAGCCATGCCCGCGGTTACGTGGCAACTTGGAAACTTTGTTTAACACCCGGTCATAGCAAACTTGAAGTAAACTCAAATAAAATACACCAACTGTGTGCGTAACCGTGACTGTCTCTTCTCGTGTTTCTGAACCGAGAGGGAACACGGTGGCGTTATGTTTGTTCGTAAGTAGGTGTTCAGGATCTCTTAGAGATCATTACTAGTTCACGACCGTTTATGCGACAATCATCCCCCTTTACTCTTGTACTCATAAGTTAGCCACTCAAATAAATGCTTAGTGCTTGCTGCAGCCTCACCACTTAACCATACCTCACCCATGAAGCTTTAATAGTCTTGATACCCATGGAAATGAGATTGCTGAGTCCCTGTGGCTCAAAGATTACTACAACAACAGTTGCAGGTACAGGTAATGCGATGCTTTGGCGTGAGCACGTTGCTTGTTTGATTTGGAGTTCTTCTTCTTCTTCTACATCGATCATAGGATGGGTTCCCGGTGGCAGCCTGGGATAGCAAGGATGGATATCATTTTATCATTTGTTTTCGTCCGTAGTCGGACCCTGCTCTTCTGTATCATGTTTGGATATGTTGTTGTATTGATGTGATATTGATGTAGCTTGTGGCGAGTGTAAGCCAATTCCATATACTCATCTCTTCTTTACATGTACTTGTAATGATATCCATTCTTGCGAAACGACGAGATGCACTTCTATCCCTGTCGAGGCCCTCATGCCAAAATAAGGATAGGATTGCATCTTGGGCATTACACTGAGCACTAACTTCGAACCGATCCCAAGGCCAAGCCAGTCAAGGAGTACTTGCGCCGATCCTCCGTCGAGAAGCGCAAGGCAATTGGTCAAGAGATAGCTCGGTGATACATCTCCAACGTATCTACTATTCCAAACTCTTTTGCCCTTGTTTTGGACTCTAATTTGCATGATTTGAATGGAACTAACCCGGACTGACGATGTTTTCAGCAGAATTGCCTTGGTGTTATTTTTGTGCAGAAATAAAAGTTCTCGGATTGACTTGAAAATTTACGGAGAATATTTTTGGAATTAATAAAAAATACTAGCGAAATAATCAACTACAGGGGGCCCACCACCTGGCCACAAGCCAGGGGGGCGCGCCCACCTCCCTAGGGCGCGCTCTTGTGGCTTGTGGGCCCCCTGTTGCTCCTCCGACCTCGTTTCCACTCCTATATATTCCTATTTACGGAGAAAAAAATCAGAGAGAAGATTTCATCGCGTTTTACGATACGGAGCCGCCGCCATCTCCTGTTCTTCCTCGGGAGGGCAGATCTGGAGCCTGATTTGGGCTCCGGAGAGGGGAAATCGACGCCGTCGTCATCACCAACCATCCTTCATCACCAATTTCATGATGCTCTCCGCCGTTCATGAGTAATTCCATCGTAGGCTTGCTGGACGGTGATGGGTTGGATGAGATTTACCATGTAATCGAGTTAGTTTTGTTAGGGTTTGATCCCTAGTACCACTATGTTCTGAGATTAATGTTGCTATGACTTTGCTATGCTTAATGCTTGTCACTAGGGCCCGAGTGCCATGATTTCAAATATGAACCTATTATGTTTTCATGAATATATGTGTGTTCTTGATCCTATCTTGCAAGTTGTAGACACCTATTACGAGTTATGATCCGCATCCCCCAGGCTGACAATAACTGGGATTCTTTCCGGTGATTACCGTAGTTTGAGGAGTTCATGTATTCACTAAGTGCTAATGCTTTGGTCCAGTTCTCTATTAAAAGGAGGCCTTAATATCCCTTAGTTTCCATTAGGACCCCGCTGCCACGGGAGGGTAGGACAAAAGATGTCATGCAAGTTCTTTTCGATAAGCATGTATGACTATATATGGAATACATGCCTACATTACATTGATGAATTGGAGCTAGTTCTGTGTCACCCTATGTTATAACCATTGCATGATGAATGCCATCCGACATAATTATCCATCACTGATCCATTGCCTACGAGCTTTTCATATATTGATCTTTGCTAAGTCACTTTGCCATCGTTGCCGTTACTTCCATATTCCTTTGCTACTGAATACTTTGCTGCAGATATTAAGTCTTTCAGGTGTGGTTGAATTGACAACTCAGCTGCTAATACTCGAGAATATTCTTTGGCTCCCCTTGTGTCGAATCAATAAATTTGGGTTGAATACTCTACCCTCGAAAACTGTTGCGATCCCCTATACTTGTGGGTTATCACTCGGCTCCTCGCCACCGAGTTCATTCGCGTGATTTACCACTCCGAGTGGCTCGCGAATGTAGTCTTGGTACCGAAGAAGGACAAGTCGCTCCGTATGTGTATTGACTTTAAACATCTCAATCGGGCCTGTCCGAAGGATCATTTTCCTTTACCTCGGATAGATCAGATAGTAGACTCTACAGCCATATGCGAACGTCTGTCGTTCCTGGATGCGTACTCCGGGTACCACCAGAGCCAGGAAAAGCATTGAAAGTTCAAAGACCCATATATTACATCTCAGAAGTGCTAACCTCTTCCAAGCAAAGGTACCCTCACTACCAAAAGCTGGTCTATGGTATTTACCTGACTGCCAAAAAGGTGGTTCATTACTTCCAAGATCACTCGGTCACGGTCATCAGCAGTGCTACCTTGTCGGAGATCCTCCATAACAGGGACGCCGCCGGCCGAGTGGCAAAGTGGGCAATCGAGCTCCTTCCGCTGGAGATCAAATTTGAAGCTAAGAAAGCAATCAAGTCCTAGGTATTGGTTGATTTTATCGCCGAGTGGATCGACCAGGAGCAACCAATTCCGAGTGTTCCCGAACACTGGACTATGTTCTTCGATGGATCCAAGATGCTCAATGGCTTGGGAGCTGGTGTGGTTCTTGTCTCTCCCAAAGGAGACCGGCTGAACTATGTCCTCCAAATCCATTTCGACTCATCAAACAATGAGGCCGAATAAGAAGCCCTCCTGTACGGGCTCCGCATGGCCATATCACTCGGCATTCGTCGTTTGATGGTCTACGGCGACTCGGACCTCGTTGTCAACCAAGTGATGAAGGAGTGGGACATTCGGAGTCCAGCAATGACCGGATACTGCAACGCGGTCAGTCGATCGTCCGTCGATCCAAGTCATTCGAAGTTATGGGAGACCAGTTGTACAAGAAAAGCACCACAGGAGTCACCCAAAAATGCATTTCCCCTGAGGAAGGGCTGCAAATCTTACATGAAATCCACTCGGGAACTTGCGGCCACCATGCATCCTCTCGGACTTTGGTTGCTAAGCCTTTCCGAGTGGGTTTTTATTGGCCCTGAGCCAATGAAGCAGCAAGGGACCTGGTGGACCTGTGTGTTGGGTGTCAGTTCTACAAGAATAAGTCCCACAAGCCAGCGTCCGGGCTCAAGACGATCCCAATCACTTGGTCGTTCGCAGTATGGGACCTCGATATGGTCGGTCCCTTACGGACTGGGTCGAGTGGATTCACACATCTGCTCGTGGCGGTTGACAAGTTCACCAAGTGGGACAAAGCGAAGCCCATCAAGAGTTTGGATGCAGGTACTGTCGTTAGTTTCATTCGGCAGATCATCTTTAGATTCGGCGTACCACATGATATTAGCACAGATAATGGGAAGAACTTCGACTCAGAAGAGTTCCGTGAATTCTGTTTCTCTCAAGGCACTCGGGTTAATTACGCCTCAGTGGCTCACCCGCAGTCGAATGGACAGGCAGAGCACGCAAACGGAATGATTCTGCTAGGTCTGAAGACCCGATTGATGAGTGACCTGAAGTATGCTGCTGGAGCTTGGGTTGAAGAATTGCCTTCTGTCTTATGGGGCATTTGGACAACCACAAACCGCTCTACGAAGCGCACGCCTTTCTTCATGGTGTACGGCATCGGTGTCAAAACCGGCGGATCTCGGGTAGGGGGTCCCGAGCTGTGAGACTAGGATCGATGGTAACAAGAGACGAAGGGGACAAGGTTTTACCCAGGTTCGGGCCCTCCTATGGAGGTAATACCCTACGTCCTGCTTGATTATATTTATGGTATGAGGATTACAGAGTTGATCTACCTCGAGATCAAATAGCTAAAACCCTAGATGAGTTCTGTTGGCCTACAACCTAAAACCCTCCGGCTTATATAGACGCCGGGGGTACCTAGGGTTTACACATGGTCGGTTACACGTCGAAGGGATAAACATGCCTATTCACTACTTAAACGTGGAGGACAGACCATGATTTTAAAAGCTTCCATCCTGGAGTCAAGGTCTTCGATCAATCCAGTGTCCGGCAAACGGCCCATATAGTCCGGCCCATAATAAATAGGTCGGCCTCCCGAGGACCCCTTAAACCAGGACTCCCTCAGTAGGCCCCGAACTAGCCTCCAACGCTAAGAGTCCTAGCTTCAGCTGCTTCATGTGATCAAAGTCTTCGGCTTGCGAGGCGAGTTCCTTCCTCCAAATAGTGATCGGCCGAGTTAGTTCGGCCTCCGACGACGCGTAGTTTTTCCAATCATAGATCGTCCGAACACCATGAGTAGCCGGCCCTGAAGGCCAAACGTCAAGGAGTAAATAGCGATCCCTGACAACCTTTCATACGAAAGGTCACGGCCCACCACGACCATCGAACTAGTCGTAAAGACTCGATTCACGGTTCGAGGCCGTTTTCACCAGCACGATCCATCAATGCACAGATCGTGCCCCGTTTCACACGGGATATGTTTAATCATGCGCGTATAATGGCACACATGCCTTGGGAAGCGGAGTGATTCACGGCGTCGTGAAGGGAGGCTAACCGGGGACAAGCCCAATAAAAGGGGAAGAAAAGCCCAAGGCTAAACCGCACTTCCCATTCGCATCCCTGCTTCCCCAATCTCCCGAGCTTCCAGAGCCCAGATCTAGGTATTCCATCCTCCCTCCTCCGAGCTTAGCCATGGCCAGCTCCGGCTCCAATGGCAAGTGGGAGGCTTCCACGGTCATAGACCAGGACATCCGGGACCTCAAGGACGCCGGCTACCTCCCCGCCAATGTCTTCCACCGGGCTGCGGAGGAGGGCCAGGTCATCCCCACCCCCAAACCTGGTGAGAGGGTGGTCTTCCTTCCCCACTTCATCCGAGGATTGAGCTTCCCGCTCCACCCCTTCGTGAGGGGCCTCATGTTCTTTTATGGTCTCGACTTCCACGACCTTCCGCCGAACTCTTTCATGCATATATCAGCCTTCATCATCGTCTGCGAGGCCTTCTTGCGGGTCAAACCACACTTCGGACTATGGCTCAAGATATTCAATATCAAGCCGAAGTGTGTCGCAGGCGCACACACAGACTGCGGCGTGGTGGTCATCAGCAAGCTCCCCCGCGTAGTATGGCCATCCGGCACCTTCATCGACACCATCAAGACTTGGCAGAAAGAGTGGTTTTACATCACCGAGCAAAGGGAGGAGGGCGGAACTGTTCCTGCCGAATTCAGATCCGGCCCCCCAATCAGATTGATCTCATGGGTCCGAATGGGCCTTGATTGGGGGTTGGATACCAACGTGGTCCAGATTATGCTCCGGCGGTGCATCCTCCCCTGCCAGCGCCGGGCCTCTCCTATGTGGACTTCCCGGACTGACGATGATCCTACGATCCGTCACCTCTTCCGCACCACTCGGGAGAAGCTATGGAAGGCGTTGTTCAAAGCGCAGGAGAAGTGGCCGGCCAAGAAGGAGGACAAGGGCTTAAGCGCCATCAAGCCCCCATCCGAGGTATATCACAGTATTATTTGATCGGCTCTGTTTTCCTAAAGAAAGTCTAAGCATTTTCCGATCACCTTCGCAGGAATGGTTGAGCAAAGCCACAGGCATCAAGTGTCCGGCTCCACAGCCCGAAGACCCCAGGTCTCCACTGCTGCTGGAGATGCTCGTCGTGGCGCCTTACAAGGCGCCAGAGAAGAAGGAGAAGAAGAAACCAGGCCGAGCAGGCCTGCGAATCAGGGACCAGCCAGAGGTTGTGTCCGAAGAAACCCATGCCTCCTCGAATCAAGAGGAGGAGCACGAGGGTGAGGAGGGAGGCGATTCCCCCCTCGCAGGAAAGAGGGCGGTGTCATCGGACGCTCCGGAGGACGTAGATCCTACCGCCCCGAAGAAAGCGCGCCGGACACAGGTAGCCCTGTCCGGTGACAGCTCGGACTCGGATACTGAGTCCGAGGACTTCGAGAGGGTTCCACGAAGGAACCTCAGGGTCAAGCCCCCACCTCGAAGGTAAAGATCCGAAGACCTCCTGGGCTATTAATGCTAAGTTTTGAATATTACTGACATGTGAATACCTATTGTCTTGCAGCCCCCCGCGTGTTCTCCCCATCGATCAAGTTTCGGATGGGGAGACCCCGCCTGCCGAGCTAGCGGAGAGCGGGACCGCGTCACACCACTCTCCTCCGGGCGCCGCGAAGGACGCCACGGAGGTGTCGTCCCAACAGGCTCCTCTTGAGCCGGGCACTGGAGGCGGGGGCGATGACGTCATGGCCGAGGCTAACACCTCGGCCGCCGAAGACCCGGGGGAGAGGCCCCTCCCGGATACTGAGGAGACCGGACGAGAAGACGTCCAGTCACCTCCAAGGCGGTCTCCGGAGCGCACCATGCCTCCGGAGGCACCGGTTCAATCTTCGGTTGGAGATCGGGTCAACCGATCCCAACCGGCGCCACCGACCAATGGGTGGCCGGCTATGGGGGAGGCTCTGTCAAGCGCCTCCATCTCCAGGGAGCACCGCACCCTTATGGGTGCGGTATTGCAGAGCATTCAGTCCGTAGACCACGGACTGAAGGAGGCCTTCAATGGTCTCCTGACGGGCTTCCAGGTAAGCCATGTAATGCTCTATTTTGTGAAATATTATTTTCTGTGAGTTATGGTTATATACATGGCAGCCCCCGAGCCCTAGGTGAGTTTGAAAAAGCTTACCTGGGGGTCAAACATAGATCCTTATCCGAACTGTGCATAGGACAATATGTGTTCGGATCGTTCTAACAGCCCTGAAGAGGACCGGACACAGGATCATTTAGTGACAGTTCGGAGGTTGTAAACCCCTGTAACGTTATATGATTTTGTTTGTTACAGGCTTCGTCGACGGCAGTGGCTACTAACGCTGCCGAGCTAGATGAGCTAAATCGGAAGCTCAAGAGCTCCGATGACGAGCTTGACGCTCTAAACAAGAGATTCAACGAGGCGCAAGGTAAGCTAGATTAGAGTATCAAAACTCTTCTTTACCGTACTATCAACACGGTTTCTTTGTATAAGTCGATGCTTACGTAGCCTCGGCGAAGGAGATTGAGAAGCTCAAGGCCGAGCTTGAGAAGGCGAAGCAGGAGGCTGAGGTTGAGAGGGCGGCGGCCAGGGAAGCGGCTACCGCGCTATCCGCCCAGAGAGCCACCAGCGACAAGCATGAGGCTCGGGTGGAAGAAATCCAACAGGAGCTCAAGGACGCCGGCCAAAAGTGCGAGGACCTTGAACGGAAACGCAAGTAGCAGGCCGCCGAACTATCCACCCTGAAAACCGATCTCCAAAAGGAGCGGGTGGATAGGCGATCCTACGAAGAGGAAGTCGGCCAGGCCAAGGCTATCATGGATGGTAAGCCATATTTATTGCAGTGTATCTACGGGGATAGCAAGTTCAAATTGCTCACCCAAGTATGGCGTTCCTCAGGCGCCTCCTTGGACCTTCAGAAGAGCACCGCGGACGCGAACCAATTCTATGCTTCGCGGGGAGAAGGAGATGAAGCTCGGCTGTTTTGGGCGCAACTTGAAGCCCCCGAGCGCTCTCCTCTCCTTGTGGAGCAGCTGAAGCAGTTGATGGAGCTACATCGGATGGCGGAGCCGGCCATGAAGGATCTCTGTATCCGGCTATGGCCCAACGAGCCACTGTCGGGCAGCTACTTCGGCCTAGTGCAGAAGCTGAGCGACGCCTCTCTTCGGATCGACGCACTGAGGCGGTCTTCCTGCATCGAGGTAGCTTGGATGACCTTCGCGAAGGCCAAGGTGCACTGGCCGGGGCTGGATCCGATGAAGATAGCCACCGCCCCTCCGCCTCCTGGAAAGGAGCATAGGCGCCCCGAGCTGTACTTCTCCGGAGTTATGGAGGGTGCTCGGGCCATAGAATCGCAGTGTTCGAGAGAGAACGTGTATGAATAGAGTGCTGTAATATGTCTGAAGACCCTTTTTAACGCGCTTATATTTTAAAATACATGGTTTATCATATCCTGCGTATTTTGCAACCTTTATAACTCCTGTGTGGCTGTTCAAACTGAAAGTTGCTAGTCGTCGGCTTCAGCCCCCATGTAGATGCTACGCGGGGTGTCTCTGTCAATGCACTGTGACCCTTAGCCGGGCTATCGGTACCCGAAGGCGGTAGTGTGGGGCGGACAAGGCAATCGGACCATAATGCTTTATTGCTTTCACTTAGCCGTAGGGGCGCGAGAAAGGATTGCGGGGGGCTGATGACTAGCCCCCAGGGTTCGTGATGTTCGGAATAACCGTGGCCGAAGCCGATATCACATGGTTTGTACGAATACAAAACCCATCGTATGACACGGAGTAACCTCTGGCGAGATTTATTTTAAGCTCGGATTCGCAGACCAGTTCTCGCATACCATGACAGTTAGTTTTCGGCTTTCTCCGCTGAGGTGCTTGACCAGGCTAGCGAGAAACACAATCGCAGCAGTTCTCCGTTTGCCCTTTTAGCCGAACGAGCGGAACATAAAGGGGCAAGCACAGGAGCCGGGCAATCCAACTATTAACCCAAGACATAGTTCGGAACCAATGCATATAAAGCGGAATTCCAAGACGCCGAACGCAAAAATCAGTTTGTGCTTAGGGCGGTTTCCTTTAATTAGAGCCCCCGGTCCATATTTAGCCGGTTGCATCGTAAAGTATACCAGACAGGTTCGCAAGAAGAGAGGGTGAAATAGAGTGTGCGCCAAAAACAGCAAAGTGATCATACATGATACGTCTGTATTTTACTCAACAACTCTTATTATTCAAATTGCCGATACAACTGTTTACAGGTATTAAAAATGAAATATAAACCTTACAGGAGGGGGTTGTACCAAGGGTCTTCAATAGGTGACCTGACGTCCTCGATATGCCCTGTTGCTTGTCCGGTCCTGCGTCTAACAAGGAGTTGTATACCTCGATGGGTGTACTATTCGGTGAGCGGGCTTTGTCAAAAAGTCTTGAGAAGTCGCCGAAGTGTGAATGAGCTTTACGCCGTAGTAGGTACTTTATGGTACCTGTAGTGTGTCCGAAGACATGTTGATGGTGATAGTTCGGTCCAGCCGAATACTTACCCTTTTAATAATTTTCTCCACCTCTGCCCATGGAATTTTGAGCGCGAAGTTGTGCCTCCTCGGCACGTACTTTGCCGGTACTAGGGCCGCGCGATGGAGGGCGAATTCCTATTTATGGGGAGGAGAAGGCTCTGGTACTTCGTCTTCAAACCGAGCTCACTTCCCAGCCTTGGGTGCCTTTATGGCAGCTGTCGGAGTCTGCCGATCATCAGTGTAGTGGAATTTGGCCGCTAGGGCCAACGCATGCTCCTTAGTTCGGAGGGAGCGCTCTATATTGCCGTTGATAGTAATGACCCCCTTGGGGCCGGGCATCTTGAGCTTGAGGTATGCGTAGTGTGGGACGGCGTTAAAGCGAGCGAACGCTGTACGGCCGAGCAGGGCGTGATAGCCGCTGCGGAAGGGTACAATGTCGAAGATCAAGTCCTCGCTTCGAAAGTTATCGGGCGAGCCGAACACTACTTCCAGGCTCACGGAGCCCGTGCACCGGGCTTCTACACCTGGGATCACTCCTTTAAAGGTAGTGTTAGTGGGTTTGATCCTTGACCGATCTATGCCCATCTTTTTCACCGTGTCTGAGTAAATCAGATTCAGGCTACTTCCTCCATCCATTAGGACTTTTGTGAGGTGATACCCATCTATGATGGGGTCTAGGACAAGGGCGGCCGAACCCCCATGACGGATACTGGTCAGGTGGTCGCGTCGATCGAAGGTGATCGGGTATGCCGACCATGGGTTATACTTCGGGGCTACAGGCTCTATGGCGTAGACATCTCGAAGGGCGCGCTTCCTCTCCTTTTTGGGTATATGAGTGGCGTATATCATGTTTACTGTTTTCACCTCTGGGGGGAATTTCTTTTGTCTGCCACCGATCGAACCACAGGGTTCATCCTCGTCCTCGCTGCGTGGGCTCTTGCCTTGGTCCTCGGATGCGAGCTTGCCGGCCTGTTTGAACACCCAACAGTTACGATTGGTGTGGTTGGCGGGCTTCTCTTGAGTGCCATGTATCTAGCAGGGCCTCTCCATGATCTTGTCCAATGGGGTGGGTCCGTCGCGATTGCCTTTAGGAGGCTTCTTCCACTGCCCAGGACGGGAGTTGCGGAAGCCAGCGTTAGAGGCCGTGTCATCGGCATCAATTTTTTTGTGTCGGCGCTTGTTCTTGTTGCGCTTTGGTTTCCTGTTTCCATCCCGAACTTCGGAGGTTCCGGGGTCTTCGGGGTTGTGGCTACGTCTTGCTAGCCAGTTATCTTCGCCCGCGCAAAAGCGAGTCATGAGTGCTGTGAGAGCGGACATTGTCCTTGGCTTATCCTGGCCGAGCTGACGAGCCAGCCACTCATCCCGAATATTGTGCCATAAAGAGGCTATTGCTTCGGCGTCCGGGCAGTCAACTATTTGGTTTTTCTTGGTCAAAAACCGATTCCAGAATAGCCACGCAGATTCTCCTGGCTTCTGGACGACGTTGCTCAGGTCGGAGGAGTCCGGCGGCCGAACATAAGTGCCCTGGAAGTTAGATCGGAATGCGTCTTCCAGGTCCTCCCAGCACCCAATTGAGTTTTCGGGGAGGCTATTTAACCAGTGCCGAGCTGGCCCCTTAAGCTTCAGGGGCAGGTACTTGATGGCGTGGAGGTCGTCTCCTCGCGCCATGTGGATGTGGAGGAGGAAATCCTCGATCCATACGGTTGGGTCAGTTGTCCCATCGTATTGTTCTTTGTTTACGGGTTTAAACCCTTCCGGGAACTGATGCCGCATCACCTCATCCGTAAAACACAGTGGGTGTGCAGCGCCTCGGACCCGAGCTATGTCGCGCCGGTGATCGGCGTCTGCTCTGGTCCGGTTCCGTTCCCGACCTTCATTATTGCGGTCGAGCCAAGGCCGGTACCCTTCCCGTTTATTGGGTGAGTGTCCTCTGGATCCGTAGATGGAACGCGTATGACTTGCTCTATCGTCCAGGTCGTGTCGTAGGTCGAACCTGTCATCGGGCTCTAGTGGCTCCTTTCCCCGTCTTCGGGGTATCGTCGGCCTATAGCCGGTGTTGTCAGCCGTCCTATATCGCCCTCGAGGAGGGCGTTCTGGCTTGTCATATGGGGTGTGCCTGGCAGACGGCGTATAAGTAAGCTCGTCATCAAATTGTGGCAGCAGCCTTCTGCGCGGATAGCTCTTAGGTTGGTCTGATAGACCGGTACCATAGCCTTCCTCAGCTGAGAGGAATCTCGTCCATCGATCGTTGAGGTCATCTTGCTCGGCTTTAAGCTGCCGTTCTTTTGCTTTCAGGCTGCGGGCCGTGGCGATAAGCTGCTGTCTAAACAGCTCCTGGTCTTCAGGATTATCAGGGACGGTGAAGTCATCGGCTTCCGGGATGTCCTCCTCCACGACAGGGGGGAGGTAGTTGTCATCCTCGGAATCATTGAGATCGTCGGGGTTGAGCCGGTCTTCCGGCTTCTCCTGACCCTCTAACGGGTGTTCGGGGATTTCGGGATTGCCGTTGTCTTCCGGACTATCACCGTCCCTGGTGCCGTCGATAGTTCTCCTTCCCTTTTTCCCTTTTGACCGTTTATGCGGCTTTCGACGTCTTGACGGCGCTTCATCTGACTTGTCTCCGTTGTTCTACGGAGTGTCTACCATGTAGACATCGTATGTGGAGGTGGCAGTCCACCGCCCGGTCTTGACTGGGGTGAGGGGACGATCCTCCTCATCCATGTAATCTGCATCCTCAGATGCATAGTCCAACATGTCGGTTAAGTCTTTGACATTGGCTACCAAGTGGGTGGTGGGTGGGACAAAAAATTCGTCCCGGCCCGCCATGCGACCGATCTGAGAGCAGATCGTGGTTGGATCATCGGTAATCTTCATCGACGAGATCCGATCGAGAGCTTCGTTGAGTACCGAGAGCTCGATTGGATCGGCCAGCGCAGAGTTTCTGTGCGGGGAGAGTGTTCGGCAAGAACAGGTGTCCGGACGTCTGGCTCTATGACCGGGTCCGGACTGAAGGTTGGGTCCTCGCCGAGGTAGATCCCGTCGGCGGAACCGAAGGATGGATCCGAGGTTAAAGCCTCAGAGTCTTCGGGCGTGGCGGATGAGACCGCGAGCCCGGCCAGCAACAGGTCGCCCCGAGAGTCTACGGAGAACTCCAGGTTCCCGAATCTAACCTCCTGATCAGGGGCGAAGCTTCCGACGCGGCCTAGATGGCCGGACGGGTCGGCGTGCAGCACAATGCTGCCAAAAGCAAAGATCTGTCCGGGGACGAAAGTGTCCGTAATGCGAACATCTTCATTGATGACTAGGCGAGCCATCGATACCTCTGGCGATCACAGCGGAACTCTCAATGAAAGCACCAATGTCAGTGTCAAAACCGGCGGATCTCGGCTAGGGGGTCCCGAGCTGTGAGACTAGGATCGATGGTAACAAGAGACGAAGGGGACAAGGTTTTACCCAGGTTCGGGCCCTCCTATGGAGGTAATACCCTACGTCCTGCTTGATTATATTGATGGTATGAGGATTACAGAGTTGATCTACCTCGAGATCAAATAGCTAAAACCCTAGATGAGTTCTATTGGCCTACAACCTAAAACCCTCCGGCTTATATAGACGCCGGGGGTACCTAGGGTTTACACATGGTCGGTTACACGTCGAAGGGATAAACATGCCTATTCACTATTTAAACGTGGAGGACATGCCATGATTTTAAAAGCTTCCATCCTGGAGTCAAGGTCTTCGATCAATCCAGTGTCCGGCAAACGGCCCATATAGTCCGGCCCATAATAAATAGGTCGGCCTCCCGAGGACCCCTTAAACCAGGACTCCCTCATACGGGTCAGAGGCTGTGTTGCCGAGTGATCTTCGGCACAATTCCCCCGAGTGGAACTATATGATGAAGCCAAAGCCGAAGCTGCTCGGCAAGACGGCCTTGGCCTTTTGGAGGAAGAGAGAGAGCTGGCCCTTATCAGGTCGATGCTCTATCAGCAAGATCTGAGGCGTTACCATGACAGACATGTCCAGGGCCGAGGCTTTCAGGAAGGAGACCTTGTCCTCCGATTGGATCAGCAGAAACCCCATAAACTAGTGCCTCCGTGGCAGGGGCCGTATGCAATCTCCAAAGTCTTACACAATGGAGCCTACCGGCTTTACAATATCGAAGATGGAGTAGAAGAGCCTCGGACTTGGAACGCGGACTTGCTTCCCAAGTTCTACACCTAGAACATATCTACTTTAGTTTGTCAGTCCAGTAATGAATCTGAGTGATCTCGATGAATAAAGTTTTGTTTCATTATATCTTGTTGAAATTTGACTGCCACCCCCAGTGGGTGTAAACCACAAAACACTTAGCCGCAAACCTGATTTTGCCTAAGTATAAATTATTCCAAGTGAAGGTCTCGTTCACACTCGGGGGCTTAGCCGCGGCTCCGCATCGCCTAAGTTAGAAATCCTTTTGAGTGGGACATCCTCCGCACTCGGTTGTCAAGATGAACAGGACCATCATTGTTCATCTAAGAACAAACTACTCCGAGTGAGGGTCTCACCCACGCTCAGGTGCTTAGCCGCGACTCCGCATCGCCTAAGTTAGAAAACCTTTCGAGTGGGACATCCTCTGCACTCGGTTGTCAAGATGAACAGGACCATCATTGTTCATCTAAGGACAAACTACTCCGAGTGAGGGTGTCGCCCACGCTCGGGGGCTTAGGTGCGACTCCGCATCGCCTAAGTTAGAAAACCTTTCGAGTGGGACATCCTCCGCACTCGGTTGTCAAGATGAACAGGACCATCATTGTTCAACTAAGGACAAACTACTCTGAGTGAGGGTCTCGCCCATGCTCGGGGGCCTAGCCGCGAATCCGCATCGTCTAAGTTAGAAATCCTTTCGAGTGGGACATCGTACTCACTCGAACGACAAGATGGACAGGACCATCATTGTTCACAAGAACTGTTCCAAGTGCAGGTCTTGCCCACACTCGGGGACATAGCCGTGACCCCGCATCGCCTAAGTTAAACTTCATGCCAAGTGCAAATATTATACACACTCGAAACCCCATGCGCGATATTGCAATCGCTCGAGTATAAAACACTCAAAAGATCAAAGATCAAGTTAAGATAAGGCAGATGAGAACTGCATCGTTCAAAGCAGAAGTACGGACAATAGGAGCCTCAGGCTCATTTAAAGGTCTTACGGATACAGATATTACTTGGCATTCTGAGGCAAATGTTTAAAGAAGTTTTTAGCCCGGCGATCACTCGGGGTTAGGCACTACTTCGACGAACGTGTCCAGGTCAAGGCTCTCTGCGATTCGGGTGGCCGCCTCCATGAACATCTCCATGAAGTCTTCAATTCTGGCATGCTTCCGATTGGCGACCTCCAAGGACTTCAGTTTCTTCTCATCCACTCCCTTGCAGTGGACTCGAACCAGTGAGAGAGCAATGTCAGCTCCGGCTCGGGCCGCTGACTTCTTCTAGATCTTCACTCGGTTCGGGACGTCTCTCACTCGGATAAGAGTGGATTCCAGGTCCTTGGAGGGTTCTTCATCGGAGAAGAGTTCCTTTTCGATGTCCACCATGCCGGTGCGGAGCCTCTTGATGTACGAAACTGCTTCGTCGACACGTTCTTCTAGACGGAGAAAGGCCATTGCAGCACTATCCTTGAGCAGCTATCAGGACGGATCTAGCTCTTTCTCGATCTTGTCAGTCTCCTCATCAATGTCGAAGCAGAATTCTGGGTTCAGCCGAACAAAAAAGGAATCAGAGTCGGGCGAATTTCATTCGGTTGTTCAAAAATACACATGGGTCATTCGGGAGAGTTTACCTTTGAGCTTTTCACTCACGATATCGCCGAACTCTTCGACGAATTGCTCCAGCTCAGCCTTCTTGACAATGATATGTTCAAGTTTGGTCTTCCATTCGACGAGCTCCTCCTTGGACTTCTTCACGGCGACCTCAAGGGTTTTCTTCTACTCTTCTAGCTTCCCGACGGACTTCAGCTTCTCCTCGGCCTACTTGGCCTTCCGACTGGCCTCCTTCTGAGCCGGTGCCAGTTCTATGTCTTTCTTCTCGAGGGCTGTCTTCACGGTTACTAAAGAAACAAAATTCTTCAGTCTCTCGAGAAGTTTACGATTTTCTCCATGAAGATCTGACGAAGTAGACTCAGTCGGACAGGGAGAAAGAATAGAGACGGTAACAGTTGGACAGGAAGAACAATACCTTCCAACCCATTCTTCTCTTGCTCCAGTCGGGCGCTCTTGGCCTTCTCAGCTTCAAGGTCGAGGCGCAGGGTCAACACCTCCTCCTTCAGAGCATGGTAGTGGCTTCCGAGCTCACAAACAAACTACAAACAACAAATGGAAGAAAAATTACGATCAGGCAAAGGCATATGATTCGTCAATCGGATACAACATACAGATCATTCGGTCAGACTCCAAAACTCTAAGACTCCCGCCGACTACTTCAGTCGACGGTAGCCTCGGGGACAACACCCAGTGGGTGCGCTCAGCGCACCCCCACTGGAAAATTTAAGTTCAAGACACTTTTCTCGACGGCAGGACAAACATTTCTACGCTATTAGACTACCGCCGACTGCTTCAGTCGACGGCAGTCTCGGGGACTACACCCAGTGGGTGCGCTCAGCGCGCCCCCACTAGAAAGTCAACACCCAGTGGATGTGCCCAGATGCAAACCCACTTTGGTCTTAAACCACGAACAAATGGACCAAGATGCCGAATGAGGAAGGTACTTACGAGAGTACTTACTCGGACATTCGTCTGCAGCGCCACACTCGCGTCGTACGCCGTCTTCAGTTTATCGCACATCAGCTCCAGCTGGATCAGCGCCTCTTTGCTCGCTCCCATCTGGTCCTCTGGGACATGGTGTAGCGAGAAGATGTTGGTCTCACGAGGAGTCGGCATAAGAGTCGACGTGCCAGTTCCGAGTGCGACTCCAGCGCCCGAGCTGGTTCCCTGTGATGACGCCAAGGCACCGGCAAGTGATGGCTCCTGCATTGCACCTTCTATGTTTGTAGTAGGATTTGGCAGATCAGCTTTGTCAACCACATCGATGTCGATCACTTCAGTCGGAGCTACAAGTGTACAAAAACCATTCAGAAATAAGCAGAAGCAAAATCGTAGCATATACAAGAAAAGTCTCGAAGTTTACCCTTTGAAGACGCCGCGTCTACTTTGGCTCGCTCCCTCTCCAGAGCTTGGTGTTCAGGCGAAGTAGTTGAAGTATCAGCACTACAAAGGAAACATTCGGATTTTAAAACTCACTCGGATGGATTTCGACAACAATCTTCGAGTGAAAGTTCTTACGCTGAAGCAACTGGGATGGTCATCTTGATCTTCGGAATGGGAACTGCCTTCCGGGGTTTTGTTGCAACAACTTTGGCTTGCTTCGCAACCTTCTCGGGCGACGAAGCTAGTTCCGCATGAACACGCTTCGAATTACGGGTCGAGGGAGCATTGGCAGTCGGCTTGACAACATTCGACGCCTTCGGACCGCCGCCAGCAACCCCTGGGTCATGGCGTGACTTGCAGCGGGATTCGGGCACACGGTCTTCTGAGCGCGAGGACTCCACCTCGTAGCTCCCGTCCGAGCCCTCCTCGTCATCATCGTTTTTGTCGTCGCCGCCTTCTTCTTCTTCCTCCACTCCAGTTGAATCTCCCGCGAGGTCTGTATCACTCGCCACATCAATCGGACCTCGATTGACGACTGGAATCTCACTAATCAAGCCCACGAAAGCCTGCCGAATGGAAGATCAATCGAGCTGATATTCGACAAAGAACAACAATATCATTCGGATAACATGTGGAACTCTGAAGTTACCTCATTCGGCGGGTTTTTGATGAGAGTGGAAGCACCAGCCTGCTCCCCCTCGGGTTATCTCGCGCTGGAGTGACTGCTTTGATCTTGGCTTCAACCGTCTTTGCGTCAAGTTCTTTAGGGTGCGTCCGAGTGATGTCATCTTCTCCGGTATATTCCCACATAGGGTGGACTCTAGCTTGCAATGGTTGGATCCTCCTCTGAAAGAAAACTTCGAGCTAGTCCAGTCCGTTGACGCCCTTCTGTACTAAGGCTACCAGAGCAATCACCAGGATTTCTACGTCTACATTCTGTTCTTTGGTTACAGTCAGCCTAGGAAGTGACTGAATACGTTCCGACATATATAGAGAAAGTCCCGGTTGGTTCTCTCCGATTGGAATATCCTAGTAGTAGAACCAGTTCTCCTGCCAGCCCTTCACCGTGTCAGGAAAGTTGATCGCTGGGAAGCAGACCTTGCCCCGCAGCTGGATACCCAATCCCCCGCACAGTTGGACCACGTTGGTCTTATCCTCTGACCGAGTGGATTTCTTTACGGTCATCACCCGGCAAGTGAACAGGTGCTTAAACAAGCCCCAATGAGGGTGGCAGCCCAGAAAATTCTCACACAAAGAATCGAAAGCAGCTAGGTACACCATGGCATTGGGTGAAATGTGGTGAAGCTGAACACCGAAGAAATCCAAGAAGTGACGGAAGAACGGATGGGGCGGAAGGGAAAAACTTTGTTCGAGGTGAGTTACCAAGAGAACGCGCTCGTTCCCCCGCGGCGAAGGATCATCTTCGCCCGCCTCCGGCTGCCGCCAGCTCCCTTTGGACAGGAGACCCTGGTCCTCCATCTCGAGCAACCGGGCCTCGGTGACCCGCGACACCATCCAGTCGCCTTGAGTCCATCCCGCTGGCGCTCTGGCGCTCGAGGAAGAACCGCGCGAGCCTCTCTTTGCCCGCTCGGCCTTCGCAGTCGCCGCGCGGCTCATCGCCAGCGATACTGGGCTCGGCTCACGGCGGAGTTCTCTGTGGAGTGTGGTAGCTGGTGTCGGAGAAGCCTAAGGGAGGAAGGAGAAGTGAGATCTGTTCCCCCTTGCACAGTGCCCTTGCCTCTTATAATAAAAATTGGGCGGAATCTATGGCCGTTAATCCGAAAACGGAGAGAGATCCGCGGATCTACTGCTCAGGCTCTCAGAGACACGTGGCAAAAATCGTGGCGCGGTTATCGAAGCGTCATGCCCATTACCCCCAAATCCCACGGAATAACCGTTTCATTGCACGTCTGCGCGCGCCCTCCACGATTTCGAACGCGCGAAGACCTCTTCATGACTTATAAGAGGAGAGCTCGGCGCTCCGGATCGCCTGACGATTCATTTATAAACCGAATGACCAGGCAGTCTATAACGAGACACTCGGACGGAATAACTGTGCATTCGGATCATTTCTCCAGAGAAACACTTCAATTACAAAGATAACGTCGAATATGCAAATTAAGTCATTCGGCCAAGGAATGATAATCCTGAATCCGTCAAGATTTGGAGCCGGGTGAGAAATGATCCAGGTCATTTTTTGAAGCACCTCCGAGGTGTCGTTGACATTCCCGAATGTCAATCACCCGACCATTCAAACCTCACGGATTCAGGGGCTACTAATGAGGTCGTCTACCATGGGTAGGGTCACAAGGCTGACTTCTTGGCCCACCTAGGGACCCTCATCAACATTGAAGCTCCAGAGGTGGAAGTGCCCTCGGTCAAACCTGAAGAGTCACTCGGACGGGCCTGAAGATACACTCGGATGGCCACAGCCACACTCAGTCAACGGGAACTCAGCTGTTCAGGAGACGTAGCGTTGGGTATTATGAAGAGACGTCCTCTGGGATTAATCAATCATGCGTTACCAGTAATGCTCTAGTTAAAGCAGTAGTTCCAGTAACGTAGCTTTAACTAGCATTTATTGCAGCACTCGGCTGGTGGTGGCGCACTCTATATAAGCCACCACCGGACGCCGTAGCAAGGTTCCGACACTTGTATTGTCCTACTCCCACATAAGCAAAACAAACCATCCTCCGGGCTCGAGATGTAGGGCTTTTACCACTTCCGAGTGGGGCCTGAACTCGTACACATCCGAGTGAAACACCTGAGCCGTAGCTAGACTTCGCCCCTTCATTCGTACCCCCTAGTACTATTGTCAGGGACATTCCCACGACACCTGCATAGGGAGTAATTAACTCGCGGATCTTTAATCAACAACCCGGGCCAGTGCCCCTCACGAGTGTTGGTCCAAAACAGAGCCACTTGTGGGGCCACCTCGGGGCAACTCGAGGGATTTCTATCAGGTCACTGTACGTAGTGTTCATCCGGTCGTGTCCTGAGAATGAGATACGCGGCTCCTATCAGGTTCGTCGACACGTCAGGCGGTCTTGCTGGACTTGTTTTACCTTTCTTGAACGTCTCGTGAGAGGAATTCCGACACTTTGGGCTATCTCGAGGTTGAGGTTTTCCTACGGAATTTCCTAGGAGATCACAGGATTCGTGGTCGAGGTTATTCCCACGGCGTGTGTTTAGTTTGTGATGGATGAGTTGGAGCACACCTGCAGGGTTAAATCTTTCGGAAAGCCGTGCCCGCGGTTACGTAGCAACTTGGAAACTTTGTTTAACACCCGGTCATTGCAAACTTGAAGTAAACTCAAATAAAATACACCAACCGTGTGCGTAACCGTGACTGTCTCTTCTCGTGAGTCCTTATTCGAGAGAGAACACGGTGGGGTTATGTTTGACGTAAGTAGGTGTTAAGGATCTCTTAGAGATCATTACTAGTTCACGTCCATTTATGCGACAATCATCCCCCTTTATTCTTGTACTCGTAAGTTAGCCACTCAAATAAATGCTTAGTGCTTGTTGCAGCCTCACCACTTAACCTTACCTCGCCCATTAAGCTTTAATAGTCTTGATACCCTTGGAAATGAGATTGCTGAGTCCTTGTGGCTCACAGATTACTACAACAACAGTTGCAGGTACAGGTAATGTGATGGTTTGACATGAGCGCAATGCTTGTTTTGATTTGGAGTTCTTCTTCTTCTTCTTCATCGATCTAGGATGGGTTCCAGGCGGCAGCCTGGGATAGCAAGGATGGATGTATTTTATCCTTGGATTTCGTCCGTAGTCGGACCCTGCTCTTCTGTATGATGTTTGGATATGTTGTTGTATTGATGTGATATTGATGTAGCTTGTGGCGAGTGTAAGCCAATTCCATATACTCATCTCTTCTTTACCTGTACTTGTAATGATAACCATTCTTGCAAAACGACGAGATGCGCTTCTATCCCTGTCGAGGCCCTCGTGGCAAAATAAGGATAGGATCGCATCTTGGGCGTTACAAGTTAGTATCAGAGCCTATACCGACCTAGGAGCCCCCTTGATTGATCGAACTTGGCCGAGTCGAGTCTAGTGAAAAACTATTTTGAGTCTAGTTATATCGGAGAGTAGGTTTCTTTTACTCCTCTTCTATGCTCTGGTGAGGTATTCGACTTAGGAATTTTGATTCTACTCCTCTTCTCGATCAAATTTTTTTTAGGATCACGCTAGTATTTTGGAAACTATACGATGTCGACATGAAGGAATTCTGTCTTGGTGCCTCTTGTTATCGAGGAGTAGAGCTCCGAGGGATTTTTGCACATCATTATCGTTCAGTTTCCTTAGTATCTCAGGACGGAGGATATTCGAAATTGCTTCAATACTAGTAGTGGCGAGAGGAGTCCGGCATCCCCAGTACTGGTGGAGAGAGTTCGGATGTACTGCCATACTTAGTATCATTGTCCTTACGGGTGTCTGAGGTAGACGAGTTTGCGGAGTTTCTTGGATTATGGTGTGGATGGTTGCGGGTACAGTTGTAGCTAATTACCTTGGGTAGGTTCCTGGGTCTGCAACCCGAATCGCATAAACAAGAAAGACTTCGGAAGTTCTTAGGTGGGAATTCAAGTAGTTACCTAGGATTATCCTTCCAACTAATGCATAATGGGTTATGTATTTGTTTCCGGCTTAATTCTCAAGCCTCACCCTTTGTGTTGTTTTGGAGTATGGTAATTCGAGTTGGTTCGATGTCAAGTGGTGAATTCATATCTTTCCTAACCGGTGTGTTTCTCATCAAGTTAATTCAACCCTCCCCAATATTTGCAAGATCAATCCTCGTATTTCTTTCCGGAGTTCATCTCATCGGTATCAAGATGTCTTTGTTTTTCCCCGCCCTCCCGCCCTTTTTCTTGAACAATTAAATTCTCATTCGAGTGCCTTTTCTATTCATGTGACGCTTCCGCTATATTCTCTTCCGTGATGTATCCGGTGATTCGTTGTGAAGATGCTCAAATGCTCAAGTTCATCATTTCTTAGTCTTCATCTTTGTTTTCTTTTCGCTGGATTCAATTCAAGTTTTCGGTGCTCATCATATCGTTTGCATTCTCTAAATGCTATCCCATGTTGGAAGTTCTTATCCAAGCCTCTCTTGTTATTCATCTCTCATTATTTTATCCGGAGTGCTGAAGATATCTCGGAAGATTCGTGTTATCGTTCAAATCCTCTTAAGTGTTTCGAGGTTCTCACCTCATCAAGTTTTCAATTTGTACCGGTGCAATCTCTCTTCCTAAGCAATTGCATCAACGGTGATCTCTTTGAGTGGGCTCATAACCCACAGGTTTTTTCCCAGGATCTTACGTGGCTCTTTTAATCTTTCCGGAGATGTCCTCAAGTTCTTTTCAATATGACGTAAGAATGAATTTCATCAGTCATATTCCTTCCCGAAGATCGCTTCTAAATCATTTTCATCGTTGACTCAACCTTTCTTTATTCATTATCCCGGAGTGTCTCAGTAATTCTTGGTGGTGTTTCTCGCCATCATTCTTTGCCTTGAAGACCAAGAAGAGTTTCTCTTAAATCTTTCTCCGTTCTTTCGAAGATTTGTCATCTCAGCTTCGTGTTATCCTCTCAAATTGTTTTTGATTATGAGTAATTCTTTCCATATCTATCCGGAGCATTTCAGAGTTATTGTCATTTCTCGATCCTCCGAAGGTCATCATTTCAGAAGATTTCTTCGTTCTCAGCTTTAAGCTTTCGTTCTCAAATTCTTCTCAATTGTTGTCGCTTCGTTCGTCTCTCAATTATTCCGGTGTTTCATTGAAGACTTCTTTAAGTCTGTGCTCTATATCTCTCTCTTCATTCTTTTTCAAGAAGAATAAGTGGTGTGTGAAATCCGTTGTTTGTCATCAATTAAACTTGATGAAGGATAAGCATAACATAATTCTTATTCTTGTTTCAACAAGGTGATTTCAAGCATTCTTCCAGAGATGGTTCATTATATCAAATTCTCTATTCTAGTTGCTTATCTTTTCTTTTCCGGAGTTCCAAGTTTCTCAAGTATCTCTTCACGAAGCTTCATCTAAATCTCAGCAAGACCTCAATCTTGTTCATTTTGCATCCTTCAATTCTTTCCACCATCCTTTCATTTCAAAGTTCTTTCCGGAGGTTCTTCATGGTGGTTGATCAAGATTTCTTTCATTTTCAAGTGTTCTTCAAGATTTTGTTGGAGGTCCTCAAGTATTCTTATCTTGCATTTCAAAGTGCAATTCTTTCTTCCTTATCTTCTGAGATGGTACTATAGCATTCTTGATTCATGAGGAGTCTTGAAGAGAATTTTTCAAGAATGAGATATGTAAACCCATATTTTCTTTGTTGGAGTTATCTTGGCATGGATTTCACCTAAGGCATTTCCTAAGGATTGTTGCTATCATGGTGCTTATCAATGATCCAAGTTCTCAATGTATTCTCTTGGTGAAAGAAGATTTCATCTCCTGATGCTCCCAATCAATCAATTGTTTGGTTTTGTGGCCGGTTGTCACCTCATAGTTTTGAGATGTTTTCCATAATCTCACAACAAGCTTGTTCTTTTCATTGTTGAGTTTTCAACAACTCCGTTCAATCTCTTCTTGTAAGATGTTCTTCAAATTCAATTGTGGTAGAAGTTGTCATTTTCTTCTCCGTTCTTTTCCTTTCAATGATCTAGCTTCTTCCTTGTTCCGGAGGCAATGTGATGTGGCTCTATTCATCCCATCATCTCGGTTTGTCAAGATCATTTTCTTTCCTTGCTTGTCCATTTAACCGGAGTGTTGTGTTCTCTTTTCAACTTATTTCCATCTTATCTAGTTTTGCCTCTATTTTCTACCGAAGTGTTGCCCAAATTTCTTGTTAATTCTTATTGTTCCTCCTGCTATTATTCATCTGTTTGCAACCTTCAAGAATCGTTGGTTTCACTCGTTTGTCAAGAAGCAACTAAGTTTTACCTCTTCTTCTTCCTCCTCCCCTTCTCATTTTAAGATCTCGGGTCGAGATCTCTTGTAAGTGGAGGAGAGTTGTAACAGCCCGAGACCGACGCCCCAGAAGATTCCCCTTTTATTTCAATTCTCGTCGTGTGATTCGTTTTGTTGTCGCATTCATCATCGCATCATTCGCATCATTCGCATCATCTGCACAGCATCGTCACTCGTTTTTGAAAACTTGCATCCGATCGTAGTTGCCGGTTCTCTCTGTTCGTGTCATCGACCGTTTTGAGTCCAACCACACAGGGACGCGCCCGCGGCATAAAAAAATATCGTTTTTAAAGTGAACGAAAAATATTCTCGGATTGGGTCGAAAGTTGGCACGCGGTCTTGTTATATTGTAGGTAGACCGCCTGCCAAGTTTCGTCGTAATCAGAGGTCATTTGATATCCGAACGGTCGACCGTAGCGGCACCATCATCGGTTTATTTATCGGACGTTTTTTGGGTTTGAAAACTTGTGTCACGGGCAACATCTTCCCTCTCTTCTCTCAGCCCAACCCACCTACACAGCCCACTAGGCCTACCCTAGCCCCCCTCCGATCGAGACCGTCGGATCGCGATCGAAGGACTCCAAAACGCCCTCAAACCCACAAACCCTAGCAAAACTGCTATAAAGAGACACCCCCACGTCCATTTTTGGCCTCCCCTAGTCCCTACATCAAAATCCGCGCCGTCCCACTCCATCCATGTGCTTTTTTTTCTAAGTCTTTAAAACTGCCTGTAAATTCACCATGATTGCATTTTGTGGGGGCCTTAACTTTTTACCTGTTCATCGGTTTGACAAGTGTGATATATGAAAATTGTACTACATTTTGTTCTCTACATGATGGATTCATTTTCATGCATAATAGGTTGCATATACATCTCAGATATCTGTTGCAAAAGTGCATTCCGTCGTAATCGTAAAAAACTGTTATTGTATTCAATGTTGCGTGGATGATTGCATCTCACCCGTAGGTCTTTTGCATGTGGTGCCTTCATGAGTATTGCTCTATGTGATGTCTACTTTGATGACATGCCTCTGGTTGCTAGGTAGGAATTCATTAACATGTCTATTTATTGCTCTCAAGTGGCTATCACGTTAAAACTGAAATCTTTTAACGATGAGTTCCGTTTTGCGAGCATCATATTAAGGAAACCATGCACCCTATGTAATTTTGGCAATGGAATGATTTGAAGTGTGCCATGTCTTCTTGATGTTACTGTCCTTGCCATGCTCATAGAGGATTATTAAGCTACTGTTATTACCATGTCTACATGCTTAATCTAACTGCAGTTTTGGGAGATTGCTAAATTTCACCATGTCTGAAACTGTTATTTTGTTATCATGTTGCCATGTGATTAGCTATTGAGCAAGGAGTCTTTTGTGGTTTCCACCAAGGAGTATTTTGTTAAGCATGTTGTTGCCTATCATGTTGTGCCAATATTTTGCATGAATAGGTTTTGCATCATAGTTATTTCTGTTGTCCAATATGTCAATCTGTTAAAAACTACTGCTCATGTCTACTCCAATTTTCACTAAGTTTGAGAATCTGTTTTCTTCATAATGCCATGTTGTGTTGATGCTAGCCATGAGTCCATGCATAATTAGACCTTGCCACCATGGTATGATTTGTAGTGCATCATGTCCTCTATCATGCTGTTGATTTTCATGTCATAATATGCTCTGTAGAATATAGTCCTAATGTGCTATATTTTGTTGCCATGTTGTGAGCTTCCTACCATGTGTTCCATAACTATTTTGAGTGTGATATATCAAGATGAAATGTAGTGTGTGTTATATGCTACTGCCCCATGCTTAGTTTGTGCATTTTAGAATCTTATAGCTTGTTGTTTTCATGTGTGCCGTATGCCATGTTGCTGTTTTGGACAGATTTGAACTAATACTTGTGTTGCTGGCTATTGTTGAACCGTAGCTCCGTTTTGAACATGTTCCACATGAAACTTTCTTAAAATCTCATGTAGTTTCATAATATCTTGTTGAATCCATGATTTTACATGTTTATGGTTGATGTTTGCATGCATTTTGCATTCATGTCATGTGCATCTTGTGTAGGTTATATCTTTTAGACCGTAGCTCCGTTTGAGATGTTCCATATATGTAAATCGACTGGAATGACGTGTAGAATTGCATGGTATACTATATTTTCCTGTTTAATAAATATAAAACATGATTAGTTCAGATCTGGACCAATTTCGAAATTAACATATGGGGTCGTTTCGGAAATGCTATAAGTTGTTTCCGGCCTCATTTAAACTTGCCTAGATGTGTAGTTTACTTATGCTTCACCTATTGCCATGTTAACAACATTTAAACTTGATGTGTAAATAAACGAGAGTGAACTAAATGATTCGAACGTGGAGTTTCGTCAATATGCAACTCGTTGCATATTGAGCTTCACTTAATGTGTAGTATTTGATGTTGTGTTTTGTCATGCCTTGCATAGTCGTATGGACATGCATCATATTTGTTTGCGCATCATGTCATGCATATGTTGTGGTGTTTATCATGGGTTGATTATTGTTTCCGGATTGCTTCTTTCCGATAGAGTTCCGAAAATGTTCGGAGTGTGAGGATTCGTTTGACTACGTTGGCTCATCTTCTTCACGGGTTCGTTCTTCTTCCAAGCGGGATCTCAGGCAAGATGACCATTTACCTGGATACCATTACTATCATTGCCATGCTAGATGTCTCGTTTCTATCGCTTGTCTCGCTACCTACCACTTGTATGTCAAGCCTCCAAAATGCCATGATAAGCCTCTAACCCCTCCACATCCTACCGAACCTGTCGGCGTTCTGGGAACGGGGGTACCCAGACCTGCCTGCCTGCGGCCCAGGACATGGCCCACCTCACGAGCCAAGCAAGGCCCAGCGCAGCCCCACTCGAGACAAGGCCCTCGCGAGGAACCGAGCTCGCGAGGGAGGCGGCATCAAGACCAGCAAGGAGTGGGCCTCCTCAGGCCCCCTCCGGAGCAACGGAGATCTCTATGCAGAGCCCGGCCTCAGGAGTCAAGGATGACGCAAGGAAGCACAGGCGGGCGCCAGCGCGCCAGTTGGTGCAGTTTCCCCTTTGGTGCAAAGGGAGCAAGGACGTACGCGGGTTCCCAAAGCGCCCCCAAACGTTTCCGTTCCGGTGCAACAAGACCACAACCACGAGCCCAGCAGGACAGATGTCATCGCCGAGCCCGCCTCTGCATCATCGACAGCTACTTTGCAGGCGAAGACCACCTTTGGATAGGGCGGGGATGTACTCATGTCCCCCTTCGAATTTGGCTGTTGTGGGATCCCTTCCCACCATTGTGATAAAGGAAGAGGACCCGGGCCACTGCTATAAGTAGAGGATAGGCTGCACCGTAGAGAAGGGGAGGAAAAGAGAGACAACCGACAAGGCAGAGAGCCAAGAACACCACTCGAGCGCCCTCACGAGGCTCCTCACCACTGTACTAGTTCATCCACCACACCTCCTTGTGACGTAATCCACCAAAGCAGGAGTAGGGTATTATGCTTCGCAGTGGCCCGTACCTGGGTAAATCACCGTGTGCATCTTTTTCCTCGTAATCGTGCGAGTTCATCATCCTAACCATTGCGTAGTGAGCTAGGTTGGGCGAGGCTGCAGGGGATCTTCGTACACGCCCCTGTGTTCGAACCTTGAGGGTTTTGCGGAGCCCGAAATCCGACATTTGGCACGCCAGGTAGGGGGCGTGTCGAAGTCTTCCTCAAGCCAAGCTCTTCCTCCGCCTCGCCGCTCCGATGTCTGACGCACGCCGAGCGTCGCGCTGCCCGCGTCGCCCAGACGGTGCCCGTGGGCCGCGCCACCGCGCGCCTGTCCCCCTCACTTGTGGCTAATGCCGCCACGGGCCCGGAGGACCACAAGCAACAAGACTCCTCCCAGCCGGTCACCGTGCGGCGCGACGGCCACACCTCCACTCCATCGATCGTTCTGGCTACCGGGTCGTCCTCCCATGTTCGGCCCGGGCCGCCGCACGGCTCGGGAGCACGAGCTGCTCCGCTACCGCCCTGCCCCCACCGCTATGACGACTGGCTTCGACGCATCGCGGAACTCGTCAATGCTGCCGGCGACGCTTCAGCGCTCTCCTACTCGTTTCGACCCCAGCCCTCTCTGGCGGACGACGTGGCCCGTGGCGCGCCGCCACCTCCTCCACAACGCGACGTCGACCCCGAGCCCCGCGCGACCAGCTCCGCGAATGGCGGGCAAGGGTGAGAGATGAAGTAAGCTGCCAGGTGGTGCCCCGGCCGCGCGTCGCCGGGCATGTGCTCCCCGCTCTACCGAACCAGCGTCGCGACCGGGCACCGCTTGAGGCGGCCCCTCAGGAGCGACAAGACCGCGTCCCTCCCGCACACGCAGCACCCGTCGAGCCGGTGGGTGCCACTCCATCGCCCCGGAGCTCCATCCAACCATGTGGCCTTGCAAGTTCAAGCCTGACCTACCCCCTCGCTACGGCGGCACCCCGGATCCCGCCGAGTTCCTACAGCTCTACTCGCTGAGCATCCGGGCAGCCGGTGGAGACGACAAGGTCATGGCGTGTTGGTTCCCCATGGCACTCAAGGGCGGCACGCTCTCCTGGCTCCTCAACCTCCCAGAGGGGTCCATCACCTCCTGGGACGATCTACGTAAGCGCTTCATCGCCAACTTCCAAGGTACCCGCGACCACGCGCTCACCGTGAACGACCTGCGGCGTGTGAAGCAGCGGGAGGGAGAGACCCTGCACAAATTCATACAGTGCTTCACGACCACTCGCCTCAAGATCCCGAGGGCATCGGACGAGGCTATCATCTCCGCGTTCACCGACCACTCGCCTCAAGATGAAGGAGGAGCTCGCCATGAACGATGAACTGTGCTCAGCCCTGGAGATGTTGAACCTGGCGAACAAGTGCGCCAAGGCCGAAGAGGGCCACCTATCGCTCCACGAGCCTCTGGCGGCAGAGCCAGAGGACAAGAAGACCAAGACCAAGGAGGCGAAGTGCAAGGCCCCCGCGGTGCTTGCGACTGCGCCTGAGGCGAAGCGCAAATGAGGCGAAGAACCCCACGCAGGAGGGCGGCCGTCCTGCATCTTCCACGGCACCAACAACCACGACACCATCGATTGCCAGGAGCTCAGGCTGGTCCGCGACGAGCACTTCGGCCGGTGTCCTGGATGCGTGGACCGTGGCTTCAGACGCTGCAGAGGCCACGGCGGAGGCCGTTGGGACAACCGGGAGCCGCGTCAGGAGTGGCGAGACCGGCCTCGGGAGGACCGCTGGCGTGATCAAGCTCGGGAGGACAGCTGGCACGATGACCCTCCGGAGGGGTCACGCCGTGGTCAGCCTCGTGAGGCCCGTCCTCGTGAGGCCGGCCTACCGCCACTACCGCAGCCACCCAGAAGGAAGGAAGAGGACATGCAAGACGATGGGGCTGGGGGCTTCCAGGAGGTTAGGGCGATAGCCTGTATCCTGGGCGGCGCCCAAGCCCCAGCATCGAACCACATCTTCAAGCAGTTCACGTGGGTGGTGAACGCAGCTCTCCCGAAGCCTGAAGCCATGCGCCCCCTCAAGTGGTCCCAGACCGCAATCACCTTCAGCTCAAGGGATCAGCTCAGGTGCTCGGCCATGGCCGGCACGCTCCCCATGATGTGCACTCTTACCATCAGCAACATCCTCATCACCAAGACCCTCATCGACAGTGGAGCTGGGCTCAATGTCCTCTCCATTGAGACCTTCGAGACGCTCCAAGTACCGTACGACCAGCTCATGCCGACCAAACCCTTCTCAGGAGTCACTGACGGGTCCACCGTCCCCATTGGGCAAGTGCGCCTGCCTGTCACCTTCGGCGGACGCAAGAACTACCACACCGAGATCATCGTCTTCGACGTCGCACACATCCACCTCCCGTACAACGCAATCCTTGGGTACCCGGCCCTCGCCAAGTTCATGGCGGTGACTCACCATGGCTACAACATCCTCAAGATGCCAGGGAGTGGTGGCGTCATCACCGTCACCTGCGATGAGAAGGATGCCGTCTGCTCCCTCGAGCGTGCTTACCGCGCCGCGGCGGCCGAGCGCTCGGATGACGAGGAGGATGCCCTGCCTCGTGAGGATGCACGCAAGAAGAAGAAGTAGCTCCCCACCCCGCAGGGCGCCAGGGGGCTGGGACCTCCAAGGACGGCGCCTCTGGCTCTACGCCCGGGGACGGGGCCCCACCCTCCGTCGCATAGGAAAGCGCGCTCGGCGCCCCCCTTGGGTCTGGCTCGGGGGCTTCCATCCGGGGAGCCTCCGGCCTGGCCGGTGAGACAAGGGAGGCGCTCGGGCACAACCTGAAGGCGCGTCCTAACGCGCGTCTGCCTGAGCCAGGAGCACGGCGCGAGGCACCGAGCTCGCAAGAGTCCGTCATCAGAGCGATCGAGGAGCTTCAGGAGGCACAGGCCATGCGAGACGGGAGCTGCCCTGCACCACCAAGCGCAGCCGCCATCGTTGGCCCGGTCGACAAGCCGAGCGTCTGCGTCAACGCGCTCGCGATCAACAGGGCCGCGTCCCAGGGCCTCTTTTGGCCGACGTGTGCCGATCGCGGATGGGTCTACCCGCACAACTACGTCCGCATGCCCTTCGGCGTGGCGAACGCAGGCGCCACGTACCAGCGCCTTGCCCGGGCCATGCTCGCACCTTGCCTGGCGAGGCGCGGCGAGGAGTTGGAGGAGATGCTCGGACCGAGCAGGGGTCTCGAGCCCCGGGAGTTGACGGGCCCGTGAGGGTCACGCTCACGGAGGTGCAAGATTAGGCTACGACTGCAGCTCCGACTCTTCAGCGGCGTAGCCGCCAGGTGATTTTTTGGTTTGTGCCAGGTAACTTTTTGGTTTACTGCGTTTGAGGGCGCCCACCGGGCCGCATTATCCTCAGGCGACCAGGGCATACCCCTGCAACCGCCTCATTTACGCATGTTTCAGCAACTTTTCATGCATGTGATCTATTTCCTAACATTTCACCTTGCCTGCACAGCTCTTTGCCGAAGTGAATGTCGCCTTACCCGAATGATCCTAACTTCTCATACGATGGCCCTCGGGAGCACATTCGGCGCAGGCTTCTCCAAAATTTGCAGGACCACGGACGGCGCTACCTACAAGAAGATCCAGGCGCAAACCGCCTTGAGGTAGGGACCTCGCGAGGCCAAAGCGCCCTCGCGAGCTCCCAGATACACCTCCCAGTTCTACCGTGCATGCCACGCGTACGAACTCAATGGGTTGTACACGCCCGGAGCCCCCCGAGGACGCGGAGGGGTTCCTTCCCACGCAATGTGGAAGCCCCATGCTCCGCGCTGGCAGACAACATGGTCCACCAATGACTATGCCCACGCAAGGTGGAAGCCCCATGCCCCGTGCTGGTGGACAACACGGTCCACCAATGACTATGCCCACGCAAGGTGGAAGCCCCATGCCCCGTGCTGGCGGACAACACGGTCCACCAATGACTATGCCCACGCAATGTGGAAGCCCTACGCTCCGTGCTGGGGTTAAACAACTGAGGGCGCCCCAGCGGCTGCATCCAACCTCAGGAAGGCCCCTCGCGGCCCCGCCTCGCTGCATTCCCCTGGGATGTACGCCTGAGGGGGCTACATGGGGGCAGCTACCGGGCCAAGCCTGGTACACGCCACCTCCCCAGGTCTGCCAAACCTGGTCTTCACGTGCCCCTCTCACGAAAAGCTAGCGAGGAAAGGTATGGGAGCCGCTTGTACGTCAATGGGGACTCCTGAGCATCGCGAATCAGGAGCCTCACTGGCCACGTAGCCCCTCACCCCTTGGAACCGTCCTGGTGATCCGGACGGCCCAACGGTGGCTGAGGTATGCGCGGGGCCGGGCCCTGCCGACGCAGAGCTCAAAGCGCTCAAAACCCCTAAGGAGGACGCTGGAGCTTGTACGTCAAGGGGGACTCCTGAGCATCGCGACTAAGGAGCCTCACTGGCCACGTAGCACCTCACCCCTTGGAACCATCCTGGTGATCTGAACGGCCCAACGGCGGCTGAGGTATGCGCAGGGCCGGGCCCTGCCGACGCAGAGCGCAAGGTGTTCGAAATTTCCAAGTTAACCCAATCTTCACCATGTTCCCTTCATGAGGGCTGCTCGTACATCAAGGGGGACTCCTGAGCATCGCGACTCAGGAGCCTCACTGGTCCTGTAGCCCCTCACCCCTTGGCACCGTCCAGGTGATCCGGACGGCCCAACGGCGGATGAGGTATGCACGGGGCCGGGCCCTGCCGACGCAGAGCATCACAGCAAGCAAGAAGGAAACAAGGCGAAGAAAGCAATCACATAGTTCAACAGTTATTACAAGCATTAAAAGTTTTCGCAAATACAAACAAGTCTAACGCCTCCGCGAGGCACGATGAACGTTGCAGGAAAGGAACAAGGAAGAGGAATTAGGAGGAGCCACCTCCACCACTCGTCCCAGCCGCGGGGAACTCGTCGTCGACATCGCTGGCATCGTCTTCTTCGCTGCTAACCCTTGCAGCTTCAGGAGGCGGAGGAACGGTGACGCACGTGAACTTCTTCACCAGCGCCTCCACGTCACCCTTCAACGCTGCCGCGGCACTGGCGCGGACCTCGGGGGCGACCGGGCGGATCATGGAGTCGAAGTCAAACCCCGGCTCACGAAGGTGAAGATGCCTGAAGACGCGCGTCGCGGCCTCAGAAAAGAGGTCGCGACACTCACTCTCCAAGGCCCCCTCCACCTTGGCAACGGCGCCCTCCTGCGCCTCGACGAGCTTCGAGGCGAGCTCCACGAAGCCGCTCTCCGAAGCCACCAGGGCCTCCATAAACCCATCCCGGTAGAGGGAATGGAGCGCTTGGCAAAGCCTGTGCTTGACGGAGGGAAAGGCGCTGAGCTCCGCGGCCTTCTTCTCCTCAGCCGCGGCAAGGGCCTTCTCCCTGGTGTCGAGCTGGGCCTTCTCCGAAGCAACTTCACTCTCCCGCGCGTCCAGGCGTTCTCGCTCCGCGGCTCGGTTGGCCGCCGCCTGGGACAGCTCGGAGTCCCAATCGGCAAGCTGGGCCTCGCAGGTCTTGAGGGCTTCCCCTTGCTGGCGCAGCCGTTCCGCAAGCGCGGACTTCTGTCCCTGATGAACCTTCAAGCGGGCCTTCGCTTCATCACGACGCCTTGCGGCAGACGCCGCGTCGGTGCGTGCTGCCTCGCGGGCTGCCTTGGCTGACGCAGTCTCCTTCTCGCTCTCCGCCATGGTGGCCTTGGCCTGGCCCCAGGCCACCATGACAGAGGCGTCGGCCTGGAGCCACCCAGAGAGGAGCCCCAGGCGCCCACTCGCGAGGCGCTCGTCAGCGCCCCCGAGGGCGTCCCGAACCTGACCCAGAGCGGTGTAGGCCCCGTCCAGGACGCCGGGGCCGCGCAATGCGGACACCAAGGCCTCGTCAGGAGGAGTCGCCTACGTCATCACAGGAGACGCCCCCGGGGCAGCAGAAGCATGAGGAGCAGGAGGCACCGGAGGCTCCGCCTTGACCACGGGTAAGGTGGATGCAGACGAGTCCAAGGGCGCCTGGCCCTCGGGGGCTGGCTCCCAGAGCAGCAACGCCGACGCGCCCCCAAAAGCAGGAGCGGCAGCACCAACGCGCATCAAGGGCTCAGGGGGCTCCACGGCGGCAGACGCCTCGACAGGCGACGACAGGACGACAGGAGCGGGCGATGCCTCGGAAGGCGCCTTCGGCTTGACGCCCGCCTTCTTCTTCCTCATCCTCAGCACGGCGGCATTCCTGGTCACCAGGCAGAGGAAAAATCATCAGCGCACGAGCTACCGGCAGGCGACCGAGGTCGGGCCAGACTACTCACTCTTCAATGTCGACCCACTTCCTCTTCTTCTCTGCCTCGACGGCGACGGGGGCGCACCCGCCCTTCTCCGGGACGGCGCCACCACGCGGGGGAGCAGGAGCACTGTCCGCGAGGGCAGCAGCTGGAGGGTTCACCATGGCCCCAGCCTCGTCCGCCTTGCCCACAAGCTACGATTCGGGCGGGGGCGAGACCGGCGCTTCGTCCGCCTTGCCAGCAGAAGCAGGACCCACCAGAGGAGACTCCTCCCCGCGCTTCCTGGGGTTCACCAGGAAGGCTGGCCGAGTGGCGCGAGGGGCCGGTCCCGACCCCCTGAGGACCTTGGCGGGACGCAGAGAACCTGTGGCAGAAGCTTCACCAACATCGTCGTCGTCCTCAAGGCCACACAACAGCGTGCTCTGCGACGGGGGAGATGCCTCCGCCAGGTCGTCGTCCGCTGTCTTCTCCGAATCCTCCCCGCCCGTGGTGTCGCCGGAGGTCACCATCCCCGGGGAGCCAAGGCCCTCAGCTGGGGAGAGCACCAGTTCGTCGAAGACAGGCATCGTGGCGACCAGATCGGCTCCGTCGTTGCTACAGTACAACGGGGCGTAGTCGTCGGGAAAACCTTTGGGGTCGCCGTTGAGGAGGATTGTTACAACTCTACTCAGCTCCCCGAAGGGCATGGGGGCAGGTCAAAGCCTGAGGTTGTCGCCGCTGCCCCGGTATTCCCACAAGGGCCTCGAATGCGACTGGAGGGGTGCCAGGCGCTGCTTCAAGAACTCCTTCACTATCATCCCCCCAGTCAGCTTCCTGGCACTGATATCGCGAGAAATCTGCTCCAGGACGGGCCTGGCCCGGGGGTCGGAAAGCTTCATGGAGCTCCACGCGGGGGTCTTCTCCGGCAGTCCCTTCGGCAGATCCAAGCGGGGGTTGGTGCTCTTGAGATCCATGAAGACCCAATGGTGCCTGAAGTTCTCCACCTTCTTCCTGGCCTTTAAGAGCATGTTACCGCTCTGGACCGCGACGAAGGAGACGCACGCCGACCGCTGGGCACTGTCGTGCACGCGCAAGCTGAAGAAATGGCGGAAGAGGGCTCCCGAATGCGTCACGCCTACGAAAGCCTCGCAGTAGAAGGCAAAGACGGACAGGAGCAGGATGGAGTTGGGCTGGAGATGAAGAGCTTGAATCCTGTAATGGTCGAGGATGGCGGTGAAGAACTTGGAGAAAGGCGGAACGAGCCCAGCGAAGACGCTATGGAGAAAGAAAGGATAGGTCGACCTGGACGAGGGCCGCTTCTCCGAGGAGCCGCCCCATATCAAAGTCCGCCCCGACTCGTTGGTCTTGTCCGCCGTCGACGGGAGCACCGGGACGAGGTCCCCATCCTTGGCAATGGTGGACTCCGAGAGCACTGGCGAGATGGGAGCGGAGGCTGAGCTCTGGGCCTCTGGCTTCGACTTGCCGGCGGGAGCCATCGGGAAGTTTGCGGGGCCGACGCGGCGAGGAGGAGGACGGAGCGGCGCCGGGATCTGGAGAGGTCTCAGCTAAGGTCGGGGATCTAGGAGTAAGAACAGGAGCGCAGAAGAGGAAAGCAGTAATGGCTCGGCGCTAGAAGTCAGATTTTTGTCGATTCGAGTGGTGGCCGAGGGGGCGTTGGACCCCCGACATCAACCGCACGACGCACGCCAGCCCTGGCCCACAGGCATTTGGGGCCCGCGGCGCTTCGGGCCGCCCTCAGCAGCTTCACTCAGAAGCCGGCTCGAGCGCGCCTTGGGCCTGGGGGCTACTGTCGGTGTTCTGGGAACGGGGGTACCCAGACCTGCCTGCCTGCGGCCCAGGACATGGCCCACCTCACGAGCCAAGCAAGGCCCAGTGCAGCCCCACTCGAGACAAGGCCCTCGCGAGGACCCGAGCTCGCGAGGGAGGCAGCATCAAGACCAGCAAGGAGTGGGCCTCCTCAGGCCCCCTCTGGAGCGGCGGAGATCTCTATGCAGAGCCCGGCCTCAGGAGTCAAGGATGACGCAAGGAAGGACAGGCGGGCGCCAGCACGCCAGGTGGTGCAGTTTCCCCTTTGGTGCAAAGGGAGCAAGGACGTACGTGGGTTCCCAAGGCACCCCCCAAAGGTTTCGGTTCTGGTGCAACAAGACCACGACCACGAGCCCAGCAGGACAGATGTCATCGCCGAGCCCACCTCTACATCATCGACAGCTACTTTGCAGGCGAAGACTACCTTTGGACAGGGCGGGATGTACTCCTGTCCCCCTTCGAATTTGGCCGTTGTGGGATCCCTTCCCGCCATTGCGATAAAGGAAGAGGACCCAGGCCACTGCTATAAGTAGAGGATAGGCTGCACCGTAGAGAAGGGGAGGAAAAGAGAGACAACCGACAAGGCAGAGAGCCAAGAACACCACTCGAGCGCCCTCACGAGGCTCCTCACCACTGTACTAGTTCATCCACCACAACTCCCCGTGAGGTAATCCACCAAAGCAGGAGTAGGGTATTACGCTTCGCAGCGGCCCGGACCTGGGTAAATCACCGTGTGCATCTTCTTCCTCGTCATCGTGCGAGTTCATCATCCTAACCATCGCGTAGTGAGCTAGGTAGGGCGAGGCTGCAGGGGATCTTTGCACACGCCCCTGTGTTTGAACCTTGAGGGTTTTCCGGAGCCCGAAATCCGACAGAACCATTGTTTGGCTATGTTACCGCTTGCTCAGCCCTTCTTATAGTGTTGCTAGTTGCAGGTGCAATTGTTTCCATGTGCCAAGAGGGGTGTTTTGATATATCACAATATTATTGCTATTTAATTTAATGCACATATATACTTGGTAAAGGGTGGAAGGCTTGGCCTTTTTCTCGGTGTTTTGTTCCACTCTTGCCGCCCTAGTTACTTGTGTACCGGTGTTATGTTCCATAATTCAGCGCTCCTAACATGCTCGGGGTTGTTATGGGGACCCCCTTGATTTTCGTTTTAGGATAAAACATGTCTGGCAAGGCCCAACATTGGTACTACATTTGACTAATAAATAATAAACCTGCATAGGGAGAAATTAGCAAGAGGATCTTTAATCAACAACCTTGGGCCAGTGCTCCTCATGAGTGTTGGTCCAAAACAGAGCCACTTGCGGGGCCACCTCGGGGCAACTCGAGGGATTTCTATCAGGTCGCCGTATGTAGTGTTCAACCGGTCGTGTCCTGAGAACGAGATACGCGGCTCCTATCGGGTTCGTCGACACGTCGGGCGGTCTTGCTGGACTTGTTTTACCTTTCTCGAACGTCTTGTGCGAGGAATTCCGATACTTTGGGCTATCTCGAGGTTGAGGTTTTCCTACGGAATTTCCTAGGAGATCACGGTATTCGTGGTCGAGGTTATTCCCACGGCGTGTGGTTAGTTTGTGAGGGATGAGTTTGAGCACCCCTGCAGGGTTAAATCTTTCGGAAAGCCATGCCCGCGGTTACGTGGCAACATGGAAACTTTGTTTAACACCCGGTCATAGCAAACTTGAAGTAAACTCAAATAAAATACACCAACCGTGTGCGTAACCGTGACTGTCTCTTCTCGTGAGTCCTTATCCGAGAGAGAACACGGTGGGGTTATGTTTGACGTAAGTAGGTGTTCATGATCTCTTAGAGATCATTACTAGTTCACGTCCATTTATGCGACAATCATCCCCCTTTATTCTTGTACTCGTAAGTTAGCCACTCAAATAAATGCTTAGTGCTTGCTGCAGCCTCACCACTTAACCTTACCTCACCCATTAAGCTTTAATAGCCTTGATACCCTTGGAAATGTGATTGCTGAGTCCCTGTGGCTCACAGATTACTACAACAATAGTTGCAGGTACAGGTAATGCGATGGTTTGACGTGAGCGCGATGCTTGTTTTGATTTGGAGTTCTTCTTCTTCTTCATCATCGATCTAGGATGGGTTCCAGGCGGCTGCCTGGGATAGCAAGGATGGATGTCTTTTATCGTTTGATTTCGTCCGTAGTCGGACCCTGCTCTTCTGTATGATGTTTGCATATGTTGTTGTATTGATGTGATATTGATGTAGCTTGTGGCGAGTGTAAGCCAATTCCATATACTCATCTCTTCTTTACATGTACTTGTAATGATATCCATTCTTGCAAAACGACGAGATGCGCTTCTATCCCTGTTGAGGCCTCGTGCCAAAATAAGGATAGGATCGAATCTTGGGCATTATACAAACATTATCCACTCGTGTGATAATATCACGACGGCTCAGGCGGTTCTGAATCTGGAGAAGAATTGTCACTTAAGCAGAAGCTTGGACGGCTCAAGCGTTCTTGTGAAGACAAGGGCGAGCTCATGGCGGCTCTCACGAAATATGCATATTCGGACAGCACGAAGGATCCTGGGTCAAATGATGAGAAATCGGCCAAGGGTAAGAAGAATGGCAACGGCAAGGGTCAGCAGCATAATGGAGCAGGGATAGCAACCCAGGCAATGGTGGTAAACGGAAGCATCCGGACGGCGGGTCAGATCTGGTGGCCAATACCAACACCGGGAACAACCGCAGCAAGGGCAACGGAAAACGCGGCAAGAGCCTTACACCGGGAACAACCAGCATCCTAATCTTTTGGCAAGGGCAAGCCCTTCATCATGGAAGCAATGCTTAACGACCCCTGCCCAAGGCACAGTCTACCTAACAAGCCGTCCACTCATGCTTGGAAAGATTGTTATATCATGCGGGAGTTCCGGAATTACAGCCTCCACCAGCATCACGGGAACGGCAATGGGCCGCCCGGCGGGTCAGGATCGGGCTCTCATGGGTCAGGCTATGGTGCAGGCGGCTCAAGCTCTTGTTATCAAGGTCAAGGTAACCATGGAGGTCATAATCAGGGTGTCAGAGTAACCCAAAACAGCTTAATGGAGGCCAGTATCACGTCTTTACGACAAGCCTTGATAAGCGTGATCAGAAGGTGCGCAAGCGGGCAGTTAACACAGCCATGCCGGCTCTTCCGCAGTACTTAAAGTGGCCTGAATACACAATATCATGGAGCAGGGAGGATCACCCGCCGCGAGTTGTAACCCGGGGCATTTGGCCCTTGTGGTAGCCCCTCAGGTAGGAGGCTATTTGTTCACCAAGGTGCTGATGGATGGCGGCAGCAGCATCAACATCCTGTACTATGACACCTTTCGTCGGATGAACCTGGTTGACAAGGATCTCAAGCCGTCGTCCACAGTTTTTCACGGTGTGGTGCCCCGCAAATCATCTTATCTAGTAGGGAAAATTTCCCTTGAGGTTGCCTTTGGTGATGAGTTCAACTACAGGGTGGAGACCTTATGGTTTGAGGTGGTTAAAATCAAGAGTCCATATCATGCTCTGTTTGGGAGGCCGGCTTATGCCAAGTTCATGGCCAGGCCTTGTTATGTTTACTTGCAGCTCAAGATGCCTGGTTTGAATGGGACGATTACAGTGCATGGTGATCGTAAGATTGCTCTTGAGTGCGAGGAATGCGATGCTGCATATGCAGAGTCAAGTTGTGCTGAGGCAGAGCTCAAGTTTTATAAAGACAATGTTGACCCGGCGGATATGACCCCGTTGAAGAAGCCCAGCACAGAATCTAAGCCGCCCCTGAAATTTGTGGCAGAAGATACCAAGTTGGTGGACTTTGTTCCTGGCGACTCATCTCAGCAGTTCACTATTGGGGCCAATATGGACCCCAAATAGGAAAGCGCGCTCATCGAATTCATCCGTGAGAATCGGGACATCTTTGCATGGAAGCCTTCTGACATGCCGGGTGTACCGAGAGAATTCACTGAGCACCACCTTAATGTGGATCCTAAGTTTAAGCCAGTCAAACAATTCCTCCGTCGTTCCAATGAAGAGCGGTGTAAAGCTATCGGGGAAGAGGTAGCCCGGCTCATAGCAGCAGGGTTTATCGTGGAGGTTTTTCACCCGGACTGGTTGGCTAACCCCGTGCTGGTGCTTAAGAAGAATGGCACGTGGCGCATGTGTGTAGATTACACAGATCTCAACAAGGCGTGTCCGGTTGATCCATTTGCTCTTCCCCGTATTGACCAGATCATTGACGCAACGGCGGGTTGTGAGAGTTTATGCTTCCTGGATGCTTATTCGGGTTATCATCAGATCAAGATGGCAGTTAAGGACCAAGAGAAGACATCTTTCATCATGCCTTTTGGAGCTTTCTGCTACGTGTCTATGCCTTTTGGGCTCAAAAGTGCGCAAGTGACTTATGAATGCTGTGTGCAGAACTGTCTTCATAGTCAGATTGGACGCAATGTTCATGCTTATGTGGATGATATTGTGGTCATGTCAAGAAAGAAGGAGACTCTACTTGACGACTTGAAGGAAACTTTTGATAACTTGCGGGTTTACAAGATGATGCTTAAACCGGCTAAATGTGTTTTTGGCTTACCTGTAGGCAAGCTCCTGGGGTTTTTGGTTTCAGAGCGGGGCTTTGAAGCTAACCCGGATAAAATAAAGGCCATCACCTCATTATATAAGCCGGCGTGCATTAATGATGTCCAGCGCTTGGCGGGTCGTATTGCCGCCTTAAGCCGGTTCATAAGCCGCCTGGGCGAGAAGGCTATTCCTTTGTATCAGATGATGAAGAAGACAGACGATTTTATCTGGAGTGATGCTACCAATGATGCGTTTGAGACGCTCAAAAACAGTTGGTTAAGCCGCCTGTCTTGGCCGCTCCCGTGGAAAAACAGCCTTTGCTCCTGTACGTGGCGGCTGATAATAAAGCCGTTAGGGATGCAGTTGTTATGGAGCGCAAGAAGGCAGGCAAAGAGTATCCAGTCCAGTGGCCGGTTTATTACGTCAGTGATATTTTGACAGAGTCCAAGCAAAGGTATCCGCATTGGCAAAAGTTGGTGCTTGGAGTGTTCATGGCAAATCGCAAATTGAAGCATTATTTCCTTGGACATCCAATCACGGTGGTCAGCTCTGCTCCTTCTTTCATATATTATTCAGAATAGAGAAGCCACCGGCAGGATTGCTAAGTGGGCGATTGAGCTTGGACCTCTTAATTTGAAGTATGTGCCTCGAACGACTGTCAAGTCTCAGGCCCTGGTAGATTTTATAAATGACTGGACAGAGTGTCAAGCACCTGAAGAGAAGCCGGACAATACATATTGGACAATCCACTTTGATGTATCCAGACAGTTGGAAGGCTCAGGCGCTGGGGTTGTTTTAACTTCCCCTAGAGGTGACAAGTTCTGTTATGTGTTAAGGCTAATGTTTCCTTGTACTAACAATGCAGCTGAGTATGAAGCATTGCTTCATGGGCTCCGTGTGTCCAAGGAGATGAATTTAAGCCAGGTCAGATGTCTCGGCGACTCAGACCTTGTGGCCCAGCAAGTCTCGGGCACGTGGGATTCTAAGGACCCTCGTATGGCGGCTTATCGCCAGGCGGTTGACGTCATCGCTGGTCATTTCAAAGGATATCAGGTGGATCATATTGATCATCGGAAGAATGAGGCAGCTGATGCATTATCAAGACTTGGGTCTCAGCGTAAGCCGGTGCCACCTAATGTGTTCCCGGATGTACTGCATCACCCGTCGGTTAAGTTGCCTTCTGAAGAGGATCTTGCTATACCTGACACGGAAGGAAAATTGGTGGCGGCTCTCCGCACTATCCCTAATTGGACGCTGCCTTACCTGGCATATCTGACTCGTGGCGAGTTACCCGAGGAAGAGACTTTGGCACGAAAAATCATAAGGCGGTCTAAGTCCATGACTATTGTCAATGGCGAGTTGCACAGATGCGGCGTGACTGGCATTTTTCAACGGTGCGTTTCTCCTGAGGAGGGCCTAGAAATCTTGCACGAGATACATGCTGGCGATTGTGGTAAATCACGCTGGGTCAAAATCCTTGGTGGCCAAAGCTTTTCGGCACGGTTTTTACTAGCTAACAGCTCATGCAGACGCAGAGAAATTGTTTAGCAAATGTGATGGGTGTCAGAAATCCGGACGACGTGCCCATGTGTCGGATCAAGAATTGCAGATGATTCCAATCACCTGGCCATTTGCGGTCTGGGGGCTTGATATGGTTGGACCGTTCAAGAGGTCTAAAGATAAGAAGTCCCACCTCTTGGTGGTGGTTGATAAGTTTACTAAGTGGGTGGAGGCAGAGCCGGTCAGTAAGTGTGACGTAGCAACAGCAGTTCAGTTCGTCAAAAAGTTGATTTTTCGGTTTGGTTACCCTCATAGTATCATTACTGATAATGGTACAAATCTGTCCAAGTGGGCTATGAAAGAGTTCTGTGACAGTGAACACATCCGCCTTGATGTCTCCTCCGTGCCTCATCCACAGTCTAATGGTCAAGCAGAACGTGCTAACCAGGAAATTCTGAGAGGGATAAAACCCCGGCTTATGGTTCCTTTGGAATGAACACCGGGTTGTTGGGTGGAGGAGTTACCTTCAGTTCTTTGGAGCATTAGAACCACCCCCAACAGATCAATAGGCTATACGCCTTTCCTCATGGTTTATGGCACAGAGGCTGTTCTCCCTAGTAATATTCGTCATGACTCGCCCAGGGTGGCGGCTTACATTGAAACTGATAATGAGACGGTGCATCAGGATGCACTGGACGTCTTGGATGAAGAACGGGATCTTGCAGCCACACATTCGGCAATTTATCAACAAGATCTGCGTCGCTATCATAGCCGCAGAGTCAACACCCGGACGTTTCAAGAGGGTGACTTAGTGCTTTGTCTGATTCAAGACCAGACAGATATGCATAAGTTATCACCCCCTGGGAAGGACCTTTTGTGATCAGCAGAAATTTCAACAATGGTTCCTATTATCTCATTGACATACGGGAGAGCAACAAGTCACACACTTTTGGGGAGGCGACTGCCAGGCTGTGGAACATTGCTCATCTTCGGCCTTACTACACTTGAGCCACCGGCTCTCATCAATGTACATACTTCTGTCATTGTATATACCACTTTTTATAATATAATAAAGCCAGCATCCCTATAATTTGGGACCTCTGCTGTTTTTCCTGCACCAAGTTTTGTGCAAAGAGTTGATTCATCATAAGGTGACTTGGGGGCTTCCAACCCACTGGGTTTAGCTTTAATACCCTCTTGACCAGCTTTATATGCCATATTTGAGTTAAACCTGCCTGTTCGCAACTTGCTACTCCGCCAGGTGACCCATCGAATGTTTGACAGTCAATCTTTTCAAGACCCTGAACTTGTCAAAGTTAAACCGGCGGCTTATGTCACGTGAGAGCCGGCTTATAGAGAGCGAGGATAAACTCACCTATCTGCTGTAGTCTCTCTGCTTGTGGCATGTTAGTACTCTTAACAGTCAATCTTTTTTAAGACCCTGAATTGGTTAAGGTTAAAACGACGGATTTATGTCACGTGAGAGCCGGCTTATGGGATTTTGGGCACTCATGCCTAGCTTCTTTGAAGCAAAAAATTCAATTTTTTTCTAAAATATAAGAGTTGATCTCTTTGGGCTGTGCCTTCAAAGCCGCCTAAACTATACATGTATTTTCTGCTTTCTATTTTGTAGGAGTTTTTCATGATAAGATTCTATGTTTTTTGGTAATCCCGGCTTAGTTTTGCTCATGGAGTATAACCCGCCAGTGGGAGTTGATGAACTGATAATGAGACATTCATGATGGAAATTTTTTGAAGCGCCAGAGCTGCCAGTATATGAGTGGTTAAAATTCAAAAACGGGCACGAAGGCACGGCATAGGCAATCAAGTTTTTGCTACGGCTATTACAAGGCTCCAGCGGGCCCAAAATGTGTGACTCAAGTTTTCGCGCAAGTTATGACCCGACGGCTCAGCATTGCCCGGGTTAACTTCATTGGAGACCAGCTCCTCGCCTAGCTCGTTGACGGGTCATCCCACGCCGGGTCTTTGTTTTCCTGGATTTGAAGGTTGTCCACATCCCAGTTGCAATTGATTAAAGCTTCAAATTCAGCTTCGTCATGCAAGATTGGATACGGGTCAACATCAGGGGCAAAGATGTGCTTACGATGTTGAGGACTCAGGTCCTTCGGCTCAAACGTGGGCGCCCGAACTCGCATGTTATTGTCGTCGTAAGCCGCCTGATATGTCTTCAAATCAGCTTCTGCGGCTAATTGGCTGGCCAATACTCGAGATGCTCTGAAGCAACGAGCGTAGTCATCTTGAGTGAATTCTGACCCGTCGGCCTTCAGCGGCGGGAAACCTTCCACCATCTCCTCCGGGTTAAGCTCCGGCGCATATGCCAAAGCCCGGATTAAATCAGATATTGCGCCTTTGCGGGCGGCTGATTTCTTCATCTCTTCAAAATTTCTGGGGACGGTGGAGAGGCACTTCAGCACATCCTTGATCAGTTTTGGAACCCCTTTTTCACCAAAAAGAGCCCTGATGGTGAAAAGGCTTCCATCGTACAGCTGTTCAGTGAAGGCATATAAAGCCTTCAGCTTTAGCAAGCTGTCATCCGGCAGCTGGCGAGTTCGCTGGCCTGCAAACAGATCAAATTTGTAAGCCGCCAGGCGAATCTCTATAAGAATATTTGAGAAAGAATACTCATAACATAGTTAGCAATGCTTACCAAAGATAGCTTCAGTCATTCGGGCTATACGGCATTTCAAGTTGGACAGCTCTTCGGTAACAGGCTTAAGTCGGCCCTCGGCGTCTTCTGCACGTTTGGTCAAGGCGGCTTGGTTGGTTTCAGCAGATTGTTTGTATGCCTCAAAGTCTGCCTTGATTGTTTCCGGTTTCGTCGAGGAGAGCCGCCACTTTGTGTCAGCCTGAGCTTGGGCGTTTTCTTGCAAAGCCAGGTTCTTCCTCAGATCGGCCATACTAGACTCGGCCACATTTAAAGCCTCCTGCATAAGACAATTGTCAACATTAAATTTATCAATTCTAAGCTGCCAGTCCGGTTTATAATAGTACTTGGAGGTACGGCAAAGGTTTGTTTCAAGTCTCAAGCAGATTGCAAGCAATATACTTGACACTTGGGGGCTAATGTGTATCAGTTCTTTCAAAGTCTACAGTATAAATAAGACCCGGATCATCTTCACTAGGATAACCCGGCCCATGGGGGCTACATATTGCTCCTCAATTTTATATGATCACATCTACAAAAGTGTTGGCTAATTATTTGTATAATGACCCGACCCTTGGGGGCTACATGTTAGTCTATTGAAATCTACATATTACTGAAGACCCGGCTTATCTTTGAGAAAATAAACCGGCTCTTGGGGCTACGTAAGGATATACGGAGAGTAGGAAAGTTGAGTACCTCATATTTACTCTTCATCACGCCAACTAAGTTGGCCTCCATGTCCCGGCTTGCGGCAAGGTGGCTTAGATAGCCGGAGTGCAGTTCATCAGCTGTAAGTTTCTCTAGATTGGCCAGATCAAGTTTAGCCTTCTCTTTATCAGGTGAAGGCGCCTCATCCTTGCTGATGTGTTTGGTCAGCACGTTGGAAGGAGCTGGAGCTGTGAAAGCCGCCCCAGTGATAGTAACCTCTTCCTCGTGAGAAGTCATCTCAGCAGTTGTTGGCAAACGGCTGGACGGCTTAGAATCCGTCTCCAGATTGGCCTCAGGAATCATAACATCGGCATCCGCCAGTTCAGTAGGCTGGGGAGCGTCGTCATGGGCGCCTTGGTCAGCTTCGGAGGGCTCGGCCTGAATTTCAGGAGTGCTAATTTTCGGGTTCTCCGGCTCTGAGACATCCGGACAAGAGGATGACCCGCTCAATTTCCTCTTCTTAGCCTGGGCCCTATGAACAAAGATTTCATTGTTAGTTATAGGCAAGGACAGAATATTAATAAGCAGAAAGGGGATTCAAAGAAATTTACCCCGGGTTGATAACAAGGGGAGGCAGTTTGGAGGCGGTTGAGTCGGCAGACGAAGGAGGTGACTCCTGACCCAGTTAAATTAAGCAGTATGAGCAAGTGACAGCACAAGACTAATATAGAGAAGTGAAAATAAAAGTTATGAAATACCTCGTTGCGACGTTTCCGACGAGCTGGAGTGTTAGGTAAGACGGCCACCAGGTCTTCAGAGCCGCCGCTCCGGGTCTGACGTCTAGCGTCATGTTGTTGCTTCTTCAAAAGAAAGTCGGGATCCAAGTGAGCAAGAGGATGTGAAAACTTTACTTTCTGGATGACCCGCCGGTTTTTCTCTGTTGGCAGAGGTTCTGAGTCAGAGGAGATGATAGTTGCCTCGGCAGCACCGGCTTCGCTTGCCTCCGCGTCAGCCTAAGAGGAGTCAGCGTCAATAAGTTGCATGAAAAGAAGGCCAGGGGAATCAAGTTCTACCTCTGAGTCATCCAGCCCAAACAGCTCCTCAGTTGTTTGTTTCTTTTTATGAGCCGGAGCTCGGGCTTTGGTTGCCTTGCCTTTCTTCTTCTTGGAGGTAGAGGTTAGTCTTTTGTTCCAGAAAGAAGAGCCGGCCTGCATATAATATATGCATTGGCAGAGAGGTTAAATGAAGTAAAGTGCCAAATCTAAAGGAAAATAGTGAAGATTGAAGTAAAAAGTTTACCTCGGGAGCCGGGTTAAGAGCATAGAAACGACTTAACCCCGTCTTGTTGCAAGCTTCTTGAGGTTCTCCCAACAATGATTTGACAATCAAGTTGAGATCCTGGTCTGTCAGGGGTGTCTGGTTGAAGTGCTGAGGGCCATTCACCTCACCACTATATTGACACATTAAGCCATTATGGCGGCTCAGCGGTAGAATTTTCCAAGAGACCCAGCAGCGGGTCAGATCAACGCCAGTTAACCCGTTGGCTAGCAAGGCCCTTATATTTGAAAATGTTGGAGCGTACTGGGCGCACTCAGCGGCAGTTAGCCGGTCTGGAAGTTCACTGTCGGTGTAGAGCCGGTAGGGACGATAACCCGGTAGTGGATTCTCTCCGGCTGGAGAAGTGTCTTTGCAGTAAAACCAAGTATAATTCCAGTCTTTGGGGTGGCTAGGCAGGATCGACACACGAAAGGACACATCCCTCCACCTCTGAATAGAAACACCACCGAGTGCAAGGCTTGGTCCATCAGCAATTTCGGTTTGGCGGTTGATGTAGAAAAATTCCCTGAAGAGGTCAATGGACGGCTCTTCTTGTAGATATACTTCACAGAAAATCTGGAACTGGCACAAATTGGTAACAAAGTTGGGGCCAATGTCTTGAGGGCGCAGCTTGTAAAAGTGAAGTGCATCGCGGAAGAACTTTGATCCGGGCGGTGAGAAGCCACTGAGAAGATGATCTGTGAAAACGATAACCTCCCCATCCTTGGGTTCGGGAGTGATTTCAGCGCCTGGGGCCCGCCACTGGATGACGTCCTGAGCCGGCAAAACTCCCATGACAACAAAGTCGTTGAGAATCTCTTCAGTGACCCCGGAGCCTACCCAATCGTAAGAGGCAGGGGCTTTAGCCATAACGGCGGGTTAAACGCTGCGGAAAGGCATGGAGACACGGCGGGTTAAAAACGCTGCATAACCAAAATAGCTATGACTCTAAAACGACAACGTTACTTGGTGGGTCACAATTAAGTTATGAGCCACCGCCCACTATAGGAATGAGGTTGATTACATGGCTACAAGGAGAGCCGGCAGCATGATGGCGGGTCAAATCGACGGCAAGATATTGTAAATATTGCTAAGTGTGGACAAACAGGTTCCGCCAATTACGGTTGCAGTTACAAGATCTACGGACGAAGAAAAAAGGAAAATATTTCCTAAACCTAAAAATGACAGCGAAGAGCAGGCAAGTTTGCATAAGGATTCCAGTGAAGAAACAATCTACACTGGGTGCGGAATAGATGCTAAACGGTTGCGCATTTCGACCTATGGTCTCGGAACTGAAGAGGAACATTTCCTTTATGATCTAAAGCAAGTGCTCCGATGAGCGGCGGCGGGCTCGAAGAAACCCGATGAACTAATGCAGATCTAAAAGGGGAAGAAAATGGAACCTGGAGGATGCAGAAGGAGCGGGCGAGCGCCGAAGAACTCTCGACACAGTCAGGGTGATGCAGCGGCCCTTGTTGAGGATGCCGGCGAGGTCCGGACGGCGCTGAGGAGCTTCGGCTGCGCGAGTGTCTGGAGGAAGAATAAGAAGAGAGAGGCGGCGACGGGGGAAAGTGAAAAGGATAGGACCCCACGTGCCTATTTATAAGGGGGATCGAACAGCAACAATCTGGCGTGGGAATCGAGGAGACAAAATGATGATTGACCAAGAAAACGCCTCGATTCTCGGGTTGACTAGTTAATGCAAAGATCCATTGTGATGTCATTAAGATCTTTTGGATTTATCAGAGATGACGTCATCTGTTTTCACATGGCGGGTCATGAAGATTTATTACAAGTCAGGTTATTACGAAGACTGCAAGACTCGCCAACTAGAAGACTTGAAGATTGACATGAACAGGTTCAAATCAATCTGGAGCCTAATATTGGGGATATAACCCCGTGGTGAGACCCGCCCAGGAGGGCCGGGTCATGAGGTTGGCGGCTTAGCAGTGTGGCCTAAGCAGGCTGGAAGATCAAGACAAGGCCTGGAAGTGACTCGCCAGACGGGCCTGGTGAGGGCCCAGAGCCGGAAGGCAACGTGTGACCCGGAGGAGTAAGCCGCCGGGAAAAGGCTTGCCGGACAAGGCAAGGATAGTTAGAGATAAGGTCGGTTACTAGATGTAACCCATCCCGGACTCTTGTAAGCCTAGGACCTTGACCTGTGTATATAGAGGCGGGTTCCCTGGGCGGCTTAGACCACGAAACCTTTGATCGAGTACTAGGTCAAGCGAATCCGCTCCTTTGTAATCGATATCCAATCAATAGAACTCAAAGCAGGACGTAGGCTATTACCTCCTTCGAGAGGGGCCGAACTTGGGTAAACCTGTGTCTTTCGTCCCGATCAACCCCTTCGAGTTAACCGCCGTAGCGATGGCTTCACCCCTAAGTCCTTGCACTAGGACATCTGCCGTGATAAAACCACGACACTACCCGCCCTGTATGAAGAACTAGAAAGATTAGGCTTGGAACTAGTTGCACCTGGATTCCTGGCCAACCTCAAAGCAAAGCCTACCTTGATGGATGAAATTTAGGAAGCTCAAAAGGGACATGAAAGAATGGAAAGCATCAAGAGGAAGATCAAGGCAGGCAAGGCCCCAGGATTCTCAGTGGATGAACAAGGCGTCGTATGGTTTGGGAATCGCATTTGCGTACCCAACAAAGTTGACCTAAAGAATTTGATCTTGCAAGAAGCCCATGACACCCTGTATTCCATGCATCCTAGAGGAACCAAGATGTACCAAGACCTCAAGGCAAGAATCTGGTGGCATGGCATGAAAAGAGAGATAGCCACTTTTGTCGCTAAGTGTGACATATGCCAGAGAGTCAAACCTGAGCATCAGTGACCCGCTAGATTGTTAGAACCTCTCATTCCTGAATGGAAGTGGGACAAAGTCGAGATGGACTTCATCACCGGATTTCCCTGGTCAAGCAAGGGACATGACTCCATTTGGGTCATTGTTGATCTTTGACCACGGTAGCCCACTTCATTCCCGTCAAGATGACCTATAATGGGAAGCAACTAGCCAACCTCTACATCAACCAGATCATGAGCCTCAACATAGTTCCTAAGGAGATCGTGTCAGACCAAGGAACCCAGTTTACCTCAAGATTCTAGAATAGATTCCAAGAAGCCTTGGGAACCAAGTTATCCTTCAGCACCGCTTCTCACCCTCAGACCAGAGGACAGACTGAGCGAGTAAACCAGATACTCGAAGATATGCTTTGTGCTTGTGTTCTAGTGTATGGAGCCAAGTGGGAAGATTGTTTGCCATTCGCCGAGTTCTCCTACAACAACAACTACAAGTCTAGTCTAAAGATGGCACCGTTTGAGGTGCTATATGGACGTAAATGTCGCACTCCCCTCAACTGGTCAGAGACCGGAGAAGGACTAGACTTTGGACCGGGCATTCTCCGCGAAGCAGAAGAGCAAGTTCAACTAGTGAGAGAGCGTCTGGAGATCGCCAAGTCAAGACAGAAGAGCTACACCAACTCACACCAAAGAGACATGAGTTTCCATGTTGGAGACCATGTCTATCTCCGAGTCACACCCCTCAAGGGAACCAAGCGCTTCCACGTCAAAGGAACGCTCGCACCGAGATATATCGGCCCCTTGAAGATCACCGACAGACGAGGGGAAGTTGCTTACCAGCTAGAGCTACCTTTCGAGGTATCCGATGTGCACAACTTATTCCACGTGTCTCAACTCTGGAAGTGTCTCCAAGTTCCCAACCGCCCCGACCTCTACAACGACATTGATCATCAAGCCATCAACCTCCAGCTGGACCTCACTTATAATGAGAGACTAGTTTGCATCTTGGATGAAGCCGAGCGTTGCACCTGAAGCTGCACCATCAAGTATTTCAAGGTCCAATGGAGCAACCACACTGAAGCAGAAGCAACCTGGGAGCGTGAAGACTACCTTAGATCCGAGTTCCCTTATCTCTTTAGCGCCTAGCTTAGGAATCTCTGGGACGAGATTCTTGTAAGGGGGGTAGGTCTGTCACACCTAGTGTTTGTACCACTTCGCTATGATCATGAGTTTAAAAATTTGGACCAATTAAAACTTTTTGTATGCACATGAATGCTTGAGTTGTTTGTTATTTGCTTTTGCCTTTGCTTGTTTGGTTGTGTGTGCTTTAATTCACCAAAACCCACCTACTCTCAAAACACATCTCCTTGATCCAAATACTTGCCCAATGATCATGCCATGTGTATAGGACCTAAAAATATTTTTACAAATTATTATTTTTCCCAAAAAGCTTTTATTTGATTTAGGTCTTCCAAAACCCCTGAATTGAGGTTTGTACTACAAGTCCTCAAATTAGGAAAACTATTTTACCCCAAATATTTTATTTGGATCCTATTATCTATAATACATTACAAAACCAAAAAAAAATATTTTTTTAGAAGTTAATTTTGTATTTTACTTAAATGCCTTTTTCTGATGCCATAAATGGTCTTTTATAGGGGAAAATTATTTTTATATTTCCAAACTATTTGAGAAAATTTAGGGAAACTCAGTGGACATATATTTTCCATATATATGAGTTTCAACACATGGTCATGTTCAAAAAATTGGACAAAACTCTCCAAAACCCTTTTTGGATATTTCAAGTATTTGAAATATTTCTGTAAGAAATATTGTCAAATAAATGCAGGAAAATTACAGCATGTCACATATGCCTAATGTAATGATCTTGCAAAGTTTCATGTCAATCCCAATAGTTTTGGTTCGCAAAAATGCCCCAAAACCCTCTCTGTCCAGAGCCCAAATTGAGCAACTTTACAATGCCAAGTTTCTTCATTTGATCTAAAACTTTGTGGGCATGATCTAAACCCCAAATGATGACACTACACCAAGTGGTGCATCAAGGAGAATGGATTAGCATGGATAGATCTAAGGAAACCTATTTCTGTTGATTTCTATGGTTTATAAAGTTTGCATTGGCAACTTTCTTCAAATGAGCTCAAACCTTGTGATCAACCCCATTTTTATTTACTATTTGTTCCTGTTAAATATCATAGCAAGTAGAGTCTTTTACCTTGCCCACACCAGCATCAAACACCTTCTGGTGAAATCCTAAAGTTACTATTTTCACCCATTAGCTTATTCTCCTTGAGTCTAGGTTTTTACCACAGAGCCTCCTAGACCCCTTGCACCTCCATCAACCTTCCCTTGGCCTATGCTCAATCATTGATGGGGTGAAAAACCCATTTTACCTCTCTGGACAACCAAGAAGAGAAACATTTCTACCTCCTCTCCTTCTTACCCCCACCTTGCCTTACCTCCTAAGCTTCAGAGGGCATCTCTACATCCTCGAGTAACTACCAGACATCAATGACCGCGCCCAGAGCACGTGCAGCATGCCTGGCATGCCAAAATGGCACTTTAGAACACGCTACAGTGCCCAACCGCACTGTAGCGAAGCCCATCCCGAGCCCCCCCCCCCCCGACAGCCTTAGGTGACGGGACCTTGTCCCCCGAGCCCCTCTCGACGTGGGCAACGCGCCAACCTGTCAGCCCCCTGCTTCCTCCCTCTATCTCGCCTCCTCCCACGCGTGCCTGAGTATCGCCGGCTCGGCCAACGAGCAACCCCGCACACGTGAGCGCCAGTGCGGTCCCCCGCGCTCTCTCTCCCTCCCCCTCGTCATAGATCATCCCCATGAGCGCCCCCAAGCCAGTCTCGTCTCCTGCTATGGCCTGGAACGCCGGCGGTTAGCTCCTGCCTCCTTTGGTCGCGGGGTTATGGATGACAGGTGGGGCTCACCTGCCATCCTCTCCCCTCTCTCCCTCCCTCTCTGGGTCGCTGGCGGCCGGGCCTAGCTCGTCAGGTTTGAACGCGGGCGCCGTGCGTGCCGGTTCGCCCTGAACTGGAAAGGCTCTGGGCCGGCCCAGTTGTGGCTGTTCTGGCCCAGCTGCCGGCTAGCTCTTTCTTTTTCCTTTTTATGTCTGTTTTCCAAAAATTCCGCAGACTAGAATAAATGTCCAAATCCAATTATTCCACTTCCTAAATTCCTCTAAAATTCTCACCAATTTAATGGTATGATTTTCATGCTTGTCTAGAAAACTTTTCTATATTGTTCTTATTTAAAACCCTGTTTAAAATATTTAAAACCATTGTTAAAATACTCTTCACTGTTTTTGACACTTGAAATCCAAAAACTAGAAATTATGGTATTTTTAGTTTTCAACCTAGAATCTTACAAAAATGGTTTGAAATTTTTAGGAGTGGTCTATTTTTCCTGTTTTTGTCGTGGTCTAATATTTGCTCGTTATATTGTGATGATAGGTTCCGAAGTGACGATGGAGTTGGACCAGAGACATTTGAAGACCCCAAGGACTTTGTTGAGCCAAGCAAGCAACCCTTTGACCATGTCGGAGAAACTATTTTATGCATGGCATATAACATTTTATTTTTGTTGCATCCGAATCATGATGAAGTGGTAACCACCTTGGTGGGTTGCCTCCGTTATTTTCCTCATTGATACTTGCATTGCCATGACTCTACCTTCTGCTTAGAGTTGTGTGGGTGGGAAATAGATAGAATGCTAGTAGATGCTACGCAAGTGGGATGGGGCTATGCATGGTGTTCGAAACAAAAGTATTGTCAAAGACTTTTCGAAAACCCCGTCGGGTGCCACTAATGCCCGAGGGAGATGTTGAGCTAGGTGACCACTTGATAAAGAAGTGGTGTACCGAGGCAAGTGAGTGTGTTGTTTTCGAAAACCGATTGGTTTAAGTTGCGACGGTTACTCCAACCTTACATGTACGCCACGATACCCCTTATGGGACGGGGATTTGTTGATTACTTTGGTTGATGCTAGCAGAGAGCCCGCATTACTAGTGGCGGGAGTGACGTGGTCACTCTCGATACGGGGTCGTGCCGGAAAGGACTACCATGGGTTGTTTTCACAGACACCGGGCACACCGTTGGTCCCTTCATGGATGATACTTGTGATGTACATCATGCGGGTTGTGTCCCAACGAGTGGACTCTTTGTTTAGTGTCATCAAGGGAAAGGCATTGTTCGGGTGCTTACCTCGGGTATCTAATATACCGCGAGTCGTGGCTTCACACGGAAGTTCCCCAAGTCTTGTGGGTACAGTGTGCAACCTCTGCAAAGTGTAAAACTATTCGAATAGCTGTGTCCATGGTCAAGGACAGTTGGATGACCACCCTTGGGCTACATCCATTGTTTACCAAACTTGCTGCGTGTGGGGGGGGGAGGAGATACATGAGTTGAGTCGGATGACTCGACATGAGGATTAAACTGGAGTTGTTCCAAACTCTGTTTATATTGATATCTGTAACCTGTTCATATGGATGCTCGTAACCTCATGATACATGCTTTTACATGTTGATAGGACATATCATTGCACTCAAATTAGCTTTCTGCAAAACTACCTACTTAGTGCTATATCATGCATTATTGTACCTTGTTCCACACATGGGTTGCTTGCGAGTACATTCAAAGTACTCATTGGCTTGCCACTGGTTATTTAATTGGCCAGGCATGGAAGAATAGGAATATGGTGAAGAGTACCTTGGTGACGAACATGCAAATTAGGGCGCTTCCCAGTCAGAATGCCTATTGGGTTAAGGTAGATGGCATGGGTCCACGCTATTGTTGAAGATTTCCGCTGCGACTTTATGTTTGTTGTTTAGCCTTCATGGCCCTATCTATGTAAGACTTGACCATATTGGTCATAATTTTTGCAAGACGGTATGTATGGATGTAAGGCTCTTGTTATTTAGTTTCTGTGTGTTCAGTGAGCATTGATCTCAATACACGTGCCTTCGGTGATCATGACTTATGAGTCAGGGTCCCAACACTGGTAGAACAAGCCACGGCAGGCTGACCCTCAGGCCAATGCCGCCCCTCCGTGCGCCAATGACCTCCCTCCCGCTCAGAATGTTGGGGGCTACCAAGAGCCCCGCAGAGTGGCCTGCATCCTCGGCGGGTCCCAGGTCCCTCCATCCAACCGCAACTTCAAGCAGTTCTATCGTGAGGTGAACGCAACCCTCCCGTCACTCGAGTCCTCCAGCCGCCTCAAGTGGATTGAGCTCCCCGTCACCTTCGACGCTAGCGACCACCCCAAGTCCATGAGGGCCGTGAGTGCCGTCCCTCTACTGTGCACTCCCACCATCAGCAACGTGGCCATCACCAAGACCCTTATTGATGGCTGGGTAGGTCTCAACGTGCTCTCTGTGGAGACCTTCGAGATGCTTCAAGTGCCCTAAAGCGTCCGATGCCCACCAGGCCCTTCTCGGGTGTCACCAATTGCTCCACCATCCCAGTAGATCAGGTGCGCCTCCCCATCACCTTCGGCACCGCAGGAACTATCACATGGAGTTCATCAACTTCTACATGGTGCACATCGACCTGCCCTACAACACCATCTTGGGCTACCCGGCGCTCTCCAAGTTCATGGCCATGACTCACCATGCCTATGGCCTCGTCAAGATGCCCGGTGATGCTTGTGACCTGCGTTGGGTTTTTCGTGAAGAGGAACGGGTGATGCAGCACAATGCGGGTAAGTATTTCCCTTAGTTAAGAACCAAGGTTTATCGAACCAATAGGAATATCGTTCATCAACCGTCTTCAGCGGCTGCACACAAAAGAGCACACACTTGCACCCAACACGGTAAGAGGGTTGGCAATCACCTTGATCTCGTTATTTGCAAGTAAATGAGATGTGTAGATAATTGTAAATTGCAAAATAAAATAAAACAAAGTAAATGGAAACAAGGTATTGAAAGCGTTTGTAAAACTTACAAGTCGATAGACCCAGGGGCCGTAGTTTTCTCTAGTGGCATCTCTCATGTAGTAGGCATCCGGTGGGTAAACAAATGACTCTTGGGAAATTGATAGAAGAGATAATAGCTATGCAATCTTTATTCACGGCAATGATCATGTATATATAGGCATCACATCCGTAAGAAAATAGGCCGACTCCTGCCTGCACCTATTACTATTACTCCACCCATCGACCGCTATCTAGCATGCATCTAGAGTATAAAGTAAAACAGAGTAATGCTTTGAGAATGATGACATGATGTAGACAAAGATAATTCAATTAATATGAACTAACCCCATCGTTTTATCCTTAGTGTCAGCAATACAAAGGCATGTCTTGTCCCTTTCTGTTACTGGGATATAGAGCACCGCCAGATTGAACCCACTACAACGCACACCTCTCACTAAAGAAATATCAATCTAGTTGGCCAAACTATCTCAATAGATCGAAGAGATTTACGAAGCTATAATGATCATGCTAATAAGAATCATAATAATCAGAGGTGACTCAAATACTTTTCATGAATAATCTGAACATAAACCCACAATTCATCGGAACCCAACAAACACACCGCGTAAAAGGATTACATCGAATAGATCAAAGCGAAGATGCGATGATCATTGTATTGAAGATCAAGAGAGAGTGAGATAGCCATCTAGATACTAACTACAGACCCGTAGGTATATGGTGAACTACTCAGAACTCATCATGGAGGCAGCAAGGATGATGTAGAGCCCCTCTGTGATCGACTCCCTCTCCGGCAGATCGCCGAAAAGGTCACCAGATGGGTATGAAGCGGAACAAAGACTTGCGGCGGAGGAAAAATTGTTTCGGGAGCTCTCGTAGGAATTTTGGAATATTTGAGAATTTATAGGCCAAAGAGGGGCACGAGAGGGTAGCCGAGGGGGCCACGACACAACAGGGCGCGGCCTGGGCCCCCGGCGCGCCCTGCTGGCTCGTGGTTCCCTCGTGCAGCCTCTCATCTCCTCCCGAAGCTTCCAGGTCTTCTTTTGGCCCAGAAAAAATCATATTAAAGTTTCGTGGCATTTGGACTTCGTTTGGTATGGTAAACCTGAAAAGCAAAAAACATGCACAAAACAACAAGTGGCACTGGGCACTAGGTCAATAGGTTAGTACTCAAAAATAATATTAATTGGTAAATAAACACCCAAAAAGTATCCTAGAATGATAATATAACAGCATGGAACAATCAAAAATTATAGATACGTTGGAGACGTATCACCCGGCTACAGCGGCACAATCACCATCCACTGCGACGAGAAGGACGTGATGCACACCCTCGAGCATCCCTACAAGGCCGCCGCCACCGCGTACCCAGCCGATGAAAACACCTCGAGGCTTGCGAAGGGGGCACCCATGAAGAAGAAGCCCTTGCTCTCTTAGGAGCAGGCCGAGTCCAAGAAGGTGTCGCAGCATCGCCCCCCTCCCTAGCCGTCAGCTATAGCCCTTCCCCCAAAATAGGAAGGCGCGCTCGTCGCCTCCCTCCAGGCAAGCTCTCATGCATCGGCATGGACAGCGTTAGGCTTCCAAGGCCTGCCGAGGAAGGTGATCGAGCACTACTTAGCCGTGCCCCGAAGTGTGTGGCCCGTCAAGCTCCAAGATGCAGGAATCGCCCGTGAAGGTCCCCACCCCAAGTGGATCGTCAACACCACCCAAGTCTCCAAGCCGCGTGCAAGCATGTGCATGTGCGTCGACTTCGTCGCCCTCAACTAGGCTTGCCCTACAAGGCCCTCCGCTCCTTCATCTCCGCTCATGCGTATGCCCTTGAGCCTGAAGGGTGATGCTGTCACCTTCGCGAGGTTTATGTGCATCAGCCTGGAGTCCCGCATCGCGGGCATGGTTCACGACCATGCACCGACCCACCGCTGACCCATTCATGATGGCGGAGGGTGTTCCGGTATGAAACACATGGAACGCCCTCCATCACCATAAGTTCTATCCGTGCTCCACGGATACGAGCAAGATGGAGATGTACATGCTCTGGGGCTCTCTTACCCATGCTGCCTTTTGCACGTGGGAGTCCTTTCCCACTGTCGTGGAAGCCCCATGCTCAGCGCTGGCGGATACCCCATGCTCAGACATGGCGGACTTTTGACAATGAGGCACTTTTCAGCTGCCTCAACCTTGGGTTGTCCCGTGTCCGTCGCGGCAGAGTTTCTGTCATCCTTTTGAAGGGCCCCTCTTGGCCACAGCCTCAAGCTGACCCGTTCCGAACACGGCAGCATGTATCTTTCTGTTATGTAATGAACTTCCTTCATGCATCAGTAAAGCTTATTTCCTTCGAAATCCCTGTGTGCTTGCAGCTGAGTATGCCTCAGGAGCGACACGCGCTCGAGGTCTCCCCCGTGTCTATCATGCGAGCGAGGGCTGGGCACGGTGTCTGTGCTCACGTCAGTCCCTACCGCACTGCAAAACCCAAGTGCCTGAGCTCTGGCTCACGGGCCTGCTCCCGTGTACGTTATGTCAGCAGGTCCTTGGTTCCCTTGTCTCCTCGCGTAACACCCACAGGCGACGCCGTGAGCGCGCCCCGCTACATTACTTAGCATTTTCCCTGGTGCAGGACATAGAAGTCCTCTGGAGCCCTCCACGGGAGGCCTCGTGTCGGTGTACTAAAGAACGGGGCCCTTAGTACCCGGACTTGTGCACCAGACGACCGTGGCCTCCGGAGCAACAAGACCTTGCCAAGCAAAATCTAAACTCCAAGCTACATCAAACAAAGGTCCAAGCGAACCAACAAGCCTCCTTGTGAGAGGACTCGGCTGCCAATGCACCCGCCAAGCCATTGCTCCATGTCGCCAGGCTGATTGTCTACATCGACTGGGTGTCGATCGGGCAGGTGGTTAGGTGGAGCTAGTCGGGGCGCCTGGCGGCTCGATGGGTCTACAACAGCTTTAATGACACATATCCCATGGCGTGGCAAAGGAGTAAGGGGTAGCTAGGCGAACAGCACAGAAGGACAGAAGATCCTTGCCGGGGGGACGTTGTCGGATTCAGGGCTCCGCGAACCCAAGAAAAGTTCGAACACTGGGGTGTGCTCGCCCTTCGATTCTGATCGACTTCGCAGCTACACCCCAGCGATCGCCTCACATCTTTTTCCCGGGAGAATCAACGAGGACACGCGATTTAACCAGGTTCGGGCCACCTTGCGGTGTAAAATCCTGCTTTGGTGGATTGGCCTCACGAGGAGGTTTTGTGGATGAACTAGTACAGTGGTTGAGCGACCTCGCGAGGCCTCTTTGGTGTGGGTCAATCCCTCCCTTCTATGGTGGTGGCTAGTCCCTATTTATAGAGGGCCTTGGTCCTCTTCCCTTATCACACTGGCGGGAAGGGATCCCACAACGGCCAAATTTAAAGGGGGACAGGAGGTACAACTTATCCTGACTAAAGGTGGTCTTCGCCTGCAAAGCTCCTGGCGTGACGCAGAGGTGGGTTCGGCGATGACGTTCGTCCTGTCGAGCCCGTGGTCTTCGTCTTGTTGCACCGCAGTGGAAACCATTGGGGGGGGGGGTTCCTTGGGAACTCGCGTTCGTCCATGCCTCCGCAGAGCAAAATGGGAAACTGTCTCTGCTGCGCCCGCCTGCCATGGTTGTCATGGCTCACGTCATCTCGGCCTCCTGAGGCTGGGTACCTACACAGGAATCTCCGCCCCTCGGAAGGCGGCCTGGGGAATTAGCTCCTCTAGGGGTCTTGGCGTCATCCTCCTCGTGAGGCCGGGGCCCTCACGAGGGTCTCGTTTTGAGGGGTTGGTCGCCAGGCCGTACAGGGACGTCGTGGTGGCCCACACGTTGGGCCGTAGGCAGGCAGGTCTGGGTACCCCCCATCCCAGAACGCTGACAGTAGCCCCCGGGCCCAAGGCGCACTCGGGTTAGCTTCGGGGCAAAGCCAAGAAGCTGAGTCTGAAGCGCTGTGGGCCCCAACCGCCTGCGGGCCGACCTTGACGCGTGGCGCATGACAGGGCGCAGACACTTCCACTTCCCCACGTCGCCTCGGGAACCGCCCCGAGTCAAGCTGACGCGAAGCCTAAGCGCCGCATCGGCCATCATTGCTCTTCCTTGATTGACGCCGCCCTCTTGTGTTTTCCTTTCTCGTCGGCCCACGCTGAAGTGACCCGATGGGGGAACGAGGCGATGTAAGACAGGGTTGCCCGCCAGTCGAGTTGGACACACATTGCCTGAAGAGCACGCGTCGCCTCCACTCCTCACGACGCCTCGGGGACCGCGGTTGCGCCTATAAACCCGCCTCGTCCGAGGAGCAGTTCCACCCTCGCACACCTTCCCGTTCGCCACCTTCGCATGAACACCACCTTCTTCTCCCTTTCTCCTTCTCATGGCGTTCGGGGGGAGTGCTGCCGATGTCGGAGCGCGAGGAGGATCCCTGGCGTGACCACCATCTTCCGGGGGCGGTGGGGATCAGTCTTCGAGGCCGGTCCAGGCGCACCGGCGCTGGACCGCCACTGATGAGTAAGTGTATCATTGCCTCTACCTTTTCTTGTGAATCATGCCTAGCTCGCTGAGTCTGATTGCCGGCTCCTTTCAGGGCGCCCACGCCCAAGAGGCGTAGGCTCGATGAGCTTCAGGGCGAGGTGGATGCGCTCAGGACCCAGCTACGGGACACCGAGGCCACCCTCCAAGCCACACTTCGGGGTGAGGAGGACGCCAAGGCGGAGCTGGCGTCCCTACAGGCCTAGGTCGAGGGGGCCGCCAACACCGTGCAGGCAGCAAGGGATGAAGCGGCACACGCGAAGATGATGGAGGCGCAGCGTGCCAAGCGGTACCTAGACATCGCCAGTCGTGCGGGCAGCACGGTCCGCCGGTTCGTTGGGGAAGCCCCCGCGCTGCCATGTGCGCACGGCGACGGGGGATACCTCAACTTCTTCCAGAAGGTGGTGGAGGCGCTGGAGTCCGGCGTGTCCCGGGTGGACGAGGACGCCGAGTCGAGCGCGCGCGACCTTCTGGATAGCACGCTGACGCGCGTCTTTTCCAACTTGCGCCGCCACGCCCCCTCGCTTGACCTCTCCCGCGCGACGAAGCCGGTGCCCGAAGAGCTCCGGAGGACCCTCAGGGACGAGTTGCGCGAGCACGTTGAGTCCCTGGTCGAGCGGTTTGCCCAGGCGGCGTCCTTCGAGGAAGGCGACAGCTTCGGACCCGAGACCTTCAAGAGCCGCGACGGAGACAGTGCCTCCTCTACCTGAGCTCTGCTTTCTTCATTCCTGTTGCATCAAGAACCATTTGGCCCCTAGGGGGGGACGTTAAACATGTGTATTATACCTTTGCTTTTGAGTAGTAGTCGCCTGCCGTGCCCGAAGCGTCCTTGTTCCTTCTGCGAGGTTTTACGTTTTCCTTCTCCTTGTACTTGTACTTGCCTCGCCAGGCCGTCGCTCCGTCCCGGGCTCCCCTCAGGGGGTCTCATGGGAGCGCCGATCAGCTCCTGGCGATGCTGCCCGCTCGAACCTCACGAGGTTAATGTCCTGAGGTGGAACGGGCCGCGCGTGCGTCGGGCTCTCAGGGGCAGCGCCTCAAGAGCCAGACTCTCCCTCTTCTGCATCGTCTTCCTTTCTCGTAGCGCTGTGCTGGCCCCGCGAGCGCATGTGGGAAGGTTCATCTCCTTCATGTTCAGGCGCTGGAGCCAAGTCTTAGGAGTGGCGATCCTCGGGAGGCCATCTTTTGCTTTTACTTCCTGTGTCAGGTTCCTGCGTCGCGAGGTGCAGCCGGGGCGCCGGGGCAGCTTGGAGGTCTTGCCGAGGGGGCCTCTTCCTCGCGGACCAAGCAGCTTTGCAGCTTCGAGAGGCGCCCGCCGCTCGCGAGGCTCCCGGGGTGGCGAGGAATCAGGGCCCCGCTTTCCGCGAAGGTGCTGAAAAGTGCTTTATGTAGAGTTAGAATTTCTTGATAACGAGCCGAATCATGACTTCGCTTCCCCTGGTCGTCTTCCTTCTAGCGACCATTTTGGCTGGAGCCCCCAAGTGAGGGTCCATCGCTGCTGGGTATGTCGGGTTGCAACGCCTGGCAAGGCCAGGGGATGAGCTCTCCTGAGGCCAGGGGCCTGAGGCAACATGCGCCTGCCGACCTGTGCTTGTAATAACTTCATTTGAATTCTGTGATTTCCTTTTGTGCCCCATTTCCTTCCTGCTCGCTTTTGTGCTCTGCGTCGGTAGGGCCTAATCCCGCGCATACCTTGACCGCCGTTGGGGTGTCCGGATCACCAGGACGAGACCAAGGGGCGAGGGGCTACGTGACTAGTGCGGCCCCTGGGTCGCGATGCCCAGGGCCCCTTTACGTGCGAGCAGCGGGAGCCTGAGGCAACTTGCGCCTGTCGGCTCGCACGAGAGCGTCGCGCGAGTATCAAAGCGCCAAAGCTTTGGCGAGGTGCACACCGTGCCCAGCCCCCGCTCGCGGGGTGCGAGAGAGAGAAAACTAGAAGGTGCCAAATTTTAAAGCCAAGACTGCAAAACAAGAAACACTAAAAAGGGGGGAAAATTCCCACCCCATTTTCCATCAAAGACGTGAAAGCTTCAAGTTTCATTCCAAAAGACGGCAAATTCAGTTTACAAAAGAGAGCAAGAATAGCCGCCTCCGGCACCTAATAGCTAGTCTTCGTCTTCCCCCCAGCGCGGAGCATAGGGCTTCCACTAGGTGTGGGCAAAGTCATTGGAGGACAGTGTCGTCCGCCAGCGTGGAGCATGGGGCTTCCACCTGGGCGTGGGTGGGGGCCCCTCCGTGTCCTCGGGGGACCCCGGGCGTATACATCCCACTAATTAATACGTGAGAGTGTCATGGTCGTAGATAGTTGGGCGAACCCCCAGGCGCAAGGCTCGGGAGTTCCCAGCTCGACCCTTGGGTCACCGCGTGCATTTCTGCGCGGTTGCGCGCCCCTTCGGCCCAAACATGGGTGCATTGCTCCCCGTGTAACTGCGCTCCCGCGGCCCAAACATGAGCGCAACACACCCCGCGGGACCGTAGGGGTATTGTGTTGATGTAGCCGCCTCGGAGGGTGCCAGGGCGCTAGCCAAGCCACGCCTCGGGGGCCTCGCCGGGCTCCACCTCCTGAGGACTGTGCCGGCACCCCCCAAGCCGTGGGGCGCATGGGGCTCTTAGGAGCGTGACCCGATCGGCGTGGGGCCCTCGCGGAGCCTGCCACGCGTGGCCCGCGCCTCTCGCATCCTGTTGATCTCCTGAGCGACAATTCCTGTGGCCCTGGTGCCTGGCCCTGCGTTCCCTGCTCGCGAGAGCGCCCCATGTGGCACGCCCCCGCATGCCCCGGGCGCCCTCTTGGTTGCGCTGGTCGAGCCAGGTGCTCCGGCGGAAGCCCCCGGGCTCGACCTGAAGGGGGGCGCCGGGAGCGGCCCACCTATGCCGAGGGGGTGGCGGCGCCTGCGGCGAGTGCGAAGCTTGCAACGCCGACGCCTGCCACGGCGCCGCTTGGAACGTATGCTGCCATGCGAGGGCCTTGGTCTCCCTCTGGCCCTTCATCGCGCACCTCGTAGTTGAAGCCTCCCCCGGGCAAAAGGCGACGTCGTCCTGGGAGCGCGGCCCGCGAACCCGCCTTCGCCGAGCCTCTGCCCGAAATTGGCTGGCTCCGCCGCCGCCGCGAGGTTGGCAGCGTTAATCTTGGCGAAGGTTGTTGTCGCGGGTATCCTCCGCGCCTCTGCCTTGGTGACCTCCAGGTTCGGCAGCTTGTGCTGCCCGGTCCCGGTGTCGGTTGGCGTGCTCACGCCGGGAAAGCCCGAGCGGTTGGTGATCCGCCGGGTTGTAGGCGCACGGGTTGTGGCGAGCGCGGAGCATTCCATCACCTCCTTCGTGCGTGCCTTCACCGGGGCTGGGCGGCGGCCCGAACGGTCACCGGGACCCTAAGGAGAAGGAGTACAGCATGCGTCGTACCTTGCTCGGGCTCCTCGGGTTGGTGGCCGGACGCGTCGTCGCGCGACGGTGGGAACGGCCCGCCGGCCAAGCCCCCCGCTCGCTGCGCCGGGGATCGGAGGGGGAGGTATAGAGCCAAGGCCCTTCTCGCGACAGTGACAAGTTTGGCGATGTGGTCGGCCCAAGCATCGTAGCCTCCGTGCGTCGGGCGATGACGAAGCAGCTCGCTTGCCATGAGCAGCGCGTCCTATGCGTTCATGTCTCCCACGTGGGCACAGGCTGAGGAGGACCCAGCGGGAGGCGCATTCTGGCGGGCGCTCTGCCGCAGAGGGGGGCGCGAGGGGCCCGACGGTGCATGGGTGGAACGAGCGGCGATGGTGGTGGCGACGACGCTGGTGGCCCGGTAACGGTCGTCCGGGACCGAGCCCTCGGGGTGCATGTGCTGGGAACCGGCCATGGAGTCGGTGAAGCGGGAGTCGTCGAATCCGAATGACATTGGCGCACCCCCTACCTGGCACGCCAAATGTCGGATTCAGGGCTCCGCGAACCCAAGAAAAGATCGAACACATGGGTGCGCTTGCCCTTCAATTCTGCTCGACTTTGCAGCTACACCCCAGCGATCCCCTCACAGCTTTTGCCTCGGAGAATGAACGAGGATACGCGATTTACCCAGGTTCGGGCCACCTTGCGGTGTAAAACCCTACTCCTGCTTTGGTGGATTGGCCTCACGAGGAGGTTTTGTGGATGAACTAGTACAGTGGTTGAGCGACCTCGCGAGGGCTCTTTGGTGTGGGTCAATCCCTCCCTTCTACGGTGGTGGCTAGTCCCTATTTATAGCGGGCCTTGGTCCTCTTCCCTTATCACACTAGCGGGAAGGGATCCCACAACAGCCTAATTTAAAGGGGGACAGGAGGTACAACTTATCCTCACTAAAGGTGGTCTTCGCCTGCAAAGCTCCTGGCGTGACGTGGAGGTGGGCTCGGCGATGATGTCAGTCCTGCCGAGCCCGTGGTCTTGGTCTTGTTGCACCGGAGTGGAAACCTTTGGGGGGGTCCTTGGGAACTCACGTTCGTCCTTGCCTCGGCAGCGCAAAAGGGGAAACGGTCTCTGCTGCGCCCGCTGGCGCCCGCCTGCCATGGTTGTCATGGCTCACGCCATCCCGGCCTCGCGAGGCTGGGTACCTGCATAGGAATCTCCGCCCCTCGGGAGGCGGCCTGGGAAGCCGCTCCTCTGGGGGTCTTGGCGTCGTCCTCCTCGTGAGGCCGGGGCCCTCACGAGGGTCTTGTTTTGAGGGGTTGGTCGCCAGGCCGTAGAGGGCCGTCGTGGTGGGCCACGCGTTGGGCCGCAGGTAGGCAGGTCTGGGTACCCCCGATCCCAGAACGCCGACAGACGTCGCCAGCGCGACACCTCACGACGCATTAAATGTGCCTGTCCTAGTCCGTCAGAGTTAGGTATTTCCTACTGTAGTTCTTGCCAGTGATTTTGGCAGGCGGAGTGTACATTGTTTACTGCATGTAATGACCATTCTAGCCACTGTGGTAGCCCCTTAGCCTATAAAAGGAGGCCCATGGTTACCTTTACAAAGGTCGACACTCGTTCATTTACACAAGTAGTGTCACTCCCTGAGAATTCCTTGCCGGGTTGTAGCGCTCCTGTACGATGAACTCACATAATCCACTAAAGACAAAGGACATAGGGTTTTACACTTCGGCAGCCCGAACCTGTCTAAACCCCTGAGCACGCATGGATCGATGATGCTCTTTGCGCCTGAAGATCTCCCCAGCCGAACCACGAAAGGGAACTTGCTGGCCCCATAGATTGTCGTATGCCGACATCTTTGGCACGCCAGGTAGGGGGATCCCTTGCGTGAACCTTCGTTGATTTCTACATGTCATCATCAACAACTTCATCGACGCCTATGCCTTCCTAGAAGGCGAAGGGCGCAGCGATGCCCGCCCCGGCCGCATCCAAGCTGCCCTCACAAGTGGTCGTCAGTGGTGCCAACGGAGGCAACCCCCGCGTTCATCGCACCGGCGAACGCTGCCACAACACCGCGCAGAGTTCCGCGAGCCGTGATCCGGACCATGCCGTCATGGAGACACGGAACGCACTAGCGGCGACTGGGGCCGACGATGTGGAAACGCAGCCGCTGCAGCGGCGGCGGTGACGGGACCCCCGTCGAGTCCTTCACAAGACAACCGTGACCAACACCCTCAGGGTGGCTACCCTGGGTGGCACGCGGACAACACCCCTGTGCATCACTCTCAGGACGCGCAGGGCCGAGCTCGACAGCAACCTCCCGGAGAGAATGGACAATGTGCGACGGCACGGGGAAATGGTCCTCCTGACACTGTCAGGAGTAAGCGCACCACCCATGCCTCGCAGCGCTCCATGCCCAAGACCACGGAGGAAGCTCTGGCACAGGCCCAGCTATTGCTGAACTTTTCGCTTGCGCCAAAGAAAATGGAGGACTGGAGAGCAACCATACAAAGTTTGCTGAGCTTCACAAACCGTGACAAGCCAGACCGGGTAAGTACGTCACGCGCGCGCCAAGCGGCTCTGATGGGTCCCATCATCGGACACGACGCTGGCGGGGCGCCTACGGTAAAGTCACCCCCACAACAACAACAACCTTCTGGCCGGACCGACATACACGACGAGGTGTCCTACGCGTCGACAGATCCGCGGCAGACTAAAGACCAACGTCAAGTCTTAATGGACAGACGCAAGGAGGATGCCCGCACCACCATCGAGAGGCAGCGAAAAACACGCCACCGGTCCGATGATCGTGCAGATCCAGCCGTCGACGGGCCTGCATCGGGGGTGCCCGGCAGCCTTCCCTATGAGATAGGCTGCCCGGCGTTCACCCACGAGCTGCGGGAAGTCCGCTGGCCCTCCAGCAGAGCCTTCAAGCCTGAGCTGCCCGACAAGTGTGACGGTAAGATCAGTCCGTCCGAGTTCCTCGGCATCTACACTATCGCCATGCAGGACGCCAGGGGCACGATGAGAAAGTGTTCACCAACTACTTCCCGTTGGCGCTCAAGCCCAATGTGAGGAGTTGGTTGATGAACTTGCCGGAGGGGTCCATCTCCTCTTGGGCGGATCTCTGCAACCAGTTTGTTGGCGCGTACCATGGAGGCCACAAGCTTTCAGGGCAGACCAGCGACTTGCGTGTTCTTCCCTAGAGAGATGGTGAGTTGCTCCGCAAGTACATCTAGAGGTTGAGCCATGTACAACACAACATCCCCGATATCCACCCTGCTGTAGTGATCGGCGCGTTCCATACGAACGTGCGCAATCCGCGGATGCGCAAAGACATGAGCATTAACAAGGTGCGGATGTCGCCAAGCTATATGCTTTGGTTGACAAGTGTACACGCGCTAAAGAGGGGAGGAGGCTCCGCAGAGAAGACGCTGGCGCAGAGGTCGACTCGGACGGCGACGAAGACGCACCAGCCTCTAGGAAAAAGGGTAAGAAGCGCGATCAAAAGCACAAGGGAAAAGCAGTGATGGCCGTCGAAGGGAACGACAATTCCAACTCCGGCGCTAAGGCTAATTCCGATTGGTCCGGCAAGAATGTTGTCGCATGCTCTGGAGATGACGAAGCCGTGGAAGGAGAAAAGAACGGCAGGCCATACTGCAAGATCCACCTCACCAAGAGCCATGACATCACCGAATACCGCCAAGTAGAACAGCTTGCTGAAAAACAAAAGCAAGAGTACGACAGGCGCGACAAGGAGAAAGGCCAAGATGGTGCAGGTGTTTCCGGTAAGAAAAACAGCGGTGGTTGTGGTGGCCGCCGCGGCAAGGCCAAGCAGCACAAGGAAAAACCTGAAGGAGCCGAGACAAAAAGTCTGATGACGAAGACGATGATGATGACGGAGAAGAAAAGGAATCTCAAGGCCAAGAATTCCTGAAGGCTGTCGATGCTATGTGTGTTGACGGAGGCGCATCTTTGCACTCCTTCACCGGCAACTCAAGCAGTGGGCCCGTGAGATCAACGCAGCCGAACCAGCGGTAGAGGCAAGAAAATCCCCCAAGTGGTCCAACACTCCCATCATCTTCGACACTGAGGATCACCCTGACCGCATCACTGTCGTCGGGTGTGTGCTGTTGTTGGTATCACCAACAATATGCAACCTCAAGGTCACAAAATGTTGGTTGATAGTGGAGCCAGTCAATCTGATATCACCAGATATAATCAAGCGTATGCAGATTCCCGACTCGGGTCTCAAGCCGACGGGATCTTTTCAAGGGGTCAACCCGGGAATATCTCAGCCGAATGGGAAGATAACTCTACCTGTCACATTTGGCAGCGAGCTCAACTTCACAACAAAGAGGGTCGTATTCGACGTCGCGAAGATGTCGCTGCAATACAATGGGATTTTGGGCCGACCGGCGCTGGCGAAGTTTATGGCGGCATCCCACCATGCCTACAATACCCTCAAGATGCCAGGGCCGATGAGCGTCATCACCATCCGTGCTGACAACAAGGACACAGTCCTCTGTGTTGACAAGTTCTTCCGGGTGGCAGTGGCAGCGTCTGCCGACGAGGCACTCGCTCCAGCCGGCAAAGCTCCCGGGGGAAAGAACAAGAACAAGAATTCCGGTGAATCTCGTAAGGACTCCGGGAAGCGTGCCAAGGAGTGCAGCACGCCCGTCGATGACTTACTAGAGACCTCTGCCGCTAGGAGCAAGAAAAACAAGGTGACCATCCCCAAGATGAAACAAGTGGCTGCACAGGAGAACGGCGACGGCGGTACTTTCACTATAAGTGCCACCCTCGACAGCAAATAGGAAAGTGCGCTCGTCACCTTCCTGCGGGCGATTGTCGATGTGTTTGCCTGGCAACCATCCGACATCTCCGGTGTTCACAAAGTGGTGATCGAGCACTGATAACCCACAAGTATAGGGGATCAGTTGTAGCCTCTTTCGATAAGTAAGAGTGTCGAACCCAACGAGGAGCTAAAGGTAGAACAAATATTCCCTCAAGTTCTATCGACCACCGATACAACTCTACGCTTGCTTAACGTTCGCTTTACCTAGAACAAGTATGAAACTAGAAGTACTTTGTAGTTGTTGTGGGATAGCTTTGCAAGATAATAAAGAACACGTAAATAAAAACTAGGGACTGTTTAGATAAAGTAACAATTAAGTTAGTTTAACGAGTGTGGAAAAGTGGTGGTAGGAGTTGCGGAATTGTCCCTAAGCAATTGACTACGTTACTAGACCGATAGCAAGTTTTATGTGGGAGAGGCCACTGCTAGCATGTCATCCCTTACTTGGAATTCTATGCACTTATGATTGGAACTATTAGCAAGCATCCGCAACTACTAACGTTCATTAAGGTAAAACCCAACCATAGCATTAAGATATATTGGTCCCCCTTCAATCCCTTATGCATCAATTTCTATGCTAGGCTGAAGCTGCTATCACCCTTGCCCTCCAATACATAGTTCTATCAACATACAACTAACCCTATGGTGTGATCCACGCGCGCGCTCATATGATGGGCACCAAAGGACAGCAACATAACCACAAGCAAATTAAACAAATCATAGCAATTCACCAATCACCGATAGGACAACAAAAATCTACTCAGACATCATAGGATGGCAACACATCATTGGATAATAATATGAAGCATATAGCACCATGTTCAAGTAGAGGGTACAACGGGTTGCGGGAGAGTGGACCATTGTAGATAGATGGGGGAAGGTGATGGAGGTGTTGGTGAAGATGACGGAGTTGTTGGAGTAGATCGTCGTCACACGATGATTGCCCCGGCGGCGTTCCGGTGCCACCGGGAGAGAGGGGAGAGAGCCCCCCTCCTTCTTCTTCTTCCTTGACCTCCCCCCCTAGATGGGAGGAGGGTTTCCCCTCTGGTCCTTGGCCTCCATGGCAGCGGAGGGGCGGGAGCCCTTACGAGATTGGATCTCTCTCTCTCTCTGTTTCCTTCTGTTTCTGCCTTCCCAGATTCTGGCCTTTCACCGTTTCTTAAATTCCCGGAGATCCGTAACTCCGATTGGGCTGAAATTTTCACACGATTTTTTTCCGGATATTAGCTTTCTTGCGGCGAAAGAAGGGCACCAACCACCTTACGGGGTGACCACAAGGGTCCAGTGTGCGCCCTACCCCCTGGGGCGCGCCCCTATGGCTTGTAGGCCCCTCGCGCATCGTCTCGCGTTGATTCTTTTTCCCAAAAATCACATATATTCCAAAACAATCTCCGTAAGTTTTTATCGCGTTTGGACTTCATTTGGTATGGATATTCTGTGAAACAAAAAACACGCAACAAACAGGAACTGGCACTGGGCACTGGATCAATATGTTAGTCCCAAAAATAGTATAAAAAGTTGCCAAAAGTATATGAAAGTTATAGAATATTGGCATGAAACAATCAAAAATTATAGATACGACGGAGACGTATCAGCATCCCCAAGCTTAATTCCTGCTCGTCCTCGAGCAGGTAGATGATAAAAAAGATAATTTTTTATGTGGAATGCTACCTAGCATAATCTTGTTCTTATAATCTAATCATGGCATGAATATTAAGACACGAGTGATTCAAAGCAATAGTCTATCTTTTGACATTAAGACAATAATACTTCAAGCATACTAATAAAGCAATCATGTCTTCTCAAAATATCATGGCTAAAAGAAAGTTATCCCTACAAAATCATATAGTCTGGCTATGCTCCATCTTCATCACACAAAGTATTAAATCATGGACAACCCCGGTTTTAGCCAAGCAACTGTTTCATACTTTAGTATTCTCAAACCTTTTCAACTTTCACGCAATACATGAGCGTGAGCCATGGATATAGCACTATAGGTGGAACAGAATATGGTGGTTGTGGAGAAGACAAAAAGAAGGAGATAGTCTCACATCAACTAGGCATATCAACGGGCTATGGAGATGCCCATCAATAGATATCAACGTGAGTGAGTAGGTATTTCCATGCAACGAATGCACTAGAGCTATAAGTGTATGAAATCTCAAAAGAAACTAAGTGGGTGTGCATCCAACTAGCTTGCTCACAAAGACCTAGGGCAATTTGAGGAAGCCCATCATTGGAATATGCAAGCCAAGTTCTATAATGAAAAATTCCCACTAGTATATGAAAGTGACAATATAGGAGACTCTCTATCATGAAGATCATGGTGCTACTTTGAAGCACATGTGTGGAAAAAGGAATAGTAGCATTGCCCCTTCTCTCTTTTCACTTATTTTTTTGTGTTTTTTTTGGTGGGCTTCTTTGGCGTTTTTTTATTTGGGCTTCTTTGGCCTCTTTTATTTATTTGTAAAGTCCGGAGACTCATCCCAACTTGTGAGGGAATCATAGCTTCCATCATCCTTTCCTCACATGGGACAATGCTCTAATAATGATGATCATCACAATTTTATTTACTTACAACTCAAGAATTAATACTCGATACTAGAACAAAATATGACTCTATATGAATGCCTCCGGCAGTGTACCGGATGTGCAATGATCTAGCGTAGCAATGACATCAAAAAACGGACAAGCCATGAAAACATCATTCTAGCTATCTTAGGATCTTGCAAAGCAATATGACAATGATGGTGCGTGTCATAATAAACGGAGCGGTGGAAGTTGTATTGTAATATATCTCGGAATGGCTATGGAAATGCCATAATAGGTAGGTATGGTGGCTATTTTGAGGAAGGTATATGGTGGCTGTTTTGAGGATGTGGGTTTAATGCACCGGCGAAAGTTGCGCGGTACTAGAGAGGCTAGCAAAGGTGGAAGGGTGAGAGTGCGTATAATCCATGGACTCAACATTAGTCATAAAGAACTCACATACTTATTGCAAAAATTTATTAGTCATCGAAACAAGGTACTACACGCATGCTCCTAGGGGGAGGGTTGGTAGGAGTTAACCATCGCGTGATCCCGACCTCCACACAAAGGATGACAATCAATAAATAAATCATGCTCCGACTTCTTCACATAATGGTTCACCATACGTGCATGCTACGGGAATCACAAACTTTAACACAAATATTTCTACCAATACACAATTACTCACTAGCATGACTCTAATATCACCATCTTTATATCGCAAAACTATTGCAAGGAATCAAACATATCATATTCAGTGATCTACAAGTTTTATGTAGGATTTTATGACTAACCATGTGAATGACCAACTCCTGTTAACTTTCTAAATAGATATAAGTGAAGCATGAGAGTTTAATTCTTTCTACAAAAGATATGCCCACGCTCTAACAAATATAAGTGAAGCAAAAGAGCATTCTACAAATGGCGGTTTTCTATGTGTAGAGAAACAGGCAAACCAAACTTCAAATGATATAAGTGAAGCACATGAAGCATTCTATAAAGCCATACTCAAAAGATATAAGTGAGGTGCAAAGAGCCTTCTATAAATCAACCAAGGACTTTCTCATACCAGCATGGTGCATTATTAACAGAAAAATAAAAAGCACACGACGCTCCAAGATTTACGCATATCATGTGACGAATAAAAATATAGCTCCAAGTAAAATTACCGATGGTTGTTAGAAGAAAGAGGGGATGCCTTCCGGGGCATCCCCAAGCTTAGTTTCTTGGGAGTCCTTGAATATTACCTTGGGGTGCCTCGGGCATCCCCAAGCTTAGTCTCTTTCCACTCCTTATTCCTTCATCCATCGTGATCTCACCCAAAACTTGAAAACTTCAATCACACAAAACTTAACAAAACCCTCGTGAGATCCGTTAGTATAATAAAGCAAATTACCACTTTAAGTACTGTCGCAAACCCATTCACATTTATTTTTTTGCATTTTAGATACTGTATTATAACTTCTTTATGGCTTATACCACCGATAAAATTGATAGTTTCATCAAAACTAGCAAAACAATGCATCAAAAACAGAATCTGTCTTAAACCGACATCTTTGGCACGCCAGGTAGGGGGCTCCTTACATGAACCTTCACCGACTCCTGCGCGTTGTCGTAAACAACTTCTTTGACGACCATGCCTCCTAAGAAAGCCAAGGGCGCGGGGATGCCATCTCCGTCCACGTCCAAGCTGCCCTCACAAGTGGTCGCCAGCGACGCCGACGGAGGCGGCCCCTGCATTCACCGTATCGGTGAATGCACCAAAACATCGCGCGAAGCTCCGTGAGCCGCGATCCAGACCCCACCGTCGTGGAGACGCAAAAGACGTTGCGGCGACCGGGGCCGACACCGTTGAAGCTGCGGCCGCGGCGGTAGCTGCAGCAGCACTGGCAGCGGCGACAGGACCTCCGCCGCGACCTTCACAAGACAACTGTGACCAACACCCCCAGGGTGGCGACCCTAGGCGGCGCGCGAACAAGACCCCTGCGCGCCCCTCTCAAGACACGCAGGGTCGATGTAACAACTCAAGACCGACGCTCTAGAAGATTCCCATTTAATTCCGTTATCGCCGTCTGTTTTGTTTTGTTGTCGCATTCATCATCGCATCATCTGCATAGCATGAGCACTTAGTTGCCGTCATTTTTCAAAACTCGCATCTGTTCGTAGTTGCCGGTTCTCTCCGTTCTCGTCGACGACCGTTTTCAGACCAACCACATACGCACACGCCCGCGTCATCGCTAAAATTATTGTTTTAAAAGGTGCTTATAAAACTTTCTCTAAACAGGTTGAAAGTTGGCGTGTGGTCTTATTTAAACAGGTTGTAGGTGGACCGCCTGGCAAATTTCATCGCATTCGGAGGTCTTTTGGTATCCCAACGGTCAACCGTAGCGGCACCGTCTTCGGTCAATCGCAAACGTTTCGGTTTAAAAAAAACTGTCACGGGCCACAAATCTCTCTCATCCCCACCTAGCCCCTCCAACACAGCCCATCTAGCCCACCTAGCCTATCCCGGCGACTGGAGCCGTCCGATCGCGATCGATCGGCTCGAAACGGTGCAAAAACTGCTAAGCCTAGCCCCCTTCCCTATTTATAAGCCTCCCCATGCCATTTTGGGCAGCCCTAGCCCTTCCCTAACCTATAGCCGCCGCCCTTCCTCAAAATCCGCACGTGGCCGACCAGCCGCCGCCACTTGGCGAGCAGCCAGTCAGCCAGCGCCGCCACGGCCCGCCCTCCAGCCAGCCAGAGGCGGCCACGTGTCGCCTCGCCGCCGCCAACCTACTCCTCCACCGCGCCAGGCCCACGGGACCCGTAGCCAGCCCACCCGAGCACATCCAGGGCCCAGGTCGGCCCACACGCGCACCGCCGCCCGCCGGCCGTGTCTCCCGTGCTGGAGCTCCAACCCGCCGCCGCCCCGCGCCCGTCGCCGCCGCCGCTGCCCACCGGAGCCCGCCGCCTCACCTTGCCGGCCTGCGACCCATGCCAGGCCCGAGTTCTCGCACCCCCGCAGCTCCCCTACACACCCTCACCGCAGCCATTGAAGCTCGCCGCCGCTCGGGACCGGAGTCCGCTCGCCGCGGCGCTTGCCCTCCGGCCAGATCCAACCGCCCTCGTCGCTCCCCGGCCCCGCCTCATCCATGTCGGCCTCGGCGCCGTCGTACCGCCGCCATGGCCGCCGGCCTCCTCTCCCTCCGGATCGGGACGGGGAGGTCCCGGTCCATCCCGTCCATCCCGAGCCAATCAACCAAACGGGCCAGGATCTGCTTCTCCCGGTCGTCTCCGTCCCGATTCGCTGGAGGTCGTTTTTTTCTAAGTCCCTGTTAATCTGTCTGTTTTCCTCAATATTGCATTTGGTGAGCCTTGTAACTTGGTGCACGTTAACCCGTTGGAGATGATTTTTACATGAAAATGCATCTACTCTCTGTGCTCTATAGCATGGCATCATTTGCACTCATGATAGGAATCATATGCATAGTCAAATCTCTGTTGCAAAAGTGCTCCGTGAAATAACTGTGGTAATTGTTATTTAATTCAAACTTGCATGGATGATTGCATCTAAACCGTAGGTCTTTTGCATGTGGTGTCTTCATGAGTATTGCTCTATGTGATGTATACATTGATGTCATGCCTTTGGTTGCTATGTGCAAGTTCATTAGCATGTTTATTCGTTGCTCTAAATTAGCCTTCATGATAAAACTGGTAATCTGTTAACAATAAGTTCCGTTTCGTGAGTATCATTTTAAGCAACCCATGCCTCTTTTGAATGTGTGCCAATGGAGGGACTTGTAGTGCGCCATGTCTATTTGCTGTTAGTGTCCTTGCCATGCACCTAGAGAATTGTTATGCTACTTTTATTGCTATGTAAACATGCCTAGTCAAATTGTTGTTTTGGGAGATAGGCAAATTTCACCAAGTCTGGAATCTGAATTGGAACTTAGCTTTTTGTCTTGATGATTGACATGGATTCATAGCTCTTTTGCAAATGCCCATGTGGGATGAATTGAAGTGCATGTTGTGCTCTAGATAGATGTGCCATTTGATTCCATGAAATACTCTGTCTACATAATTGTTTCTTGCTATCAACATGCTTACCTGATAAAAACTGTTGCCCATGTCCACCCTAATTTTCACAAAGTCTGAGAGTCTGGTTATTTCAGAATGCCATGTTGTGTTGATGATAGCCAGGATTCTGTGCATATTTAGACTTTTCCATTATGGATGAATTAATTGAAGTGCATCATGTCCTCAACCTTGCTGTAAATTTTCCATGCCATTATGATCCCTGTAGCATATAGTTTTCTTGTTATCAATATGCCTTCGGCGTAACACTGGTTGTGAAAAACTGATATTTTCACTAAGTATGAAACTGTGTTCAAATAGCCATCTTGTGAGCTCAATTGCTATTGATACATGCTTTTGTTCAACTTTCTGCTATGAGATGAATTGTTGTGCCTCATGTAAAATACTGCCCCACATCTTGTTTGTGCATTTTTTATTCTTGTAGCCTGTTGATTTGAGGTGTGCAAAATGCCATGTTGTTGTTTGGACATGTTATGACTAGAACTTGTGTTGGTTGTTATTATTGAACCGTTGCTCCGTTTTGAACATGTCATATATGAAATTTGCCTAGAATTTCATGTAGTTTCATAATATCATGTTGCATCCATGTTTTGAAATGTTTGTGGTTGTCGTTTGCATACATTTTGCATTCATGAAATATTCATCTTGTGTTGGTCATATCTTTTAGGTCGTAGCTCCGTTTTAAATGTTCTATATATGTAAATCGCTTAGAATGACATGTAGAATCACGTGGTGCATTTTGTTTCCCTGGTTAACCAATATAAAATATGCTTAGTTCAGATCTGTACCAATTTCAAAATTAACATATGGGGTTGTTTTGGAAATGCTATATGTTGTTTCCGGCCTCATTTAAACTTGCCTAAATATCTAGTTTATTTATGATTGACCTCTTGCCATGTTTAACAACATTTATACTTGCCGTGTAAATAAACGAGAGTGAACTAAATAATTCAAACATGGAGTCTCGTCAATATGCAACTCGTTACATATTGAACTTCACTTGATGTGTAGTAATTAATTGTTGTGCTTTGTCACGTCTTGCATAATTAAACCGGACATGAATCATATTTGTTTGCACATCATGTCATGCATATGTTGTGGTGTTTATCATGTCTTGATGGTCGTTTCTGGATTGCTTCTTCTCGATAGAGTTCCGAAACCGATTCAGAGTGTGAGGATCCGTTCGACTACGTTGGATCGTCTTCTTCATGGATTTGTTCTTCTTCCAAGCGGGATCTCAGGCGAGATGAGCATTTCCCTGGATACCACTACTATCATTGCCATGCTAGTTGTCTCATTTCTATCGCTATGTCTCTCTACCTACCACCTGTTTGTCAAGCCTCCCAAGATGCCATGATAAGCCTCTAACCCTCCACATCCCAGCAAACCATTGTTTGGCTATGTTACCGCTTGCTCAGTCCTTCTTATAGCATTGCTAGTTGCAGGTGCAAGTTGTTGCCATGTGACAACATGGATTTTGAGTTATCACAATAGTATTGCTATTTAATTTAATGCACATATATACTTGGTAAAAGGTGGAAGGCTTGGCCTTTTGCTCGGTGTTTTGTTCCACTTTTGCCGCCCTAGTTACTTGTGTACCGGTGTTATGTTCCATATTGAGCGCTCCTAACATGCTTGGGGTTGTTATGGGGACCCCCTTGATTTTCGTTTTTGGATAAAACTCTTCTAGCAAGGCCCAACATTGGTACTACATTTGCCTAATAACTAATAAACTAGCATAGGGCGTCATGACCCCGTGGATAATTAATCAACCCCCGGGCCAGTGCTCCTCATGAGTGTTGGTCCAAACAGGCAGGCTGCGGGGCCACCGCGGGGAAACTCGGGGTTTGGTTTGACTCGTAGTGTGACCCATCCGTCCTGTCCTGAGAACGAGATACGTGGCTCCTATCGGGTTCGTCAACACGTCGGGTGGTCTTGCTGGATTTGTTTTACCTTTCTCGAACGTCTTGTGCATGGGATTCCGAGGATACTTTGGGTTATCTCGTGGTTGAGGTTTTCCACCGTATTTCTGAGGATACTGCGGGCAATCCCGTGGTTGAGGTTTTCCATGCAGCTTGTGGCTAGTTTGTGATGGATGAGTTGGAACACCCCTGCAACGTTAAATATTTTCAAGAAGCCGTGCCCATGGTTATGTGGCAACTTGGAATTTTTATAACATCCGGTCATAGAAAACTTGAAGTAAACTCAAATAAAATACACCAACTGTGTGCGTCACCGTGACTGTCTATACTCGTGAGTTCTAAACCGAGAGAGAACACGATGGGGTTATGTTTGACTCGTAAGTAGGTATTCAGGATCACTTAGTGAACATTTCTAGTTCACGTCTGTTTATGCATAGATCACCCCTCTTATTCTTGTACTCGTAAGTTAGTCACTCAAAGAAATGCTTAGTGCTTGCTGCAGCCTCACCACTTAACCATATCTCACCCATTAAGCTTTGCTAGTCTTAATACCATTCGAAATGAGATTGCTAAGTCCCCGTGGCTTACAGATTACTACAACAACAGTTACAGGTATAGATAAAGCGATGCTTTGACGTGAGAGCGATGCTTGTTTGATTTGGAGTTCTTCTTCTTCTTCATCGATCATAGGATGGGTTCCAGGCCGGTAGCCTGGGATAGCAAGGATGGACGTCGCTTTTATCGTTTGATTTCGTCCGTAGTTGGACCCTGCTCTTCTGTATGGTGATTGAATGTATTGTTGTATTTGATGTGGTCATGATTTAGCTTGTGGCAAGTGTAAGCCAATTCCATATACTCATCTCCTCTTTACATGTACTTGTAACGATATCCATTCTTGCAAAATGACGAGATGCGCTTCTATCCCTATCGAGGCCCACGAGCCAAAATAAGGATAGGACCGCATCTTGGGTGTTACAGTCGAGCTTGACAGCAACCTCTTGGAGAGAATGAGGAGCGCACGATGGCGCGGGGAAACGCTCCTCCTGATACCGTCAGCAGTAAGAGCGCCACCCACGCCTCGCACCGCTCCATGCCCAAGACTCCGGAGGAAGTTCTGACATAAGCCCAGCTATTGCTGGACTTCCCGCCCGCGCCAGAGAAGATGTAAGACTGGAGAGCAACTATACAAAGCTTGCTGAGCTTCACGAACCGCGACAGGCCGGAGGGAGAAGGCCCATCGTGCGCCCGCCAAGCGGCTTCGGGGGCTCCCAGCGCTGGATGCAACGCTGGCAGGGCGCGTACGGTGCAGTCTCCCCGCAACAGCAGCAACCTACTCGCCGGACCGACGTACAAGATGAGGTGTCATACGCGTCAACGGACCCACGGCTGAATAAAGATCAATGCCATGTCTTGAAGGACAGACGCAAGGAGGACGCCCGCACCACCATCGAGAGGCAACGACAGGCACACCACCAGTCCGATGGTCGCGCGGACCCAGACGTCGACGGGCCTACGTCGGGGTGCCCAGCAGCTTGCCCTACGAGATAGGCTGCCCGGCGTTCACCCACGAGCTACGGCAAGTCCAATGGACCTCCAGCAGACCCTTCAAGCCCGAGTTGCCGAAAATATGACGGCAAGATCAGCCCTTCCGAGTTCCTTGGCATCTACACCATCGCCGTGCAAGCTGCCGGAGGGCGCGATGAAAAAGTATTCGCCAACTACTTCCCGTTGGCGCTCAAGCCCAATGTGAGGAGTTAGTTTATGAACTTGCCGAAAGGATCCATCTCTTCTTTGGCGGATCTGTGCAACCAGTTCGTTGGCGCATACCATGGAGGCCACAAGCTTACAGGGCAGCCTAGTAACTTGCATGTGCTTACCCAGAGACAGGGCGAGTCACTCTGCAAGTAGATCCAGAGGTTCAGCCACGTACAGCACAACATCCCCGACAACCACCCTTCCGCAGTGATCACCACGCAACCGGCGGATGCGTTAAGAGATGACCATCAATAAGGTATGGGATGTCGCTGAGCTATATGCTTTGGCTGACAAATGTGGGCAAGCTGAAGAGGGAAGGAGGCTCCCCGGAGAGGACGCTGGCGTAGAGGTCAATTCAGACGACGATGAAGATGCACCAGCCTCCAAGAAAAAGGCCGGAAGCGCAACCGCAAGTGCAAGGGAAAAGCAGTGATGGCTATCGAAGGGAACGGCAATTCCGACTCCGGTAAGGAGGCCAAGTCCGAGTGGTCCGGTAAGGACACTGCCTCATGCTTCGAAAACGATGAGGCCGCGGCAGGAGAGCAGACCGGCAGGCCGTACTGCAAGATCCACGCCACCAAGAGCCATGACATCACCGAATGCCGCTAAGTAAAACAACTTGCTGAGAAACAGAAGCAAGAGTATCAATGGCGCGACATGGAAAAGAGCCAAGATGGTGCAGGTGGCTCCGGCAAGCAAAACAATGGTGGCCGCCGCGGCAAGGCCAAGTAGCGCAAGGAGAAACCTGCTAGAGGCCGAGACAAAAAGTCTGACGACGAAGACGATGATGACGACTGAGATGAAGAAAAATATGAAGGCCAGGAATTCCAAAAGGCTGTCGATGCCATGTGTGTTGACGGAGGCGCATCTTTGCACTCCTCTCACCGGCAACTCAAGCAGTGGGCTCGTGAGATCAATGTGGCAAAGCCAGCGACAGAGGAAAGAAAACCCCTTAAGGGGTCCAACACTCCCATCATCTTTGACGCTGAGGACCACCCTCATCACATCACTGCTGTTGGGTGTGTTCCATTGTTGGTCTCGCCAACGATACGCAACCTCAAGGTCACAAAGATGTTGGTCGGTAGTGGAGCCGGTCTGGATCTGATATCACCAGACATAATCAAACGTCTGCAGATTTCGGACTCGGATCTCTAGCCGACAGGGTCTTTTCAAGGAGTCAACCCGGGGAGATCTCAGCCCAAGGGGAAGATAACTCTGTCGGTTACGTATGGCAGTGAGCTCAACTTCAGGACAGAGAGAGTAGTCTTCGACGTCGCAAACATGTTGTTGTCGTACAATGGAATTCTGGGCCAACCGGTGCTAGCTAAGTTTATGGCGGCGGCCCACCATGCCTACAACACCCTTAAGATGCCAGGGTCGATGAGCGTCATCACCGTCCGCGCTGACAACAAGGACGCGGTCCTCTTTGTCAACAAGCTCTTTCGGGAGGCAGTAGCAGCGTCTGCTGATGAAGCACTCACTCCTGCTAGCAAAGCTCCCGTGGGGGAGAACAAGAACAAGAACCCTGGCAGATCTCCTAAGGACTCCGAGAAGTGCACCAAAGAGTGCAGCACGCCCGTCAAGGACTTACCAGAGACCTCTGCCGCCAGGAGCAAGAAAGATAAGGTGACCATTCCCAAGATGAAACAAGTGGCTGCGTGGGAGAACGGCGAGGGTGGCACTTTCACTATAATTTCCAACCTCAACAGCAAATACGAAAGCGTGCACATCACCTTCCTGCGGGCGAATGTCGATGTGTTTGCCTGGCAACCATCTGACATCCCCGGTGTTCCCAGGGAGGTGATTGAGCACCACCTTGCCGTTTGTCCCCACGCACGTCCCGTCAAGCAGAAGGTCCGAAAGTAAGCCCCGGAATGGCAAGAGTTTATTGCCGAAGAAATCAAGAAACTAGAACCAGCAGGTCTGATCAGAGGCATGATCCACCCAACTTGGATGCCGAATCCTGTGGTAGTGTGCAAGGCAAATGGGAAATGGAGACTTTGCATCGACTTCACTAATGTCGATAAGGCTTGCCCGAAGGACCCATTCCCCTTGCCGCGCATTGATCAGATAGTGGACTCGACCGCTGGCTACGACCTCTTGTCTTTCCTTGATCTTCATGGTTGAGGAATACAAAGAGAAAACGGCGTTCATTACCCCTTGCGGCACGTACTGTTTCAGACGCATGTCGTTTGGGTTGAAGAGTGCCGCAAGAGCAGTTCAGATTGGTTTAGGGCCACAACTACATAGGAATGTGGAAGGATATATGGATGATATAGTAGTCAAGACCAAGCACAAGGACACGCTGATCCAAGACCTGGAAGAAACCTTTGTGAACCTGCGCAAGATCAATTTGAAGCTTAACCCCGAGAAGTGCGTATTTGGAGTCCCCTCCGGCAAGCTTCAGATTCTTTGTGTCACAGTGCGGGATCGAAGCCAACCCCGCCAAGATTGAGGCAATTGAATAGCTGGAGGCGCCAAAGCGCATCAAGGAGGTTCTCCTTTTGGCGGGTTGCATCGCCGCCCTCAGCAGGTTCATTTCCAAGTCTGGAGAGTGCACCCTGCCGTTTTTCAAGATCCTGAAGAAGGCAGGCCCAATGACATGGACCCCAGAAGCGGAGGCAGCACTGTAAGATTTGAAGAGATATTTATCCTCAACGCCTTTCCTAGTCGCCCATAAACCAAGTGGTTAGTACGGCACTAGCGGCAGAAAGGGAAGCTGAAGGGGATGAGGAGGAAACCCCTGAGTCTGCAACCGGCGAACGAGAGCCAGCCCCGGCAAGTCGAAGAGCTAATGACGCAAACATGACCCAAGGGGCAAAGCAGCAAACTATGCAGAACAAGAAAGTGGTGCAACGGCTAGTGGATGCAGAAAATGCTTTTCGGCCTCCTCATGGACTCCCGGAAACTGCGCCACTACTTACAAGCACACCACATCACCGTCGTCACTCGGTTCCCGCTGCAGCGCATCTTGAGAAATCCAGAGGCAACCGGCAGGATCGTCGAGTTGGCGTTGGAGTTGGCTAGCTTTGACTTGAGCTATGAAAGCACGCCAAACATCCAAAATAGATCCTTGGCGGAGTTCATAGCAGATTGGACACCAAAGCCAGACAAAGAAATCCCAGAAACAACCCTTCAAGGCAAGGAAGCACATCAAGAATGGGTCATGTACTTTGGCGGAGCCTTCTCCCTGCAAGGCGCCGGTTCCAGAGTGCTACTCGTTGCACCCACCAGAGAGCACCTCAAGTACGTGATCCAGATGCATTTCCCCAAGGAGGAATCAACAAACAACACAGCTCAGTACGAAGGATTGCTTTCCAGATTACAGATAGTAGCTGATCTTGGCATCAGGAAGCTGATAGTCCGGGGAGATTCACGTCTTGTTGTGCGCCAAGTGAATAAAGATTACTAGAGTCCCCTGATGGAGGCGTATGTTGACGAAGTATGGAGATTGGAGGAGCGATTTCTCGGTATGCAAATGGAGCACGTCCCCCGTGCCAAGAATAGCATTCCTAAGGATCTGTCAAAGAGAGCTGCACAGAAGCTGCTTGTGGAACCAGGCACTTTTGTACTCCGATTAACCCAACCTTCGGTCAACCCATCAGCATGGCAGAACAAGAAAAGAAAGGTCAATTCCGGTGACTACTTCCCTACAGAGCCATCAGTGGCCGCCAAGATGGTTGCCGGAAGAGACAAAACGCCTGCCGGTGGACCTCGAGCTCCGCAGACCCGATGGTCTTTGTCGTAGAAGCTAGTGTCCCCGCAGCGGAAGAAATGCCTTTAGTCCTTGTCATCGAGCCACAGGCTCCGGCATGGGCACACCAGATACTCCGGTACCTCCAGACAGGAGATCTTCCCGAGGAACCAGAAGAAGCTGAAAGAGTAGCCCGACGGTCGAGCATTTACCAATTCGTGGTCAGCACCTTATACAAGAGGAGACCGAATGGTGTGAAACTGAAATGCATACCTCAGGAAGAAGGACGTCAGCTGTTGACAAAGATAGACGAAGGAATCTACGGCTCCCACATCGGATCATGGGCCCTTGCCGGGAAGGCATTCCGCCAAGGCTTCTATTGGCCGACATCCCTTCAAGATTCATTGGCAGTGGTGACGAAGTCTGAAGCATGCCAGTACCACACCAAGAAGACACATCAACCAGCACAAGCCCTTCAAACCATACCGCTCTCCTTGCCCTTCTTGGTCTGGGGGCTCGACATTGTCGGGCCCTTCCCCGTTCTACCGGGGGCTTTGAGTTCTTGTTCATTGCAGTCGACAAGTTTACGAAGTTGACTGAGGTGGAGCCAGTGAGAAAAGTAACGTTAGAAGCGGAAGTCAAGTTTCTCAGAGGGATAGTTTGTCGTTTCGGTGTCCCCAACAAGATCATCACCCACAACGGCACGCAATTCACCAGTAGCAGCTTCATGCAATATTGCCAAGACATTGGCACCAAGATATTCTTCACATCAGTTGCTCACCCCAGGAGAAACGAGCAAGTAGAAAGGGCAAATGTTGAAGTGCTGCGGGGCCTCAAGGCGAGAAATTTCGGCAAGCTGCACAAGCATGGAGGGTGCTGGATTGATGAACTGCCGGCGGTTCTTTGGTCAATCAGAACGACACCAAATCGAGCCACCGGTGAGACACCCTTCTCCCTAGTTTATGATGCAGAAGCAATTCTACCCATGGAACTCACATACGGGTCACCAAGAGTGCAGGCCTTTGACGAGGACCGACAAGAGCAAATACGGCAAGATGATGCCATGCTCCTCAAGGAAGATCGTCTCCAGGCTGCACTGCATGCCGCTCGGTACCAGCAAACCTTGCGCCGCTATCATAGCCGCAAGGTGCGCGCAAGGAGCATTGAGGAAGGCGACCTTGTTCTTCGACGGATTCAATCCGTGAAGGGATCAAACAAGTTGACGCCAAAGTGGGAAGGCCCTTACCAGATAGTACGACTCACTAGGTCTGGCGTAGTACGCCCGGAGACCGAAGACGCCATCCCAGTGCAAAACTCATGGAATATCGAGCATCTTCGCAAATTCTACACGTAAGGCACGGCTGCCGGGCCGCCCAGCAGCCCCTTTTGTACAAGTTCATCGGCAAGGCGTGTAATCCTTTGTACAGAGCCAGGCGATGACCCTGAGCGTAGTCAATAAAGCTAAGTGTTCTTCAACTCTTTGTCAAAGTACATATTTATCTTATGTATCTTATGTGAGATCTTGTGATCACGGTTTACTTGCGTAAAGTGACTATCGAAACCACTTAGATTCCTAACCTACTCTATCCTATCTTCTTTCTTTTTCTCAAAAGGGAGTAGGGGGCCCCCGCGTGCAAGTCTTCCCGGGGGTGGAGGCGGTACGAACACCTACAGATGAGTTCAAGGATGATCACTTCGCGGCAAGAAAAGCAACAAAAAAGAGCTAATTTGCAAAAACTCTTTAAAAAATTTCAAGCCTTTCCCTCAAACAAAGTTGGTGCTTGTGTGAGAAAACCTACACGCTGAGCGCCCCTGTCAAAACTGTTGCGCGCTTGGGTGTTGGAAGCATGCCCAACATCATGAGTAGCCATGGCAAGGACGGCGGGGTAGCCTTGCCGGAAGAGGCGCCACCGGAAGGGTACTCGAGATCTCTCCTTAGAAGCGCCCGTGGTAAGGACATGTGTGCCGGCAAGCATTCCCGGCAAGCGTAAGGGTCGGAAGGACACACAAGAGAAAAAATTGTTCGCCGAAAGGGAAATGGACATCCATAGACACACGATGAATCCTTAATGTTTTAGAGATACCCAATACTTTCTCTTCGTTTCCTCGCAGGGTTACATTGGGTACGATTTAAACACAAAAGGAGATCTGCCACTACGATGAGGCGATTGATCCGGAAACAAGGTCTCACGGATGGAGCCTCGTTTCCGCATCAGTCCTAAGCCCTAGCTACGTGGCCATGCGCATCTAGTCGGAGTCCTCCTGCTTGATGCAGAAGGTGATGTCGTCGTCGTCGCTGTTGCGGGAGGAGTCGTATCCGCTGCCGTTCAAGCTCTCCACACAACACTCCAGGCAGGTGCCGAAAACCCCGAAGATCTTCACGAAGAAGGTGGCGGAGCCGTCGAACTTGAAATGGAGGAGATGCCCGGGTCCAAGGCCACGGGAGCGGGCAAATGACTTCCACTCCCGCATCAAGAACATGGCGCTTCTGGCGGTGAGAGCGATGGCCCCCCAAGCGGGCCCGTTGCAGCAACCGTCCGCCCGAAGCCATAGACCTCGAGGTCGGATGCTCTCCATGGCCTGCACGAAGGGGTTGGGGAGGCCAAGCCAGCTCCATTGCCGCCGAGGGAGCGCCATGACGAACTCTTGCACCTCCTCCCCCGCGTGGATCCCCGCATGGGGCTGTGGGAGGGGTGCACCACTATGACTGCCGCGGTTCGACGGAGCCGTTCCTCCACGACCCTTGGATATTGTCCTTCCGCGGCCTCCGGATGTCGTCCTTCTGCAGGAACTGGAGCCAGCCCCCGTCGCCGTCACCACTCACCACGATCCGCATAGGGCTCTGGGGGTGCCCCTCGCGGTAGCACTGGACTCACGAGCACGACCACGGCCTCTCGCCATCTCGAGACTGGCGTGCTAGAGGAGATGGCGGACGAAGGGAGGAGAAGGCACTGGTCGATGTGCTAGAACAGAAGAGCGCGAATGAGCAGCGTTCCTCCTCGACCCCCCCCCCCCCTCTTTATAGGGCCGGGGGGAAGGGCTGGCTCTTCGTGACCCGGGGCGAGCGACCGCCCCTCCCAGCCCATACCAGACCACGCGTGTGACACGCGTCACGCGGTAGGTACTAAAGGGGGGAAGACGGAGTGGAAGAAGCGAAGAGGCTCAAGCGCCGTAGTATGATTCGGAGGCTGACTGTTCGATGCCAAGCATGCTGCTTGGGCGACTGCCTCTCTCCCCCAATAACGAGTTTCGTGTGGAAACGTGCGACGCAGGGGGCATCTCTTCTAGTCCGACGCGGCACGGCTTATCAGGCACGTCCTTTCGAATGCCGTCTCGCCCTGCTTCCCCATGGCTCGCGTTCAATGCGCATCCTGAGAAGGAGCGGAGAAAATCATCATAACCATAGGTAATTGCGGCTGTGTGTGCATGTGCAGTGTTTTGGGCCTAGCCCAACAACGTCACGGACGCAAGTGTGGCCCAGGCCCGGGGGCTCCTGTCGGTGTACTAAAGAACAGGGCCCTTAGTACCCTGACTTGTGCACCAGATGACCGTAGCCTCCGCACAGGCAAGACCCTGCCGGGTGGATCTGGACACCAAGCTACTTCATACAAGGGTTCGAGCGAACCGGCAAGCCCTCCTTGTCAGAGGACTCGAAAGCTAACGCACCCGCCAAGGCCTCCGCTCGCCAAGCCATCGCTCCATGTCGTCAGGCTGATTGTCTACATCGACTAGGTGTCGAGCGGGTAGGCGGTTAGGTGGAGCTTGTCGGGGCGCATGGCAGCTTACCAGAATTACAGCAGCTTTAATGACACCCATCCTACGGCGTGGCAAAGGAATAAGAGGAAGCTGGGCGAACGACACAGAAGGAGAGGTAATCCTTGCCGGGAGACGTCGCCAGCGCGCCACCTCGCGGCGCATTTAATGCGCCTGTCCTAGTCCATCAAAGTTAGGTATTTCCCACTATCGTTGTTGCCAGCGATTTTGGCAGGCGGATATACATTGTTTACTCTGTGTAAATACCATTTTAGCCACTATGGTAGCCCCTTGGATTATAAAAGGACGTCCATAGCTACCATTAGAAAGGTCGACACTCCGTTCATTTACACGCATAGCGACGCTCCCTGAGCATCCTTGCCGGGTTGTGACGCTCCTGTACCGTGAACCCAATAAACCACAAAAACATAGGATATAGGTTATTACGCTCCGGCGTCCCGAACCTGTCTAAACCCTCATGCACGCATGGTCTGGTGATGCTCTTTGCGCCAGAGGATCTCCCTTGCCAGCCCCATAGATCGTCGTACCCCGACATCCTCCGGCAAGCTCATCGGGTTCTTTGTGTCGCAGCGCAGGTTCGAAGCAAACCCCGCCAAGATTGAGGCAATGGAGTAGTTGGAGGTGCTGAAGCGCATCAAGGATGTGCGCCACCTGGCAGGCTGCATCGCTGCCCTCAGCAGGTTCATTTCCAAATCTGCAGAGCGCGCCCTGCCATTTTTCGAAATCCTGAAGAAGGCAGGCCCGATGACGTGGACCCCGGAAGCGGAGGCAGCGCTGCAAGATTTGAAGAAATATCTATCCTCAATGCCAGTCCTAGTCACACCTAAACCGGAGGAGTCGTTGTTGCTATACTTGGTGGCAACGAATCAAGTGGTTAGTGTTGTACTGGTGGCGGAAAGGGAAGCTGAGGTGGACAAAGTGGCAACCCCCGAGTCAGCGACCGGCGAGCCGGAGTCAGCTCCGCAAGCCATGGAGCCAACAACTCAAGCATGACGCAAGGGACAGAGCAACAAACTGTGCAGAAGAAGAAGGTGGTGCAACGACCAGTGTATTTTGTCAGCTCTCTTCTGCAGGGGGCTCGATCAAGATACTCTGGGGGTGGAAAAAATGCTTTTCGGACTTGTCATGGCTTCCCGGAAGCTGCGCCACTACTTCCAAGCACATCATATCACCGTCATCGTCACTCGGTTCCCGTTACAGCGCATCTTGAGGAACCCCAGAGGCAACCGGCAGTATCGTCGAGTGGGCATTGAAGCTGGCTAGCTTTGACTTGAGCTTTGAAAGCACAGCAACCATCCAAAGAATAGCCCTAGTGGAGTTCATCACAGAATGGACACCAAAGCAAGACGAAGAAATCCCAGAAATAGACCTCCATGGAAAGGAAGCTCCCCAAGAATGGGTCATGTACTTTGATGGGGCTTTCTCGCTGCAAGGTGCCGGTGCCGGAGTGCTTCTCGTGGTACCCACAGGAGAACACCTCAAGTACGTGATCCAGTTGCATTTCCCCAGGGAGGAATCAATGAAAAACACGGCTGAATAGGAAGGATTGCTTGCCGGACTACGGATAGCAGCCGACCTCGGCATTAGGAAGTTGATAATCCGAGGAGACTCACAACTTGTTATGCGCCAAGTGAATAAGGATTACCAGAGTCCTCATAGAAGCGTATGTTGAGGAAGTGCGGAAATTAGAAGAGCGCTTTGATGGTCTGCAGATGGAGGACATCCCTCGTGCCGAGAATAGCGTTGTTGATGACCTGTCAAAGAGGGCTGCACAAAAGCTGCCTGTGGAACCAAGCACTTTTGTACTCTGGTTAACGCAACCTTCAGTCACTCTGTCAGCGCGGCAGAACAAGAAAAGAAAGGTCAATTCCAGCGACTACTTCCCGACAGAGCCATCAATGGCCGCCAAGAGAGTTGCCATAAGTGACAAACCGCCTGCCGGTGAACCTCGAGCTCCGGCAGACCCGACGGTCTTTGTCGTAGAAGCTCGAACAAGAACATCGTCGGGCCTTTCCCCCATGCAACCGAGGGCTTCGAGTTCTTGTTCCTTGCAATCGACAAGTTCATGAAGTAGACTGAGGTGGAACTAGTAAGAAAGGTGAGGGCGCAAGAAGCATTCAAGTTTCTCAGAGGGATAGTTTTCCGTTTCGGTGTCCCCAACAGGATCATCACCGACAACGGCACGCAGTTCACCAGCAGCAGCTTCATGCAATACTGTCAAGACATTGGTGCCAAGACATACTTCGCATCAGTTGCTCACCCAGGAAGGAACGGGCAAGTAGAAAGGGCAAATGCTGAAGTGCTGCGGGGCATCAAGACGAGAACTTTCGACAAGCTGCACCAGCACGGAAGGCACTAGATTGATGAACTGTCGGCAGTTCTTTGGTCAATCATAATGACACCAAATCGAGGCACCGGCGAGACGACCTTCTCCCTAGTCTATGGTGCAGAAGCAGTGCTCCCCACAGAACTCACATATAGGTCACCAAGAGTGCAGGCCTTTGACAAGGACTGTCAAGAGCAAATACAGCAAGTTGATGCCATGCTCCTCGAGGAAGATCGTCTCCAAGCCGCGCTGCATGCTGCACAGTACCAGCAAACCCTGCGCCGCTATCAAAGCCACAGGGTGCATGCCAGGAGTGTTGAGGAAGGCGACCTTGTTCTTCGATTGATTCAATCCGCGAAGGGATCAAACAAATTGACACCAAAGTGGGATGGCCCTTACCGGGTACTACAAGTCACCAGGCCTGGCGCAGTCCACCTGGAGACCGAAGACGGCACCTCGGTGCAAAACTCGTGGAATATCGAGCATCTTCGCAAGTTCTACCCATAAGATGCGGTTGCCGGGCCGCCCGGCAACCCCTTTTGTACAAGTTTGTCGGCAAGGCGTGTAAACCTTTGAATAGAGCCAGGCGATGACCCTGTGTGTAGTCAATAAAGCTAAGTGTTCTACAACTCTTTTTCAAAGTACATATTTACCTAGTGTATTTTACATGAGATGTTGTGATCACTTTTTACTTGCATAAGGTGACTGTTGAACCACTTAGGTTCCTAGCCTCCTCTATTTTCTCTTCTTTTCTTTTTTCTCAAAAGGGAGAAGGGGCCCCGTGTGCAAGTCTTCCCGGGGGAGTGATGGTACGGACACCTATAGACGCGTTCAAGGACGATCTCCTTGCGGCAAGGAATACAACAAGAAAAATCTAAGTGACAAAAACTTCTCAAAATTTTGAAGCTTTCTCCTTGGACGAATGTAACAGTACGAGACCGACGCTCCAGAGGCCTTCCAAGTTATTTTGAGTTTCGTCGTGTGTTCAATGTGTTTGTCGCATTCATCATTCCATCATCTGCATCATTCCCATTGCATCAGGCACTCTGTTGCCGTCATTTTTTAAAACTTGCATCTGTTCATAGTTTCCGGTTCTCTCTGTTCTCGTCGTTGACCATTTCATGAGCAACCACACACGCACGCGCCCGCAACATCGTCAAAATATTTTTTTCAAAAGTGAGTATAAAACATTCTCGAAATGGGTCGAAACTTGACGAGCGGTCTTAATATATTGTAGGTAGACTGCCTGCCAAATTTCATCGCATTCAAAGTTTTTTTGATACCCGAACCATTAAACCTATAGTGGGACTATAGCCGGTTTATTCGTTAGGCATTTTCGGTTTTACAAAAGCTATGCCGGGTTGCCAAACTCCCTTCTGATACGTCCATTTTGCATCATGATTTCTTATTCATATTTATGTTATTCTTGTCCATTATTTCCTATTGTAATAGAATTCTTATGCCATTTCTCTCTGAATATGCAAGGTACATCACAAAGGGGGAATTATCTGGAAACTGGAATTCTGGACCGGAAAACCGAGAAAAAGGCAGAAAATTTACCAGACTCCAAATGACCTGAAACTTCACGAGGATTTTTTATTGAATAGATGTGAATTTCTGGGCTAAAAATATACCAGAGGGGGGCCACAAGCCAGGCACAAGCAATCAGGGCGCCCCCCCCCCCACCCCAGGTCGCGCCCTGATGTGTGGTGGGGCTCTGGCTGGCCTCCTGACACCCATCTACTCCTATATGGTGTGTTTTACCCTAGAAAAAATCATAAGCAACCTTTTGGGACGAAGTGTTGCTGTCTCGAGGTGGAAACCTGGGCAGAGACCCTTTTGCACTCTGGCAGTCAAATTCTGCCGGGGACATCCCTCTCCAGGAGGGGGAGATCGAAGCCATCGTCATCAGCAACGCTTCCTCCTTCATGGGAAGACCAATCTTCATCAACATCTACACCAGCACCATCTCATCTCCAACCCTAGTTCATCTCTTGTATTCAATCTTTGTCCCAAAACCTCAGATCGGTACCTGTGGGTTACTAGTTGTGTTGATTACATTTTGTAGTTGATGCTTGTTGGATCACTTGGTGGAATAAATTATGTTCAGATCCTTAATTATTATTATTGCACCTCTGATCTTGAACATGATGATGAGGTGTGAGTAGTTACTATTGTTCTTGAGGACATGGGACAAGTCTTGTTATAAGTTATCATGTGAAGTAGGTATTCGTTTGATATTTTGATGATATGTATGTTGTTACTTCTCTTAGTGGTGTCATGTGAACGTGGACTACATGACACTTCACCATGCTATGGGCCTAAGGGAGGTCATTGTGGAGTAACAAGTAGATGATGGGTTCCTAGAGTGACAGAAGCTTAAACCCCGGTTTATGTGTTGCTTCATAAGGGGTTGATTTGGATCCACATGTTTCATGCTATGGTTAGATTTATCTTAATTCTTCTTTCATAGTTGCGGATGCTTGCAATAGGGGGTAATCCTAAGTAGGTTGTTAGTTCAACTAAGAACAGTACCTTAGCACCGGTCCACCCACATATCAAATTATCAAAGTAGCAAACGTGAAACAACTCAACATGATGAACATGACTAGACATAATTCCCATGTGTCCTCGGGAGCGCTTGCTTAATATAAGAGTACTTTCAGACATTTTCTTTGCTACAAAAAGGATTGGGATACCTTGCTGCACCTTTGTTACTATTGTTACTTGTCACTTGTTACGATTTATCTTGCTATCAAACTATCTACTATCGTTACTTACAGTACTTGCAGAGAATACCTTGCTGAAAACCGCTTATCATTTCCTTCTGCTCCTTGTTGGGTTTGACACTCTCACTTATCGAAAGGACTACGATTGATCCTCTATACTTGTGGGTCATCAAGACTCTTTTTTGGCGCCATTGCCTGGGACTGAAGCGCCTTTGTTAAGTGGAAATTGGTAAGGTGACATTTTCTATACGTGATGAATTCTAGTGTTGCTTGTCACTATGAACGGTCACCCTTTGAGTGGCTTGTTGGGGGCATCTTCGCCCCGAACTGAAGATGAGGAAATTGTTCCTCAACCTACTGAACCTACTGAAATTGTTTATTATGATATTCCTTCTGGTATGCTTGAAAAACTCTTATCACACCCATGTAATGGAACGACTCATCCTGATTATCATTTGACATTTGTCGATGAAGTTTGTGGATTATTTCAGCTTGCAGGGTTGTCTGGAGACAAAGTTAAGAAGATAGTTTTCCCTTTATCTTTGGAGGGAAAGGCATTAATGTGGTACAAGCTATTGGGCGATATAGGATCATGGGACTGGAATCGTTTGAAGTTGGAATTTCATTAGAAGTTTTATCCTATGCATCTAGTTCATCGTGATTGGAGTTTTATTTATAATTGTTGGCCTCGACAAGGAGAAACTATCGCTCAAGCTTGGGGGAGGCTTAAATCTATGGAGCACATTTTCCCCAACCATGATATCTCAAGGGATACTATTATGCAAAAAAATATGCTTAGCTTTCTCATGATGATCAAAACCTACTCGATTTTTCCTCTACTGGTTCTTTCATGAATAGAACTAATGAATTCAAATGGGATCTCCTGGAAAGAATTAGGCGTAACTCTAAACACTGGGAACTCGACAAAGGTAAAGAGTCAGGTATAAAGCTCAAGTTTGATTGTGTAAAATCTTTTATGGAAACTGATGCCTGCTATAAGTTGAGTAATAAATATGGCCTTGACTCTGAGATAGTAGCTTATTTTTGTGAATCATTTGCTACTCATGTTGATCTCCCTAAGGAGAAGTGGTTTAAGTACCATCCACTCATTGAAGAACAATTAGAGATACCCATTAAAGTTGAAAAGGAATAAATTATTGTTAATCATGTTGATCCAATTGTTCCTACTGCTTACATTGAGAAGTCACCCTTCCCTGTTAGGATTAAGGAACAAGCTAAAGCTACAACTGTGGTTAATAAAAGTCATATTAGGACACCTACACCTCCTGAACAAATAAATATTGAGCCTGAAGTTGCTATGGTTAAACATCTGCTAGTTGATAACATCGATGGTCAGGTCATTTACTTCTGTGGCGAAGCTGCTAGAATTGCTAAACCTTCAAGAAACGCGCAAGATGAACTAGATAAAAATAAACCAGTTGTTGGCATGGTTGTGGTTTCCGTTAAAATTGGAGATCATTGTTATCATGGTTTGTGTGACCATGGTGCTAGTGTCAGTGCTATTCCTTTTACTCTATATCAAGAAATTATGAATGACATAGCACCATCTGAACTTGTGGACATTGATATTACTATAAAACTTGCAAACAGAGATATTATTACACCACTTGGGATTGTTAGAGATGTTGAGGTCTTGTGTGGAAAAGTCAAGTACCCCACTGATTTTCTAGTACTTGGTTTAGAATAAGATAACTTTTGCCCCATTATATTTGGTAGACCTTTCTTGAATACTGTTAATGCTGAAATTAATTGTGTTACTGATAAGGTTAAACTAAGCTTTGGCGATGTGTCTCATGAATTTAAGTTCTCCAAGTTTAGTAAACAACCTCATGAGGAAGAATTATCAAGCAAAGATGAGATTATTGGTCTAGCTTCTATTGTCGTACCTCCTACCGACCCGTTAGAACAATATTTACTAGACCATGGAAATGATATGCATATGAATGGGAGAAATGAGAAATATGACATATTCTTGAAACAAACACCTGTTCTTAAACACAACTTACTGGTTGATATTTTAGGGGATCCCCCTCCACCCAAGGGAGATCCCGTGTTTGAGCTAAAGACTTTATCTGATACTTTGAAATATGCTTATCTTGATGAAAATAAAACATATGCTGTTATTATCAGTGCTAACCTTTCAGAGCATGAGGAAAAGAGATTACTTAAAACGTTGAAGAAGCACCGGGCTGATATTGGATATACTCTCGATGATCTTAAGGGCATCAGTCCCACTCTATGTCAGCACAATATTAATATGGAACCAGATGTTAAACCTGTCGTTGATCATCAACGCCGCTTCAATCATAAGATGAAGGAAGTGGTAAGAACTGAAATATTAAAGCTTCTGGAGGCAGTTATAATTTATCATATTGATGATAGTAGATGGATAAGTCCTGTTCATTGTGTTCCTAAGAAAGGAGGTATAACTGTTGTCCCTAAGGATAAAAATGAACTTATCCCGCAAAGAATAGTAACTGGTTATAGGATGGTGATTGATTTCAAGAAATTAAACAAAGCTACTAGGAAAGATCATTATCCTTTACCTTTTATCGATCAAATGTTAGAAAGATTATCTAAGCACACACGCTTTTGCTTTCTTGATGGATATTCTGGTTTTTCTCAAATACCTGTGTCAAAAGAGGATCAAGAGAAAACTACTTTTACTTGCCCTTTTGGAACGTATGCTTATAGACGTATGCCTTTTGGTTTATGCAACGCACCTGCTACCTTTCAAATATGTATGATGGCTATATTCTCTTATTTTTGTGCACAGATTGTTGAGGTTGTCATGGATGATTTTTCCGTCTATGGAACTTCTTTTGATGATTGCTTGAGCAACCTTAATCGAGTTTTGCAGAGATGTGAAGAAACTAATCTTGTTTTGAATTGGGAGAAGTGCCATTTTATGGTGAATGAAGGCATAGTACTTGGGCACAAAATTTCTGAACGGGGTATTGAAGTGGATAAAGCTAAAGTTGACGTCATTGTGAAGATGCCATGCCCCAGAGATATCAAAGGTATAAGAAGTTTCCTGGTTTTTATAGGCGTTTCATTAAAGATTTCGCAAAGATTTCTAGGCCGCTAACTAATCTTCTTCAAAAAGATATTCCTTTTGTTTTTGATGATGATTGTGTAGAAGCTTTTGAAATACTTAAGAAAGCTTTGATTTCTATACCTATTGTTCAACCACTTGGCTGAACCTACCGTTTGAGATTATGTCTGATGCCATTGATTATGTTGTTGGTGTTGTTCTAGGGCAAAGAGTAGACAAGAAATTGAATGTTATCCATTATGCTAGTAAAACCCTAGATGCCGCTCAAAGAAATTATGCCACCACTGAAAAGGAATTTTAAGCAGTTGTATTTGCATGTGATAAGTTTAGGCCTTATATTGTTGATTCCAAAGTAACTATTCACACAGATCATGCCGCTATTAAATACCTTATGGAAAAGAAAGATGCAAAGCCTAGACTTATTCGGTGGGTGCTTTTGCTTCAAGAATTTGATGATGGGACAAAGGGGAGTCTTTGTGGAGTAACAAGTAGATGATGGGTTACTAGAGTGACAGAAGCTTAAACCCCAGTTTATGCGTTGCTTCTTAAGGGGCTGATTTGGATCCACATGTTTCATGCTATGGTTAGATTTATCTTAATTCTTCTTTCATAGTTGCGGATGCTTGCGACAGGGGGTAATCATAAGTAGGTTGTTTTTCAAGTAAGAACAGCACCTTAGCAGCGGTCCTCCCACATATCCAATTATCAAAGTAGTGAACTCGAATCAACTCAACATGATGAACATGACTAGACATAATTCCCATGTGTCCTCAGGAGCGCTTGCTTAATATAAGAGTACTTTCAGGCATGTCCTTTGCTATAAAAAGGATTGGGCTACCTTGCTGCACCTTTGTTACTATTGTTACTTGTCACTTGTTACGATTTATATTGCTTTCAAACTATCTACTATCGTTACTTACAGCACTAGCAGAGAATACCTTGCTGAAAACCGCTTATCATTTCCTTCTGCTCCTCGTTGGGTTCAACACTCTTACTTATCGAAAGGACTACGATTGATCCCCTATACTTGTGGGTCATCGCCTTCTCTTCTCCCCCTAGCCCATCTAAACACAACCCACCTAGCCCACCTAACCTAACCCCGCGACCGGAGCCGCCCGATCGAGATCGAACGGCCTTAAAACTAACCCTAAACCCCCTCCTACTATATATGGACATCCTCACCTACCTATTTGGGTAAAACCTAACCCCTAACCCTTCTCCTACCTCCAGCCGCCACCACTCACCACTTTTTCTGTGCCTCTCCACTCGCTTGCCAACATCTGTCTTGCCGGAACCCAGCCACAACCACTAGATTCGAGGCTCACCGCTAGATCGGCTCCCAAGCCGCGATCTAGGCCGTCCGTGGCCAGATCGGACGGCCAGGGGGGCTAGCCGCGTAGCCAGCCAGCCGTGCCCCCACGGCCAGCCGCACCAGCAGCCCGCGGCTTGCCCGACCCGCAACCGGCCTGCTCGGGCCCGGCTCAGCCGCCCAGCGCCCCGCGAGCCAGCGTCGCCTGGGAGCTCGCCGGAGCCAGCCTCCGCCCTGCTCGATGCTGCCCCTCCACCGGTCCAAGCTCCCCCACTGCCCCGAGCCGCCCTGGCCTTGCGCTGGAATCACCGCCCGCGCCCGTGGCCAGCTCCGCCGCGTGTGACCTACGACGGTCCCCTGCGCCAACCGATCCGGCGTCCTCCGACCCGGATACGGTGAGATACGGCCGAATCCGTCCTTCGCTGCTACCCTCCGGCCTCGGCGCCCCGCATCGCGTCGCCGGATGTCGCCCCCGCCGCCGTTGACCCGCAGTTGGACCGCCCCGTCCCGATCCGGCACATCCACCCCGACCCACCGAACCAAATGGTCCCGCAGCCCCGGGATCCACTCGTCCTGCACGCCTCCGTCCCATTTTTTACGCAGGGTGAGATTTTCTCTAAGTCCCTAAAGTGTCTGATTTTTACTCGTATAAGCATGTTGCGTTGATGATATCTCGTAAATCGTGCATCCGTTTGAAATGTTTAATATATGAAAAATCCACTAATCATTGTGCTCTACATCATAGCATATTTTGCAAACATATTAGGAGTCATCTACTTGCTCAAAACTCTGTTGCAAAAGTGCTTCGTGATATAATTGCAGAAAACTGTTAAAACTTCCAAACTGGTGTGGATGATTGCGACCAATCCGTAGGTCTTCTGCATGTGGTTCCTTCATGAAATGTGGTCTATGTTATGTCTACTTTGATGCCATGCCATTTCTTTCCATGTATAACATAAGTAGCATGCTCATTTGTTGCATCCAAGTTGCTATCGTATTAAAAACTGCTAATCTGTTAATGATAAGTTCCGTTTTGTGAGCATCATATTAAGAAATCCATGCCTCCTATGAAGTTGTGCCAATGGAGTAATTTTTAGTATGCCATGTATAATTGTTGATACTATCTTAGACATTCCTATAATTGATTGTTATGCTACTGTTATTGTCATGTAAGCATGCCTAGTCAAACTGTTGTTTTCGGAGATTGTCAAATTTCACCAAGTCTGGAATCTGGATTGAAACTTAGCTTTTTGTCTTGATGATTCCCATGGATTCATAACTCTTTTGCAAATGCACATGTGGGGTGAATTGAAGTGAATGTTATGGTGTATGTAGATGTGCCATTTGATTCCATGAAATGGCCTTGCTACATACTTGTTTCTTGCTGTCAACATGCCTACCTGATAAAAACTGTTGCTCATGTCTACTCTAATTTTCACTAAGTCTGAGAATCTGGTTATTTCAGAATGCAATGTTGTGTTGATTCTATCCATGATTATGTGCATAATTAGATCTTGCCGTTATGGAATGAATTGAAGTGCATCTTGACCACTGCCATGCTGTAGATTTTCATGCCATTATAAGTCATGTAGCATATAGTTTCCTTGCTGTCAATATGCCTTCAGGTTAACACTGTTTGTGAAAAACTGTTATTTTCACTAAGTCATAATTGTTGTTCCAACGGCCATCTTGTGAGCACTTTTGCTATTGATCCATGCTTCTATTTAATTTCATGCTATGAGATGAATTTATGTGCATCATGTAGAATACATCCCCATGTCTTTGGTTTGCATTTCAGATTACTGTAGCTTGTTGTTGTGTGGGTTGCAATATGTCATGTTGCTCTTTTGGACAAATGTGGACTAAAACTTGTGTTGGTTGTATTTGTTGAACCGTTGCTCCATTTTGAACTTGTTCCACATGAAACTTGCTTAGAATTTCATGTAGTTCATATTATCTTGTTGCATCCATGTTTTGAAATGTTTGTGGGTGTTGTTGGCATGCATTTTGCATTCATGTTATATTCATCTTGCGTTTGTCATATCTTTTAGGCCGTAGCTCCGTTTTAAATGATCTATATATGTAAATCGCCTAGAATAACGTGTAGAATCACATGGTGCATTTTGTTTTTGATTTTTAATAAATATAAAATATGTTTAGTTCAGATCTGGACCAAATTCATAATTTGCATATGGGGTCGTTTCGAAAATACTATATGTTGTTTCCGGGCTCATTTCAGATGCATAGATAGTGTAGTTTATTTATGCTTCACCTTATGCCATGACCACATGTGTTAAACAACATTTAATGTTGATGCGTACCTAATTGAGAGTGAACTTAATGATTTGAATGTGGAGTTTCGTCAATATGCACCTCGTTGCATATTGAACTTCACTTAATTTGTAGTACTTGATTGCTGCATTTTGCCATGCCTTTCATATTTAAACTTGACATGCATCATCCATGTTTGTGCATCATGAATATGTTGTGATGTTTACCGTGTCGTTTTTTTGTTTCCAGATTGCTTCTTCTTGATAGAGTTCCGAAAGCATTTGGAGTGTGAGGATTCGTTCGACTTCGTACCATTCGTCTACTTCACGGATTCGTTCTTCTTCCAAGCGAGATCTCAGGCAAGATGACCATTTCCCTGGATACCACTACTATATTTGCCATGCTAGTTGTCTCGTTTATATCGTTATGTCTCGCTACCTACCACTTGCTTGTCAAACCTCCCAAAATGCCAAAATAAGCCTCTAATCCTCCACATCCTAGCAAACCATTGTTTGGCTATGTTACCGCTTGCTCAGCCCTTCTTATAGCGTTGCTAGTTGCAGGTGCAGGTTCTTCCATCTAATAACATGGATATCTTTGGGATATCACACTACCTTGTTATTTAATTAATGCATCTATGCACTTGGTAAAGGGTGGAAGGCTCGGCCTTTTGCCTGGTGTTTTGTTCCACTCTTGCCGCCTTAGTTTCCGAGTACCGGTGTTATGTTCCATATTGAGCACTCCTAACATGCTTGGGGTTGTTATGGGGACCCCCTTGATTATCGTTTTGGGATAAAACTCTTCTCGCAAGGCCCAACTTTGGTACTACATTTGCCTAATAACTAATAAACCTACATTGGGAGTAACTAATCTGTGGATAATTAATCAACAACCCGGGCCAGTGCTCCTCATGAGTGTTGGTCCAAACCTGTCAACCGCCGGTGGTCTACCGGAAGTTTGGACAATCCGCCGTGTCCTGAGAACGAGATACGCGGCTCCTATCGGGATCGTCGACATGTCGGGAGGCCTTGCTGGATTTGTTTTACCTTTCTCGAACGTCTTGTGCACCGGGATTCCGAGGACACCTCGGGCTATCTCGAGGTTGAAGTTTTTTGGCGCAGCTTGTGGTTAGTTTGTGATGGATGAGTTGGAGCACCCCTGCAGGGTTAAATATTTCTAAGAGTCGTGCCCGCGGTTATGTGGCAACTTGGAAAATTTATAATACCCGGTAATAGAAAACTTGAAGCAAACTCAATTAAAATACACCAACCATGTGCATAACCGTGACTGTCTCTTCTTGTGAGGTATGAACCAAGAAGGAACACGGTGGGGTTCTGTTTGACCCGTAAGTAGGTGTTCATGATCACTTATTGATCATTTCTAGTTCACGTTCATTTATGCGTAGACCACTCTTCTTATTCTTGTACTCGTAAGTTAGCCACATATTCAAATGCTTAGTGCTTGCTGCAGCCTCACCACTTAACCATATCTCACCTATTAAGCTATTCTATTCTTGATACCCTTAGAAATGAGATTGTTGAGTCCCTGTGGCTCACAGATTACTACAACAACAGTTGCAGGTACAGGTAATGCGACGTTTTGATGTGAGAGCGATGCTTGTTTGATTTGGAGTTCTTCTCCTTCTTCATCGATCATAGGATGGGTTCCAGGCCGGCAACCTGGGATTAGCAAGGATGGATGTCGCTTTTATCGTTTGATTTCATCTGTAGTCGGACCCTGCTCTTCTCTATGGTGATTGAATGTATTGTTGTATTTGTGATGATCATGATTTAGCTTGTTGCGAGTGTAATCCAATTCCATATACTCATCTCCTCTTTACATGTACTTGTAACGATATCCATTCTTGCGAAAGGACGAGATGCGCTTCTATCCCTATCGAGGCCCTTGACCCAAAATAAGGATAGGACCGCAACTTGGGCGTTACAAGTTGGTATCAGAGCAGTACCGACCTTGGATCCCCCTTGATTGATAGAACTTGGCCGAGTCAAGTCTACTAAAAAAATATTTTGAGTCTAGTTATATATCGGAGAGTAGGAATTATTTTTACTCCTCTTCCCTACTCTGGTGAGGAATCCTGACGTAGGAATTTTTATTCTACCCCTCTTCTCACTCAAATTTTTTTAAGATCACGCGGGTCTTTTGTAACCTCTATGATGTCGATGTGACGGAATTCTGAACTTGGTGCATCCTGTTTCCAAGGAGTAGAGCTCCAGGGGGTTCTGGACACATCGTTATCATTCAGATTCCTTAGTATCTCAGGACAAGGATGTTCGAAATTGCTTCAATACTATTTGTGGCGAGAGGAGTTTGGCGTCACCCAGTACTGGAGAAAGCATCCAGATGTACTGACATAATTAGTATCGTTGTGATTACGAAGGTCTGAGGTAGACGAGTTTGGGAGTTTCTCGGATTACTTTGTGGAAGGTTGCAGGTGCAGTTGTAGCTGATTACCTTGGGTATGTTCCTGGGTCTGCAACCCGAATCGCATAACCAACAAAGTTCGGAAGTTCTTAGGTGGGAATTCAAGTAGTTGCCTAGGATTATCCATCCAACAAATGCATAATGGGTTATGTATTTGTTTCTATCTTAAATTTGCAAGCATCATCCTTTGTTTTGTTCGAGTATGGTGATTCGAGTTGCTTGGATGTGAAGTCCTGATTTCATATCTTCCTAAATAGTGTTCTCATATTTCTATGGGAGCGCTAATTATTTTGATCAATCAATTGCCATGTCAAGTCTTTTCCATCCGGAGTGCTTCTCTTCAAGATAATTCAACCCTCTCCAATATTTGCAAGATCAATCCTCATATTTCTTTCCGGAGTTCATTTCATCCGTCCCAAGTTGTCTTTCTTTTTCCCCGCCCTCCAGCCCTTTTTCTTCAGTGATTAAATTCTCATCCAAGTGCCTTTTCAATCCATGTGATGCTTCCGCTATCTTTTCTTCCGTTTTGTATCCGGTGATTCATTGTGAAGATGCTTGGGAGCTTCAAGTTAATCATTCTTCGTTATTGTTTCTTCCCCGGTGGATTCTATTCAACCTCTTGGTGTTCATGATTTCCTTGTCATCTTTCCAATGCTTTCCCGTGTTGGAAATTCTTATCCAAACTTCACTATTCTATCCGGAGTGGCAAAGATGTCTTATAAGATTCGTGTTCTCATTCAAAATCTGCTTAAATTATTTCGAGGTTCTCACCTCATTAAGTTTTCATTCGTACCGGTGCAATCCCTCTTCCTAAGCAATCATTTTAGCGGCATTCCTTTTAGCGGGCCCATAACCATAGGTTTTTCCCAGGATCTTACCTGGCTCTTCTAATCTTTCCGGAGATCTCAAGTTCTTTTCAAATGGGACGTAAGAATGAATCCCATTAGTCATATTTCTCCCCAAGATTGCTTCAAATAATTTCATCGTTGGCTCAACCCTTTTTCTTTATTTTTCTGGAGTGTCTCGGCAATTCATGATGTTGTTTCTCGTCATCATTCTTTGTGTTGAAGACCGAAGAAGAGTTTCTCTTAAATTTTTGTTCATTCTCTTGAAGATTCGTGTTTGAAGCTTGATGATATTCTTCCAAATTGTTTTCGATCATGAGAAATTCCTTTCATATCTATCCGGTGTATTTCAATGATGTGTTCGTTCCTCGATCCTTCGAAGACCGTCATTTCAGAAGATTTCTTCGTTCTCAGCTTTCAGCTTTCGTACTCAAATTTTTCTCAATTGTTGTCTCTTCGTCCGTGTCTCAATTATTCCGGCTCTTCATTAAAGTTTTTCTGCTAGACGTATCATGATCTCTTCGTTCTCATGTATCTAGTTCATTCAAAATATCCTCATTTTTCCAAATTCTTACAAGTCTTTCGTTCAAGACTTCTTCAAGTTTCTGCTCTATCCCTCTCTTCAATCTTTTTCAAGAAGAATAAGTAGTATGCATAATCTGTTGCTTGTCATCAATTTAACTTGATGAAGGATGAGCATAACCTAATTCTTATTCTTGTTTCATCGAACTGTTTTAAATCCTTTTCCGGAGTTGTTCATGATAACAAATTCTCGGTTATATTTGTTCGTCCTTTCTTTTCCGGAGTTCCATGTTTTCTCAAGTATCCCGTCGCGAAGTTCCATATATATCTTTGCAAGTTCATAATCTTATTCTTTTCAACCTTCATTTCATTTGATCATTCTTTTGTTCCGGAGGTTGCTCTCTTCGACCCATCTTCTTGTTTTACCAAGATCATGTTTGTTTCCTTGCTTATCTAGTTTAACCGGAGTGTTGTGTCCTCTTTCAAGTTCTTTCCATCTTATCAAGTTTTGCCTCTCTTTTCTACCGGTGTGCTGCCCAAATTCTTTCTCTCGTTCCTTGTCTATCTCATTTCAACCGGAGTGGTTTGAATTCTTTCTCGTTCCTCGTGCCATTCTTCATCTCTTGCATCCTTTGAGTTTCGTTGGTTTCACTCGTTTGGCAAAGAAGCAATTAAGTTTTACCTCTTGTTAGTGGAGGAGAGTTGTAACAGCCCGAGACCGATGCTCCAGAGGCCTTCCAAGTTATTTCGTGTTTTGCCGTGTGTTCCATGTGTTTGTCGCATTCATCATCGCATCATCCGCATCATTCGCATTGCATCAGGCACTCTGTTGCCTTCGTTTTTCAAAACTTGCATCCGTTCTTAGTTGCCAGTTCTCTCTGTTCTTGTCGTTGACCGTTTCGCGACCAAGCATACATGCATGCGCCCGCGGCATCGTCAAAATATTGTTTTCAAAAGTGCATACAAAACATTCTTGGAATGGGTCGAAACTTGGCAAGCGGTCTTAATATATCGTAGGTAGACCGCCTGCCAAATTTCATCGCATTCGGAGTTAATTTCATACCCCAACCGTTAAACCTATAGCGGCACTACAGTCGGTTTATTCGTCAGACGTTTTTGGTTTTACAAAAACTGTGTCGTGCTGCCAAACTCCCTTCTCTTCTCCCCCTAGCCCATCTAAACACAGCCCACCTAACCCCGCAACCGGAGCCGTCTGATCGAGATCGAACGGCCTCAAAACCAACCCTAAACCCCCTCCTACTGTATATGGACATCCTCACCTGCCTATTTGGGTTAAACCTAACCCCTAACCCTTCCCCTACCTCCAGCCGCCGCCACTCACCTCTTTTTCCATGCCTCCCCACTCCCTTGACACCATCTGTCCCGCCGGAGCCCAGCCACAGCCACCAGATTCGAGCCGAGCCGTCCGTCACCGGATCGGATGGCCAGGGGGCCTAGCCGCATAGCCAGCCAGCCGCACCAGCCGCCCGCGGCCCGCCATACCCGCAACCGGCCCTCCCGGGCCCGGCTCAGCCGCACAGCACCCCGCGAGCCAGAGCCGCCTGGGAGCTCGCCGGAGCCCACCGCCGACGGAGCCTCCGCCCTGCTCCCTGCTGCCCCTCCACCGGTCTGAGCTCGCCGGCCTCGAGCTCACCCACTGCCTCGAGCCGCCTTGGCCTTGCGCCGGAGTCACCGCCCGCGCCCGCGGCCAGCTCCGCCGCGCGTGACCTCCATCAGTCCCCTGCATCGGCTGACCTGGCGTCCTCCGGCCTAGATCCGGTGAGATCCGGCAATATCCGTACTTCGCTGCTACCCTCCAGCCTCGCCGCACCGCATCGCGCCACCGGACGTCGCCCCCGTCGCCGTTGACCCGCAGCCGGACCGCCCCGTCCCGATTCGGCACATCCACCCCGACCCACCGAACCAAACGGTCCCTCAGCCCCGAGATCCGCTCGTCCCGAACGCCTCCGTCCCGTTTTTTTGCAAAGTGAGATTTTATCATGTCCCTAAAGTGTCTAAATTTTACTCGTATAAGCATGTTGTGTTCATGATATCTCGTAAACCGTGCATCCGTTTGAAATGTTTAATATATGAAAAATCATTTACTACTTGTGCTTTGCATCATAGCATCATTTGCTCACATATTAGGAATCATCTAATTGCTCAAAACTCTGTTGCAAAAGTGCTTCGTGATATAACTGCAGAAAACTGTTAAAACTTGCAAAGTGATGTGGATGATTGCCACCAGTCAGTGGGTCTTCTGCATGTGGTTCCTTCATGAAATGAGGTCTATGTTATGTCTAATTTGATGCCATGCCATTTCTTTCCATGTATAACATCAGTAGCATGCTCATTTGTTGCATCCAAGGTGCTATCGTGTTAAAAACTACTAATCTGTTAACGATAAATTCGGTTTTGTGAGCATCATATTAAGCAATCCATGCCTCCTATGAAGTTGTGCCAATGGAATAATTTTTAGTATGCCATGTCTACTTGCTGCTAGTATCTTAGACATGCCTATAATTTATTGTTATGATACTTTTATTGCCATGTAAAACTGCCTAGTCAAACTGTTGTTTTGGGAGATAGTCAAATTTCACTAAGTCTGGAATCTAGATTGAACTTAGCTTTTTGTCTTGATGATTGCCATGGATTAATAACTCTTTTGCAAATGCCCATGTGGGGTGAATTGAAGTGCATGTTATGGTGTATGTAGATGTGTCATTTTATTCCATGAAATGGCTGTGCTACATACTTGTTTCTTGATGTCAACATGTCTACTCTAATTTTCATGAAGTCTGAGAATCTAGTTATTTTAGAATGCCATGTTGTGTTGATGCTAGCCATGATTATGTGCATAATTAGACCTTGCCATTATGGAATGAATTGAAGTGCATCATGCCCACTACCATGTTGTAGATTTTCATGCCATTATAAGTCCTGTAGCATATAGTTTGCTTGCTGTCAATATGCCTTCAGGTTAACACTGTTTGTGAAAAACTATTATTTTCACCAAGTCATAAATGTTGTTCCAATAGCCATCTTGTGAGCTATTTTGCTATTGATCCATGCTTCTATTCAATTTGCTCCTATGAGATGAATTGTTGTGCATCATGTAGACTACATCCCCATGTCTTTGTTGTGCATTTTAGATTACTATAGCTTGTTGTTGTGTGGGTTGCAATATGCCACGTTGCTATTTTGGATAGATTTGGACTAACATTTGTGTTGGTTGTATTTGTTGAACCGTTGCTCCATTTTGAAAATGTTCCACATGAAATTTGCTTAGAATTTCATGTAGTTTCATATTATCTTGTTGAATCCATGTTTTGAAATGTTTGTGGGTGTTGTTGGCATGCATTTTGCATTCATGTCATATTCATCTTGTGTTTGTCATATCTTTTAGGCCGTAGCTCTGTTTTAAATGGTCTATATATGTGAATCGCCTAGAATGACGTGTAGAATCACATGGTGCATTTTTTCATGTTCAATAAATATAAAATATGTATAGTTCAGATCTTGACCGAATTCATAATTTGCATATGGGGTCGTTTCAGAAATACTATATGTTGTTTCCGGCCTCATTTAAGATGCATAGCTAGTGTAGTTTATTTATGCTTCACCTTATGCCATGACCACATGTGTTAAACAACATTTAATGTTGATGAGTACCTAATTGAGAGTGAACTAAATTATTTGAATGTGCAGTTTCGTCAATATGCACCTCATTGCATATTAAACTTCACTTAATTTGTAGTACTTGATTGCTGCATTTTGCCATGCCTTTCATATTTAAACTTGACATGCATCATCCTTGTTTGTGCATCATGAATATGTTGTGATGTTTACCGTGTCGTTTTTTTGTTTCCAGATCGCTTCTTCTCGATAGAGTTCCGAAAGCGTTTGGAGTGTGAGGATTCGTTCGACTACGTACCATTCGTCTACTTCACGTATTCGTTCTTCTTCCAAGCGAGATCTCAGGCAAGATGACCATTTCCCTGGATACCACTACTATATTTGCCATGCTAGTTGTCTTATTTCTATCGTTATGTCTCGCTACCTACCACTTGCTTGTCAACCCTCCCAAAATGCCATGATAAGCCTCTAATCCTCCACATCCCAGCAAACCATTGTTTGGCTATGTTACCGCTTGCTCAACCCTTCTTATAGCGTTGCTAGTTGCAGGTGCAGGTTGTTCCATGTGATAACATGGATATCTTTGGGATATCACACTACCTTGTTATTTAATTAATGCATATGTACACTAGGTAAAGGGTGGAAGGCTCGTCCTTTTGCCTGGTGTTTTCTTCCACTCTTGTTGCCTTAGTCTCCGAGTACCTGTGTTATGTTCCATATTGAGCGCTCCTAACATGCTTGGGGTTGTTATGGGGACCCCCTTGATTTTCGTTTTGGGATAAAACTCTTCTGGCAAGGCCCAACTTTGGTACTAAATTTGCCTAATAACTAATAAACCTGCATAGGGTGTGATTAACCCGTGGATAATTAATCAACAACCCAGGCCAATGCTCCTCATGAGTGTTGGTCCACACGTGTCAACCGCCGGTGGCCACCAGGGCAACTTTGCGATTGGTCTACCGAAAGTTTGGAGAATCCGCCGGGTCCTGGGAATAAGATACGCGGCTCCCATCAGGATCGTCGACACGTCGGGAGACCTTGCTGTATTTGTTTTACCTTTTTCGAATATCTTGTGCACCGGGATTCCTAGGACACCTCGGGCTATCTCGAGGTTGAGGTTTTTCAACGCAACTTGTGGTTAGTTTGTGATGGATGAGTTGGAGCACCCCTACAGGGTTAAATCTTTCTGAGAGCCGTGCCCACGGTTATGTGGCAACTTGGAAATTTTATAATACTCGGTAATATAAAACTAGAAGAAAACTCAATTAAAATACACCAACCGTGTGCATAACCATGACTATCTCTTCTTGTGAGGTATGAACCAAGAAGGAACACAGTGGGATTATCTTTGACCCGTAAGTAGGTGTTCAGGATCACTTATTGATCATTTCTAGTTCACGTCCGTTTATGCGTAGATCACTCTTCTTATTCTTGTACTCATAAGTTAGCCACATATTCAAATGCTTAGTGCTTGCTGCAGCCTCACCACTTAACCATATCTCACCCATTAAGCTTTACTAGTCTTGATACCCTTGGAAATGAGATTGTTGTGTCTCTGTGGCTCACAGATTACTACAACAACAGTTGCAGCTACAGGTAATGCGACGCTTTGACGTGACAGTGATGCTTGTTTGATTTGGAGTTCTTCTCTTTCTTCATCGATCTGAGGATGGGTTCCAGGCCGACAGCCTGGGATTAGCAAGGATGTATGTCGCTTTTATCGTTTGATTTCGTGTGTAGTCGGACCCTGCTCTTCTCTATGGTGATTTAGCTTGTGGCGAGTGTAAGCCAATTCCATATGCTCATCTCCTCTTTACATGTACTTGTAACGATATAGATTCTTCTGAAATGACGAGATGCACTTCTATCCCTATCGAGGCCCTCGAGCCAAAATAAGAATAGGACCTCATCTTGGGCATTACAACGAAGTTGACGCGTGTGTGACAAAACCTGCACGCGAAGGACCCTTCTCGAAATTGTTTGCGTACTTGGTTGTTTCAAGCCCACTCAACATCCTAAGTAGCCGCGGCAAGGACCAAAAGGAGGCCTTGTCGGCTGCGGCATCACCGGGAGGCTGCTAAAGACCAGCTCCTACAAGCGCTCGCGGTAAGGATGTGTGCACCGACAGGCGTTTCCGGCAAGCGTATGGATAGAAGATAGACTAGCACAAAACTGCGTAAAAAGGAGATTGCAGTTCATTTAACATAATAAACACTCGGATATTCTGTGGAAAACACCCAATAATTTTTCTCACGGCCCCACAGGGTTACATTGGGTGCGATCTAAACGCAAAAGGAGATCTGCCACTACGATGTGGCGATTGATCCAGAAACGAAGTCTCGCGGATGGAGCCTCGTTCCCGCACCAATCAGCCCATCTCCTAAACCTAGCTAACGCGCCACGCATGCCTAGTCGGAGTCGTCCTGCTTGATGCTGAAGGTCCTGCCGTCATCGTCGCTGTCGCTGGAGGAGTCGTAGTCGCTGCCGCTCGAGCTCTCCGCGCAGCACTCCAGGTGAACGCTAGAAGCCTCGAAGAACTTCACGGAAAGAGTGGCGGCTCCGTCGAACCTGAACTCAAGAAGATGCTCAGGTCCCACACAGCAGGAACGGGTGAATGACTTCCACCCCCGCGTCAAGAACATGGCGCTTCCGGGGGAGAGGTCGATCGACACCCAGGCGGGCCCGTTGTAGCAACCATCCGCCCGGAGCCACAGGCCTAAAGGCCTGTTGCCTTCCATGGCCCTCGCAAAAGGTCCAGGAAGACGCAGCCAACTCCGGGGCCGACGTGGTACCACCACGACAAACTCATGCGCTTCTTCCCCTCCATGAGCTCCCACCCTGGGCGGTGGGATGGGCACACCTCCACGGCCATTGCAGCCACCGCAGTTCGAGGGGGGCGTCCTTCCGTGACCCCTTGACGTCGTCCCCCCATGGGAGCTGGAGCCGGCTCCCGCCTCCGTTACTATGATCCGCATTGGGCTTCGAGGGGCGGTCCTCACAATGGGGGTGGACCCTCGAGTATGTCCGCGGCCCCTCGCCATCCTGAGGGTGGCGCGCTGGAGGAGATGGTGAAGGGAAGAAGAAGACGATGTGGTTGGCGAAATGAAGCAAAGGGATGTGAATGAGCGAAAGCTTCCTCGACCCCCCTGTTTATAAGAACTGGGCGGGAGGTGAAGGGAAGGCCGCCTCTTCGCAACTCAGGGCGGATACACACTGGCGAACGTACCGCGCCAATGATCGCCTTTCTCAATGACAAATCCCACATGTGACAGACATCGCGCGGAGTACAGTAAAGGGAGGAAGATGGAGCGGAAGGGGAGAAGGCTTTCAAGTGGCATGGAGCGGTTCGGAGGCTAACTGTTTGCCATCTGAGGTGACCAATCACTGCCAAGCGCACTTCTTGGGTGGCCGCCTCTTTCGCCTGATGCCGAGCCTCGCATGGGGACACGCGACACAAGGGGTGCCTCCTCTAGTCCGACGCGGCATGGCTTTTTTAGGCACGTCCCTTCAAACGCCGCCTCGCTCTGCTTCCCCATGACTCGCGTTCAATGTGCATCGTGGGAAAGAGTGGTAAAAACCACCGTCACAACCGCAGGGGAACGCGGCCACATGTGTCTGTGCACTGTTTTGGGCCTAGCCCAACAGCGTCACGGACACTAGTATGGAACATGCCCGGGGGATACTGTCGGTGTACTAAATAATGGGGCCCTTATTACCCGGACTTGTGCACCAGATGACCGCGGCCTCCGGACCAGCAAGACCTTGCCGAGCAAAATCTGAACTCCAAGATACATCAAAGAAGGGTCCAAGCGAACCGGCAAGCCTCCTTGCCGGAGGACTCGGCTGCCAATGCACCCGCCAACGCCTCCACCCACCAAGCCATCGCTCCATGTCACCAGGCTGATTGTGTACATCGACTAGGTGTCGAGAGGGCAGGCGGTTAGGTGGAGCTGGTCGGGGCGCGTGGCGGCTCGGTGGGTCTACAACAGCTTTAATGACACCCATCCCACGGCGTGGCAAAGGAATAAGCAGTAGTTGGGCGAACGGCACAGAAGGGGAGACAATCCTTGCCGGGGGACGTCGCCAGCGCGACACCTCACGACGCATTAAATGTGCCTGTCCTAGTCCGTCAGAGTTAAGTATTTCCTACTATAGTTCTTGCTAGTGATTTTGGCAGGAGGAGTATACATTGTTTACTCCATGTAATGACCATTCTAGCCACTGTGGTAGCCCCTTAGCCTATAAAAGGATGCCCATGGCTACCTTTACAAATGTCGAATTTCCATTCATTTACACGCGTAACGTCACTCCCTGAGCATTCCTTGCCGGGTTGTAGCGCTCCTATACGGTGAACCCACATAATCCACTAAAGACACAGGACGTAGGATTTTATGCTTGGGCGGCCTGCACCTATCTAAACCCCTCAGCACGCTTGGATCCATGATGCTCTTTGAGCCCGAGTATCTCCCCAGCCGAACCATGAAAGGGGCCTTGCCGGCCCCATAGATTGTCGTACACCGACACCTCGCGAGGGGCGTCCCGTAGGCAGTAGGCTTCGCAAGGGACTGCACCTCATGAGCTGCTCCCCGTAGAAGACTCGCTCCAAGTCGCACACCTCGAAGGAGCTAAGTCTAAGCACACCCCTTGGGCTTTCTCTCTCTCTCTCTCTCTCTCTCTCTCTCTCATTTCCCTCTTGAGGCGTCCTGATTTCCATGGCACGAGCCGCCTACGCATCAAGAGGGGGGACCCTAAGCATCGCGCCTCAAGGCCTCCTACCAGCCCAGAGCAAAGGCAATGTAAAAGGGAAAGAAAGGCCTTGGGAGGAAAACGGAAATGCATAAAACATTACGTACATCAAGTACTTCACACAAAAGTGTGATTTGTCTCCAACGTATCTATAATGTTTGCTTGTTCCATGTTGTTATATTATCATTCTTGGATGTTTTAAAATCATTTTATAGCAACTTTATATCATTTGTTTGGGACTAACATATTGACATAGTGCTAAAGTGCCAGTTGTTGTTTTTGTGTGTTTTTTAATTCGAAGAATATCAGTAACACACAGAGTCCAATCGCGACGAAACTTTTTGGAGATTTTTTTGGGGCCAGAAGACATCCATTGGGCCAAAGAAGTACCAGAGAGGAGGGCCGAGGAGACCACAACCCACCAGGGCGCGCGAGAGGCCCCGGGCGCGCCCCGATGGGTTGTGCCCTCCTCGGGACGCCTCTCCATAGCCTCTGATGCCTATAAATTCACAAATATTCCAGAAACCCTAAAGGAGTCGACGAAAAACACATCCAGCCGCTGCAAGTTCCAGAACCGCGAGATCCAATCTAACACCATCACGGAGGGTGTCGTGGATTTGTCACGGCAAGATGTCCTCGTGAGAGAACTTGGGTGTGAGGCCATCGCAACTATGTGGCGGCTTGAGAGGGGTTGGTCGGAATCGAGAGACGCGAGTTTACCCAGGTTCGGCCCCTCCGAGGGAGGTAAAAGCCTACGTCCTGCTTTGTGTCTATATTGATGATGATGACGATCTCGATTACAAGGGTGCGGAGTTGCTACCTCTAATCTCGAGAACCTCTAATCTGTCTATCTCTAATGACTTGAAGTTGTCCACCTAGGGGTGTTCTACCCCTCCTTATATAAGTGGAAGGTGTAGGTTTACATGTAGAGTCCTACTAGGAGTAGGATTAGGACTAGCCTCTCTTGAGTCCTAATCCGGGTCTTGTTTCTCTTGTAAGGGAATCCTTTCTCTCCTTTGGGCCTTCTCTTGTGAGCCGCCTTGCGCCAGCTTACACGCTGGGCCTTGGGCCTTGTTGCTCGTCTGACCCACCTGCCGGGTTACTGCTGAACCGCCAAGTCTCGACTGGGTCACCAGTGAGTTGCCAAGTCCTGGCCGGGTCATACTTCCGGCCGGGTTATTCTGCGGGGTATATCCCTGACATTAGCCCCCAGGTTAGCTTGAATTTATTCATGCTAAGCTCCTGAAATAAGAATAAATATGTTCAGTGACTGGCTCGCTCCACTGGCCGGTTTAATGAAGTAGCTCCCTGAAAATTCGGGTTTCTTCTTCATATGAACGAGCCGTCTTCTCAATCATCTTGCTTGTCAGTGTCCTTTGAAGTAAAATATTGGGAATGCAACACCCATATGCCATTGAGTCGGCCTAAAATACTCTTCAACTTGTGAAGCCGGGTTGCTTATATAAACTCTGTCGGGTTATGATCTTTTGATAATGTCGGGTCATGATTGTTGGTGACGCCGGGTCAAACAACTAGACTCCAGCTGATTTGATAAAAATATTGGGATGAAAATCCATCTGATGTAGAGCCGGTCTTCCCACGCTTCAACTCCATGAAGAAATGAGACCTAGCTCACTCAAAATTTGATAGCTTAAAAATGTCCTGCTATTTTTATCTCCATATTACCTATAGCCCCCAAGCTCCAAGTTTATCCATGATGACTTGGCGCTCTGCAATAATATCTTTGATTGTGTAGCCCCCAAGTACCAGGTTGTCTTGCCTGTAGCAGCCTGGGACTTGTAACTGTCTTATACTTTATAAAGCTTCGGCTGGTGTAGCCCCCAAGGACCGGCTCATCAGTATGTGATGCGCCAGGTCTTCAATTTGGACCTTATAATCTGTTTGACCAACTGAATACTGTAGCCCCCAAGTGCCGGGTCGCATGCCTGCAGCGACTTGGGACTTTTAGAAAATTTGATCTGAGCGGTGTAGCCCCCAAGTGCCGGGTCAGTAAGAAGTACTGGGCTGGGACTTAGAAAAATATAGAAAGGCCGGCTCATCTCCTTGAGATAACAGGGTCTTGTTTGACAATGTAATGATTTGAAAACCAGCTTGCATTAGCCCCCAAGTGCCGTGGTGCATGCTTGCAGTGACATGGGACTTGATATAAACAGGACTTGAATAATGTAGCCCCCAAGTGCCGGTCGTATGCCTGCAACGATTCGGGACTATTCCTTCCATTGTAGAATAAAATTTTATCCACTGTCGAGATGATGTTTGCTGAAAACCTTGCATATCAATGTTGAACCATGCTCCTTGCTGTAAGCTGGTATTTTTGGGATGAAGGAATAATAGCCATTACTCCGAAGGGGCTTTGAAAACCTCAATCATCCAATGCTGGTTATAACAATCATAATGAAAAATCCAGCCATGTTGGCTATTTGAGATTTGAATAATATAACCCGGTTTGAAAGAACCGGTTCCTGCAATGTAGACCAGGATATCCATGCATATATGATGCTTGGTAAGATGATGTAATGATGATGCAATGTATGATGCAATATATGATGCAATGTATGATGCTCTTGCTTTGAAGGCACAACCAGAAGAGATCAACTCTTGTATATGTTCTTGCTTTTTCTTTTTCGAAAACTCATATGCCGGCTCTCCTGGCATGAACTCGTTGTTTGAACTCTTAACAGTACAGGGTCTCTAGTGAGAGTGACCGTCAACTCCTTTGAGCGGCTTAGGGTCTCTAGGCGAGATTAACTGGTAAGAGCACAACAAACCATAGAGAGGCGCAGCAGGGCATGAGTACCCCCCGGGCCCATAAGCTACTTCTCACGTGACGTAAATCCGTCGTTTGAACCTTAAACAGTGCAGGGTCTTTAAAAGAGTAACTGTTTAAGAGTATGAACGGGCCACATAGCGGAGAGTCTGCAGCAGATGGGTGAGTTTATCCTCGCTTTCCGTAAGCCGGCCCTCACGTGACAAGAGCCGCCGGTTTAACCTTGACCAGTACAGGGTCTCTAGTGAGAGTGACTGTCAAATACTTTGATCAGCTCAGGGTCTCTAATCGAGATTAACTGGCAAGAGTTCGGCGGGTCACCTAGTGGAGCAGCAGCAGCATACAGGCAGGTTTAACTCGAACTTGCGGTGGTTGAAGAGCCGATCAAGAGGGTGTGTAAGCTAAACCCGGTAGGTTGGAAGCCCCCAAATGACCTTGTTGATGGAGTCAACTTTTTGGGTATACAACCAGGCCTTACGGTGGCTGAAGAGCCGATCAAGAGGGTGTGTAAGCTAAACCCGGCGGGTTGGAAACCCCCAAATGACCTTGTTGAAGTATCCACCTTTACACCATCTTTTTGAAGAAACGGCAGAAACTCCAATGAATCAGGGCACCCATGTTTGAACGGTGCATCATGGCGGCTCGTTCTCTTGGACAACTTTTAATTTTCTGAAAACTCGAATTTGCGAGAGATGAATTCCTTTTGAACCGGATGCTGAGCCGGATATCGAGATCTCAAAACTTTGTGAAAGATAGATTTCTCTTGAACCGGGAGTCCCAAGTTGCTTGGCACTTTTTTAGCTGAAAATTTTCTAACAGCCTTTAAACCTGCACCAATGTGGCAGTAGTCTCCAGGACCGGGTTGTCTTCCCTTTAATAACCAGGGCTCTTGAATTGTTGAAACCGGCTGAATGTGCCGAGTAATGTCTGTGTAGCCCCCAAGTCTTAAGACGACTTAAGGAGTTGGCTTGAGATTCTTCACACTTGGCTGTTGTATAAGCCGGCATATAATTGACAATTGAAAGCTGAATTTATTGAAATAAGAGGCGTGTGGCGAGTTGATGATCTTCGCAATGCTCATTGTATGTCCTTGGCATTGATAACGCGATGTTAACCTGCTGAAGGTTGAGGTCAACCGTGGCGGGTTATAAATGATCCCGTATGAGCTGTGTCAGTAATCCGGTCAATGGCTCATCCCAGCTGATTGTTGAAGTTGACCAAAACCGCAGTGGCGGCGACTTGTGCCCCTATCCATTGAGCCATCCGGTGGAGGCTGATAATATGTTATGATCTGCTCCAGAGTCGTTGAAATAGACCGGATCGCAGGGCGGCGACTCATAAGCGTCCGTTGGGCGGCTTGAACGAGCAAGCACAGCACCAGCATGTCGATGTAGACCGGACCGCAGGGCGGCGATTCATGAGCGCTCGTAGGGCAGCTCGTACTGGTATATGCGACCCCTGGCATGTTGATGTAGACATAAAAGTCAGCCACAGCGTCTGAAGACGGCACGGTCGCGAGAGACGGCCGTGGCATTGTAAGCCAGTGCGGTCACGAGAGACGGCAGCGGCGTTGTAAGCCGGTGCGGCCGCGAGAGACGGCCGCGGCGTTGTAAGCCGGTGCGGTCGCGGCGTCGGAAGCCGGTGCGCGAGTCCGTTGAGTAATGCAACACGGACGAACACCAGTGCAGAATGATGCTGGTGCGCGCTCCATCTCCGTGATATAATGCCACTTTTGTAATGAAGAATCTCCTGCGCATAAAACTATTGCAGGACGGGATAATTGTTCCCAAAGAATTTAATATGTCTTAATAAAATAGACAGGACGGATATCACCTGATGCATTTGGTCGACGGATAATCTGCACGCAGACCCGAAATTATGTACGAAGGCACCAGCAATGTGAATGTGCTAGTATTTGATTCTCCATGAAGTACTACCAGCACCAATTGATTCATCCACTGCGTGACCTCCCTTTGTCTTCCATATGTGAATTAATAGCAGCCTTAACTCCGCGTAATATGTAGTGCCAAAACGTGCCAGCACATTTTTTTCCCTTTTTGTCCGACTCAGGTCATCACCGTTGGGATGTGAAGGACGTGCTCGCTGGTGGAGCTAGCAGGCGGACGGATCGGCCGGCGGACTACAGAGCCGGTCGGCGTGCTCGCAGGTGGAGCCAGCGGGCGGACGGATCGGCCGGCGGACTACGGAGCCGGTCGGCCTGCTCGCAGGTGGAGCCAGCGGGGGGCGCAGCGGCGCAGCGCGGACGGAGCTGGCTCGAAAGCGTGCTCGCGTGGGTGGAGCAAAAACGGAGGCGAGGGCGGTGCGACTCGGAAACAGGCGGCTTGGCACGGCTGCGGGGGCGGAGGCGGCGCGACTGGCGTGGTGAGCCGGCGGACGGGACACAGCAACAGCCGACGCGGGGGGCGCTCGAGCGGCGCGGGCACGCGGAGCGCGTCATGGCAGCAGAGGCGAGCCACGGTGGCAACCGCAGGTGCGACACAGTGAGCCGGCTCAATGCAAGGCCGTGGCGGTGGAGACCGAGTCGGGGTCCCTTCCGTATCCGGGTAACGGGTGTCCGCCTCTTGCTTCTTTTTCTTTTTCATCGCGTTGGTCAGCCGGCCAATTCTACTTTGATGTGATCAGCCGGCTCATAGGTTTGCCCATGCATGTGCTCTGTCACACGTACACGCATGTACAAGCTGGCTACCTTTTCCTTTGCCATTATGTGTGAGATCGACGTGACAATCTTTTCCTCTTTTTCTGACTTTGAGCTGTGGCAATCTGACTAAGTTGTACAAGTACTAGTACTACCCGGCTCGTATTCTCTGTATAATAAGCCGTTGCACGCGTTCATGGTAGCTAGCACTTTTCCCTTGTGTGATATTGGTACAGGCCGAGATGGAAAACTGAATTAGACTTGGACCAGCCGCTCCGCTCCGAATCTAAATTACAGAACTAATTAACCCGGCTGGCCGCGGACTTCCTGTTGACCTCGGCGATTCGGATCAAAATTATCCATCCAAGAAAACTCCAACTTTCTTCACACAAATAGCTTAATAGAAATCCTTGCATGTACGCTTGGACATATATCTTTTTTCTTCCTTTTGCTTGATCGCCTTGCACTTGGAATAGTCATAGCTTTCCATAGTGAATTTTCCTTTTTTCTGACGGACAAGCTATGGCAGCCTTAAGTCAGATCATGTTGGGAAACGCGGCCGCGTACAATACGAGAGACAGCAATAGTGTGTCGCTTGTTTCCTTGGGTTTGTTTAACAATCTTGACTCCTGATGTGAACACACAACTTCTGGCTTCTTCTCGTAAAAAAAATTTGTCCTTCATGGTTGGACAGATCCAGGCATGTATGAGCTGTTGCGATCGGAACTGTCCTGACTGCAATGTCTCACCACCTCAGGCTAGATTGGATCGCATCATTCGCTTCCGACAGCGTATAAAATTCTTCCGCGGCGGCTCGTCCTTACCCGGTCGATCGTTAAATTTTCGATCCCTGGCGGGCTCCCTCCAAGAACACAACACCACCGTGCGCGGTCCCACGGTGGGCGCCAACTGTCGTGGATTTTTCACGGCAAGATGTCCTCGTGAGAGAACTTGGGTGTGAGGCCATCGCAACTATGTGGCGACTTGAGAGGGGTTGGTCGGAATCGAGAGACGCGAGTTTGCCCAGGTTCGGCCCCTCCGAGGGAGGTAAAAGCCTACGTCCTGCTTTGTGTCTATATTGATGATGATGACGATCTCGATTACAAGGGTGCGGAGTTGCTACCTCTAATCTCGAGAACCTCTAATATGTCTATCTCTAATGACTTAAAGTTGTCCACCTAGGGGTGTTCTACCCCTCCTTATATAAGTGGAAGGGGTAGGTTTACATGTAGAGTCCTACTAGGAGTAGGATTAGGACTAGCCTCTCTTGAGTCCTAATCCGGGTCTTGTTTCTCTTGTAAGGGAATCCTTTCTCTCCTTTGGGCCATCTCTTGTGAGCCGCCTTGCGCCGGCTTACACGCTGGGCCTTGGGCCTTGTTGCTCGTCTGACCCGCCTGCCGGGTTACTGCTGAACCGCCAAGTCTCGACCGGGTCACCAGTGAGTCGCCAAGTCCTGGCCGGGTCATACTTCCGGCCGGGTTATACTGCGGGGTATATCCCCGACAGAGGGGTTCATCATCCTCATTGGTGCCTCTCCGATGATGCGTGAGTAGTCCACCATAGACCTACGGGTCCGTAGGCAGTATCTAGATAGCTTCCTCTCTCTCTCTTTTGATTCTCAATACAATGGTCTCTTGGAGATCTATTTGATGTAAACTTTTTGCGGTGTGTTTGTTGGGATCCGATGAATTTTGAGTTCATGATCAGTTTCTATCCATGAATACTATTTGAGTCTTCTTTGATCTCTTATATGCATGATTACTTATAGCCTTGTATTTCTTCTTTGAACCATTGGTTTAGTTAGGCCAACTAGATCGATTTTTCTTGCCATGGGAAGAGGTGCTTTGTGATGGGTTCGATCTTGCGGTGTCCTCTCCCAGTGACAGAGGGGCAGCGAGGCACGCATGTATCGTTGCTATTAAGGATAACAAGATGGGGTCTATTCCTACATGAATAGATCTTGTCTACATCATTTTACCGTTCTTATTGCATTACTCCGTTTTTCCATGAACTTAATACACTAGATGCATGCTGGATAGCGGTCGATGTGTGGAGTAATAGTAATAGATGCAGAATTGTTTCGGTCTACTAATCTTGCACGTGATGCCCATATAATGATCATCGCCTTGGATATCGTCATGATTATTTGATCTTCTATCAATTGCCCAACAATAATTTGTTCACCCAGCGTGTGCTATACTCATGAGAGAAGCCACTAGTGAAACCTACGGCCCCCGGGTCTACTTTTCCAACATATTGCTTTCCGATCTATCTTTTTGCCGCTTTTGTTTTATGATCTATTATTCCAAAAACCCAAAAATACCTTGATGCACTTTTTATTTGCCTTTTTTATTTTGTCCTCTTGAGAGATCAATCTATCCAATCTATCATATCCTAATCTATCTTTTTACCGTAGAGAGATTGACAACCTCTCTTTCGCGTCGAGTTGCAAGTATTTGTTCTTTGTGTGCAGGTGTTGTTTACGTAGTGTTGGTGATCCTCCTACTGGTTTGATACCTTGGTTTCATAACTGAAAGAAATACTTACCGTCGATGTGCTGCATCATCCCTTCCTCTTTGGGGAAATACCGACGCAGACTCAAGCCACGTCAAAGGAATTTCTGGCGCCGTTGCCGGGGAGGAAGCGGTCTCTTCTACGTGCCAATCTCTAGCACCGAGGAGACACCATCATCATCTACCAGGTTCCTAATCACAAATCTCATCTCCTTGCAATTACATTATTTGTCATTTGCCTCTCGTTTTCCTCTCCCCCACTTCACCAAAGTTGTCGTTTTATTCGCCTTCTTTTTCGTTGGCCTTTCTCTTGTCAGATCTCTTGTTTGCCAACCTTATTGCTATGACTGGCGTTACTACTCCCCCTTTGTCACCCTATTTTGAAGTTCTAAACTTCAAACAAAAACAAGGGGAAAATTTTAAAGATGCCTGGTATAGGCTAATGGAATCCTATCGCTTTTGCAACCTAAAAGGAGATGCAAAAAATTTTCTTCGAAATTTTTACATAGGATTAGCTTTGCATCATAGACAACTTTTGGATTTTGCCGCTAAAGGGAACTTTATTGAGCTTGATGCAAACACCGCTTATGAAATTTTGGAAGGGATATTGGGGGTTCCCCCATCAAAAAAGGGGCTTTCTTTTACACAAGAGGGGGTTCAAATTTTAGACAAATTGCGTGATTTACATAAACACTTGGTCGAGTTGCAAAAATATAATGAACCTCTCAAACATATTAGTGGGAATCTCAATCGCATGAATACTTTGATTACTCTTTGCAATAAGCGTTTAGATATTTTGGATCTCAAGATGGTCTCTTCTCCTGAAAATTTGGGGAAGCGCAAATAGCCCCCCGGGTTTGAGAAAGCCCTCACAAAAGTAGCGAAAACCAAAGATGACAATACTTCAATCTATGCGTTATGCCTAGCTAGGGGCGTAAAACTATAGCGCTTGTTGGGAGGCAACCCAATGAATAAATTTATTTTCTTATTTTCCTTTCTGTCTTTGAGTGTTGACACAATTATGCCACTGTTATGATTGTGTATTTATGTTTTATTTAGTGTTTGTGCCAAGTAGAGCCTTTAGGATGATTCATAAGATGAGTAGAAACAATGATGAATCTGAAACAGAAACTTTGCCTCCAGTGTGCGAATTTTCATTTTTTTACTGGAGCATGATATTGAGTTGAAATTTTAACACAGTATTTCTATACAAATTCTTTACGTTGTCCTAATTTTTCAAAAAAATTAGAGTTACAGAAGTATGGTTAGAGTACAGATTACTACAGACTGTTCTGTCTAAGACAGATTCTGTTTTCGTTGCATTGTGTGCTTGTTTTGATGAATCTATGGTTGTATTGAAGGGTATGAGCCATGGTAAAGTTAAAATACAGTAGGTATAATGCAATAATAAAATTTTAATGGGTTTGTGTCGGGGCACGGATGCTCACGATCACCTATGGGGCCAGTGGCCCCTTTGTGGTTCGGCAAGGGGGGTCACATTGCACAAAGAGCGGAGAACGTGAGGCAGCGCAATGATCATGACACCGGCATTTTACCCAGGTTCGGGCCACTGCTAAGCATAAAACCCTACTCCTGCTTTTGGTGGATTGATCAGAGGAACACGAAGAACACGCAGCGCCTAACCCCGGCAAGAGCTGCTATCGGGGTGAGCTACTACGCGAGTACAAGTGTCCAAAGGTCCGAATCGCGAATCCTGAGCTAGGTAACCTTGGGCCTCCTTTTATAGGCAAGGGGTTACCACAATGGCAAACCAGTCATTATCTATGGATTGGATAGCTGAGCAGAGCCATCATACCTAACTCTGGCATTTAGGACAAAATACCATGATTTCTAGCCTAGGTAGCGCTCGGGGGTGCATCCCCGGCAAGCTTTCGCCACCGCTTGGCCGGTCGTTGCTTATGGTCTTGACACGCTATAGGGCGGGTGTCAACTGAGCATAACTTGTCTTCCAGTGTGTCGCCACATGTTTAGCGAGAGATGATTAGCCGCTTGAGGGCTCGACACCGCATCGACAAGTGACCGGCGTAGCGATGCGGTGGAGCGGTGGCTGGTTAGCTCACGCTTGCCGGGGAATGGCTTGCCGGGTCTTCAGGAAGGTGCGCACATCTTGGTCCCTGGCAAGCGTTGGGGACATGCTTGGCGCGTTGCAGTCCAGGCTTGGGCTACCGTGTCGGGCTTGCTGGAGCTTGGTCTTGATCATTCGTCGGGTTTGTACGAACGTTAAAGGGTTCAGCTACTGCCGCCTGTGCATAAGTCAGGGGCACTGGGTACCCCTATACTAGTGCACCGACAGGATCCCCCGGGTCTGGCCCACACGCGCTCACCAAGTGTCGTTTGGTCAGGCCTAAAATCTATGCACATGCGCGCAATGCGAGGGAGTAACTGCTAATCTATTGGTCAGCACGGACCCACCACCTCAGGCCGTTTTCGCCATGCGCGCCGCATGCATAGCGGGGAGGTAGCGATGGGCGCGCGTGACTTAAAGCCCTGGTCGTGGCAGAAACCATAGTGCCATGGATTGGGGCAATGGGGTGGTTACATGTTCGCCCGTGATCGTGGAAGATGGAATTGGTGGAGATGGGCGGCGACCCTTGGAGCGGAGGAGAGCCAGCCCCCGCGCTCTCCCCTATAAATTGGAGGTCGCGAGGGGCGATGCTCATCTATCCTTTCTTCCTCCTTGAGTCTGAATCCACATAACTTGCCCTTCTGTTTCCTTGTCTTGAGTTGCGTTCCCCCTCCCGATGCTCAGGGGAAGGGGCCTAGCGAGCGTGTTTGCAGAGCCTTCCCCTTGGACCAATGCTCAGTCCTCGTTATGGATAGACGACTCTGAGTTAAAGGCTGGTCGGAGAAGTCTTGGATGGGGGAGCGGGCAGCATGGTGGCCATGTTGGGGACAGCAGTGGCGGCACGCCTGCCGTCGCGCTGCCCGCTTCCTTAGCCTTGACGGAGCGCCATGTGGTTGACATCGCGCCGGGATCTATGTTGGTGGTGCAGCGTCGCGGCGGTCCGCGGTTCCCGCATTCCTTCTTCAAGGTGATGGAGAAAAAACGCCCACACGGCCACCACGGGCATGCGTATGGTTGCAGCAGTGCGTCATCGTTTATCGCGCTGAAGCTCTCCTCTCACAGCGTTTTGGATGGAGCGTACGGGAGGGAGTCCATCATCTGCGCATGCTCTTCTAAGGCGGGGGATGGAATTCCCCGCCTTTGGCCACCAGGGACGACCATGCTCTCTGTGGGGTCCTCGGGTTGCCGCCCCTAGTGCATGGGTGATGGCGGGGGCATCTCCTCGAGCGGTGGCAATGAGGAAGACGATGGCGGTCGGGGACCTACGACGCATTAGCACCACGGATGAGGTCTCCGACGCGTCGCATTCCCCGGCACCACCATCATCACCAGCTGGGCTCCGGCAGCGCCACCATCTGCACCTGCCCTCCGCCTTCTTTCCCCTTGTCGGTCTTGTCCGCTCCGTTGGCTTCGTCCGCCCTGCCTAGGGACAGGGCCCTTCTGCTCGTCGGTCACATCCCTCTGGTCCTGGCTGGGAAGCATCGAATCCCGATCGGGCGCTCCTTTTGCCCTCTGTTCCTTCTTCACCTAATCCCTGAGAGGAGAGGGACAAGAAAGGCATTACGGGGCATTTATCTTTTTATAAGACAAAAATGTAGGCGTTTGAAAAAATTTAGCTGATCGGAATGTAATTTCTTATCCATTTTGTATCGGAAATGAATGAGAAAAGGTGTTATCTTTCTTTCGCAAGTACTATTCCTTTTCCTATCTTATTTGCACTGCATCAGTATGTTTTGTCTTTGCTACACGGAGCTACTTGTCGGGTCATCATTCAAACCACGAGTGCCAAAGAGGGGAAACGAGCCCCCAACAACAGGTTGGCGTTGTTCCCCGGCAGAGCTCCTTGTCGGTGTCGGCGCCGCCACCCCCATAAACAAAGACAGGGGGACGGCTCGTCCCGACAAGGGTTTTCACCACGTGGTTGACTCCACAACCCGTAGTAAGGAAGATATTAAGGGTTTCCTTGAGAAATCGAAAGGTACTGAACTTGGGATATGCGATATACTAATCTTTTCCAAGCAGTATCCCCCTTTTAGAGTGTGATGGGCCGCCATCCATGTTCCTTTGTTTCCCTTCCCTGTTTTCCCGACGGTCAAACATGTAGGGTGAGAACAGTAACAAAGATTACCGGTTCATCAAGTATTCTAGCAAATCTATATAACTTAAAAGCGATAACATTGCAGTCATAAAAAATGCGAAATGAGCATGTAAGACTGATGATATGATGCAATGCCTAGCTTTACTATTGTCGCATAGGGTCTGCGCCTGGCTTTGTACAAAGGGTTACATGCAACATCGGCAAGGCTTGTACAAAAGGTGGCTGCCGGTGAAAGCACATTTGCTCCCTTGGTGGTTTTGGTAATTAATAACAACATATATGTCATTGAACTAATGTTTCCACTAAGCATATTTCAGGAAAAGTTCAATGATGAGTTGGCAAAAGGATTGTGGAGAAACCCCTAGATGCAAGGAAATGGATTGGCAAAGCTTCAAGCAAGAGGACTCTACATTTTACTTTGTGAGAAATCACTTTGAGTCCATAGGAAAGCCAATACTATTAAAAGGGGATAAGGTACTGTTGGTGAACAAGATTCTCCACGTGCACAAGTGATAGTCACCAAAAACACCAACAAGCTCTTCCACAAATACTCTGTCTAGAACCCTATCACTAAAATCGGTAAGACCAACAATTCCTATTCGGTCTCACCGAGATTCAAACCCTAGACAGATCCTTAGCCAAACCCATCTCGGTACTACCAACATTCCACTTCAGTGCCACCGAGTTCAGTTGCCAACTTTCTGGTTAGCTATTTTCAAGCATCGGTACCACCGAGTTTTGCCAATCGGTCTCACCGAGATGTGGACCAACTTTCTCGTTAGCCATTCTCAAGAATCGGTACCACCCAGTTTTGTGAATTGGTCTCACCGAGTTTTGGACCAACTTTCTGGTTAGCCGTTGTCAAGAATTGGTACCACCGAAATTTGATAATCGGTCTCACCGAGTTGTGCAATCTGACCGTTGGTCATCTTATCGATACCACCGAGAATTATATATCGGTCTCACCGAGATTCAAAAGTTGATACCTTTGGAGCAAGTCGGTACCACCGAGTTTTACACTTCGGTGTCATCGAGTTGGTCACTTTAGGTGTCACGGTTGGATTTTTGGGGATGCCTATATGTACCCCTTCACCACCACCAACTCGAAAGAGAAGCACTCAGAACTATTCCATACTTGCCCCATCCAATTTTCTGAGAGAGAGCCACCTACTCATGTGTTGAGATCAAGCTATTCCATTCCTACCATATGAATCTTGATCTCTAGCCTCCCCAAGTTGCTTTCCACAAAATCAATCTCTTCCACCATAGCCAAATCTTTGAGAGAGTGATTGTGTGTTGAGGAGTCTATCATCTTGAAGCACAAGAGCAAGGAGTTCATCGACATTGCCGAGCCTATTACCTTTTGGAGGGTGGTGCCTCCTAGATTGGTTAGGTGTCGCTTGGGAGCCTCCTACTTCGTGTTGTGGAGTTGAACCAAGAAGTTTGTATGGGCAAGGAGATCGCCTACTTCTTAAGATCTACCCATAGTGAGGCTAGTCCTTCATGGACGGAAGCCGTTATGGAATAGTCAAGGTTGCTACTTCGTGGACCCTTATGGGTGGAGCCCTCCGTGGACTCTCGTGACCGTTACCCTCCGTGGGTTGAAGACTCCATAAACGTGGATGTACGATAGCACCACCTATCGGAACCACGGGAAAAATCTTCGTGTCTTCAAATTGCGTTTGATCTTCCTTCCTACCCTCTACTATACATGCTTGTTGTTACTTTCCGCTGCTATACTCTTAGATATGCATGTGTAGGGTGTACTTGAATTGCTATAATTGCTATAATCTGCCAACACTTAAAATTGGGAAAAGGTAGAATTTTTATTAGCTCAAGTAGTCTAATCACCCCCCCTCTAGACATACTTTCGATCCTACAAGTGGTATCAGAGCTTTGGTCTCCATTGCATTGGTCTCACAACCTTGGAGAGTATGGCATCTAGTGAGGGAAATTATCACCGTAGAGGTCCGTACTTTGATGGCACAAATTTTGCTAGTTGGAAGCACAAAATGAAAATGCATATTCTTGGTCATAACCCCGCTGTTTGGGCTGTTGTTCGTGTTGGATTGCAAGGTGAATTCTTTGGTGATGGAAAGGAACCGGATCGTGAAGCGACCGTGGATGAATTGAAGATGTTGCAATACAATGCTCAAGCATGTGACATTCTTTTCAACTGCCTATGCCCCGAAGAATTCAACAAAATCAGCCGTCTTGAGAATGCAAGAGAGATTTGGGATACTTTGGTTGATATGCATGAAGGTACCGAATCCGTGAGAGAATCCAAGTTGGATGTTCTTCAAAGTCAGCTTGACAAGTTCAAAATGAAGGATGGTGAAGGAGTCGCAGAGATGTACTCTAGGCTTGCTCTCATCACAAATGAGATTACCGGCTTAGGAAGCGAAGAAATGACCGACAAATTCATCATCAAGAAGATACTTCGAGCTTTGGATGAAAGATACGAAACCATGTGCACATTGATCCAAATTATGCCCAACTACAAAGATCTCAAGCCTACGGAAGTCATTGGAAGGATTGTTGCTCATGAGATGACACTCAAAGACAAAGAAGAGCTTCACAACAAGTCTAGCGGTGCTTACAAAGCCACTAGTGATACTCCCGCAACTTCAAGCGACAACCTTGTCACCAATGAAGAGATAAGCCTCATGGTCAAGAAATTCAACAAGTTCTACAAGAATAGAGGCAAAGAACGAAGCTCCAACTCAAGATATGAAGAGAAGCGTTCGTCAAGTCATGACCGAAACTGCTACAATTGTGGGAAGCCCGGACACTACTCCAATGAGTGCACGGCTCCCTACAAACGAAGAGAAGAGTCACCTAGAAGACGAAGCTCAAGAAATGAATAACCTCAAAAAGAGAGAAGCAGTAGAGATGATCGTTATGAACGAAGACCCTCAAGGAGAAGTAGGGACTCGGAGAAGAAGGACATGTACACCAAGAGCTACTCAATAAGAAGACATCAAGCTCATGTTGGTGAATGGGTTTCCGGCTCCGAATCCGACAACAACTCCGAGAGAAGCTACGACTCCAACTTTGACTATAGTCAAGATGAAGGTGTTGCCAGAATTGCACTAGTGACTACCAACTCCTATGATCTATTTGATTCACCAAATGAAGGGAGTGGAAGTTGCTTCATGGTCAAAGGCCCCAAGGTATCACACCCCGAGTATCTTGATTTCAATAGTGATGAAGATGATTTACTTGGTGATGATGACTTGCTCTTTGATAAAACTAGTGATGTTAGTCAAAATGAACTTGATAATTTTCATGCTAGTCAAGATAAGTCGGTTGATGATTATAAGATGAAAATAGAACAACTAACTAAAGAATTAAACACTCTTAAGTTAGCCCATGAATCTACTCTCGAAGCTCATAGAGAGCTTGTAAGGACTCATGAGAAGCTACGCTTCGAGAAGCTCACCTTGGAGCAAGAACATGAGTTTCTTAAAGCAATCAATGATGATCTCCGAAAGAAGACTTCACCTTATCTAGCCAAACGATTACTCTTGTCTACATTCATGCCACAAGTTATACCTAGATAAACTAGTAACAAAGGCAAGAAAGGTTCTTCATCTAGTAGCAACAATAAAAATGCTAAATCTAATGACGTTGCTAGTAGTTCTATTGATTCCACTAATGATGATTCTCTTAGCCAAGTTACACTTGAGCAAGAAAATGATTTATTGAAAGGGATTATAGAGAAAGGTATCTACAAGAGTCTTGCCGGGTGTAAGCAATTTGAGGAAATTGTACGCAAGCACGGAGGATACCGGAAGAACCATGGCATTGGCTACTTCAATGCAAATGGAGTTGAATGGGAAGAAGGTCAATACCCCAAGCCCAAGTTTGTTCCTCAAAGGGAGAAGTATGAACATACTCTTCCCAAGGGAACAAACGCTCAAGATGACCTTCCACCACAAGACCACAAGCTCAAGGGCAAGAACAAGCTTCAAGAGGACATTGACTCATATGAAGATGAATCCCAAGCTTTGGTGGAGTGGGTTCCCAAGGCTACTTCAAGCTCAACTTCTACAAGTGCCACTTCAACACCAAGGATCCCCATCAAGTTGATGTGGGTCCCCAAGAAGAAGAACTAGAGAAGTTCTTGAGGGGTGACTCCGCCAATGAAATTCACTCACATTCATTATTGGCAAGAACTAGTTGCAATCAACATCAACAACATGCAATAGTTCAAGGAGTCACACATTTCCTCAAAGGTAAGAAAGGGACAAGGTAATCAACAAATCCATGGACATCATCATGTATGCTTTGCACTCCATGTCCATAGATATCCTTGTATTTGTCTCTTGTGTGTTGGGACTAACACATGTAGGTGAGAAGAGTAAGGAAACAACAAGGATGCTCCCAACTCTTGGTGATCTTCATCAACCTTGAGCATCCACCACTACATCACCCACATGAAGTCTTCTATGACAAACCCAAGGTTAGTTTATCCCTCCTATGGGGGGATGTCACATCAAGGGGGAGATTTACTCTAAGACTTGAGTTAAAGCATCTCATAGTATGTGACAACATTGAATGCTTTATGTAAAAGTGGTAACCCCACTTGTGCTTAAACAATGAGTATGACCTATGATCAAGTATTCTTACTTGGCTCCTAAGTCAATATACTCACATATAGATGACTCTGTCATCGCCAAAATGCTTGATAGATGATAGTATGTATGTGCCTGTTTGCCATGATTTCATTTGACATCTTATTGTGTGAGCATGTTAGTCTGCATTTATTTATCCATTCGAGGACATCAAATTGTTGCTATTTGGACTTTGATTTTTCTTTTGCCAATTGGATGGACAAGAATGCCTAGGACCACTCTCTAGCTATCTATGCTTTCTCGTCTCATATTCCATTCTTGCTGCATCACAAAATTTGAACAAAGACTTTTCGATCTCTCTGTGTGAGGAGCACTCGGAGTTCCGTATCGACAAAGGACTCACCATTAAAACCTCCCAAGTGCATCTCGATGGAACCAATACCAAATTCTCGGTATCACCGAATGCCTAGGGTTGATCTGGTTTTCACACTCGGTATCACCGACTCCATCTTCTCGGTTACACCGAGTTTCCCTGTCAGCTGACAGTAGCGAAACTCGGTGACACCGAAAAGTTAGAACCGGTGTCACCGACAGCCACGGGTATATAAAGAGGCGAACCCGACTTTTGGAATTACTTTCTCAAACGTCATCCCCTCCCAAACCCTAGTTGCCGAACAAGGACCCTTGGTCGTCGCCTTCATCTTCCCGAGCGCCTCTATCGTTGGAAGTCCACGCCGTCGACGGATTCTTCCCCCCCCCCCCCCCCGTCACCGCCGTAGCGAGATCGTCATCAAGTTAGGGTACGATTTCGACCCCTCATGCGCCCCCCTTTCCGAATCTTGCGCATTAGGACTTTTCCATCTATAAGACAAAGTTTGAGATCGATCTATCCACTAGAAACTTCATTAGACTAGAGAATGAACGATTTTTTAGGGTTTGCCGTCCGCAACTTGAATCTCGGTAACACCGACGCAAAACAATCGGTAGCACCGATTCCCTTTTCTGGTCAACTGAGAACAACCTCGGTGAAACCGAGTGCCCATTTTCGGTCTCACCGAAAGTGGTGCCAAGTTTCTGTTTAGCAGGTTGTTTGTCTCGGTGGGTCCGAAAAGTTTGCATCGGTAGTACCGAAATTCACTTGGCAAAATGCAAATCTTAAGAAATTTTAGTTCAAATTTGAGAAAATCTTCTGCAATTTTGTGATGACTCAACCTATCCACTCTTCTATACTCTATTTCACAGGGTCAGAGATGTCAGGGTCTGATGATAGCCAAAATCACTTCAGAGAGAGAAGTGTTGACATGTGCTCAGGCACTAGTCCTGAAGGGAGCTATGATGATGTTCCTAGCTCACCTGATCTGCCCAAGGCTCCAACTAGGGCAAGGAGGAAGCTCAACTCAGATGAGAAAGATGAAGATTTTATACCTGAGGAGCTATCCAAGAAAGACGATGCTGCCAAGAGCACTATGTGGGCGTTATGGGAAAGGGGGTACCCAGACCTGCCTCCCTGCGGCCCAGGGCATGGCCCACCTCGTCAGCCAGGCACGGCCTAGCGCAGCCCCACTCAAGACAAGGCCCTCGCGAGGGCCCGCGAGGAGGAGGAGCATCAAGACCAGCAAGGGATGGGCCTCCCCAGGCCCCCTCCGGAGCGGCGGAGATCTCTATGCAGAGCCCGGCCTCAGGAGTCAAAGATGACGCAAGGAAGGACAAGTGGGCGCCAGCGCGCCAGGAAGTGCAGTTTCCCCTTTGGTGCAAAGGGAGCAAGAACGTACGCGGGTTCCCAAAGCGCCCCCCAAAGGTTTCCTTTCCGGTGGAACAACACCACGACCACGAGCCCCGCAGGACGGATGTCATCGCCGAGCCCACCTCTGCATCATCGATAGCTACTTTGCAGGCGAAGACCACCTTTGGACAGGGCGGGGATGTACTCCTGTCCCCCTTCAAATTTGGCCGTTGTGGGATCCCTTCCCGCCATTGCGATAAGGGAAGTGGACCTGGGCCACCGCTATATATAGAGGCTAGGCCGCACCGTAGAGGGGGACCCCGCCGATCGATCCCATCACAACCCAAGTAGAGGGCCAAGAACACCTCAGGAGCGCCCTCACGAGGCTCCTGAACACTGTACTACTTCATCCACCACACCTCCTCGAGAGGCAAACCACCAAAGCAGGAGTAGGGTATTACGCTTCGCAGCGGCCCGAACCTGGGTAAACCACCGTGTTCATCTTCTTCCTCATCATCGAGCGAGTTCATCGTCTTAGCCATCGAGTAGCGAGCTAGGTAGAGCGAGGCTGCAGGGGATCTTCGCACACACCCCTGTGTTCGAACCTTGAGGGTTTTGCGGAGCCCAAAATCCGACATTTGGCGCGCCAGGTAGGGGGCGTGTCGGGGTCTTCCTCAAGCCAAGATCTTCTCCCACCTCGCCGTTCCAATGTCTGACGCTCACGGAGGCCGCGCCGAGCGCCGAGCTGCCTGCGTCGCCCAGACGGCACCTGTGGGCCGCGCCGGCGCGTGCCAGTCACGCTCGCCTGTAGCCAACGCCGCCACGGGCCCGGAGGCCCATGAGAAACAAGACTCTTCCCAGCCGGTCACCGCCCGGCGCGATAGCCACACCGCCACTCCGTCGATCGTTCCAGCTTCCGGGTCGTCCTCCCACGTTCGGCCCGGGCAGGCACGTGGCTCGGGCGCACTCGCCATGGCGAACGAGCTACTCCGCTACCGCCCTGCCCCCGACCGCTACGACGACTGGCTTCGGCGCATCGCGGAGCTCGTCAGTGCTGCCGGCGATGCTTCAGCGCTCTCCTACTCGCTTCGACCCCGACCTTCCCTGGCAAACGACATGGCCCACGATGCGCCGCCACCTCCTCCGCAACGCGTCGTCGACCCCGAGCCCAGGCGAGAAGCCCGCCCGCGCGACCAGCCCCGCGAACCGCGGGCAAGGGCGAGAGATGAAGTAAGCTGCCAGGTGGTGCCCCTGCCGCGCGTCGACGCGCATGCGCTCCCCGCGCTGCCGACCCAACGTCGCGACCGGGCACCGCTCGAGCTGGCCCCTTAGGAGCGTCAAGACCGGGTCCCTCCCGCACACGCAGCACCCGTCGAACCAGTGGGGTAACTCGCCATCGCCCCGGAGCTCCATCCAACCATGTGGCCCTGCAATTTCAAGCCTGACCTGCCCCCGCGCTACGACGGCACCCCAGATCCCGCCGAGTTCCTACAGCTCTACTCCCTGAGCATCCGGGCAGCCGGAGGAGACGACAAACTCATGGCGTGCTGGTTCCCCATGGCACTCAAAGGTGGCGCGCTCTCCTGGCTCCTCAACCTCCCGGAGGGGTCCGTCACCTCCTGGGACGACCTGCGCAAGCGCTTCGTCGCCAACTTCCAAGGTACCCGCGACCGCGCGCTCACCGTGAACGACCTGCGGCGTATAAAGCAGCAGGAGGGAGAGACCCTGCACAAGTTCATACAGCGCTTCACGACTACGCGCCTCAAGGTCCCGAAGGCGTCGGATGAGGCTATCATCTCCGCGTTCACCGACGGCGTCACGGACCTCAAGATGAAGGAGGAGCTCGCCATGAACGACGAACTATGCTCAGCCCTGGAGATGTTCAATCTGGCGAACAGGTGCGCCAAGGCTGAAGAGGGCCGCCTGTCGCTCCGCGAGCCTCCGGCGGCAGAGCCAGAGGAAAAGAAGACCAAGGCCAAGGAGGCGAAGCGCAAGGCCCCAGCGGTGCTTGCGGCCGAGCCTGAGGCAAAACGCAGCCGAGGCGAGGAACGCCCCGCAGGGGGGAGACCGACCTGCATCTTCCATGGCACCAACAACCACGACACCGCCGACTGCCAGGAAATCAGGCTGGTCCACGCCGAACACTTCGGCCGACGCCCTGGATGCACTGACCGTGGCTTCGGACGTGGCGGAGCCCGCGGTGGAGGCCGTTGGGACAATCGGGAACCGCGTCAGGGGTGGCGCGACCAGCCTCGGGAGGACCGCTGGCGCGATCAGGCTCGGGAGGACCGCTGGCGCGATGACCCTCTGGAGGGGTCACGCCGTGGCCAGACTCGTGAGGCCCGTCCTCGTGAGGCTGGCCTACCACCACTACCGCCACCACCCAGAAGGAAGCAAGAGGACATGCAAGACGATGGGGCTGGGGGCTTCCAGGAGGTTAGGGCGATAGCCTGTATCCTGAGCGGCGCCCAGGCCCCAGCGTCTAACCGCGTCTTCAAGCAGTTCACGCGGGACATGAACGCGGCTCTCCCAAAGCCCGAAGCAATGCGTCCCCTCAAGTGGTCCCAGACTGCGATCACCTTCAACTCGAGGGATCAGCTCAGGTGCTCGGCCATGGCTAGCATGCTCCCCATGCTGTGCACTCCAACCATCAGCAACGTCCTCGTCACCAAGACCCTCATCGACAGTGGAGCGGGGCTCAATATCCTCTCCACTGAGACCTTCGAGATGCTCCAAGTACCGTACGAACAGCTCATGCCGACCAAGCCCTTCTCGGGAGTCACTGACGGGTCCACCGTCCCCATTGGGCAAGTGCGTCTGCCCGTCACCTTCGGCGGACGCGAGAACTACCTCACCGAGATCATCGTCTTCAACGTCGCGCACATCCACCTCCCGTACAATGCGATCCTTGGGTACCCGGCCCTCGCCAAGTTCATGGCAGTGACTCAACATGGCTACAATGTCCTCAAGATGCCAGGGAGTGGCGGCGTCATCACCGTCGCCTGCGATGAGAAGGATATTGTCTGCTCCCTCGAGCGTGCCTACCGCGCCGTGGCGGCCGAGCTCTTGGACGACGAGGAAGATGCCCTGCCTCGTGAGGATGCACGCAAGAGGAAGAAGCAGCTCCTTCCCGCTGGGCGCCCCAGGGCTGGGACCTCCAAGGCCGGGGCCTCAGACTCTGCACTCAGGGATGTGGCCCCACCCTCCATTGCATAGGAAAGCGCGCTCGGCGCCCCTCTTGGGTCGGGCCTGGGGGCTTCCATCCGGGGAGCTTCCAGCCTGGCCAGTGAGACAAGGGAGGCGCTCGGGCACAACCTGAAGGCGCGTCCTGACGCGCGTCTGCTCGAACTGAGAGCACGGCACGAGGCGCCGAGCTCGTAGGGGTCCGTCATCAGAGCGATCGAGGAGCTTCAGGAGGCACAAGCCATGCGCGGAGACTGCCCAGCATCACAAATCGCAGCCGCCATCGACGGCCCGGTCGACCAGCCACGCGTCTGCGTTAACCCGCTCGCGATCAACAGGGCCGCGTCCCAGGGCCCCTTTTGGCCAACGCGTGCCGATCACGGATGGGTCTACCCGCACAACTACGTCCGCATGAGCGCCTTGCCTGGGCCATGCTCGTACCTTGCCTGGCGAGGCGCGGCGAGGAGTTGGAGGAGATGCCCGGACTGAGCAGAGGTCCTGGGCCCCGGGAGACGACGGGCCCATGAGGGTCGCGCTCGTGGAGGTATTAGATCAGGCTATGATGGCAGCTTCGACTCCTCAGCGGCATGGCCGCCAGGTGACTTTTTGTTGGCCGTTGCCAGGTAACTTTTTGGTTTACTCCGCTTGAGGGCGCCCACCGGGCCGCATTATCCTCAGGCAATCAGGGCATACCCCTGCAGCCGCCTCATTTACGCATATTTTAGTAGTTTCTCATGCGTGTGATCTGTTTCCTGACGTTTCACCTTGCCTGCACGGCTCTTTGCCGGCGTGAATGTCGCCGCACCCGAATGGTCCTACCTGCGACTGCCTCATGAGAGGACTGGGCACGGCGTCTGTGCTCGGGTCCGTCCCTGCAGCGTTGACAAATCCAGTGGTTGAGCTCTGTCTGGCGGGCCAGCCCCGTTCACGTCACCTCCTGGGGTCACTGGTGCTTGGCCCTCTCATGCGATGGCCCTACGGAGCACGTTCGGTGCAGGCTTCTCCAAATTTTGCAGGATCTCGGGCGGCGCTACCTACGAGAAGACTCAGGCGCAAACCGCCTTTGAGGTAGGGACCTCGCGAGGCCAAAGCGCCCTCGCGAGCTCCCAGATACACCTCCCAGTTCTGCCGTGCAAGCCACGCGTACAAACTCAATGGGCTGTACACGCCCGGAGCCCCCCGAGGACGCAGAGGGGTTCCTTCCCACACAATGTGGAAGCCATAGCTCCGTGCTGGCGGTCAACACGGTCCACCAATGACTATGCCCACGCAATGTGGAAGCCACAGCTCCGTGCTGGCGGTCAACACGGTCCACCAATGACTATGCCCACGCAATGTGGAAGCCACAGCTCCGTGCTGGCGGTCAACACGGTCCACCAATGACTATGCCCACGCAATGTGGAAGCCCTATGCTCCGTGCGGGGGATAAACAACTGAGGGCGCCCCAGCGGCTGCATCCAACCTCAGGAAGGCCCCTAGCGGCCCCCTTCTCGCTGCGTTCCCCCGGGATGTACGTGTGAGGGGGCTGCACGGGGGCTACTACCGGGCCAAGCCCGGTACACGCCACGTTCCCAGGTCTGCCAAACCTGGTCTTCACGCGCCCATCTCAGGAAAAGCTGGCGAGGAAAGGTATGGGAGCCGCTCGTACGTCAAGGGGGACTCCTGAGCATCGTGACTCAGGAGCCTCACTGGTCTTGTAGCCCCTCACCCCTTGGAACCGTCCTTGGTGATCCGGACGGCCCAACAGCGGCTGAGGTATGCGCGGGGCCGGGACCTGCCGACGCAGAGCTCAAAGCGCTCAAAACCCTTAAGGAGGAAGCTGGAGCTCATATGTCAAGCGGGACTCCTGAGCATCGCGACTCGGGAGCCTCACTGGCCACGTAGCCCCTCGCCCCTTGGAACCATCCTTGGTGATCCGGACGGCCCAATGGCAGCTGAGGTATGCACGGGGCCGGGCCCTACCGACCCAGAGCGCAAGGTGTTCAAAATATCAAAGCATTCAAAACCCTTAAGGATTACGCTGGAGCTCGTACGTCAAGGGGGACTCCTAAGCATCGCGACTCAGGAGCCTCACTGGCCACGTAGCCCCTCACCCCTTGGAACCGTCCTTGGTGATCCGGACGGCCCAGCGGCGGCTGAGGTATGCGCGGGGCCGGACCCTGCCGACACAGAGCGCAAGGTGTACGAAATTTCCAAGTTCACCCAATCTTCACCGTGTTCCCTTCATGAGGGTTGCTCGTACGTCAAGGGGGACTCCTGAGCATCGCGACTCAGGAGCCTCACTGGCCACGTAGCCCCTCACCCCTTGGAACCGTCCTTGGTGATCCGGACGGCCCAACGGCGGCTGAGGTATGCACGGGGCCGGGCCGGGCCGTGCCGACGCAGAGCATCACAACAAGCAAGAAGGAAACAAGGCGAAGAGAGCAATCACATAGTTCAACAGTTATTACAAGCATTAAAAGTTTTCGCAAGTACAAACAAGTTTAACGCCTCCGCGAGGCACGATGAACATTGCAGGAAAGGAACAAGGAAGAGGAATCAGGAGGAGCCGCTGCCACCACTCGTCCCGTCCTCGGGGAACTCGTCGTCGACATCACTCGCGTCGTCTTCTTCGCCGCTAACCGCTGCAGCATCAGGAGGTGGAGGGACGGTCACGCGGGTGAACCTCTTCACCAGCGTCTCCACGGCACCCTTCACCGCCGCCGCAGCGCTGGCATGGACCTCGGGGGCGACCGGGCAGATCACGGAGTCGAAGTCAAACCCCGGCTCGTGAAGATGAAGATGGCTGAAGACGCGCGTCGCGGCCTCAGAAAAGAGGTCGCGGCACTCGCTCTCCAAGACCCCCTCCACCTTGACAACGGCGCCCTCCAGCGCCTCGACGAGCTTTGAAGCGAGCCCCGCGAAGCCGCTCTCCGGAGCCACCAGGAGCTCCACAAACCCATCCCGGCAGAGGGAGTGGAGCGCTTGGCGAAGCTTGAGCTCGACGGAGGGAAAGGCGCTGAGCTCCGCGGCCTTTTTCTCCTCGGCCACGGCAAGAGCTTTCTCCCTGGTGTCGAGCAGGGCCCTCTTCGAAGCAACTTCCCTCTCTCGCGCGTCCAGACGCTCTCGCTCGGCGGCCTGGCTGGTCGCCGCCTGGGACAGCTCGGAGTCCCGAGTGGCAAGTTTGGCCTCGCGGGTCTTGAGGTCTTCCTCCTGGTGACGCAACTGCTCCGCAAGCCCAGACCTCTCCTCCTGGAGAGCCTTCAGGCGGGCCTCCACCTCTTCGCAGCGTCAGCCAGTGCCGCCTCGCGGGCTGCCCTGGCAGACGCGGCCTCCTTCTCGCTCTTCGCCGCGGTAGCCTTGGCCTGACCCCAAACCGCCACGGCAGAGGCGTCGACCTGGAGCCACCCGGAGAGGAGCCCTAGGCGCCCACTCGCGAGGCGATCGTCGGTACCCCCGAGGGCGTCCCTAACTTGACCCAGAGCGGTGAAGGCCCCGTCCAGGACGTCGAGGTCGCGCGACGAAGGCATCAAGGCTTCCTCCGGAGGAGTCGCCTGTGCAATCACGGGAGACGCCCCCAGGGAGACAGCAGCGGTCGATGTGTGGAGTAATAGTAGTAGATACAGAATTGTCTCGGTCTACTAATCTTGGACGTGATGCCTATATAATGATCATCGCCTTGGATATCGTCATGATTATTTGATCTTCTATCAATTGCCCAACAGTAATTTGTTCACCCACCGTGTGCAATACTCATGAGAGAAGCCACTAGTGAAACCTACGGCCCCCGGGTCTACGTTTCCAACATATTGCTTTCCGATCTATCTTTTTGCCGGTTTTGTTTTCAGATCTATTATTCCAAAAACCCAAAAATACCTTGCTGCACTTTTTATTTTCCTTTTTTATTTTGTGTTCTTGAGAGATCAATCTAACCAATCTATCATATCCTAATATATCTTTTTACCATAGAGATATTGACAACCTCTCTTTCGCGTCGGGTTGCAAGTAATTTTCTTTGTGTGCAGGTGTTGTTTATGTAGTGTTGGTGATCCTCCTACTGGTTCGATACCTTGGTTTCATAACTGAGGGAAATACTTACTGTCGATGTGCTGCATCATCCCTTCCTCTTTGGGGAAATACCGACGCAGTCTCAAGCCACGTCAAAGTGTCATAAGAATGTCCTCACAACCCACGGGGTCGGATCTATTCCGGACTCCTCTCCATCGGGTGCGAACCGCTCCAGTAGGCTCCCCACGTGGTCTTCCACCACCTTCGTGAGCTCATATTGAAGCTCCTCGAGGACTGGAGGTAGCACCTGGTCAAAGTCGAAGCCTCTGTCGACACGCAGTCCGTTACTGAAGATGTGCGTCGACGCCTGGCTCAATAGGTCACGGCACTCAGCATCGCGGATCTCATTCCATCGGGCGGAGCCAGCCTCCGGCTACTCCACAAGTCTCGTGAAGAAGGACAGGTAGCTGGCGTCGTCGGTTTCCTAAGGGTTCTCCACCCTCTCGATGGAGAAAGCGACCACGGCACAGCGGGCGTGCTCCTCGAAACATCTTGAAGCGCAGATGCTACTCCCTGCGTCTCTTGGCAGTCTCGTCGTGGGTCCGCTATGCCTCGTCGCTGACGGCTCCCACCTGCACCTGGAGCTCCTCTAGCTCTCGGCGGGTCATAGCCTGGAGCTCCTTCACGTTCCACTTCTCAGCCTCCAACGCCGCAAGCTGCTTCTTGAGTCAGGCGATCTCGGCATCGAGCTCGCCGCGTCTCTTCATGAAGCGGTCCTCCTGCTTTTGTAACTTCTTGGAGAAATTGTCAGCGAGGACCTAGGTCCTCCGTGCGAGCTCCCCCTTGGCCTACTCATCGATTTCCGCCTTGCACTTCACTGCCCTCTCATCGAGCATGGCATTGGCTTGCACAAGGCGCTCTTGGTAGGAAGCCTCGTCGGCTGCCACGACGCGGTCCAGGTTTTCCAGGCGCTCTCGCTCCCTCTCCTGCTCGATGGTGGTCCGCAGGAGCTCACGCTCTTGGACCCCCATTTCCAACTCCAGAACAGTCGCCCTGCTCTCGCATCGGGCAACCGCCTCCTCGCGGGAGGCGAGTTGGGCCTCGCGGTCTGTGACGCGCTTCGCGAAGGCCTCCTCCTCTGACTTCGCCTCTTTGAGGCGTTGGGCGGCCTCTCCAGCGTCCCGGATCGCCCCGTTGAGGAGCTCCTGGGTCTTCGGGACTGCCTCCGCACTTTCCCTCCATGCGGCGTCGGCTTGGCAGCGGCCCAGCTTGACAGCCACGTCCAGCTGCCGCCAGCTTTCTACGAGGCGCTCCCTCTCCCGGCGGAGGTCCTCCTCCTCGGCCATGAGGTGATCCTCCTGGGAGACGAGGGCCGATCGGGCGTGGCGCAGGGTCCTGTTCCACGGTAGGGTGCTATGTCTCACCAGGGATAGTGCCCAGGACGCGCTCGATCCCTCCAGCTCCGGCCCCGGCGGCCCTAAGGGCCCGGGGGTTGTTGCATCATCACAATGGCCCAGGTCGCACCCGAGGAGGTCGCGTTCCCGTACGGGCGGTCAGGATCTCCCGTGATCTCCACCTTGACTCCCGCTCCTGCCGGCAGGCCGGGCGCACGGGGAAGACTGATCGCGGCTGCCTCCGCCTCGTGGCGACCCGGAGACCGTCCAAGGCCTGCGGCGGCCGCCGCGTAAGTGCCCGCCTCCCCATCGGTGCGGACCTCTTCCGGAGGCCCTCCTCCTGCAGCAGGCAGGAAGACCCCAGGGGTGGAAAGGCAGATGCCGCGGGCATTTCCTCGGCTACTCCACTGCATTCCTCAAGGGGCGGTGGGGGCACTGGCATGTTGTGCGCTCCCAACTTCCGTTGAGCCACGGACGACCCCGCGGCGTTCTCGCCCCAGGCTCATTCCTTCTTCTTCTTCGACGGGGGGCCACCCTACGCAACTGGGGGTCAAGCCAAGCATTTCAAAGAAGAAGAAGGCAAGCGGCGAGTGCGCAAGGAAGGAGGAGCAACGCACAGGGGAAGCTTGTGGCAGAAGGCGAGCAATGATCGTTTCGCCCGGTGCACCTGATAGTTTTCTAGGCGGGCGTGCAGTTCCCGGGGCGTCGTGGGGGAGCGGGAACGTCCCGTCCCATCGTGACGGACACGCGTCACCTCCTGGCCCGGCAGTTTGTTAGGGCCCATGGTGTTTCGCTCCGCGTCGTTTCGTGCTTAACCTACGGAACATGTGCACCGCGGAACATGCGCGCCGCGGGATCGGGGGCTACTGCCAGCCCTGTGGAAACCAGGATACCACGACATGTCTACCTCCGGCCCAGGACACGACACTTGGGATGGCCCGAGGAAGATGGCCTTCCTCCGGCCACTCCGAAGGGAGCCGCCTCATGAGGGGCAAACCCCACGAGGTCCCTTGCCGCATGGTCGGGCCCTGTCGAGGTCGCCAAGCACCAGATCGCTTTGCGAGGCCTCCACTGTGGGGCGGCCTCACGAGACTCGACGTACGGTGCCAGCTGCAGGGTCCCGTGCCCATCACGTGGGTGACGCGCCCGCGCCGAGAAGGACGACAGAGGCCGCGCTAGGCGGCACGGACAGGAGGATTTCCTCTTTGGTGATTACGGTGTAGCGCCCACTGTCCCTCGAAAAGCAGGTTCCCAAAGCTTGCCATTTCGTTGAAAGAGGATCAGGACGGATCAGCGCGGCGGGACGGACGTCATCGCCCAACCCACAAGCGCATCACGAAGACTACTTTACGAGGCGAAGACCACCTTTAGTCAGGATTAGTCTGAGCTCCTGTCCCCCTTCGAATTGCCGCCATGTGGCCACCCTTTCCCGGTGATATTTTTGGGGAAGAGGACCAAGGTACTACAAAGGGGCAGGGCCGCTTTGACGTAAGGGGATCAAGCCATTCTCTCCTCCACATCTCATGTACTGGCGCCATAAGCTCTCCCACACAAAGCAATTCAACACAGGCAGGAGTAGGGTTTTACACCGCACGGTGGCCCGAACCTGGGTTGCTCGTGCGTCCCCATAGTTTCCGGTGAGAAGGAGTGAGCTCGTCATCGATCTTGTTGCGTTTACCATTGTGTTGCAGGTTGCCAAGCCAAGTCCCCTAGTGTTCGAACCCCGGTTCTTGGAGAAGTTCTTGGACGCAGATCCCAGACTCCGACAGAGGTGGCCGCCGAGGCCGCCCGTAAAGCTGACTACGATGACGAGGTGGCCTCTAAGGCCGCCGAGGAATCTAACGACGTCGAGGCTACAAGACAGTGGGCTCCCGTATGGATGTATATCAACGCAGCCGGCTACGACATTGAGCTCGTCGACTGTGAAGGCTTGACGCGGGCTATGTCACAGGTTAAGTGGCCCACCCCCAACCCCCCGGGTTCAACCCCTGTCGACCTCAGGAAAGGCCCAGCTACTTATCTCCTCTTCTTCGCTGTCAAGAATTTGCCTTCCTTCATCGCCATCGAGCCCCTTTTGTCATTTTTAAAGGACACTTTCTATGACGGTGGCTCGACATCGTCAGCTGCCAAGTCAGTCCTCATCAATGATGCTGGCGGTGACAAGGGCACCCTATCCGTCTCTTCCAAGGGGAAAGAGCCCACTACTAGAAAAACGGCTATAGCTAATATGGACATTAATGGCGCACCATGTATGTGGTGCGCCACTGCTATATATCAGTGGCGCACCAGATATTGGTGCGCCATTAATGTTTATATTACTAATGGCGCACCTGGTGTGTGGTGCGCCATTACTAGTTTTGTCCTGGCACCACACCCCTCCCCAGACTTAGCAATGGCGCACCAGGGAAAAGTGCGCCATTACTAGTTTTAACTAGTAATGGCGCACCACACCCACGGTGCGCCACTACTAAGTTTGACCAAGGTTTGACCCATCCCCTAGACATATCAATGGCGCACTACGTATAGATGCGCCATTGTTATTTCAGGTAACAATGGCGCACTACGTATAGATGCGCCATTGCTATTTTAGGTAACAATGGCGCACCTACACGAAGTGCGCCATTGATATGCACTGTTCATGTCGCAGCCACCACCCACCACACCCCCCCCCCCCAGTCCCCCACACACACATCCCCCCCCCAGCCCACCGCCGCCAGCCGCCGCGCCGACCCCCCGCGCCGGCTCTCCCCACGCCCCTTCTCCTTCCTCTCCTCCTCTCACCTCCCTCTCTCTCGCCGTGCAGGAGCCCACCATGGCCAAGGCTCGAGCTCGAGCTCGGCCGAGCCCCGCGCCGCCCCTGGAGCCCGCCAGCCGGCGGCCTCCCCGCGACCAGATCCGTGCGCCGCCGCCTGTCCCCGGCCTCCCCGACCTCTCCTTCGGCCTCCCTCGGTCCCACCGCGCGCCACGTTTACCAAGCAGGCCTTGGCCGCCAAGGAGAGGGGCCAGCAGCTCGTTATCTCCCGCCACGCGCAGCAGGCACTGCCGCTCGAGTCCGTCATCGAGGTCAGCGACATCGACGCCGTCCTCCAGCGAGCCGCCGAGGAGGAACTCCTCCACGGAGACGACGCGGAGGGCGCCGCCGCTCTCTCCGCCGCGCTCGGCTCCGGGCTCATCGATCTGTAAGCGCCCGGTTCTGTTTTGGCTCCCCGCAGGTGTTCGACGAATTGCCTCTGACACGGGTGCTGCGGTTATTTTGCGTTGCAGGGATGGGACGGGGGACACGGAGGAGGAGAGGCGGCTTCTGCGGGAGAAGCAGGAGGCCCTGCACGCCGACAGCCTCAGGGTGCCCCGCCGGTGAGTGCTCGGCACCGTCGTTTCTTTCTTCTTTGGTCGTCTGGAGTGGGATGAGCTGTGCATGGTTGAACGGAATCGGAATGTTTTCAGGCCCCCGTGGACTGCCCAGATGACGACCGAGGAGCTCGACACCAACGAGAAGCGGGCCTTCCTGGAGTGGCGGAGGAACCTCGCCAGGTTGGTGCACTTCTCTGCTGTGTTTCTAGCAGTGTCATTGTTCAAAAGTTACATTGCTCCTTTGTACAGGAAACGGTTGTCGAGTGTATTTCAGGAAATATCGGGTTTATGCTCTTAGTTGCAGGAAATCTCCCGATTTTGTATTCATACCATTTCGGAAAACTCACCTAACTAACTCCCCACCTTGGCATGTTAACAATTTAAGTAACACTACTTGCTACAAAATACTTCAGCAGTAGTTGGTTAGGGTGTTGTTTGTTTATGAAACTATGTCGATATATCAATGTAAAACCCAGGTCATGTGTTGTAGCCATAAAACCCCAGGTTTTCTGCAACTATGACCTTAGACTTGGGTATCTTTGGAATCTTATGTTAGAAATCATACCTGGACTTGTTCTGAATATTCGTGCTAAATTCTGAAGCTGGTTCATTCTTTCTGGGCAATGAAAATGTAAAGTACTAATTTAAGTATTCAAATTGAACAGTATATAAACAAAGCACATAGAGCTATAGAAGCTTTTAATTGGTTTCTTCAGCTTGAATGGAAGCAATGTACATATTCCTGACTACTCTTTTCAATGTCTGAGCATGCAGTCCATCTAAGTTAATTTTAAATTTGCTACTATGTTGTTTGCTCTACAAAAGTCAATTATAAAAGAAATGTTCTGCAGATTGCAAGAGAATGAAGAACTTGTCCTTACGCCTTTTGAGAAGAATCTTGATATCTGGAGACAACTCTGGAGAGTACTTGAGCGCAGTGATTTGGATGATATCATCTATACATGTTCCTGGATAACTAAGCCTATGTAACTGAGAAATTGGATTATTGAGAAATTGTTAATAGCATCTTCATACCATTCTGGAGATTATTTGGGGGAACATCAACAGTGTGACAACAAACAACACAGTATGCTTTTCTAAGTATCCTTGCAATGGGTCAATCATCTTATGGTTTTCTGCTCTATTGTTATTTTCCTGCCGATAGGACTATATAAATCATCATTTTTGTTATACCAAAGGGCGTTTAAGCACAGTGTGTTACAGCAGTTAAAATGCTCCAAATGATCAGGCCACATTCATGGATCCTCTGATACTGATAGTCTGATGCTTTAGGTGGTACAGCTGAAAATGAAGAAGGCACTTCCCCTAAAAGGCGGGTCGGCAGGCTCGAGGCATGGAACGAAATCTCCCAAGGAGCTGGAGAGCGTCTTGAAGCAGTATTTTGGGTACTCGGAGTTCCGAGGAAGGCAGCTAGAGGCCATAGAGGCTGTTCTTTCAGGTCCTCACTCTGCCCCTGTTTCCACATTCGTGTTCTGTTTTCGTGTTTAACCCCCTGAATGTCGATGAGATTAGTACATCAAATATTTACTTTGTTTAATCTGTCAAACAACAAATTTGCAGGAAGGGATTGCTTCTGTTTGATGCCAACTGGAGGTGGCAAGTCAATATGCTACCAGATCCCTGCTCTAGTGAAGGCAGGCGTTGTTCTTGTCATCTCACCCTTCATAGGTGAATTGACCCATCAAGTTTCCATACTTTCAGTTTCACAAGTTCTACTACTTGAAAAGAATGTATGTACATACTTTTTGATTTATACTAACAGTTTCTTGATTTCTTGTATGTAAAATCTGCTGATCAGCGCTAATGGTAAGTTTAACTATCCACCCTTCCACTTTTTCTCTGTTACCCTTAAATCTTGGGATAGCTTTGAAAGTCATTTGGTCTGCAAAATTTACAGGAGAATCAGGTTAGCAGCTTGAAAAGTAAAGGAATTCCAGCTGAATTTCTCTCTTCGACACAAACAACTGCTAACAAAAACAAGGTAAGGGTCTTTACACACTGCGATATAAGGCTCTCATGAGACATGCTCAGTTCTTGCATTGCTTTCGGTGTATCTTTTAACTGTCCCAACTGACATTTTGACCCTATGAATTCATACACTAGCCGGTGGTGCACAATTTGTACTCTGTACTAAATCAGCGACAAATAATATGGATCGGAGGAAGTATTAATTCTCTGAGAATTGGAATTCATGAACTAGATCATGGTGTCTAGGATCTAAAGAGTGAACAACTTCTGCATGCTTACTTTTCCTTTTGACTTCAAAGTTTTATTAAACATATACGCTCTTTCCTCAGATACATGAAGATCTCGATTCTGGTAATCCTTCTTTAAAATTGCTGTATGTCACTCCTGAGTTAGTTGCAACATCTGGCTTCAAGGCAAAGTTAACAAAGCTCTACAACAGAGGTCTTCTTGGTCTCGTTGCTATTGATGAGGTCTAAACTAAGTTCACCTTTACTCCTTTAGTAACATCCTGTTGTTGTTTGATCTCTTGTAAAGAAAATCTGGTGCTTATTTGCCTACTTTCTCCCTCTCCACAGGCTCATTGTATAGATGCGCTACGGTCACCTGGGTGTCGTTCTGTAGTTTAGTCTGTCTCATGAGGTTTCAGAAAGCTCGTGCTAGGACTAGGATGTGAGTATGCACACAGAAGTTTCGGTTTCAATCCAAGCTGATGCTTGTCAACTTAATAACCCTCAAATAACGTGATTGTAACTCAACCAAACATGACATGGCAACCGCCTGTACATACTGAAGCAGTACATTAGATTGTTCCTTTTTTCTAATTCTTTTCATGTCCTGGTTGCTTGGTAGTTTCAAGTATCTTGCCAATGTCTAGAAATATACACGCACAAGTATCTTGCTCTTTATATACAGTAGCACATCTACTTCATTAGTAATTTTTTCATTTAGTGTAGATTGTACATCTAGCAACTAATTTTAGTGTAGCTTGTTCATTTAGTGTAGCTTGCCAATTTCTCAGTTTCCATCATCTATGCAAATGCAATCATCTTGTGCAGTACCAGCTACCTGGAGTGTTTTTAAACATTCATTTAATTTAATCATCATCTGGTCATTTGTTTCTTTTGCAGATTTCCTCAAACAACTGATGTTGCTCTCTTCTCCCCTCGAACCTGCTTCTCTCTCTCTCTTTGTAAATCATGAGAATGCTGATGTAACATGTCATTACTTGATGCCATTGACTACTAGTAGCGGTGTATGTATTTTGATTGTGTGACTTGTTGATTCGAACAAATTATGTTTATTAAATGTATGAATTTGTATGTATGGATGAAAAAAATAATATATATATATATTTTATGTGTGTGTACTATAATTTGTATGCATAAAATGGAATTGATGAATTTTATTTTATTTTTAATTTCTAATTAGTTTGTTTTATTTTTAATTTTTTTTATATATATTATATGTTATAAATAGTTTGTTTGTCTTTCTGCTTATTTTGTTACATTTTGCAGGGATAAAAAAATTTAAAAAAAATTGAAAAAAAAAATTTCGAAATTTTTTTTTTTTGAAATTTTTTTTGTTAGTAGTGGCGCACTAACAAATTTTTTTTTTTGAAAAAAAAATTATTTTTCAAAATAAAAAAATTTTGAAAAAAAAATTTACTAGTGGCGCACCGTGGTGTGGTGCGCCATTACTAGTTAAAACTAGTAATGGCGCACCGTGGTTGTGGTGCGCCATTACTAGTTAAAACTAGTAATGGCGCACTTGAAGTGTTATTAATGGCGCACCAGGTGATGCGCCACTAGTATTTGGATTACTAATGGCGCACCAGAGGTGCGCCATTACTATTTGTTACTAATGGCGTGTTAATAGTGGCGCACCTATAGTGCGCCATTAATAGCAAAAACAGGTGCGCCACTAATAGCCTTTTTTCTAGTAGTGGCCCATCTGTCACATCAGGGAGGGCACCCTGCAGCCTTGCTCTTCCAAGGGGATGGAGCCCATCCGCGACATTAGGAAGGGCACCCTACATCCATGCTCTTCCAAGGGGAAGGAGCCCATCTGCGACAACAAGGAGCACACCCAGAATCCGTGCTCTTCCAATGGGAAGGAGCCCATCTATGACAGGTGAGGAAACCTATGTCATGTTTAATTATTTCACTCATGCTAAATGTATGGACTATGTAGTTGAATTTCATCAATACATGTTTCAACAGAGGTATGTGGTTCCTGTTAAACCTGGTGTAGTTAACACGTCCACTATTTATTTCAGTTCTTTCACATGTGATGTTCGGTTATACAATTTGATGTTTAAGCACCAGCTACGTTCTATGCAATTTCAACAGTACAGTATGAATTCCTATTTTTTGTTGCTATTAAGCCTGTTGTAGTTAGCATATGCCTTGTTTAACTGTTTTCCTTGCTCGGTTGTTTGTAGTGGGCATATGTCCAGATTCAATTGCTATGTAGTATGCCTTATTTATTTCCGTTATTCACATTGTGAAGTTCTATATATGCATGTATGTACTTTTCAATTCAATTTCATCATACCAGATTCATCGGCCATATGTGGTTCCTGTTAAGCCCGGTGTAGTTAACACGCCCACTATTTATTTCAGCTTTTTTCACAATGTGATGTCCAGTTATACAATTTGATGTTTAAGCACCAGCTACGTTCGATGCAATTTCAATAGTACCACTATGAATGACTATATTTGGTTGTTGTTAAGCCTGTTGTAGTGAGCATATGCCTTTCCATTTTTATGTAACAATAACTTGTGTGCTTAAACCTGCACAATACCAGTTTGAATGACTATAATTTGTTGTTGTTAAATTTTAAGCCTGTTGTAGTTAACACACCTCTCCACTTATTATTTTCTTAGCTAGCATTCTTAAACCTGCACACCGAAGCTATCATTTTGTCATCATGTTGTTTACCATGCATATATTTGGTTGATGTTTAGCATGTCGTACTTAACATGCCTTTCGATGTACTTACCCAGGACAATATTGGGAACGACTGTTGTTTTACATAGAGGTTAGTTTCATCACATGGCTTATATATACTCCCTCCACCCGATAGTATAAGATGTTAATACATCAAACATGTGACTATTTTTGATGTAATAAGATCTTATATACTGGGACAGGGGATACTCTACTGTGTCATTGTGCAATTTCAGTTTACCTTCTAATACTAACTTGTTGCTTGTAGGTACATATGTCACTGGTAAAGATCCGCGCGCCGTCCCTTTTTCCGTATGGGGCAATGAGATATTCATGAACCAGCATCAAGTGAGGAAACTAATAAAGATTGTTAGTAAAATGGGACAAAATATGTCAATTAAACTATTTCTTTACACCTTATCCCACACTACAGTGAACTGTAAGACGATAACTAAGAACTCTCTATCCTTCTTTTTACTATCCATAATGAGTTGCTAGCTTACAAATTTACAATGTCTGAATCTTTTTTGTTTGTAGTGGTTCCCAAAGCAGTTTACTCAAGATTAACTCTAAAACTACATGATTGGTGGACGTGCAAATGTTAAAGTATATCTACTAGGCCACGATGACTATCTAGATGTCCACGTCAATACAAAGAAGGATGGGCGGTCCGCCATCAAAAGGGGCTGGCCTAGAGTCGTGTGTCCATTTTGCACGGAGGAGGACACAATATGGGCTTTCCGCTTCACCTTGTACAGCTACCAGAATGTCTTTCGCCTCTTTCTTTACCGTATTTAACACAAGTATGCAACCGAGGTTCATCATTCTTTATTTGGTCCTGATGTAATTATTATTTCTTGATGTAATTCTTGAACATATGTACCTGTGAATGGAATAATGCATTGGTTGTTGAACCTATATCTATATAAGATGGATATGAAAATTGTTATAGACTACTTTTAAATTCAAATTCTGTAGAATTTTAAATTGCAGTGATTAAATTAGCGGCAAAATATTCTCTGCAGGTCATTACACCGCACACGGTTTGTAAAGCAAAACGTGTGTGATATACCTCATGATTAGACACATTTCACAGAGAGAAACCATGTGCAACAATGCACACAATTATCGTCTGAAAACTGTGTGTGATGTTAGACAATATCAGAAATGGTTAAACTGACCTAAATGTTTGTGATAGTATCCTTATCATACACGCTTTGTAATGTTTCACTGTTTGTTATCTCGTATGTATCCGACACGATTACGACAGTTCAACCATTTTGGAATCTTGGTATATTGCAAATGACGGGGTAGGACAAAATGTGTGTGATAGTCTCCTTATCATACACGCTTTACAATTATGAACTGTTTGTGATGCGGCGCACATCATAAATGGTGCAACACAAAATAGCGAGTGCGATTGTAATGCGATCTCACACGAGTAGCAAAGATGGGCCTTATGGGAAATATGACATCTCAAAGGGTTGATGGATAAGTCTCATTTGTGATAGATGCGTACATCCCATACGCTTCGTTTTGCCAAACGTTTGCGTTCATTGGTCACCATCACCGACGATTTTTTCATGTCGTGTGGGATGGACCCCCCTATCGCCCACACAAGCAAGGCGATGGTTTAAAACTACGTCACGGTAAGGGGTTAAAAACCATTTGTATAGCACGTCGTTGCACCAGTGCAAGGTCCTCATGGACGTAGGTAGCACACTTAACATCATCTATGCCGACACCTTGAGCATGATGGACATCCCGTTGTCCCGACTGAGCAAGAGCAAAATGAAAATCCATTCGGTAATCCCCGGGAAGAAGGCAAGATCACTCCGTCAGATTGCCCTGAATGTGGTATTCAGTGGTGAGAAGAACTATCAGAAGGAATGCCTGACCTTTGAGGTGGTGGACTTCCGTAGTACATATCATGCCATCCTGGGTAGGCCTGCCTACACACGTTTCATGGCCAAATCATGTCACGTGTATCTTAAACTTAAGATGATAGGTCCGAGAGGCGTGATCACCATCATGGGCAACCAAAAGATAGCCGAAGAGTGCCTGTAGAAGGGCTCTCAAATTGCTGACACGTAAATTGCGGTGGCAGAGCTGGACGACTACAAGAAGACGGTGGACACGGCCGACCTGCTCAGGTCAAAGAAGCTGACTGTGGAATCCGCTTTCCAGTCGGCCAGAGAGACGAAGCCAGTTCACATCCATCCGACTGATCCAGAGGCAGCGCCGACCAACATCTCTACCACAATCGACAACAAATAGGAAGGCTAGCTCATCCAGTTCCTCCGTGAGAACTGGGACATCTTTGAATGGAAGCCTTTTGACATGTCGAGTGTTCCCAGGGAACTGGCTGAGCATCGACTCCATGCTGACCCGAAGGCCAAGCCTGTGACAGAGCACTTGCGACGCACTTCTTTAGAGAAGCACAAGGCAATCGGCGGTAAATAGCTCGGCTCCTAGCCGCCGAGTTTATCTGAGAGGTGTACCACTCCATGTGGCTCGCCAACGTCGTCATGGTGCCAAAAAAGAATAACTCTTTGCGGATGTGCATTGATTTTAAGCACATCAATCGGGCCTACCCGAAAGATCACTTCCCTCTCACCTACATAGATCAGATAGTATATTCTACTGCAGGGTGTGAACATTTATCATTTCTGGATGCATACTCTGGGTACCACCAGATCCGAATGTATGGACCTGACGAATTAAAAATGGCATTCATCACCCCGGAGTCAGTTTCCAACGCATGATCCAAAAATGTTTGCAAAAAAAGATTAGTCGGAATGTAGAGGCTTACATGGATGACATCGTGGTCAAGTCCAGGAAAGGTTCTGACCTCCTGACTGACCTTGTTGAGACTTTTGCGAACATGCGTTGCTTTGGGATCAAGGTCAATCCAACCAAGTGCACATTCGTGGTCCCACCAGGTAAATTACTCGGTTTCCTCGTTTCCGAACGTGGAATCGATGCCAACACCGATAAGATCAGTGCTATAGTCTGAATGAAATAACCAGAACGTCTCCATGAAGTACAGAGACTCACGGGCTGCCTGGCAGCCTTGGGTAGATTCATTTCATGACTCGGCGAGAAGGCCTTGCCTCTCTACCGAATCATGAAGAAATCGAACAAGTTCGAATGGACAGACAAAGCGCAGGCTGCGTTCCAGGAACTTAAAGTTCTGCTTTCCACCCAGCTAGTCCTTGGTGCTCTCAGCAGCCAAGAGCCTTTACTCTTGTACATTGCGGCCACGAACCAAGTGGGTAGCACTATGCTCATTATGGAGTGTGATGAGCAAGGCAAAGCGTTCAAAGTCCAGCGACCAGTCTACTACATCTCAGAGGTTTTGACCCCTTCCAAACAGAGGTACCCACACTACCAAAAATTGGTTTATGGGATCTATCTAACTGTGAAAAGGTGGTTCATTACTTCCAAGAGAACTCGGTCACGGTCATCAGTGCACTCCCTTGTCTGAGATCTTGATCAACAGGTATGTTGCTGGACGAGTGGCAAAATGGGCCACTGAGCTTCTACCTCCGGAAATTAAATTCGAGGCGAAGAAGGCAATCAAGTCTCAGTCCTTGGTCGACTTCGTAGCCGAATGGACCGAGCAATAACATCTAGTCCCGAGCCTCTCTGAGCACTGGACCATGTTCTTCGATGGCTCCAAGATGCTGAATGGCTCGGGGGCTAGAATGGTCCTTGTTTCCCCCAAGGGAGACTGGTTGAGCTACATGCTCCAAATCCACTTTGATTCCTCCAATAACTAGGCCGAATACTGACTGATGGTTTACAGTGACTCAGATCTCATGGTGAATCAAGTGATGAAAGAATGGGACATTGGGAGTCCAACAATGACAAGGTAATGCAAGGCAGTCAGGAAGATGGAGAAGAACTTCGAGGGGCTAGAGCTACATCATATTCCCAGACTCAAGAATCAAGCAGCCGACGACCTAGCCAAAATCGGCTCCACTCGAAGAGAATTCCCGAAAAATGTGTTCCTAGAACACTTACATTCCCCTACGATCAAAGAAGATCCTTTTGTGGAGGATCCCCCACAACCAGTCGGCCTTGCCAATCCGAGTGTGGTCGAGGTACCAGTGGTGATCAATCTGGTACACGAGGTACTAGCGATAATCCCCGAATGGACTGAGCAATACATAGCATACCGGCTCAGGCAGGAGCTCCCGGGAGATGAAGCGGAAGCCCGACAGATCATCCGTCGATCGAAGGCATACACTCTCATGGAAGACCAGCTCTATAAGAAAAGTACCTCTCGAGTTACTCAGTGTTGCATCTCGCCGAAGAAGGACAACAAATCCTACAGGAGATCCACTCGGGAACCTGTGGTCACCACGCATCCTCTCAAACACCGGCCACTAAAGTGTTTCGAGCAGGCTTTAATTGGCCCCGAGCCAACGAAGCAGCCAGAGACATTGTGGAGTAGTGCGTGGGTTACCAGTTTTATGCGAACCAGTCGCACAAGCCAGCGTCGATGCTGAAAACCGTTCCTCTCACTTGGCCATTCACTGTCTGGGGGCTTGACATGGTCGGACCCTTGCGGACTGGATCTAGTGGATTCACTCATCTGCTAGTGGAAGTGGATAAGTTTACCAAGTGGATAGAGGCAAAACCTATCAAGAACCTTGACTTGGCGACTGCGATCAAGTTCATTAGGGAGATAATCTTCAGGTTTAGAGTACCCCACAGCATCATCACTGATAATGAAAGAACTTAGAATCCGAAGAGTTCCGTGAATTTTGCTACTCCCAGAGCACTCGGGTCGATTACGCCTCAGTGGCTCACCCGCGGTCGAATGGATAGGCAGAGCGGGCTAACGGGTTGATACTCCACGGTCTGAAGTCGCGCCTCATGTGCGACCTAAAGCACGCTATAGGGGCTTGGGTCTCTAAACTTCCATCGGTGCTTTAGGGCTTGCGGACGACCCCGAATCAGTTCACAAACCGCACTACCTTCTTCATGGTGTTTGATTCTGAAGCAGTCCTGCCGAGTGATATACTTCACAACTCCCCCCGAGTGGAGCTATATTCACAAGTGATACTTGTGATATGTGTTGGGTTTTCCGTGAAGAGGAGTGAGTGATGCAGCACAGTATAGATAATTATTTCCCTTAGTGAGAACCAAGGTTTATTGAACCAATAGGAATAGCATGCAACCCTCGTCTTCAACGACTGCACACAAAGAAGCAAACACTTGCACCCAACGCGGGCAAGAGGGTTGTCAACCCCTTGGACTCATTACTTGCAAGAAAATGAAGTGTGTAGATGATAGTTCATAATTATAAATTGCAAAACAAATAGAAAACAAATAAATGGCAGCAAGGTAATGAAAGCATTTGTAAATATATAAGTGGATAGACCCGGGGGCCATAGTTTTCCCTAGGGGCATCTCTCTTGTAGTAGGCATATGATGGGTAAACAAATTATTGTTTGGCAATTGATAGAAAATCGCATAATTATGCAATATTTATTCATGGCAATGATCATTACATATAGGCATCACGCCCGTAAGGAAGTAGACTGACGTGGCTTGAGACTGCGTCGGTATTTCCCCAAAGAGGAAGGGATGATGCAGCACAGCGACAGTAAGTATTTCCCTCAGTTATGAAACCAAGGTTATCGAACCAGTAGGAGGATCACCACCACCCAATAAGCAGCACCTGCACACAAATAACAAATACTTGCAACCTGACGCGAAAGAGAGGTTGTCAATCTCTCTACGATAAAAAGATACATTAGGTAGTGATAGATAGGAGAGATAGATCTCTCAAGAACACAAAATAGAAAAGGCAAATAAAAAGTGCAGCAATATATTTTTGGGTTTTTGGTTTTGTAGATCTGAAAACAAAGAGGCAAAAAGATAGATCGGAAAGCAATATGTTGGAAAAGTAGACCCGGGGGCCGTAGGATTCACTAGTGGCTTCTCTCATGAATATAGCGCACGGTGGGTGAACAAATTATTATTGGGCAATTGATAGAAGATCAAATAATCATGACGATATCCAAGGCGATGATCATTATATAGGCATCACGTTCAAGATAAGTAGACCGACTCCTGCCTGCATCTACCACTATTACTCCACACATCGACCGCTATCCAGCATGCATCTAGTGTATAAAGTTCATGGAAAACGGAGTAATGCAATAAGAATGATGACATGATGCAGACAAGATCTATTCATGTAGGAATAGACCCCATCTTGTTATCCTTAATGGCAACGATACATGCGTGCCTTGCTGCCCCTTCTGTCACTGGGAAAGGACACCACAAGATCGAACCCATCACAAAGCACCTCTTCCCATGGCAAGAAAAATCGATCTAGTCGGCCTAACTAAACCAAAGATTCGAAGAAGAAATACGAGGCTATAAGTAATCATGCATATAAGAGATCAAAGAAGACTCAAATAATAGTCATGGATAGAAGCTGATCATGAACTCAAAATTCATCGGATCCCAACAAACACACCGCAAAAGTTTACATCAAATAGATCTCCAAGAGACCATTGTATTGAGAATCATAAGAGAGAGAGGAAGCCATCTAGCTACTGCCTACGAACCCATAGGTCTATGGTGGACTACTCACGCATCATCGGAGAGGCACCTATGAAGAAGATGAACCCCTCCGTGATGGTGTTTAGATTGGATCTTGAGGTTCTGGAACTTGCGGCGGCTGGAATTGTGTTTCGTCGACTCTCCTGGGGTTTTTTGAATATTCGAGAATTTATAGGCATTAGAGGCGGTGGAGGGGGGCTCGTGGAGGGCACAACCCATCAGGGCGCGCCGGGGGCCCCCTGGCACACCCTAGTGGGTAATGGCCTCCACAGCCCACCTTTCTGGCACTTCTTTGGCCCACTGGGTGTCTTCTGTTCCAGAAAAAATCTCCAAAAAATTTCGTCGCGATTGGACTCCGTTTGGGACTGATATTCTGCGAAGTAAAAAAACAAGCAAAAACAGCAACTGGCACTTTGGCAGTATGTCAATAGGTTAGTCCCAAAAAATGATATAAAGTTGTTATAAAATGATTGTAAAACATCCAAGAATGATAATATAACAGCATGGAACAAGCAAAATTTATAGATACGTTGGAGACATAGCAGCATCCCCAAGCTTAATTCCTACTCGTCCTCGAGTAGGTAAACGATAAAAACAGAATTTTTGATGTGGAATGCTGCCTAACATGCTCAAGTACGATTATAGTGCCCCCTAGTTGGTGCTTTATAAGAGAAGATGGAGACTCAAAGTAAAAATAAAAATTGCATAAAGTAAATAGATAGGCCCTTCGCAGAGGGAAGTACGGATTTGTAGAGGTGCCAGAGCTCAAAGTTTTAAATTAAGAGAGAAAAATATTTTGGGTGGCATGCCTTTCCTGTTAACGAAAATGACAAAGTAGCTCACAATACATTCCATGCTAGATATGGAAAGTGAAAGTTTGCTGGAAAAAGGAATTTATAGGCATCAGAGGCGGTTCCCAAACAGAAAATAAAGTTTATTCCTTTTTCCACCAAACTTTCACTTTCCATGGCGGGCCGTATCCACGGTGCCTTCGATACCAACACTTTCCAATGAATTTATTATTTGACAACATAAAGTAAATATTTTTTCTTTTTCATTTCGGGAATGGGCATCCCTATTACCGCCGCACTCTCATGCAATGACAAGTGAATAAACACTCATCTTGAGAATAACACATCTAGCATGGAAAAATATTGGACACTCCCCACCGTTTCATGAGCGGCACGAGCACACATAAGAGAAAAAATATTTTGAAAATTTAGAGATGGCACATACAAATTTGCTTGGAACGGCATGAAAATACCGCATATAGGTAGGTATGGTGGACTCATAAGGCAAAACTTGGTTTAAGGATTTTGGATGCACAAGTAGTATTTCTACTTAGTACAAATGGAGGCTAGCAAATTGATTGAGAAGCAACCAAACCAAGAAACTAAAATTCACAAAAGAGAGCATTGAGCATAACTAACACCCAATAATGCACCATAAGTAGGATGTAACTTCATTGCATAACTATTGACTTCCGTGCATGCATAGGGAATCACAAACCTTAACACCAATATTCCTACTAAAGCATAATTACTCACTAACATGACTCACATATTACTATCATCATGTTTCAAAACTATTACAAGGAATCAAGTTTAATTTGTCCAATGATCTGCATGAAAGTTTTTATTATATCCTCCTTGGATATCTATCACTTTGGGACTAGTTTCATATATTGTCATTGCCTTTTTAACAAGCTCAAACAAATTTAAGTGAAGCACATGAGCATAAAGATTTCATCTGTCAAAATAGTATTAGTGAAGCATGAGAGGATTTCTTCAAAATTTGCTAACTCTCAAATTAATCTAAGTGAATCATGAGAGTATTTCTACAAAAATTTCCAAGCACACCGTGCTCAAAAAGATATAAGTGAAGCACTAGAGCAATTATATAGCTCAAAAAGTGTAAGTGAAGCACATAGAGTAATTCTAACAAATCATAGCATAATTTTGGCTCTCTCAAATAGGTTTGTCCAGAAAGGATACAAGTGAAAAACTAACAAGCAAAGCAAGCAAAGATTCAAATGATACAAGATGCTCCAAGCAAAACTCATGATATGTGACGAATAAAAATATAGCTCCAAGTAAAATACCGATGGTTGTTAGAAGAAAGAGGGGATGCCACTTGGGGTGCATCCCCAAGCTTAGTTGCTTGTTTCTATTTGGATATATATTGGGGGTTCTGTAGAACCCCCAAGCTTAGGATCTTTTCACTCCTTATTCCTTCATCCATCGTGATCTCACCCAAAACTTGAAAACTTCAATCACACAAAACTCAACAAAATCTTCATAGGATCCGTTAGTATAATAAAGCAAATCACTACTTTAGGTGCTGTTGCAAACCTATTCATATTTTATTATTGCATTATACCTTATGTATTTTAACTTTACCATGGCTCATACCCTTCAATATAACCCATAGATTCATCAAAACAAGCACACAATGCAACGAAAACAGAATCTGTCTTAAACAGAACAGTCTGTAGTAATCTGTACTCTAACCATACTTCTGTAACTCTAAAAATTCTGAAAAATTAGGAAAACGTAAGGAATTTATATAGAAAGACTTTGTTAAAATTTCAGCTCAATATCACGTTCCAGTAAAAAATGACAGTTCATATATTGGACGCAAAGTTTCTGTTTCAGATTCAGCATCGCTTCTACTCATCTTATGAATCATCCTAAAGGCTCTACTTGGGACAAACACTAAATAACCCATAAAAATACAATCATAACAGAGGCATAATTGTGTCAACACTCAAAAACAGAAAGGAAAAAGCAAAAATTTATTTATTCATTGGGTTGCCTCCCAACAAGCGCTATCGTTTTACGCCCCTAGCTAGGCATAACGCATAGATTGAAGTATTGTCATCTTTGGTTTTGGATCCATAGGATGCCCTCGTGATTGATTCATATGGTGGCTTAATTCTTGTTCTAGGGAAGTGTTCCATACCCTTTGTCAAGGGAAATTGAAAATGAATATTGCCTTCTTTCATATCAATCACGGCACCTATAGTGCGTAAAAACGGTCTACCAAGTATAATGGAACAAGACGGATTGCAATCAATATCAAGCACAATAAAATCTATGGGCACATAGTTCATATTTGCAAGAATAAGAACATCATTAATTCTTCCCAAAGGCTTTTTAATAGTAGAATCCGCCAAGTGCAAATTAAGAGAACATTCTTCAATATTGGTAAGACCAAGCACATCACATGGACATTTCGGAATCGTGGAAACACTAGCACCCAAATCACATAAAGCAAAGCACTCATAATTTTTAATCTTGACCTTAATGGTAGGTTCACACTCATCATGTAATTTTCTAGGAATAGAAATCTCCAACTCCAACTTTTCTTCAAAAGATTTCATCATGGCATCAATGTATGTTTAGTAAAAGCTTTATTTTGCTCATAAGCATGGGGTGAATTCAACATGGATTGCAGCAAAGAAATACATTCAATCAAAGATCAACTACATAATTAAAGTCTGTGCAATCCAAAATAGTGGGCACATCACTAGTTAAAGTTTTGACCTCTTCAAACCCACTTTTATCAAAAATTTCATCAAGATTTTCACCCTCCAAATTATTGGGACGCCTTCTAGCTAAAGTTGACTCTACTTCAGTCCCATTATCATCAATTTTGATATTACTAAACAAGGAATCAATATAAGAAACACCAATCACTTTAAGATCTTCATCATTTTTATGAAGGCAATCACTAGAAAACGATTTTTCTAAGATTTCTCTTTTAGCTCTAAGCATAGCGGTTCTTTTCTTACTTTCATCCATGGAAACATATAAAGCTTTAATTGATTCATCAATCTTAGGCACAAAAGCTTTCAACTTGAGATTTTCAACATCATGAGAAATTCTATCAATGCTTCTAGACATATCATCAATCTTATTCAACTTTTCTTCTATCGTAGTATTGAAAGCCTTTTGCGCATTGATAAATTCTTTAATATTACTCTCAAGATCAGAGGTGTTCCTATTATTGTTGTAAGAGGAATTACCATAATTGTTAGAGGAATTTCCAGGAAAAGGCCTAGGATTAAAATTACCTCTATAAGCATTGTTATTGAAATTGTTTCGCGAGACAAAGTTCACGTCTACGGAATCACTATTTTGCTCAATCAAGGTAGACAAAGGCACATCATTAAGATCAATAGGAGCATTTTTACTAGCAACCAACTTCATCAAAGCATCAACCTTATCACTCAAAGTACTAATTTCTTCAACCGAATTAACTTTTTTACTAGTAGGTGCTCTTTCGGTATGCCATTGTGAATAATTTGCCATGATATTATCTAGCAATTTAGTAGCTTCACCCAAAGTAATTTCCATAAAAGTACCACCCGCGGCGGAATCTAAAATATTTCTATAGACAAAATTCAATCCCGCATAAAAAATTTGTATGATCATCCAAACATTTAAACCATGAGTTGGACAATTTCTTAGCATCAACTTCATTCTTTCCCAAGATTGTGCAACATGTTCATGCTCAAGTTGCTTAAAATTCATGATTTGTGTCCTAAGGGAAATAATTTTCGCGGGCAGAAAATACTTAGTAATAAAAGCATCCTTGCACTTATTCCAAGAATCAATACTATTGCGAGGCAAAGAAGAGAACCAAATTTTTGCACGATCCCGCAAGGAGAAAGGAAATAATTTCAAACTCACTATATCATTGTCCACATCTTTTTTCTTTTGCATATCACACAATTCTACGACCGTGTTTAGATGGGACGCGGCATCCTCATTAGGATTACTGGCAAATTGATCTTTCATGACAAGATTCAATAAAGCGGCATTAATATCACAAGACTCCGCACTAGTGGCGGGAGGAGCAATCAGAGTACTAATAAAATCATTGTTATTAGTATTGGAAAATCACAGAACTTGGTGTTTTCTTGAGTCATCGTGACTACGCAAACAAGATTGCAAGCAAGGAAGAGATCCGGCAAGAAAAAGGCAAACGAAAAAGAGGGCGAATAAAACGGCAAATTGGTGAAGTGGGGGAGAGGAAAACGAGAGGCAAATGGCAAATAATGTAACTGCAAGGAGATGAGATTTGTGATTAGGAACCTGGTAGATGATGATGGTGTCTCCTCGGCGCCTGAGATAGGCACGTAGAAGAGACCGCTTCCTCCCCGGCAACGGCGCCAGAAATTCCTTTGACGTGGCTTGAGACTGCGTCGGTACTTCCCCAAAGAGGAAAGGATGATGCAGCACAGCGACGGTAAGTATTTCCCTCAGTTATGAAACCAAAGTTATCGAACCAGTAGGAGGATCACCACCACCCAATAAGCAGCACCTACACATAAATAACAAATACTTGCAACCCGACGCAAAAGAGAGGTTGTCAATCTCTCTACGGTAAAAAAGATAGATTAGGTAGTGATAGATAGGAGAGATAGATCTCTCAAGAACACAAACTAGAAAAGGCAAATAAAAAGTGCAGCAATATATTTTGGGTTTTTGGTTTGTAGATCTGAAAACAAAGAGGCAAAAAGATAGATCGTAAAGCAATATGTTGGAAAAGTAGACCCGGGGGCCGTAGGATTCACTAGTGGCTTCTCTCATGAATATAGCGCACGTTGGGTGAACAAATTACTGTTGGGCAATTGATAGAAGATCAAATAATCATGATAATATCCAAGGCGATGATCATTATATAGGCATCACGTCCAAGATAAGTAGACTGACTCCTGCCTGCATCTACCACTATTACTCCACACATCGACCGCTATCCAGCATGCATCTAGTGTATTAAGTTCATGGGAAAACGGAGTAATGCAATAAGAACGATGACATGATGTAGACAAGATCTATTCATGTAGGAATAGACCCCATCTTGTTATCCTTAATGGCAACGATACATGCGTGCCTTGCTGCCCCTTCTGTTACAGGGAAAGGACACCGCAAGATCAAGCCCATCACAAAGCACCTCTTCCCATGGCAAGAAATATCGATCTAGTCAGCCTAACTAAACCAAAGATTCGAAGAAGAAATACGAGGCTATAAGTAATCATGCATATAAGAGATCAAAGAAGACTCAAATAATAGTCATGGATAGAAACTGATCATGAACTCAAAATTCATCGGATCCCAACAAACACACCGCAAAAGTTTACATCAAATAGATCTCCAAGAGACCATTGTATTGAGAATCATAAGAGAGAGAGAGAGAGGAATCCATCTAGCTACTGCCTACGGACCCGTAGGTCTATGGTGGACTACTCACGCATCATCGGAGAGGCACCTATGAAGAAGATGAACCCCTCTGTGATGGTGTTTGGATTGGATCTCGAGGTTCTAGAACTTGCGGCGGCTGGAATTGTGTTTCATCGACTCCCCTAGGGTTTTCTGAATATTTCGGAATTTATAGGCATCAGAGGCGGTGGAGGGGGGCCCGTGGAGGGCACAACCCATCAGGGCATGCCTGGGGCCCCCTAACGCGCCCTGGTGGGTTTCGGCCTCCACAGCCCACCTCTCTGGCACTTCTTTGGCCCACTGGGTGTCTTCTGGTCCAGAAAAAATCTCCAAAAAGTTTCGTCGCGATTGGACTCCGTTTGGTACTGATATTCTGCGAAGTAAAAAAAAGCAAAAACAGCAACTAGCACTTTGGCACTATGTCAATAGGTTAGTCCCAAAAAATGATATAAAGTTGTTATAAAATGATTGTAAAACATCCAAGAATGATAATATAACAGCATGGAACAAGCAAAAATTATAGATACGTTGGAGACGTATCATAGACCGACACCTGCCTCCATCTACTACTATTACTCCACCCATCAACCGCTATCCACCATGCATCTAGAGTATTAAGTAAAACAGAGTAATGCTTGGAGAACAATGACATGATGTAGACAAAGTAAATCCAATTAATATGAATGAACCCCATAGTTTTATCCTTAGTGGAAAAAATATAAAGACGTGTCTTGTCCCTTCCTGTCACTGGGATATAGAGCACCGCCAGATTGAACCAACTACAACGCACCTCTCCCACTGAAGAAATATCAATCTAGTTGGCCAAACTATTTCAATAGATCAAAGAGAATTACGAAGCTATCATATAATCATGCATATATAAGGAAGGACCAGCAAGGAACTCAATATAATTTCATGAACAATCTGAACATAAACCCACAATTCATCGGATCCCAACAAACGCACCGCACAAAGTGATTACAGCGAATAGATCACCGCGAAGATGCGGTGAACTTTGTATTAAAGATCAAGAGAGAGAGAAAGAGATATCCATCTAGGTACTAACTACGGATCCATAGGTATGTGGTAGACTACACACACATCAACATGGGAGCAGCAAGGTTGATGTAGAGGCCGTCTGTGATTGATCCCCCCTCCGGCAGGGCACCAGAACAGGGCTCCGGGTAGGCACAGGGCGAAATAGAGACTTGTGGCGGCGGAAAAAGTGTTTTGGGAGGCTCCTTAGGGTTTCCCAATATATTAGAATTTATAGGCTAGAGAGGGACGTCCGGAGACGTGAGGGTGGGCCAGCACACAACAGGACGCGGTCACCCCCTGGGCGCGCCCGGATGTGTGATGCCTCCCTCGTGCAACCTCCGGTCTCCTCCCGAAGCTTCCAGGTCTTCTTTTGGTCCAGAAAAAATGATCAAAAAGTTTCGTGGCAATCGGACTTCGTTTAGTACTATAAACCTGAAAAGCCAAAAACATGCAGAAAACAGCAACTAGCACTAGCCACTGGGTTAATAGGTTACTGCTAAAAAATAATATGAATTGGCAAATAAATGCCCAAAAGGTATCCTAGAATGGTAATATTATAGCATGGAACAATCAAAAATTATAGATACGCTGGAGACGCATCAGCATCCCCAAGCTTAATTCCTGCTCGTCCTCGAGTAGGTAAATAATACAAGCAGAATTTTTGATGTGACATGCTACCCAACATGTAATCTATTGCAGGTTGGATCATTGAGAAATGATGAATTAATACAAATCAATATAGTAATATTCATAAGCATAAATAACATAATCATCAAGTTTCAAAATATACGATCCTTAAAGAATGTTTACCCCCTATTCATTTTATCGTATTAGCATGGCATGGCTCCGTCTTCACCACATAAATACAAATGTCAAGCACCACGGTGTTATGTCAGGCAATTGGATCGTACTTTTTAACACGCTTCAGCTTTTTATTACTCACGCAATATATGAACGTGAACCATGGATATAGCATAAAGGTGGAATGTAATATGGTTGTACGTTTCAAAGGGGTAAAAGTGGAGAATAATGTTTTGCTTCAACTAGGCGTATCAACGGGATATCGAGATGCCCATAAAAGATATCAATGCAAGGAGTAGGGATTTCCATGCAACGGATGCACTAGAGCTATAAGTGTATGAAAGCTCAACTGAAGCTAAGTGGGTGTGCATCTAACTTGCTTGCTCATGAAGATCTCAGGCATTTGAGGAAGCCCGTCATTGGAATATACAAGCCAAGTTCTATAATGAAAAATTCCCACTAGCATATGCAAGTGACAAAACAAGAGACTCTCTATATGAAGAACATAGTGCCACTTTGAGGCACAAGTGTGGAAAAAGAGGTAGTAACACTGTCCCTTCTCTCTTTTCTCTCATTTATTATTATTATTTTTTCTTCCCATTTTTTCTTTTTCCTTCTTTGTTTCTTCTTTTCCCTTTTTCTTTTCTCTTATTTTTCTTTTTCTCTCTTTTTTTCTTTTTTTTTGTTCGGAGTCTCATCCCGACTTGTGGGGGAATCATTGTCTCCATCATCCTTTCCTCACTGAGATAGTGCCCTAATAATGACGATCATCACACTTTTATTTACTTACAACTCAATATGAAAAAATATAGTATGAATCTATATGAATGCCTCTGGCAGTGTACCAGGATGTGCAACGATCAAGCGTAACATATATAAAAAATGGTGAACGCTGGCTTTGCAACAAATACTATGTCAGCTTATAAGATCATGCAAAGCAATATGACGATGAAAGTACTAATCATAACGGTGGAAGTTGCATGGCAATATATCTCGGAATGGCTATGGAAATGCCATGATAGGTAGGTATGATGGTTGTTTTGAGGAAGATATAATGAGGCTCGTGTGCAACAGAGCGTATCATGTCACGGGGTTTGGATGCACCGGCGAAGGTTTCACCGACCCTCGAGGTGAGAATGGGCAATGCACGGTGTCGTGGTTTTGTCACGGAAGATGTCCTCGTGCAAGGACTTAGGTGTGAGGCCATCGCCGCTAGGTGGCGACTCAAAGGGGTTGAACGGGAAAGAGAGTCGGATTTACCCAGGTTCGGCCCCTCTGATGGAGGTAATAGCCTACGTCCTGCTTTGTGTGTATTGATGGATAGATCTTGATTACAAGGGTGCGGAATTGCTAACCTAGATATCGAGAGATTATAACTTGAGTCTTTCAGTCCTAGGGGCTTGCCTTTATATACAGGTCAAGACCCTAGGGTTTACAATAGAGTCCGAGTCATATCATGACTCGTAACCTATAATGCATCTAACTCGCCTTGCTCCTTAAGCAAGGAAACCGGCCGGCGCCTTCCGCCATGTGGGCCTTGAGCCGCCGTCTTCAAGTGTTTGGGCTGCCCGGTGACTTAGTCAGCCACCTCCTTGCTTGTCTTGTCGTCATGACTCGGCCCATCTTAAACTTGACTGTTGAAACCGTCAACATATTAACCCGGCCCCATAGGGCGGGTTATATCACAGGCTATATCCCCGACATTAGGCCCCAGATTGATTTGAATCCATTCATGTCAATTTCTCCTCTTCATTGGCGGCTCATTATCGGACTTGTGTCTTTCATGAATCTCATAATGTCGGCTTGTAATGCTTCCAGACTTGTCATTTCTCAAGCGCTTGTCCGTTGTGACGTCATCCGTCGTTAATTCAGGAAACCAATAGTGACATCATGGCGAATCTGACCGTATCCGTTTATCCCGAAAATCGAGGCGTCTTTGTTTCCCGAAATTTACTGCATTTCCTCGATTGTCGCGCTCGTTAGTTGCCTCTTCGGGCTCCCTCTCTTCAAATATTTACCAGGGGGTCCTCTTTTCACTTTTCACTTCGCCTCTTCGCTCCTTCTTCTTCCTTGAGCCCGGAGTTTCCTCGCACCACCGCTGTTGTTTCCTCGTCTCCGACGACCACTCCCGAGACCGTCGCGGCATTTCTTCCTCGCCGAGCAAACATCCGCACGTTCCCGCCGCCACCGGTGATCACTCAAGTAAGTTATTTCCTCTGACCTAGATCCATTGTAGTTCGTCAAAGTTCTTGAGTTCTTCGGTAGCTTTTCTTCGGTTCATCACCATCGTTGGTTTCGTGAGTAGATCCCGCAAGTTTAATCATAAAAATAAAGTTGTGGAAACACTAGTTCTGTTTCGTGTATAACATACTTCAATCCTTCATATCATTAGATGAACTGTACTGCCACTGCTTCTTTGCTTCTCCGTTAGGGCTAGCAAATATTTCGCTTTTTGGTACTATTCTTAGATCCACAATCATTGTTGTTTCGGCGGAAACTTGTTTGTCTTACACTTAGCAAAGAAAACATAAGCCTTTGATCTAGCTTAAGTCGCATGTATGTTCCGACCGGTTCGTCAGCGTAGACGTGACCCGCCATGTAATAAACTGTCGGGTTTAGATGCTGGCTCCTTCATCAGGCAATTTAGTTATCGTGGATAATTAAGTTGTCTGCTCTTTAGCCGCATGTCTAAGCCGTCTCTTTATTTTGTTCACGCGGCTCGTTATGTCAAAATCCACCACCACCACCTGCAACTAGGTGCCCACTCAAGTTTCTGAGGTTATCTTGAGAGATTACGAAGAACATGGGTTTATGTCGCCTCAAGACATGGTTGGCTGGCGGGTTATCCTTGAAGAGGAAATCCCAAAACCAGAGGAGGGAGAACTGTTGATATTCTTGGATCACCTTCAGAGGGGTTTTTCACCTCCCGGGTCAAAATTCTTTTGGGACGTCTTGCATTTCTTCCACCTTCATCCTCAAGACCTGGGTCCCAACTCCATATCAAACATTTGCCAATTCCAAGTGTTTTGTGAGGTAAATCTGCAAATGGAACCCACCGTCTCCCTCTTCAGGGAATTCTTCTACTTGAACCAGCAGACCGAATGCGCGGATGGCCCCAGCCTAGAGCTCGGCGGGGTCTCAATTCAGAGACGAAGAGACGTCCTTTTTCCTGCTGCCACCCTACCAAGTCATCCTAAGGGGTGGAATAAAACTTGGTTCTACTGTCGAAATACCGCCCCTGCTGACGAGAATCCCTTGCCGAGTTACAGACCCAATCGCCTCCCCATGGACTTTGATCCTTCTGGTTGGGCTCCTCAAGAGGTGCGTTCTCAACACGCCCCCGTTTACCCGAAGTTGAGGGCTTTACTAGTCAACGGGCTAACTGGAGTCGACTTAACCCGGTGCTGGGTGTCTTGGAGAATTGCCATTAAGTCTCCACGACAACTTGATGTATGCTTACTCCGGGGACTTGGATGATCCCCAACGATACAGCAACTATTCCTTGGATGCTAACGAGATTAACCGGATCGTGAAGAAGCTGTTGGGTGAAAACCAAGAAACTTGCAGCAAGGACGGGTTGAAGCCTTTCTGTGCTCTTAACCCGGTTCCTCCGGTAAAAAGCCTTCAACATTTTAATCCGGCTTTATGAACAGCTTTTTATCTTGTTGCCTGCTTGCTTTGATTGTTAATTCTATAGGCCAAGTCTCCCTTCTGGGGCAGGAAACGAGGCAAAACTGCGGCTAATAAGCCCAAAGCCACCCCAAGTAAGAAGAAGAATAAGGCGGTTGTAGAAGGGCCATCTCAAAAGGATGAAGCAGCTGCCACTGATACTCGATCAGAGGTAGAATTTTATCTTTGCTCGTATTTCATTGAATCTAGCTGATGCCTCTTTTTCTTAGGGCGATGTTGAGACAAGCCGTGCGGATAATGTTGAGGTAATTTCCATTCCTTCCGACTCGGAATCCTTGCCCCCATTGAAAACAAGGCGGGTTGTTCGGAAGGTAAGCTTCTCTCACTCGGACGCTTATCTGGATCATCACTTTGTTTTGAAGAGAACTCAGCACAAGTCTAGGCGCTAGACCCGGAGTGGGAACGGTGACCTTGTTGCCGGCTTACCTGATAAGTTAGCCGCCCGAAAACGACCAACCGAGGTATTTAACGCTCCAATTCTTCAAAGAGATTTTGACTTGATATGTCAACTATTAATTCTTATGTTTTGATTTATCAGGAGTCGCCACCTTCGTTGGGCGACTCTACTGCCATCAAAATAGCACCCTTTGTTATCAATCCTGGGTAAATTCCTCTTTTTTTATCTGCTTGTTTGAATAGACTATTGTCTCCATCCATGCCTTATACTGCACTCTTCGTTCTGAAGGGCCAAGGCCAAGAAAAGTAAGACTGACGGGTCTTCTGCCAATCCTGAGGTCCTTGAGCCGGAGATTCCTGATTTGGCGGCTCCTGAAGTTCATGCTGGTCAATCTGAAGGTCATCAGGATGTCCAAACTGACTTACTTCCTCCGTCTGAACCGGCCAGCACTGACGTCGTGAATATTGAGGTTGCTCCGGCAACCAATATTAATCCGCCCAATCCTCCAATGGAAACTAAAGATGCCCCTGAGGAAGTTATTATTACTGGGGCGAGTTACACCCCTCCTGAGGTCTCTAGGGTGTTAGCAAAAATTATTGCTAAGGATGAAGCAGTGCTGCCAGAGAAAGGGAAGACCAAACTGGAGCTCCCAAATTATGAGAATTTTAGTGCTGAAGATCTTCATGCCGACTATCTGGACCGCCTGGCTACGAGCCGCGAAATGGAAATCGGTCTCGTTAGTATGATGAAGAATAAATACGAGGTATACTCCTCTTTATGTGCTCATACCATATATCCTTATGTAGCCCCCAAGGCCCATCTTATCTTTCTAAGATAAGTCGGGTCTTGTGAATACTATGATTAACTCAAACTTTAGCCCCCAAGGGCCGGCTCATCTTCTTGAGATGAGTGGGGTCTTGATAATTTGAATAACTTCGTCCTGTAGCCCCCAAGGGCCGGCTCATCTTCTTGAGATGAGTCGGGTCTTGATAATTTAAAGAACTACGACCTGTTGCCCCCAAGGGCCAGCTCATCTTCTTGAGATGAGTCGGGTCTTTTCCGTATCTTAATGTCGAAAGCAATGATATACATTAGCCCCCAAGTGCCAAATATATTGCTTGCAATTTGCTTGGGACTTGTTAGAAATTTTGTTTACGACAAAGGAAACTTTGAAGACGGCCGAATCAAGTATAGCCAACTTCAAAAAGGACATGGAAAAGGGGCAAACCGCCCAAGCAGAGATTGAAGAAAAACTTCGACTCTCATTGGTTGAACTGGAAAGCGCCAAGGCAGGCTTTTTGAAGGAGAAAGAATCATTTGAGGCTGAAAAGGCGGCTCTAATGAAGTGTGCAAAGGATGCTGAGGGTCAACTCAAACCCATCACCAAGGAATTATCCGAGATGAAACGGCACATTGCCCAGATGACCCAAGCTGTTTTTGGTAAGTATTTCTTACTTTTTGATATATGAATAATGGTCATCTGGCGACTCATGTATTGATGCTATTTTGCAGGCCCCCGGACGAGCAATCTTAAAAATAATAGCCTCCTGATGCTTAAGGCCGTTTACTCGTTGACAGAGCAACTCTATGCTGGAAGTCATCTTGCACTCAAGGCAGTCATGGGAGATAAGCAGCCTTTGAAGCTTATCAAAAACGTGTTGGAATGCCTTTCAACCATTCCACAGCAAATTCAAGAGTTGAAAAGGTCAGCCGCCCGAGCCGGCGTGACATATTCGTTGAGTCGGGCTCTAGCTTACGCAACAGAGCTTGACCCAGCTGAATTAGCAAAGGGCTTCCCCAAGTTTAAGGATGATGGGTCAGAAATTTCTCTGGAGGACTATACTGCTTGTGTCAAAGCCGCTCCAGTGTTGTCCACTTAGTTGGTATCTCAAATGAAGCTGAAGAATTATCAGGCGGCTTATGACGCCAACCATTCACGGATTCCACCGCCTAGTTTTACATCGGTGAACCTGGCTCCTCAACGGCGTAAGCACATCTTCGCCCCTGAAGTTGACCCGTCTCCTATCTTTGATGACGAGGCCGTATTCCAAGCTTTATCCCACTGTAACTGGGATGTGGATAATCTCCAGATACAAGAACCAGAAGACCCAGCGGCGGATAACCCGGAGGCGTCTCATGCGCAAGATTAGTCCGCGACTGGCCCGGATGACATGGTCTGCAAGTCAGTTGAATGATGATGTGAGCTTCTGAATCGCCACCCTATCGGCTCAAGCCCCCAAGTATGGGTTAAAAACAATTTGTGGCTCCTTGAGCCTGTAATAGGGGTAGCTTTCTGAAAAACTGGTGTGTCGTGCCATCATGCACGTTTGCACCTTTGTTGGTGCAAAATATTTATACTCCTGGGCTTGATACCCTTTTGCTGTTCTGCCGTCCAGTCGTTTGCACATTCTTTTTATCGATGAATGCTTTTGGTAAGGAAAAACTAAGCAAAATAAGCCGGCAGAAGGTCTTGATCTTCTAGACTTAAACAGTCTATTTCTCCTCCAACAATGTTGACGATTATATGATTTGCCAACTGGCCGCTATGTGAACTCAATTGTTCAACCCGGTTTCTCAGGTGTGAGCTGGTAATAACTTTGAACCTGAAACTTACTGTAATAAATGAAGTAAATAAGGTAATCTTGATAAGCCGCCTCGATGAGACTCAACAAAAAGAAACTGGTTTTCAAAGCTCCAAGTCCTTTTGGCTTTCCCTGATAATATAATTTTGTGCTGGTCATGCAGCTGATAACCCGGGTATTTCATGTATGAACCGGTAATGAGAACAGGGCGTGCCCGAAACATTTTATGTGGTGATAACATATTTTTTATAATAGTACATAGTACCGTTAGAAACTGGCCTTCTAAGCTCAGAAATATAAAGCGGCTCTTTGAAGCCGGCTTTGAAGGTCTTGACCACGTAATCCTGGTTATCATAAACCGTGATGATGATCGGCCCAAAGGCTTTATATGTCTTCATAAATGTCTTATGCTATATCCTGGTCTGAAAATCAGTTTTCCGCACAGGTATGACCATGCTAGCATGATGCGATGATGATGCGAATGATGTAATGATGTAGTGAAAACAACATATGCGCATGATATCAAAGTAATTGTCGGCTTTTGAGGCTTGACAGGAAAAGACCAGCTTTCGAGGCTCGAGTCTTGCTTCAATGAAGCGGGTTTGATAACCCATGGTTTATCCTAGCTTTCTGTATGCCGGCTCTCTCATGACTCAAGCCGGTGTTTTAACCTTGATAAGTTCAGGGTCCAAAAAGGATTGGCTTGTCAAGAGTACACGGGGTCATCAGATCGGAGTCGCATCAAGCGCACAGGCAGGTTTAACCATATATGGCGTTTATTTTTGACAGGTCAAGAGGGTGAGAAAACTAAGCTTGATGAGATGGAAGCCCCCAAATGCCAAAAATATTGTGGTGTTATTTTGCCGGGTCACAAGGGTGAGAAAGCTAAACTCAATGAGTTGGAATCCCCCAAGTGCCTATTGTTTCGAAAAATAAAGACTCGAGCTCAATTCGTAGGCTGAAACGGCTAAAAACCCGCAATTCGGGAGCGCCGGCTTTATTATACTCGAAACATAAAGAAGTATACACAGAATTTGCAAGGGGGGGAATTACAAAAAAGGAGCCGGCGGCTCTAGGTACAGTAAGGCCGCAGGTGTTCCAGGGCCGGCTTGTTTCCTTCTTGGAGGTATAGAATTTTTTCTTGTGAAACACTCCAGAGCATGAATTTTGTTTAGGGATTGAGGTACTAGTGGTACTGACCGTTATTCAGCTGCTTGGGATTACTTTGGAATCCTCCTTGGTTATTATGTTGATTGCCCTGGCCAGGATGCTGCCCATTGCCATTATTTCTCTGATGTTGAAAACCAGCCCCCGAGCCACCTTGTGACCCGCCAGGTCCATGCTGACCCGGGTGTCCCCCACCATTGCCTCCTGGATTATTTTTGGAGAGCCTGGTTACGGAACTCTTGCATGATGTAACAGTTTTCCCACGAGTGGGTAGCCGGTTTATCCTGGGTACTGTGCTTGCGACATGGTGCTTTAAGCGCCTCCTCATAGTTGCGAGGCTTATTCCCATTGTAAGCCCCTCCGGGGCGACCGTTGCGGCGCTGATTTTTGAAACCAGTGTTAGTGTTGGCAACGAAGTCTGACCCGCCATCGGGCTGCTTCTGCTTGTTGTTACTTTGAGCCCCCTGGTTACCACCGTGACCATGCTGGCCCTTTCCTCCTTCAGCCTTTTTGCCTTTAGCGGGCTTGTCCTCATCCGAGCCGGGATCCTTCATGCTATCTGACTCGGCATATCTGGTTAGGACATCCATTAAGTCGCCCATATCTTGTACCTTTCGCTTGAGCCGTCCGAGCTTCTGAACCAATGGCTGGAAGTGACAGTTCTTTTCCAAAATTAGGACCGCTTGAGCCGCCGTGATGCTGTCTAATGAGTGGATAATTTTCACGACCCGGCGGGTCCAGTGGTGGGCCGATTCATCTACTCGCTGAACGCAATGTTGTAGATCTACTATTGTCATAGGCTTCTTGCACGTTCCCTGGAAATTCTTGATGAGACGCTCCTTCAGCTCTGCCCAAGTGTTGATGGAGTTGGGCAGCAAATTTTTCAGCCACGTCTGAGTCAGTCCCTCCAACATCATGGTGAAATACTTGGCGCATACAGCGTCACTGACATCCAGCATATCCATCGCCAACTCGTAGCTTTCGATCCAGGATACCGGCTCAAGATCCGCCGTGTAGTTTGGCACCGTACGAGGCCCCTTGAAATCTTTGGGCATGCGCTCGGCGCAGAGTACCGGGGATAAGCATGGTATCCCAATTGTCCTACTGTTGGTCCCAGCCCCCAAACTCGCTTGTTGAGGGTGAAGCTGTTGAATTGTCTGTGCTGCCGCTTCCGTCTCTGCCTGTCGTGTGCCTCTGGCTGCATCAACAACTGCCTGGGCGTCTGACGGAATGGGCCAGGTTGGGGAGACCTGAGGTTGTTGCCTACGCCCACTGTTGGAAACGGCCGGAGACACCACATGGCGGCCCTTGCTAGCGTAGGGAGTGGAATGCATCCGATCCCGGCTGTATGAGTACTGCGCTTGTTCACCATGGCTATTTTCAGCATCTCAATGGCGTTTCTAGCTTCAACCTCAATGGGGGTGTTTCCGTTAATACGCAGCGCTTCCAAATTCCGGGTTGCTGCTAGCATGTTATCAACAGGGTTGGAAAAATGACCTCGTGGAGTCTGGAATCGTCGAGGCGGGGAGTGAGCCGGCGGTGGTTGAGCCGGTTCCTCTTGCCGATTCCCAAGCGGTTGAACAGTTCCTCGTGTCTGTTGTGGGGTAGTAAAAAGCTGTTGTGGCTCAAGGTTCAGTGGGAGCCCGCGGTGACGTCTTCTCTCGTAAACCGCCTCTGATGCTTCCCTCTGAACTCCTAATCGCCAAGCCTCGGCTTTATGGCGCTCCATCTCATGATGTATACGAGCCTGTAACTCTGCCATCCGCGCGTTTTCAGCGTCAATCTCCTTCTGCACCTCGACTATCTGGCTACGCAGTTTGTTTAACTCCACATTGCGCTCTTCCTGATTCTCTGCGGTAAATGGGGTTTCCACGAGTTTTGCCATCTCAGCCATGAGATCGGTCATGGCTTGAGCCAGGGTTTTGGTTGACCCGCCGGAACCTCCAGCTACGGCTGGATTGGGAACCGCTGTAGCTCCTACCATGTAGACGGCGACTTGGCGAGGCGACTCGTCATATTCCCCAGGGGCCTCAGTTTCCAATGAGCCCCCAAGTCTGCCATCATAAAGAGGATAGATCGACTCCGTATCTCCCGTGGATGACCCGCCATCTGAGTTGATGAGGGCATTCTCGCTGGAAGCCGGCTCATCCGAAAGACTGATTCCTTGCGTGAAACCGACAAAGACGTGACGACGGCCGCATTGGCACTGGTCGGTTTGGGCGCGCCGAGCCCTCTCCTCGATATTGGTGTAGATGTCCGACTCGGGGATCTCCAAATCGATCTCACCGACGGGAAGTCGAGGCCCGCGTTCGATCGAGTCAGCGTCAGCACTCCAATCCGGCTTATTGACGTAGATCTTGTCACGGCGACTCTTGATCATCTGATCAACCGCAAACTTCCCAAATCCTGGAAGGGTTCCCTTCGAAAACTCAACTCCACCGGGCGAAGGCCCCATGGTGGGCGCCAACTATCGTGGTTTTGTCACGGCAGATATTCTCGTGCAAGGACTTAGGTGTGAGGCCATCGCCGCTAGGTGGCGACTCAAAGGGGTTGAACGGGAAAGAGAATCGGGTTTACCCAGGTTCGGCCCCTCTGATGGAGGTAATAGCCTACGTCCTGCTTTGTGTGTATTGATGGATAGATCTCTATTACAAGGGTGCGGAATCGCTAACCTAGCTATCGAGAGATTGTAACTTGAGTCTTTTCGGTCCTAGGGGCTTGCCTTTATATACAGGTCAAGACCCTAGGGTTTACAATAGAGTCTGAGTCATATCGTGACTCATGACCTATAATTCCTCTAACTAGCCTTGCTCCTTAAGCAAGGAAACCGAACGGCGCCTTCTGCCCTGTGGGCCTTGAGCCGCCGTCTTCAGGTGTTTGGGCCGCCCAGTGACTTAGTCAGCCACCTCCTTGCTTGTCGTGTCTTCATGACTCGGCCCGTCTTAAACTTGACTGTAAAACCGTCAACATATTAACCGGGCCCCATAGGGCGGGTTATATCACGGGGCTATATCCCCGACACACGGTACTGAAGAGGATAGCAAATATGAGGTGGTGAGAGTGCGTACATCCATGGATTCACATTAGTCATAAAGAACTCACATACTTATTGCAATTGCAAGGTTCTATTATGTCTCTCAAAGAAAATACTACTCGCATGCCCCTAGGGAGGAGGTTGGTAGGAGTTAACCATCGCGCACCTCCGACTTAAACAACACTAGGATTTCAACGAGGAATAAGAATGCTCACACATCATCACCATGACATAAAAAATATTTAGATGAACAACAAGTTAACACCCTCTAATTTACAATATTCTTACTAACCAATTATCATGCACTCATGCCTTCACATTACCACATTAATATCATTAACTCACAATTTCTCTTTTATGTGCTACATGAAGGTTTTGATTAACCACTCCTTGAATACCTATTATTTTTGGACTATTCTTATAACCCATGAAACTTACCATCACTAGTTATTAACTCTCAAACAAATATAAGTGAAGAACAAGAGTGCAACTATTTCTGTAAAATCTATACGCCACCGTGCTCTAAAAGATATAAGTGAAGTACTAGAGCAACTGCTTAGCTCAAAAGATATAAGTGAAGCACAAAGAGTATTCTAATAAATAATGGTGATCTTGTGTCTCTCTCAAGTGGGTGTGTCCAGCAAACAATGATTGTGGAAAATTAAAACAAAAATAAACTAAAGCAAACAACTCTCCAAGCAAAACTCATATCGTGTGATGAATAAAAATATAGCTCCAAGTGACATACTGATGGATTGAGACGAAAGAGGGGATGACTTCCGGGGCATCCCCATGCTTAGATTCTTGAGTCTTCCTAGATTTTGAATTGGGGTGCCTTGGGCATCCTAGGCTCTTTCCTCTCATTATTCCTTCATTCATAGTGATAGCACCCAAAACTTGAAAACTTCAGCACATAAACTCAACAGAAACCTTTGTGAGATCCGTTAGTATAATAAAATTATAAAATACTTTAGGTACTGTTATAAATTGATTCTTATTTTATTATTGCATAAGGTACTGTATTCTAACTTCTCCATGGCTTATACTCACGATACAATCCATAGCATCATCAAAACAAGCAAAATATGCAAGCAAACACAAAATCTGTTTAAAACAAAATAGTTTGTAAAGATCTGTGAAGAAAATATACTTCTGAACTCCAAAACTTCTTAAAAATTAGGAAAACCTGGGGAATTTGTATAGAAGTACTGTGTAAAAATTTCAGATCAAAACGACGTTCCAGTAAAATCAGAGAAAGTCCACACTGGACGCTAAAGTTTCTGTTTTTGCACCGTATCAATTCTACTTATCATGCAAGTCATCCCAAAGGCTTTACTTGGCACAAACACTAATTTAAACATAAAAACACAATAATTACAGTAGCAACAATGTGTCATCAAAAACAAACAGAAAGTAAAAGCAAGAAAATAAGATAACTATTGGGTTGCCTCCCAACTAGCGCTATTGTTTTACGCCCCTTGCTACGCATAATGCATAGTTTCAAGTGTTGTCATTTTTCTTGACATTCTCATCTTGGGATGTGTGTTCATGTGGAGGCTTTTGAAAGACAATAGGAAACACATCATCAAGCAATATTTTAGCATTATCAATACTACTTTCCTCAAAACCTTCTGTATTCTCTCTTACTATCAAAGAATATTGTTTATTGATAGCATTGAATACTTGTTAGATAATATGAATTGGAGGAACTTCTTTCTTGGTATTTTCATCAAAAGTGTGGTTATCACGAAACACATACCTCATCATATAGTCCTCGTTATATAAAATTTCATCTATCATAGGATATTCACGGCTCATATTATAGTGATAAAAGATATATGGAGCCTCTCGAAATATATAGTCAAATTCATGCATGAGGATAAGTGTGGCAATTTTCTTAGCCCTAGGGTCTTTTATGATCGGCAACTCATAGAAAAGCCTTTGCAAAGTAGGGTGAGTACGCATAATTCTTCTTTCAAGCTTAAGCACAAGATCAAAAATAGCATCGGCGTAACTTTTAGTTCTTTCAAGGATTGGACTATCCTTGCAAGCTAAAGTACACGTACAGTTAAAGAATTCTTGGATAAAGCTTTTCCCTATAATATTCCCCTTTCCCCCAACAAAAGCTTTTACATCTCGCTGCGGGGGAGTTTCCTCCTTTGGGGTTTTACCTCCGTCATCCTTCTCGATGATAAAATCAGACATGATAGCAACTTCAAGCAAACAACTAACAAACGAAACAAGTAAACTAGCAAACAAGCAAAGGTAAACTAGCAAAGATAAATATTTTTGTATTTTTGATTTTTATGAAGCAAGCAAAATATAACAGCAAATAAAAAGTATAACAAGTGAATGATAATTTGTGCGAAGGTACTTGATAGTAGGTTGGTGATACTCCCTGGCAACGGCACCAGAAATCCTTCCTGATACTTGTGATCTGCGTTGGGTTTCCAGTGAACAGGAGCGGGTGATGCCGCACAATATAGATAAGTATTTCCCTCATTGAGAACCAAGGTTTATGGAACCAATAGGAGTAGCACGCAACCTCCGTCTTCAGCGACTGCACACAAAGAAGCAAACACTTGCACCCAACGCGGGCAAGAGGGTTGTCAATCCCCTTGGACTCGTTACTTGCAAGCAAATGAAGTGTAAATATATAAGTGGATAGACCAGGGGGCCATAGTTTTCCCTAGTGGGATCTCTCATGTAGTAGGCATACGGTGGGTAAAGAAATTACTATTGGGCAGTTGATAGAAAAGCGCATAGTTATGTAATATTTATTTATGGCAATGATCATTACATATAGGTATCATGTTCATAGGAAAGTAGGCCGACTCCTGCTTGCATCTACTACTATTACTCCACCCATCGACCGCTATCCAGCATGCATCTAGAGTATTAAATAAAACAGAGTAATGCTTGGAGAACAATGACATGATGTAGATAAAGTAAATCCAATTAATATGAATGAACCCATCATTTTATCCTTAGTGGAAAAAATAGAAAGACATGTCTTGTCCCTTTCTGTCAGTGGGATATAGAGCACCGCCAGATTGAACCCACTACAAAACACCTCTTGCACTGAAGAAATATCAATCTAGTTGGCCAAACTACTTCAATAGATCAGATAGAATTATGAAGCTATCATATAATCATGCATATGTAAAGAAGGACCAGCAAGGAACTCAAATAATTTCTTCAAAAATCTGAACATAAGCCCACAATTCATTGGATCCAAACGAACGCACCGCACAAAGTGATTACATCGAATAGATCACGGCGAAGATGCGGTGAACTTTGTATTGAAGATCAAGAGAGATAGATAGCCATCTAGGTACTAACTACGGACACGTAGGTCTATGGTAGACTGCTCACACATCACCATGGGAGCAGCAAGGTTGATGTAGAGGCCCTTCATGATCGATCCCCCCTCCGGCAGGGCACCGGACTAGGGCCTCAGATGGGCACACGACGAAACAGAGACTTGCGGCGGTGAAAAACATGTTTTGGGAGGCTCATTAGGGTTTTACCAATATATTGGAATTTATGGGCCCGAGAGGGACGTCGGAGACGTGAGGGGGGGGGGGGGGGGCAGCACACAACTGGGAGCGGCCACCCCCTGGGCGCGCCCTGATGTGTGTTTCCTCCCTCGTGCAGCCTTCGGTCTCCTTCCAAAGCTTCCAGGTCTTCTTTTGGTCCAGAAAAAATGATCAAAAAGTTTTGTGACAATTGGACATCGTTTGGTACTATAAACCTGAACAGCCAAAAACACGCAGAAAACAGCTACTCGCACTACAGACTGGGTTAATAGGTTGGTGCTTAAAAATAATATGAATTGGCAAATAAATGCCCAAAAATTATCCTATAATGATAATATTATAGCATGGAACAATCAAAAATTATAGATGCGTTGGAGACGTATCAAGAGGCCGAGGCCGAAGAAATACGGCACGACGGACTAGATCTTCTGGAGGAGGAACGAGAGTTGGCAGTCATCATATCAACCCTCTACCAGCAGGACTTTAGGCGGTACCATGATAGGCAGGTTAGAGGTCGCGCCTTTCAGGAAGCTAACCTCGTCCTCCGACTGGACCAACATAAGCCTCACAAGGTAGCGCCCCCGTGGCAAGGGCCCTTTGCGATATTGAAGGTCCTGAATAATGGAGCCTACCGGCTCTATGATTTCAACAAAGACAAAGATGAGCCTAGGGCTTAGAACGCGGACCTACTCTGCAAATTATTTACTTAGGATGAAAAAATTCTTATTGTAATGGTTTCCGAGTGAGTCTCGATGAATAAGTCTTACTTTTCTTGTACTTCATCGAATTTGGTCAAAAAAATCTTATTTCACTCCGGTGATTTCGCACACTCAGAAACTTAATCATGCCCCTAATGGATGAAAGGCTTAGCTGTGATCCAGAAATCGCCTCAGTTAAAAATATTTCGAGTGAGGACATCATCCACACTCACGGGGTTCGCTGCGATCCAGAAATCGCCTAGGTTAAAAATACTCTCAGTGAGGGAATCATCTAGACTCTGGGCTTAGCTGCGATCCAGAAATCGCCTAAGTTAAAAATACTCCGAGTGAGGACATCATCCACACTCAGGGGCTTAGCTGTGATCCGAAAATCGCCTAGGTTAAAAATACTCCAAGTGAGGACATCTTGTACACTCGGGGGGGGGGGGGCTTAGTTGCGATCCAGAAATCGCCTAAGTTAAAAATTCTCCGAGTGAGGACATCATCCACACTCGGGGCTTAGCTGCGATCCAGAAATCACCTAAGTTAAAAATACCCCAAGCAAGGACATCATCCACACTCGGGGGCTTAGCTGTTTTCCCGAAGGATCACTGTGCGGATGGAGGAGTGGGAGCTTCAACGAATGTGTCCAGGTCAATACAATCAGCGATCCGAGTGGTAGCCTCGATGAACATCTCCATGAAGTCCTCGAACCAGGCCTTCTTCCTATTGATGACCTTTTAGAGACTTCAATTTCTCCTCGTCCATGTCCTTAAAGTGGACTCAGACAAGAGAAAGGGCAACGTGGATGCCACATCGAGCTGCGGATTTCTTCCATGACTCCACTCGGTTGGGTAGTTTGTTCAAGCGAACCATGATAGACTCCAGGTCACTCTGGAGCTCCTCCTCAGGCATCAACTCCTTGTCGATCTTTATGACGGCATAACACAGTCGAATGATATAGCCCAGTCCTTGTTCAATGCGCTCATCCAGCGGAAGGATGTCCAGGGATGAGTTGTCCCTGAGGAGCAGCTGAGTGGGATCCAACTCCTGCTCGATCCTCTCGGTCTCTATCTCGACGTTGTTGCAGAAGTCTGGCCACATAGATGCAGCAGAGATCAAGAACTGAGAAAAACACCAAGACAAAGTTATAATCACTCGGACAGATGACTTACCTTTGAGCCTCTCACTCATCTCTTTGCCGAAATCCTCAATGTACTGCTCCAATTCAGTCTTCTTGGCACAGAGCGCGTTGATACGTCTCTAACGTATCTATAATTTTTGATTGTTCCATGCTATTATATTATCAGTCTAGGATACTTTATATGCAATTATATGCTCTTCTATATCATTTTTGGGAACTAATCTATTAACCCAGTGCCAAGTGCCAGTTGCTACTTTTTGCCTGTTTTTGGTTTTCCAGGAAATCTATACCAAACAAAGTCCAAATGCTACGAAACTTTTTGATGATTTTTTTCTAGACAAAAGAGACCGATGAAGCTTCGGGAGAAGTCAGGAAGCAGCGCGAGGAGACGGCAACGCAACAGGGCGCACCCAGGGGGGTAGGCGCGCCTTGATGCCTTGTGGGCCCCTCGTGGTTCCGTCTGACCTAATTCTACCTCCATAAATTTTCTAAAATTGGAAAACCAACAGAGAGCCACCCGAAATACTTTTTCAATTGCCGCAAGTCTCTGTTCCGACGGGAAGCCATCTGGAGACCTTTTTCGTGACTCTGCCGGAAGGGGAATCAACCACGGAGGCCATGTACATCAACCTTGCTGCCTCCATGATGATGCATATGTAGTCCACCACAGACCTACGGGTCCATATCTAGTACCTAGATGTCTTCTTCTCTCTCTTTGATCTTCAATACAAAGTTCACCACGATTCTCACGATGATCTATTCGATGTAATCTTCCTTTGTGATGTGTTTGTTGGGATCTGATGAATTGTGGGTTTATGATCATATTATTCATTGAAAGTAATTGAGTCTCCTATGAATTCCATTATGTGTGATTATTATAGCTTCGTATTTCTCTCCGATCTATCGGTTGGGTTTGGCCAACTAGATTGATTTATCTTCAGCCAGAGTGGTGCGTTGTAGTGGGTTCAATATTGCGGTGATGCATCTCCTCTCCTCTTTGGGGAAGATCCCAACGCAGCTCACAAGTAGCAAGAAGAATTGCTGGCTCCGTTGCCGGGGAAACGTCATCAAATTCTCGTCAGGTCCCTACACATAAATTATCTTTCACTTGTTCTACTTTTTATTGTTGTTATAGTTTACTTCATATAAAAATTCAAAATACAAAAATATTTATATTTGCTTGTTTGCTTAGTTATGTAGTTTACTTGTTAGTTTACTCGTTTGATTGCTAGTTACTTTCTTTGCCACTATGTCTCAAGAAAATACTAAATTGTGTGACCTTTCAAATACTAATAATAATGAGTTTATTAGTACTCCAATACCATCCTCCACTAGTGCGGAAGCTTTTGACATTAATGGTGCATTGCTAAATCTTGTTATGAAAGAACAATTTTCGGGAAGTCCTAATGAGGATCCCACTTCGCATCTTAATACCTTCGTTGTATTATGTGATATGCAAAAGAAAAAAGATGTTGATGATGATGTGGTTAAACTGAAACTATTTCCTTTCTCACTAAGAGATAAAGCTACAACTTGGTTTTCATCCTTGCCTCACAATAGTATTGGAACATGGGATAAGTGTAAGGATGCTTTTATTCCCAAGTATTTTCCTCCTGCTAAGATTATATCTCTCTGAAATGAAATTATGAATTTTAAAAAACATGAGAAATAACATGTTGCACAAGCATGGGAGAGAATGAGAATGATGATTAGAAATTGTCCCACTCATGGCTTAAATTTATGGATGATAATACAAAATTTCTATGCGGGACTAAACTTTGTGTCGAGAAATCTTCTAGACTCTGTTGTAGTTGGTACCTTTATGGAGATTACACTGGGAGAAGCTACTAAATTACTGGATAATATCATGACAAATTATTCTCAATGGCACACCGAACGAGCTCCAAGTGGTAACAAGGTAAATTATGTTGAATAAATCGCCACTTTGAGTGATAAGTTGGATTCTCTTATGAACATATTTGCAAATAAGAATGTTGAAGTTGATCCTAATGATGTGCCACTATCTACTTTGATTGACAAAAATAATGATGTTATTGATGTGAACTTTGTCTCTAGCAATAATTTCAATAACAATGCTTATAGAGGTAATTTCAATCCTAGTTCGTATCCCGGTAATTCCTCTAATAATTATGGAAAGTCTTATGGTAATTCCTATGGTAATTCTTGTAGTAATAATAATAGGATGTCCTCTGATCTTTAAAATACAATTAAATAATTTATTATTTCTCAAAATATTTTCAATACTATGGTAGAAGAAAAACTACATAAAGTTGACGATATGGCTAGAAACATGTATAGGATTGCTCATGATGTGGAAACTCTCGAAATTTAAAATTTTCCAGCCAAGCATGATATTAATGAGCCTATTAAATCCTTCCATATATTAATGAAATAAGGAGAGAACCGCTAGGTTGAGAGCTAAGCGAGAATTCCTAGAAAAAGTGATTCCTCCCGGTTTCTATCGTAATTATGATGAAGATGTTTACATGATTGGTGTTTATCCTATTTAATATTTATTTAATAATATTAAAATTGATGATAAAGTGACCGGAGATGAGTCAACTCTAGTTAGAAGGTGTCTTGTTTGTCCAGAGGGTGATGATCTTATTAATAAAACTGAAAAGTGGTTTTGGAGAGGTCAAAACTTTAAATAGTGATGTACCCACCACTTTAAATTACAAGGACTTTAATTATGAAAGTTGCTCTTTATTTGAATGTATTTCCTTGTTGCAATCCATGATTAGCTCATCTAATGCTTATGAAAAAAATAATGCTTTTACTAAACATATTGTAGAAGCTATGATAAAAGATGATGAGGAGAAACTTGGGTTAGAGGATTCAATGCCTAGAAATTTACTAGATGAATGGGAACCTACTATTAAAATTAAGCTTAAAGATTATGAATGTAATGCTTTGTGTGACCTTGGTGCTAGCGTTCCCACAATACCAAAATCTCTACGTGATGTGCTAGGTCTCACCGATATAAATGAATGTTCCCTTAACTTGCATTTACCGGATTCTACTATTAATAAACCATTGGGTAGAATAAATGATGTTATTATTCTTGCTAATAGAAATTATATGCCCATGGATTTTATTGTGCTTGATATTCAATGCAATCCGTCTTGTCCTATTATACTTGGTGGGCCTTTCTTACGAACTATAGGTGCTATTATTAACATGAAAGAAGGTAATATAAGATTCCAATTCCCATTGAAGAAAGGGATAGAACACTTACCTAGAAATATAATTGAACCACATTACGAATCTATTATGAGGATCACCTATGGAATCAATTTGAAGGATGATAATACTTGATACTATGCATTATGCCTAGCTAGGGGCATAAAACAATAGCGCTTGTTGGGAGGCAACACAATAGTTATCTTTAAATTTTTGTTTTACTTTCTATTTTGGTATGTTGAAATTATTATGTATACTTTAATGATTGTGTTTTTATGTTTAAATTAGCGTTTTTTTCCAAGTCAAGCCTTTGGGATGATTTGGACGATAGTAGAATCGATACGGTGCAAAAACATAAACTTTTGCGTCCAGTGCAAAATTTCTCTGATTTTACTGGAACGTCTTTCTAAGATGAATTGTTTACTTAATATTTTTATACAAATTTCCCATGTTGTCCTTATTTTTCAGAATTTTCTGAGTTACAGAAGTATGGTTTGCTACAGATATTTACAGATTGTTCTGTTTTAGAAAGATTCTGTTTTTGCTTGCATAGTTTGCTTGTTTTGATGATTCTATGGATTGTATTGGGGGGGGTATAAGCCATGGAGAAGTTAGAATACAGTACCTGTTATGCAATAATGAAATATGAATCAGTTTATAACAGTACCGAAAGTATTTGATATGTCTATCATACTAACGGATCTCACGAGGTTTTGTTGAGTTTTGTGTGGTGAAGTTTTCAAGTTTTGGGTGAGAGAACGATGGATGAAGGAATAAGGAGCAGAAAAACCCTAAGCTTGGGGATTCCCAAGGCACCCCAAGGTAATATTCAAAGAATACCCAAGCGTCTAAGCTTGGTGATGCCCTGGAAGGCATCCCCTCTTTTGTCTCCAATCTATCGGTATGTCACTTGGAGTTATATTTTTATTCATCACATGATATGTGTTTTGCTTGGAACGTCGTGTGTTATATTTTGTTTTTCTTTTATTTTGCCACAATCATTGTTTTCTGGACACACATATTTGAGAGAGATACACGGTTATCATACTTTTTTGAATACCCTATATGCTTCACTTATATCTCTTGAGGTAGGCAGTTGCTCTAGTGCTTCACTTATATCTATTTAGAGCACGGCGGCGTTCAGATTTTGTAGAAATAATTGAACTCTCATGATTCACTTAAATCTTTTTGAGAGTATAATAAAAAATAGGAATGGCAAATGGCACGAGTTATAATACTAGTTCAAAAAGGATAGGTATTCAAGGGGGATATAATAAAAACTTTCATGTAGCTCACTAAAGAAGAAACATGAGTTGATTATATTAATGTAGTAATATGAAACGGCATGAGTACATGATTGTTGGTTAGTAGAAATATTGGTAATTAAAGCTTGTTATTTGTTATTCATCCAAGTATTAACTATGGCATGGTGATGATGTGTGAGCATTTTTATGTCTAACATTAAATCATATTGTGTTGTTTGAATCGGGGGTGCACGATGGTTAACTACAACCAACCTCCTCCCTTGGGGTATGTGGTAGTACTTTGCTTCGGGAGAGACAATAAGGCTTTACAATAAGTATGTGTGTTCTTTATGACTAATGTGAATCCATGGATATACGCACTCTCACCTTTCCGTAATTGCTAGCTTCTTCGGTACTGTGCATTGCCAATTCTCACCTCGAGAGTCGATGCAACCTTCGTCGGTGCATCCAAACCCCGTGATATGATACGCTCTATCACATCTAAGCCTCCTTATATCTTCCTAAAAACAGCCACCATAACTACCTATCATGGCATTTCCATAGCCATTCCAAGATATATTGCCATGCAACTTCCACCGTTCCGTCACATGACTTATCTGTTCATCACAATATTTCTTTGGATGATCATATAGTTGACATAGTATTTGTGGCAAAGCCACCATTCATCATTGTCTACATGTTACGCTAGATCATTGCACATCCTGGTACACTGCCAGAGTCATTCATATGGAGTCATATTGTTTTATATTGAGTTGTGATATTGGGTTGTAAGTAAATAAAAGTGTGATGATCATCATTATTACAGCATTGTTCCAGTGTGGAAAGGATGATGGAGACGATGATTACCCCACAAGTCAGGATGAGACTCCGGACAAAAAACAAAATAAACAAATAGAAAAGAAATGGTGAAAGCACATATGCTCCCTTGGAGGTTTTGATAATTCATGATAACATACATTATCTCTTGGACCTAGTTTATTTCAGATTAAGTCCAAAGATTGCAGAGGCTAAGAATTGTCAGGAGGATCCCAAAGAATGCAAGGAACATGAATTGCCAAAAGCGTCCAGTCTATGCATTTTACTTTATGTGAGAAATCACATTTGAGTCCATAGGAAAGCCAATACTATTAAAAGGGGATGAGCTATCTATGATGATCTGGTTGCTCAAAGTGCTTAGAGATTAGCCACCAAAAACCTCAAAAATTCTCCCACAAAATATTCGGTCCCAAACCCTAAAGTCAAATTTGGATCCACCAACATTTCCAATATCGGCCACACCAAGTTTCTCTTAGACAGAACCCAACACAAACCCTAGCAAATCGGTACAACCGAGATTCGCTTCGGTACAGCCTAAAAGTAGTGACCAACCTTCTAGTATCCATTTGCTAAAAATGGAATTTCCGAGTTTTACATAACGCTGCCATCGAAGTGAGTAACTATCCAGGCCAATGATACGTCTCCAACGTAGCTATAATTTTTGATTGTTCCATGCTGATATATTATCATTCTAGGATACTTTTTGGGTCATTATTTACCAATTTATAATATTTTTTAGCACTAACCTACTAACCCAGTGCCCAGTGCCAGTTGTTGTTTTCTGCGTGTTTTTTCCTTTGCAGGCTTACTGTATCAAACGAAGTCCAATTTCCACGAAACTTTTTGATGATATTTTCTGGACTATATGAAGACCTAGAAGCTTCGGAAGGAAGCCAGGAGATGCACGAGGGTCGCACCACGTATCAGGGCGCGCCCTGATATGTGGTGGCCCCCTCGGGCGCCTCCCGACGTCCCTCTTCGGCCTATAAATTCCCTCAAATCCTAAAAAAACAGAAGCAGTCCCGAAACCCTTTTTCCACCGACGCAAGTCTCTGTTCCGCCGTGAGGCCATTTGGAGCTCCGTTCCGGCACCCTGTCGGAGGGGGGATCGATCATGGAGGGCCTTCATCAACCTCGTTGCCCTCATGATGATGTGTGATTACTTCACCACAGACCTACGGGTCCATAGCTAGTACCTAGATGGCAATCTCTCTCTCGTATGATCTTCAATACAATGGTTATCGCATCTTCGCTTTGATCTATCCGATGTAATCCTATTGTACGGTGTGTTTGTTGGGATCCGATGAATTGTGGGTTTATGTTTAGATTATTCATGAAAAGTATTTGAGATGCCTTTGAATTATATTATCTCTTACGTGCATGATCATTATAGCTTCGTAATGCTCCGATCTATTGATGTGCTTTGGCCAAGTAGATTGATATTTCATCTGTGCGAGTGGTGCGTTGTGGTAGGTTCAACCTAGCGAGTTTCTATATCCCAGTGACAAAGTAGGGGACAAGATGCGTCTTTGTGTTGTTGCTACTAAGGATAAAACGATGGGGTTCATTCATATTGTTTGAGTTTACTTTGTCTACATCATGTCATTGTTCTCCAAGCATTATTCTGTTTGCCTTAATACTCTAGACGCATGCTGGATAGCGGTCGATGAGTGGAGTAATAGTAATAGGTGCAGGCAGGAGTCGGCCTATTTGCTTATGGACGTGATGCCTATATATACATGATCATTTCCGTGAAAATCGCATAATTATCTGCTTTTCTATCAATTGCCCAACAGTAATTTGTTTACCCACCAAATGCTGCCTACATGAGATATGCCACTAGAGAACACTATGGCCCCCGGGTCTATTCACTTATATATTTGCAAATGCTATTATTATCTCGCTGCCTTTATTTACTTTTTATTTATTTTGCATTTATCAACAATTATCTGCACAACTCATTTTCTTGCAAATAACGAGATCAAGGGGATTGACAACCCTCTTGCCCGTGTTGGGTGCAAGTCGTTTGTTCATTTGTGTGCAGCCGCTGAAGACGGTTGAGGATTGATATTCCTATTGGTTCGATAAACCTTGGTTTCGTAACTAAGCGAAATACTTATCCGCTTTGTGCTGCAATTACCCGTTCCTCTTCACGGAAAACCCAACGCAGATCACAAGTATCAGGAAGGATTTATGGCGCCGTTGTCGGGGAATATCATCATCAACTACCAAGTAACTTCACACAAATTTTCATTCACTTGTTCTTCTTATTTGCTGTTATATTTAGTATGTCTCATAAAAATCAAAAAAATACAAAAATATTTACTTTACTAGTTTGCTTGTTTCGTCTCTAGTTTGCTTGCTTGCCTAGCTATGTTATCTTTATCTTTGTCAAAAACAAACAAAAAGTTTAAACCAAAAATCTGAAGATAAATGGATCATCATCCACTTGGTAATCTTTTCAAAAGACCTGATTATGTTGAACCAATTGCTAGTGAGTTGAGTGCACTAGAATTTCCTTATGAGGTCTTGCTTGAAAATCATGAATCTAAAAATTGTAATGAAGTGTTAAAAGAAATTTATAAAGTGATTCATGATAGTTCCTTGAATGAAAAGCATGATTGCCATGTTGCTAGTATAAATTCTATGAATATCAATTATGATTATGATCATGATTAGGGTGATAATCATGATGTTCCTTGCGATCTTGATAATCTAGCCTTCATGCTGAATCTATTATTGAGTATGATATTTGCAACACTACTAAAAGTGGGGTTGGAAGAGTTTGAACTTTAGGTAATAATGATCCCACTACTTTGGAGAATGATCAATATTATGATAGTTATATTGTTGAGTTTCATTATGATCCTACATATAATGATAGAGGCAAACATGGTTATAAGAATTTGTATGTTACTCAATTACCTCTCTTTGTGTTAAAATTGTTAATACTTCATTCTTCCTACTTGCATATGTTAGACATTTCTTGTCTAGATAATTTGTTTGCTTATCAAATGCCTATGCATAGGAAGTATGTTAGACTTAAATGTGTTTGTCACATGTTTTATGATGCTCTCTTTGTGCTTTAACTCTTGTCTTTTATGTGAGCATCATTATTATCCTAAGCCTTTCTTGATGGCTATAAAGAAAGAGCTTGTTGGGAGACAACCCAATAGTTATCATTTATTTCTGTTTATTTTTAATATCATGATTATTTGTGACACCCTGGTTTTAAGCTATAGTGATCATTATAATTAAGCACAGTGATGACCATGAACAATGCCGAATCATTTTGCTAAGTGGGGCTTGATCAAGTTTGGATTCAAATTCCAGTTCAAATTTCAATTCAAATGCCCTAAGATTTTATGTGATAAATTTAAAACCTCAAACAGCAAGGGAAAAATGTTGCACAATTGTGGAATAATCCAAAACAAATGTTGTTGAGGAAATCAACATCACCACTAAGCCAAGATGAGCTGTGGCATTTAAAACAGTGCCAAAAGAAGCATTTTAAATGCCTTTTCAATTATGGAAAATTTCAAATAGAGTCAAATAAACCCCAAACTTACTGTGGTAGTGCACCACTGACCCCAGTATTTGTTTTCAGCCAGTGTCACATTTTTGCTATAAAGGAAATTGGCTAAAGGAATTAAAACAGAAAGATTTAAAAAGAAACAGAAAAGAAATAAAAGAAAAAGGCCAGAGGCCACTTACCTGGACATACCTGACGCTGGGCCGAGTCGGCCCAACCGGCCCATGTCACTGTTCGTGTACCTGCTCCCCCTCCGTGTCGCTTCGCCCGCGGCTGAGAGCGCCCGCGCCGGCCACTGCTCGCCATGGCGACGGGAGCAGGTGGCTGGGGATAAGCTCGCCCCCGAGCCGTTCCCCCTGGTCGTCCCCCCCCCCCCATTCGCCTCGCTCTCTCTCGCGCAATTGCTCGCTCACTCTCTCTTCTTCCTCCTCTGCCCGAGAGCATCGTCGCCGCCCGCCGTCGTCACCGCGGCCACCGGCGGCCCCGTGGCCGCTGGACCTGTCCGTCCGCTCCGCCGCGGTCGACCCCTTCACCTGGTGGCCTTTGTTTAGGCCGGGGAGCCGTGCAGCCGCCGTTCGTCTCCATCCCCATCTCCGGCCACCGTCGCCGCCGTTGTCGAATCGGCCTCTCCTGCTGCTACAAAACTTCCACGGGCCACCGTGAGCCGCTACGGTGAGCTCCACTCTCTCCTCCCTACTCCGCCTGCTCTCCTTCAGACCGTGTGCGACCGCCACCGCAACCGTGCTCCGGCCGCCGCCATGGCCGCCGTTGTCGTGCTCCCGAGCCGCTACAAGCTCGCCCGACCGCTCAGGCGTGTTCCCCGTGAACCGTAGACCCCGCGTAGCTAGCTAGGTTGGCCGCCCGCGCGCTCGAACGCCGTTTCCGTTGAGGACCCATACGCGTCGCCGCCGGCGAGCTCATCGCCGTCGTTGTAGCCTTTGCCACGCTCGCCCGAGCTCACCATCGAGCTCCTGGTGCTTCCAGGAGCGCGACGCACCCACGCACGCGCACCGCCGTGCCCCGCAGCCCCCGGTACGCCTCGCACCCGAACCGGCCGCCGCCTGCCGTCATCGCCGGCGCCGTTTCCGGCCAGTTCCGGCGATGCCACCGCCACCAATCGACGCGCGGTCGAGTGCCCGTTCGAATGAACCAAGCCGCGCGCGAAATGGCCCTCCGTAGACGAAATCCGACGTCGGCCTGAGCCCTCCGCCGCGTTTTGGGGTCGCCGGCGTTGAGCCGCCGGCCACCGCCGACGTGGCTGACTCGGGGCCACTGCCAGGGTCACTGGCAGCTGGGCCCCGCAGGTCGCCGTTGACCCGTTGACCAGTCAACTGGCTGACTGGGCTCAGCCCAGTCACTGACAGTGAGGCCCAGCACCCCCTGTGCCAATGACAGGTGGGCCACCCCCCTGTCAGCTGCTTAATTAGTAAATAGGTTAATTAAAATAATTAATTTAGCACTAATGACTCTATGACAGGTAGGCCCCACCCACTAATTAATCCTAATTAGTTTAATTAAAACCTAATTTGGCTACTGTGAGGCTGACCAGTGGGACCCACTGGTCAGATTTGACTCTGGTCAGCCAGAGTTGACCTGCTGACGTCATGGTGATGTCATGATGACGTCATCATTCACTATTCTGGATAATTCGGATTTAAATAATTAAATAATTTCAGAAAATTAATAAAACTTTAAAAATTAATAGAAAATAAACCGTAGCTCGGATCGAAAAACTTTGTACATGAAAGTTGATCAGAAAAATCCCACGAATCTAACCGTGCTACCTGTTTCCATGTCTAGACCCTCTACGTAGGTGAAACCGCAACTTTTCGCCTGTTTCCGTCAGATGAATAGTGTATAACTACCGACTATTAATTCCAACTCTAATCCTAAAATAGCTAAAATGGTTTAGACATTATTTTAGGCAACCCTGCACTGCATCCTAGCTGTCACATGCCTCTAACACCGCAAACCTGGAACATCCTCCCCCCTCCGGTCATCTGTCCGATAGTTGTCCGGAACCGGGAAAACTTTCCCGGATGGGTTCCCCCTTTCTCGGTATCGTGTAACACTGCGTTAGGACACACCCAGCACTGCGTATCGCCATGTCATACTTTGTGTTATGATTGTCTTCTTTGTATTTATTGTTTCTTCCCCCTCTTCTCTCCGGTAGCCTCCGAGACTGACGCTGCTGCCGAGTACGACTACGCCCCTGACGTGCAGCCCTTTGCCGCAGAGCAGCAAGGCAAGCAAAACCCCCTTGAGCATTCCGATATCGCCTATTCTTCTCCCTCTTATGCTTGCATTAGATTTTGCTACTGTATTAGTTAGCTCCTATTCTGATGCATAGCCTGTTTTTGATGAACTGCTACTACACCTGTTAGCATATCAACTGCCTAGAATAGGTTGATCATTGAACCCCTGAGACCCCCCTTAGTCCCAGTTGCCCCTGCGTCCATCGACGACACCAAGGACTTGAAGACAGAAGACTCAGTCGTCATGACTGACAAGCCAGGCCCCTCACATCACTGCACTCCCCTTAGTTGTACGACTCTGCAGCGCTACTATCGAGTATCGAGGGTGACACCTCGTGAAGTACTCATGATGCTAGTTCTGTAGTGTAGCTAGTCGGTCGTGGTTATCGAGGGTGATTCCTCCTTCACAACTCCCGACGATGACTCTGTCGTGCAACCCCTCAAGTGTGGGACTCTCGAGGGTGATTCCTCTAAGTCCTCCTTGACGGTTTCATCGAGCGCCCCATGAGGGTGATTCCTCAGGTTCCATCTCGATGTTTTATACACACAGTTACTATGACCGGGTTACTGAAACATGTGGAAGACGGGTCGGCCCCAAGGGTACCCGCGAGAGTGATATTGGTGGGGTGCGCCGGTAAGGCACCCGAGTGTTATTGGCGGGGCGAGGGACTGCATTTCATGGTTCGCGCTTGCCCCGCACTAATAAATCGCTAATGGGTTGAGTATTTAATCTGAGTTGGTCGATACGACCTTTAACGCACTAAACCTTCACGTGGGGAAGTTATGGGCACTCAGCGTCGTTGTATCAGCCGAAGCTCTTCGGACGTCAGCAATGGAGTGGCGCGCGCCGGATTGGGCTGGAACGTACAGCTCTTGGACTAGAGTGTACTAGGTCTGTTTTCGGCCGCGTTCGCATCGTGCAGGAGTGCAAGGGCAAGTGGGCCCACGAACCTGCGCACTTAGGAGTAGACCGGCGGGCTGGCCTCTTCGTTGAGTCTAGGTGGGGCGACGACGTGTTGTATCCCGAGGCCGGGCATTACCCCGGAAAGTGTGTCCGGCCGGAGGTGACCAGGCGTGTTGGAAATGAGGTACACCCCTGCAGGGAAGAACAAACTATTCGAATAGCCGTGTCCACGGTAACAGGACGACTTGGAGTTGTACTTTGGCCTACTACAACTATAATCATAAACTAATTAAAAATGAATTGTGGCTCCGAGATTGCTTCCTCGCAGGGAGTCGAGGAAGGATCTCTGGGCGTGGTTACTTAATAAAATTGCTACAACAATATGACTATATATATGAGCTGCAGGTCTACTCTCTTCTAATGCTGCAAGATGCTGAAGATGCTAGTCTTCGATAGGACTAGGCCTTCTTTCTAGTCTGGCTGTCTACAGTCAGCCCAGATATAACCCCCCTTCGTTGATAATGATGCATACTTAGCATAGATCTGATGTCAGTCTTGCGAGTACTTTGGATGAGTACTCACCGCTGCTTTGCCTTCCTTTTTCCCCTTCGATACGTTGCCGCGTTCAGACGATGGAGCCCAGGACATGGAGTACGCTGGAGACGACTACTACACCACCACTGGAGCCTACTACTATGTGGAGGCTGCCCCCGACGCTCAGGAGTAGTTAGGAGGTTCCCAGGCAGGAGGCCTCGCCTCTTTCGATCTGTTGCTTATGTTTGTGCTAGCCTTCTTAAGGCAAAACTTGTCTAACTTATGTCTGTACTCAGATATTTTTTGCTTCCGCTGACTCATGTTTTTGTCGAGCTTTGTATTCGAGCCCTCGAGGCCCCTGGCTTGTAATATGGAGCTGTATGACTTTATATTTGTGTCTTTTGTTGTGTTGTGATATCAATCAGTGAGTCCCTAATCTTGGTCGTACGCATTGTGTGCATGATTAGCATACGGACGAGAATGGGGGCGTCACATTATTGCCTCTGTAATGATTATGTTTTTGTTTTTAAATTAGTGTTTGTGCTAAGTAAATCCTTTGGGATGACTCACAAGATGAGTAGAATCGATGCTGAAACAAAACAGAAACTTTTGACTCCAGTACAGGAATTTTAATTTTTTGCTGGAGCGTGATAATGATCCGAAAATTTTACACAGTGTTTATATATAAATGATAGAGGTTTTACTAATTTTATAGAATTTTTAAAGTTATAGAAGTACAGGTTATCTACAGATTGCTACAGACTGTTCTGTTTTAGACAGATTCTGTTTTTTGCTTGCATAGTTGCTTATTTTGATTAAATATGGATTGTATCGGGGGGGTATAAGCCATGGAGAAGTTATAATACAGTACCTATTATGCATTTATGAAATTTTAATCAATTTACAACAGTACTTAGAGTATGCAATGTGTTTCTTATACTAACGGATCTCACGAGGTTTTGTTGAGTTTTGTGTGATTGAAGTTTTCAAGTTTTGGGTGTTATCTTGATGTACAAGGGAATACGGAGTCGCAAGAGCCTAATCTTGGGGATGCCCAAGGCATCCCAAGGTAATATTTTAAAGGATACTCAAGCATCTAAGCTTTGGTATGCCCCGGTAGGCATCCCCTTTTTCATCTCAAATCCATCGGTATGTTACTTGGAGCTATATTTTTATTCGTCACATGATATGAGTTTTGCTTGGAGCGTCGTTTGCTTTAGTTTGCTTTTACTTTCAGTGTGCCACAATAATTGTTTGCTGGACACGCCTATTTAAGGGAGACACACCTTCATCATAATTTGTTAGAATACTCTATGTGCTTCACTTATATATTTTGAGCTTAGCAGTTGCTCTAGTACTTCACATATATCTTTTTGAGCACGGTGGCGTATAGATTTTAAAGAAATGGTTTCACACTCGTTCTTCACTTATATTTGTTTGAGAGTTAATAAATATGATGATAATTTGCATGGGTCATATAGACTAGTCCAAAAATATTAGGTATTCAAAGATTGATAATCAAAACCATCATGTAGCACATATAAAGAAAATTGTGGGTTAATGATATTGATGTAGTAATTTGAAATAGGTGTGTGTTCATAATTGTTAAACTGTAGAAGTGTTGATATTAAGAGGGGTTGACTTTTTGTTCATCTAAAAATTAAAGAGGCATGGTGATGATGTGTGAGCATTTCTATTCCTTGTTGAAATCCTAGTGTTGTTTCGGGTCGGAAGCGCGCTATGGTTAACTCCTACCAACCTCTTCCCTCGGGGCATGCGATTAGTGCTTTGATTTATGATAAACTCATAAAACTTTGCAATAAGTATATGAGTTCTTTATGCCTAAGGTGAAACCATGGACATACGCAATCTCACCTTTTCATAATTTGCTAGCCTCTTCGGTACCGTGCATACCCATTCTCACCTCGAGGATCGGTGCAACTTTCGCCGGTGCATCCAAACCCCGTGACATGACACGCTCTGTTGCACATAAGCCTTATTATATCTTCCTCAAAACAGCCACCGTACCTACCTATCATGAAATTTCCATAGCCATTCCGAGATATATTGCCATGCAAATTCCATCGTCACTTCACATGACTAGTTTGTTCATCGTCATATTGCTTTGCATGATCATATAGAGCTGACATAGTATTTGTGGCAAAACCACCTTCATAATGTTTTTGATACATATCACGCTAGATCATTGCACATCATGGTACACTGCCAGAGGCATTCATTCAGAGTCATATCTTCATATCAATTATCCATGTAAGTAAATAAAAGTGTGATGATCATCATTATTAGAGCATTGTCCCAGTGAGGAAAGAATGATGGAGACGATGATTCTCCCATAAGTCGAGATGAGACTCCGGACAAAAATAAAGATGGGGGAGGCCAAATGAGCCCATCATCCATTCAAAAAAATGAGAGAAAATGAGAGAAGGGACTTTGCTACTATCTTTTACCACACTTGTGCCTTAAAGTGGCACCATGTTCCTCATGTAGAGAGTCTCATGATATATCACTTTCATATGCTAGTGGGAATTACCTATTCATTATTTCAGACTTGGCTTGTATATTCCTATGACGGGCTTCCTCAAATGCCCGAGGTCTTCATGATCAAGCAAGTTGGATGCACACCCCACTTAGCTTCATTTGAGCTTTCATACACTTATAGCTCTAGTGCATCATTTGCATGGCAATCCCTACTCCTCGCATTGACATCTATCGATGGGCATCTCCATAGCCCGTTGGTACGCCTAGTTGATGTGAGACTATCTTCTCCACTTCCTACCCCTTTGATATCTACCACCATATTCTATTCCATTCAAATGCTATGTCCAATGGCTCACGCTCATGTATTGCGTGAAGAATAAAAAGTTGATGCATATTGAAAAAGTACGAACCAATTGCCTGACTTGGACACCGTGGTGCTTAACATTTGTATTAATGTGGTGAAGATGGAGCCATGCCTTGCTAATATAATAAGATGAATGGGGGTAAACATTTTTTAAGAATCGTATACTTTTAAGAATTAACAATTCTGTTTCTTACACTTTGATTATTGCTATGTTAATATTTGTTGATTCATCTATTCTCAATGAGCATACATGCACAAGATTACATAGTGGATAACATGTCACATCAAAAATTCTGTTTTTATCATTTACCTACTCGAGGACGAGCAGGAATTAAACTTGGGGATGTTTGATACGTCTCCAACGTATCTATAATTTTTTATTGTTACATGCTGATATATTATCATTCCAGGATACTTTTTGGGTCATTGTTTACCAATTTATAATATTTTTGAGCACTAACCTATTGACCCAGTGCCCAGTGCCAGTTGTTGTTTTCTGTGTGTTTTTGCCTTTGCAGGTTTACTGTACCAAACGAAGTCCAATTGCCACAAAACTTTTTGATGATTTTTTCTGGACTATATGAAGACCTAGAAGCTTTGGAAGGAAGCCAGGAGATGCACGAGGGCCACACCACGTATCAGGGCGCGCCCTGATATGTGGTGGCCCCCTCGGGCGCCTCCCGACGTCCCTCTTCGGCCTATAAATTCCCTAAAATCCTAAAAACCCTAGAAGCGGTCCCGAAACCCTTTTTCCGCCGCTGCAAGTCTCTGTTCCGCCGCGAGGCCATCTGGAGCTCCGTTCCGGCACCCTGACGGAGGGGGGATCAATCACGGAGGGCCTCTTCATCAACCTCGCTTCCCTCATGATGATGTGTGAGTAGTTCACCACAGACCTATGGGTCCATATCTAGTACCTAGATGGCAATCTATCTCTCTCTTATGATCTTCAATACAATGGTCATCGCATCTTCGCCTTGATCTATCCGATGTAATCCTATTGTGCGGTGTGTTTGTTGGGATCTGATGAATTGTGGGTTTATGTTCAGATTATTCATGAAAAGTATTTGAGATGCCTCATAATTATATTATATCTTAAGTGCATTATCATTATAGCTTCATAATGCTCTCCGATCTATTGATGTGCTTTGGCCAACTAGATTGATATTTCATCGGTGAGAGTGGTGCGTTGTGGTAGGTTCAACATGGCGAGTTTCTATATCCCAGTGACAAGGTAGGGGACAAGATGCGTCTTTGTGTTGTTGCTACTAAGGATAAAACAATGGGGTTCATTCATATTGTTTGAGTTTACTTTGTCTACATCATGTCATCGTTCTCCAAGCATTACTCAGTTTTACTTAATACACTAGATGCATGTTGGATAGCAGTCGATGAGTGGAGTAATAGTAATAGGTGCAGGCAGGAGTCGGCATATTTGCTTATGGATGTGATGCCTATATATATATATGATCATTGTCATGAAAATCGCATAACTATCCGCTTTTCTATCAATTGCCCAACAGTAATTTGTTTACCCACCGTATGCTGCCTACATGTGAGATGCCACTAGAGAACACTATGCCCCCCGGGTCTATTCACTTATACATTTGCAAACGCTATTATTACCTCGCTGCCTTTATTTAGTTTTTATTTATTTTTCATTTACCAACAATTATCTACACAACTCATTTTCTTGCAAATAACGAGATCAAGGGGATTGACAACCCTCTTGCCCACGTTGGGTGCAAGTCGTTTCTTCATTTGTGTGCAGCCGCTGAAGACGGTTGAGGATTGATATTCCTATTGGTTCGATAAACCTTGGTTTCATAACTATGGGAAATACTTATCCGCTTTGTGTTGCAATTACCCGTTCCTCTTCACGGAAAACCCAACGCATATCACAAGTATCAACCAGTCGAATTAGTCTCACCTGAGATGCTTTATATCGGTCTCACCGAGAACCCAAAAGTTAGCACATTTTGCTCCAGTCGGTGCAACCGAGTTTTTACTTCAGTTCCACAGATTTGGGAATTAATGTTGTAACATTTGGATTTTTGGAGATGGCTATATATACCCCTCCACCTCCCTCTATTCGTGGTGAGAGCACTCAGAACAAGCAAACACTTCCACCATTCATTTTCTGAGAAAGATACACCTACTCATGTGTTGAGATCAAGATCTTCCACTCCAACCATATGAATCTTGATTTCTAGCCTCCCCAATTTGCTTTCCACCCAATCAATCTCTTCTACCAAGCCAAATTCTGTGAGAGAGTGATTGAGTGTTGAGGAGACTATCTTTTGAAGCACTAGAGCAAGAAGTTCATCATCCATACCACATCTATTACCTTTTGGAGAGTGGTGTCTCCTAGATTGGTTAGGTGTCACTTGGGAGCCTCCAAATCTTTGGATTTGAACCAAGAATTTGTAAGGGCAAGGAGATCGCCCACTTCGTGAATATCTACCCCGAGTGAGGCTAGTCCTTCGTGGATGAAGGCATGGTCGAATAGACAAGGTTGCTTCTTCGTGGACCCCTTGTAGGTGGAGCCCTCCGTGGAATCGCTTAGCCGTTACCCTCTGTGGGTTGAAGTCTCCATCAAAGTGGACGTATGATAGCACCACCTATCGGAACCACAGAAAAATCTCCGTGTTCCCATTGCGTTTGATCTTCCTATATCTACTCCTTACTTACGCTTGCATGTGATTACTTTCCGCTGCTATACTCGTAGACTTGCATGTGTAGGGTGTGCTAGACTTGCTAGAATTGCTAAAACTTGCTAACCAATAAAATTTGGAAAAGGTTAGGTTTTTATTTGGTTGAGTAGTCTATTCGCCCCCCCTCTAGACGCCCCTCTTCTCGATCCCAAACTTGGTATGAGAGCTTTGGCCTCCATTGCCTTGGTTTTATCACCATTGGAGGAAGATGGATGTGTCTAGTTTGGGGAGTCTTAGATGTAGAGTGTCTATTCTCAATGGGGAGTACTATAGTCAATGGAAAGACAAAATGCTTGGTCTATTTGATGAATTCCATTTGAGAAAATATGTTGATAGTCCTTATGTGCCTCCCATTGATCCCTTACATCCTTCTCACGAGGAAGAAATTGACATGCTTCGTAATCTTAGAACCGTCAATCTCATTATTAGAGGATTACCAAGAATCGTTTTTTTATCAAATGAAAAACTTTGAGTGTGCTTACACCTTGTGGAAAGATTTGGAGAAAAGATATCCAGACTACTCCTTGAAAAATCTTGATGATATTCTTCATAAAACTATTGCCTTTCACAAAATTAACCCTAGTGATCCTGATTTTTATAAATACTTGTTTGAGCTTCGTGACCTCATGCGTGCTAAAGGAAATGTCATTACCATCAATAACATCATTGTTGAAGCCATTCGTATTCATAATCTTGAACATTGTCATGGTCATAGTTCTAACGACAATCTTGAACTTTGTGACAAGGACATTACATTTGATGCTAACAATGTGGAACATGGCTACTACGATGAAGATGAGGAGTTTGACATCGAATATGAGAAGACTATGAAGAATCTCAATGTCATGGCAAACTTCAAAGACTATGTGTCCGGAGGAAAAGAATGGGTTCTCGATAGTGGATGCACCAATCATATGACCGAAGATAGAGACATGTTTCATGAGATCAGACCAAACCATGGACCACGTAGGTACATGACCTTCGGGACAACTCCAAAGATAAGGTGCTTGGTCTTGGTAAGGTGACCATATCTCATGATAGTTCTATTCAAAATGTCATGCTCGTTGAATATCTTAGCTACAATCCTCTTTCCGTATATAGACTAGCCAATTTCAGTTTCAATGTCCTATTTACTAAAGTGGATTGCCAAGTGTTTCATCCAGACAATCATAACATGGTCTTTACCGATTTCCATAGAGGTGATCTATATATTGTTGACTTCACTAAGAGATCCCAACCTCGCACTTGTCTTATAGAAAAATCTTCTAAAGGTTGGCTATGGCATAGAAGGTTAGGACATGTTGGTATGCATAATCTAGACAAGCTCATTAAAGGTGATCATATACTTGGCATTAAAGATGTTATATTTGACAAAGATAGACTTTGTAGTGCTTGTCAAGCTGGAAAACAAGTTGGGGGAAGTCATCCCGTTAAGAACATCATGACAAGTAGGACACCACTCGAGTTGCTTCATATGGATCTCTTTGGTCCCAATGCATACAAGAGCCTAAGTGGAAATTCTTTTGGTCTAGTTATAGTTGATGATTCTTCCATATTTACGTGGGTATTCTTTCTTGATGACAAGTCACGGTTTCAAAAGATCTTCAAGAACTTTGCTTGGAAGGTCCACAATCAATTTGAAGTGAAGATCAAGAAAGTTCGGAGCGACAATAGATTGGAGTTCAAGAACACTAATGTGGATACCTTTCTTGACGAAGAAGGAATCTCACATGAGTTCTCGGCAACGTACATGCCTCAACAAAATGGAGTTGTTGAGGGGAAGAACCGGACTCTCATAGAGATGGCTAGAACGTTGCTCGAAGAGTACAAAACTCCAAGATACTTTTGGGTGGAAGCTGCAGAAACAGCTTGTCATGCGACAAACCGGCTCTATCTACACAAGCTTCTCGGTAAAACTGCATACGAGCTATTCATCGGTAAAAAATTCCATGTTGGATACTTTCGGGTATTTGGCTCAAAGTGCTACATTCTTGAGAAGCATCTTCGTTCTAAATTTTCTCCTAAATCTCATGAAGGTTTCCTACTCGGTTACGGATCAAACTCTCACACTTACCGAGTCTACAATGTTGGAACACGCGGTACGCTACGCTAGCGCCAAATAAAAAATCTACCGTGCACCCAAGAACAAGCTGCTGGAAATAGATCACAGGATCGGGTTTACCACTAGACGCGTAGTCACCGCAACGAAAGTAGAGTTGGTGATGCGTGTAGTCGATCAGGCGATTCGTCTCCTCCTCCTATAGCCGATCTCCCACGAGCGGTGATCTCCCACTAATAGCTCCTCGCGGATCCCTCTAACGGTTCGTCATGGATCCCTCGAACAGTTCGTCCAAGCACCGCTGATGCAATGCCTCAAATGTATCCACACGTACGGGGGCAGCGTCGGGCGGTGGACTGCTAGGTCCGATCGCACGGCATGGTGGCGTGGGGAGTGGCGGTGGTTGTCGACGGGAGGAAAAAGATCAACCCTGAAAGGTGCGCCCACTCCCCTTTATATAGACCTCTGAGGTGGGCTCAACACTTGAGGCCCATGACGAGTCTAGTCCCATCTTCCATTCGGATCCAATCCGAATGGGCTGCAATCCCTTAAGTGTGCGACCCTATAGGTTCACGTACACATGGACACGACCCGAGTCGATAGTCGGTAGCAGCTCCTAGCAGAACCTGCCAACTCCCATGTGTGCGCAAAGTTGTTAGACGAACCTCGACAATGTGTCATATACAACATTCCTTTTGCCTCATGATATAGGTTGTAGAGCTCATGGCGAGTACTTGTCACCCTTGTGGTAGCTCGACATCTCTTCTCGAAACCGTGATGCAGATTCCCGAACTGGGTTAACACTTAACCCATGTCGCATGGCCATGCTTTCTGAATCTGATCACACGAGAGGGCCTAGAGAATATCTCTCCTCGTGGAGGGTCAAATCCCATCTTGGTTAACCATGTCTCGCGGCATGTCTCACGAATCACCCGAAAGCTACCTTTATAACTACCCAGTTACGGAGTAGCGTTTGATAGACCCTAAGTAAGTCGATCCTCATCCCAAGAACATGCGATGACCTTAGGTCTAGGACATGGCATATACATTGTACTTGAGACTAACAGATGACATTATCTCGCTGTGTCTCAAAGTGGGTCTGTCCGACTCGGTGATCTCAATCCCCGAGTCCATACTATCAGTTTAGCATCTCTATGCACATGACTTGTGAAACGTAGTCATCAACTGAATCGTATACTAGTAAAGGATATGTGTCCGCATAACCTTAACAACTAGGGACTATTAGAACAATCATCATACTATATATAGTCTCACAAATAAGTCACATACTTATTGATACATATCGCTGATGATGTTCAAGGACAATACAAAATACTCATGAATACCTAGGAAACGAAATCATCACATGATTGTCTCTAGGGCATATCTCCAACAGTATCCCACTTGCACTAGAGTCAGACATCTAGGCATCATATGCACATGGACCTCATGTGCATCTCATGCTTCGACTGCGGGAGAGGCTTCGTTAATGGATCAGCAACATTTGCATCCGTGTGTATCTTGCATATGTTTACATCGCCTCTCTTGACAATGTCGCGAATGAGGTTAAAACGCCTGAGTATGTGTTGGGTTTTATGATGGTTCCGTGGTTCCTTGACTTGTGCAATAGCACCACTATTATCACAATAGAGGTCCAACGGATTGGACGAGTCGTGAACCACTCCAAGATCAGAAATAAAATTCTTCACCCAAACACCTTCTTTTGCAGCTTCAGAAGCCGCAATGTACTCAGCCTCCGTTGTAGAATCAGCTATCGTATCTTTCTTGGCACTCCTCCAGCTCACTGCTCCTCCGTTCAAAATGAACACAAACCCAGATTGCGATCGACTATCATCCCTATCGGTTTGGAAACTAGCATCAGTGTAACTCTTTACAATGAGCTCATCCTCACCTCCATAAACTAGGAACATATCATTTTTCCTTCTCAAGTATTTAAGGATATTCTTTACCGCTGTCCAGTGACTCTCACCTGGATCAGCCTGGTATCTGCCTACTACGCTTAGAGCAAAGCTAACATCGGGACGAGTACGTACCATATCATACATGATGGACCCAATAGCCGAAGCATACGGAATCCCATCCATGCGTCTTCGCTCATCAGGAGTCGAAGGACTCCGAGTCTTGCTAAGACTAATGCCATGTGACATGGGCAAGAACCCTTTCTTGGCATCTTGCATGTTGGACTGCTTCAACACCTTGTCTATATACGTACTTTGGCTTAATCCAGTAAGCCTTCTCGGTCTATCTCTATAGATCTTGATTCCCAGAATATAAGCTGCTTCTCCCAAGTCTTTCATCAAAAAACTATTTTTCAATGAGTCCTTGACAGATTCAAGCATTTGAACATCATTTCCAATCAACAATATGTCATCCACATACAGGATCAGAAATGCAACTGAGCTCCCACTGACCTTCTTGAATACACAATGATCATAGTCGTTCTTGATGAAGCCAAATTCTTTGACCGCTTCATTAAAACGAATGTTCCAATTTTGAGATGCTTGCCTCAATCCATAAATGGATCTCTGAAGCTTGCATACCATGTCAGCATTCTTTGGATCTACAAAACCCTCGGGTTGTGTCATATACACGTCCTCAGTTAAATTTCCATTAAGGAAAGCTGTTTTGACATCCATCTGCCATATCTCATAGTCGAAATATGCAGCTATAGAAAGAATGATCCGAATTGATTTAGGCATCGCTACCGGTGAATAAGTCTCACCGTAGTCAACTCCTTGAACTTGTCGATAACCTTTAGCGACAAGTCGAGCCTTATGGACTGTAACATTTCCATCCATATCAGTTTTCTTCTTAAAGATCCATTTGCACTCAATGCCTCGAACGCCATCTGGCGGATCAACCAAGTTCCAAACCTGATTGTCATCCAGGGACTTTAATTTGGATCTCAGGGCCTCAAGCCATAACTCGGAATCAGGGCTCACCATCGCTTCCGCATACGTGGTCGGTTTGTTGTTCTCCAAGAACAACACATTGCGGTCGTTCATATTGCGCAACCTTTCTGACCTACGTGGAACCGGCTTCGATTCCACTACGGGTTCCCTGACTAACTCCGACGTGATTGAATCACCTGTCAGAACGTCCCCGTGTGGCTCTCGAATTTCTTCGAATCGGACCGACCTCCCACTAGCCTTCCGATTGAGAAACTCTTTCTCAAGGAAAACTCCATGTCGAGCGACAAACACTTTGCCCTCTTCACGGTTGTAGAAGTAATATCCCAAGGTTTCCCTAGGATACCCCACGAATATGCACTTGTCTGACTTGGGCGTGAGCTTGTCCAACTGGAGTCGCTTGACATATGCTTCACAACCCCAAATCTTTAGAAAATACAAGCTATGACTCTTTGCAATCCATATCTCATATGGTGTCTTATCTACGGACTTTGATGGTACCCTGTTTAGTGTGAAAGTTGCGGTTTCTAGAGCGTATCCCAAAATGACAAGGGTAAATCAGACTGACTCGTCATCGATCGGATCATGTCTAACAGAATCCGATTCCTCTATTCCGACACACCATTTCTCTGTGGCGTACCTGGAGGAGCAAGTTGTGGAACTATTCTACGGTTCTTCAGATGATCATCAAACTCCTTGCTCATATACTCACCGCCACGATCAGATCGTAGAAGCTTGATTGTCTTGCCGAGTTGATTTTCCACTTCATTCTGAAACTCCTTGAACTTTTCAAAAGTTTCTGACTTGTGCCTCATCAATTAGACATATCCATATCTACTAAAGTCGTCGGTAAAAGTCACGAAGTATTGGAAACCACTATCTAGATGTCGTGCTCATTGGTGCACATACATCACTATGTATAAGTTCCAATAGCTCAGACGCCCTCTCACAACTCTTTGCACAAGGAGTCTTAGTCATCTTGCCGAGTAGGTAGGACTCACATGTCTCAAATGATTCAAAATCAAATGAAGTCAGAATTCCATCATCATGGAGCTTCTTCATGTGCATTTGACTAATGTGTCCTAGTCGACAATGCCAGATGTAAGTCGGATTTATCTTGTTAGGCTTATGCCTCTTGACATTTATGTTATAGACCGATTCACCTTCAAGATATAATATAAATAACCCATTCACAACAGGCGCAAAGCCATAAAACATTTCATTCAAGTAAATAGAACAACCATTGTCCTTAATACTGAATTCATAACCTTGCCTCATCAAACATGAGGCCAAAATAATGCTTCGACTTAATGCAGGAACATAATAACAATTATCAAGTTCCATTACAAATCCTGAAGGTAAATTAAGTTGCATGGTGCCGACGGCTAATGCAGCAACTCTTGCTTTATTCCCGACGCGTATGTCAACTTCTCCTCTTGCAACATTCCTAGTCCTTCTTAGCCCCTGCATCGAGTTGCATATGTGAACAACCGATCCGGTATCATATACCCAAGAGCTACTAGAAATATTAGCAAGAAAAATGTCTATAACATATACAACAAGTGTACCTGAAGAAGAAGTCACACTTCCAGTCGTCTTGCCTATCTGGGCAAGCCACTTGCTGCACTTCCTCTTCCAGTGACCGGTTTCCTTGCAGTGAAAGCAAACGATCCCCGTGTTTGGTCCGGACTTGGGAGCGCCGGCGACAGTAGGAGTTGCCTCCTTGCCCTTTGCCTTAGTCTTTTACTTGGACCAGCTCTTTTTGAACTTTGCCGTGTTCTGCACCATCAACACTTGATGCGTGCCTTTCTTGATATCCTGCTCTGCCACTTTTAGCATCCCATGCAATTCAGTGAGCTTCTTTTCCATGCCGTGCATATGGAAGTTCGAGATGAACGCCCCATAGCTAGTCGGAAGAGAAGCCAGAATTGTATCCGTGGACAATTCGTCCCCAAGTGGGAAGCCTAACCGATCCAAAGCTTGCATGTATCCGATCATCTTGATCACATGTGGGCTCAGTGGATCACCCTCTTTCAGCTTACAATCCATCAAGGATCGCCAGATGTTGAACCTTTCGGTCCTTGCCTGCATCTGAAACATGCTCTTGAGGTTCTCGGTCATATCGAAAGCCTCAATGTTTTTGAAATGCTGTTGCAGATCGGGCTCCATAGAAGCCAGCATGAGACAGCTGATCTCGTTTGACTCATCAACGAGTTTCTGGTGGGCATTCCTGGCCGTGGCATTTGCATTCTCGACAGGTTCCTCTGGAAGGGGTTCCTCTAGAACATGTTCCTTTTTATCATGCCTGAGAACAATTCTCAGATTTCTATACTAGGTGGTAAAGTTTGTTCCATTCAGTTTATCCTTTTCTAGGATTGATTTCAACGAAAAACTGGGTTGAGCAGGTGGTTCGATTGATCTACAACAGAAATATGCAAAACACTAAGACATGTATTCATAAAGAGTAATTCAAATTAAACATTTTAATAAGAACATTACTCCCACTAAAATCAACATCCCTCCGTTGATTCTTAGCGATTCAAGATCCAAGATCCACATGTCAACTAGTGAGCTTTTGCATCACCGCTAGAAGACTAGATCACTCGGTAAGCAACACTTGCTAATCGTATCTCTATACGACTCTTGTTTGTTGGGGACATCTCATGCCATGCCAACTCTTATGCCTCGAGGCCCAAAACTGTTTTGATAGCCACAACAAGTTAACCAATGCTTCGCTCATAAGTGTCTGACACAAACACACCACGTTAAGGAGAATTAGCAGCACCCTAATTTTATAGGCCCGCCACTAAAAATACTTAACATGTGATGGTGCAACAATTGGGGAGGCAATTTTACTTGACATTCTTTGAGGGATCACCCTACTTAAAACATCTATCATGCAAAAGAAGGGCGCATAAAAGGGATAAACTTTCACATGCAGTATATATATATGTGTGATATGGTATAGCCCCTTTCATCAACGCATGGTGATCTCCATCTCCACGTGCGATGCATGCCCATGGCTATCTCCATCTCCATGCATGGTTGCCCTTGTGGTGATCTCCATCTCCACACATGGTGTCAACCGCCAAGTGTTACATAAGATACTATGCTATTACAAACTAATAGCTATGAGACTAAATTACATTACAAGGCATCTCATGTTGACACGGAGGTCATTAATACAATAATGGGACAACCATTTGGCTCCAACCGGTTGCCGCACTCATGACATGCAGGTCATGATTTAATAATTTACAAGCAACATTCATGGGCTATACCAAATCACAAGCATTCCCTGCAAAAACAAGTCAGATGTTCTACCGCCGAAAATAAAACTGACTGAAACTCTATTTTCCAAGAGGATTTTGACCTCGAAAATTTGGCTGAAAACAGCAAAGCAGTTGAAGGTCAAATTCATCTTTTCGTGTTGTTTAGTTTGACAGGTCGTGGAGCGAAAACGGAGTTCCTATACAAAAGTTATGCCCGTTTTACTGTAACTCCTCCAACAGATTTCAGCACTGCGGAAATCACATTTCCACGGTGTCGATTTTTGCTCCGGTTCGATCAATCTCATTTCCACAGCATATGGATTTACGTTCCACTTCTACCCCGATGGCGGAAACCGTCCGGTAGGGGTAATTCGTGTCACGACCTCTACATCACGATCACGGAAGCCAGATCACGAAACCAACCGTCAACGCTGACGTGCACGGCCGATCTCATCGACCCGCACCTAAACCGATCTACATATCTCATATGCAAATCACCGAATCTATCACCACACAGTGGAGGCTCAGATACCACTGTTGGAACACGCGGTACGCTACGCTAGCGCCAAATAAAAAAATTCTACCGCGCACCCAAGAACATGCTGCTGGAAATAGATCACGGGATCGGGTTTACCACTAGACGCGCAGTCACCGCAGCGGAAGTAGAGTTGGTGATGCGTGTAGTCCATCAGCCGATTCGTCTCCTCCTCCTGTAGCTGATCTCCCACGAGCGGTGATCTCCCACGAACAGCTCCTCGCGGATCCCTCGAACTGTTCGTCACGGATCCCTCGAACGGTTCGTCCAAGCACCGCAGCTGCGATGCCTCCAAGGTATCCACACGTATGGGGGCAGCATCGGGCGGCGGACTGCTAGGTCCGATTGCACGGCATGGTGGTGTGGGGAGTGGCGGTGGCTGTCGACGGGAGGAAAAAGATCAACCCTGAAAGGTGCGCCCACTCCCCTTTATATAGACCTCCGAGGTGGGCTCAACACTTGAGGCCCATGACGAGTCTAGTCCCATTTTCCATTCGGATCCAAACCGAATGGGCTACAATCCCTTAAGTGTGCGACCCTATAGGTTCACGTACACATGGACACGACCCGAGTCGATAGTCGGTAGCGGCTCCTAGCAGAACGTGCCAACTCCCATGTGTGCGCAAAGTCGTTAGACGAACCTCGACAATATGTCATATACAACATTCCTTTTGCCTCATGATATAGGTTGTAGGGCTCAAGGCAAGTACTTGTCACCCTTGTGGTAGCTCGACATCTCTTCTTGAAACCGTGATGCAGATTCCTGAACTGGGTTAACACTTAACCCATGTCGCATGGCCATGCTTTCTGAATCTGATCAGACGAGAGGGCCCAGAGAATCTCTCTCCTCACGGAGGGGCAAATCCCATCTTGGTTAACCATGTCTCGCGACACGTCTCACGACTCACCCGAAAGCTACCTTTATAACTACCCAGTTACGGAGTACCGTTTGACAGACCCTAAGTAAGTCGAACCTCATCCCGAGAACATGCGATGACCTCAGGTCTAGGACATGGCATATACATTGTACTTGAGACTAACAGATGACATTATCTCGCTGTGTCTCAAAGAGGGTCTGTCCGACTCGGTGATCTCAATCCCCGAGTCCATACTATCAGTTTAGCATCTCTATGCACATGACTTGTGAAACGTAGTCATCAACTGAATCGTATACTAGTAAAGGATATGTGTCCGCATAACCTTAACAACTAGGGACTATTAGAACAATCATCATACTATATATAGTCTCACAAATAAGTCACATACTTATTGATACATATCACTGAGGATGTTCAAGGACAATACAAAATACTCATGTATACATAGGAAACGAAATCATCACATGAGTGCCTCTAGGGCATATCTCCAACATACAACAACTTCACTCCAACAGTTTAAGAGATGGTAGATGTGAAGTTTGATGAGACTAATGGTTCGCAAGTCGAACAATTGCCAAATGATGAGGAGATAAGGAACCTTCGGAAGCCATTCAAGACTTGTCCATTGGCAAGATTCGTCCCATGGAGGTGAAGTTCTTCATCAATACAAGTGGAAGCTCCTACCTCGCGTCAAGGCGAACCACACAATGACATGGAGGCATCCACAAGTGGTACACGCCAAGATGAAGATGAAGAAGAAGTATATCAAGATGATCCACCTCAACCTCCTTCGCCACCTACACAAGCAAACGACACCTTCAACAACACCGAAGAAGAAGATGATGATGAGGAAGCTCCTCCGTCCAAGAAGCAAAAGCTACCTCGAGTTCAAGAAAGAGTGTACAAGAATCATCCCATAGAGCAAATTCTTATCGACATAAGAAACGGGAGAATCACTCGTTCTAAAACTCGTTTAGCTAACTTTTTTTGAGCATTACTCATTTATCTCTAGTATTGATCCTATGAATGTGGAAGAAGCTCTTGAAGACCCAGATTGGGTGAATGCCATGCACGAGGAGCTACACAACTTCGAGAGGAAAGAAGTTTTTGGACTCTAGTGGAAAAACCCAAGGATGAGCACAACATCATTGGAACAAAATGGGTGTTTTGCAACAAGCAAGATGAAGATGGTCAAGTGGTACGCAACAAGGCTCATCTTGTGGCACAAGGCTACACCCAAGTCGAAGGTATGTACTATGGTGAGACTTATGCCCCTGTTGCTAGACTTGAGGCCATTCGCATACTTGTTGCCTATGCTAATCACCATGATATCACCCTTTACCAAATGGACATCAAAAGTGCTTTTCTAAATGGTGAAATTGAGGAGGAAGTTGATGTTAAACAACCTCCCGGCTTTATGAACCCTAAGAAACATAATCATGTCTATAAACTTCGCAAAGCTCTCTATGGTCTTAAACAAGCCCCTCGAGCTAGGTACAAATTCTTAACGAAGTTTATCTTAGAAAAGAGATTTGAGATTAGTAAAATTGATGCAACCTTATTCACTAAAAGAGTTAATGATGAATTATTTGTGTGCCAATTTTATGTGCATGATGTTATCTTTGGATCTACTAACCCACATTTTAGTGAGAAATTTGGAAGGTTGATGTCCGATAAATATAAGATGTCTATGATGTGTGAGCTGAAATTCTTCCTTGGTTTGCAAATCAAGACAAATGAGAGATGGTACATTTATCTCTCAAACAAAGTACACCAAGTACTTGTTCAAGAAGTTCAACATGCAAGAGTGCACAGGTATGAAAACTCTCATGCCTACAAGTGGACATGTTGACCTCACTAAGGAGGACAAACCGGTTGATAAAAAGGTCTATCAATCAATGATTAGTTCATTGTTATATCTTTGTGCCTCCCGTCCCGATATCATGCTAAGTGTGTGCGTGTGTGCCCGATATCAAGTGGCACCCAAAGAGTGTCATCTTAAGGCTGTGAAAAGAATTGTGAGATACTTGATACATACGCCAAACTTTGGCATTTGGTATCCCAATGGATCTTCTTTTAACCTTATGGGATATTCCAACTCGGACTATGCCGGAGATAAGGTTGATAGAAAATCCACCTCGGGTACATGTAAATTTCTTGGGAGATCTCTTGTGTCTTGGTCATCCAAGAAACAAAACTCGGTATCTCTATATACCGCCGAAGTCGAATACATTGCCGATGTGAAAGATGTTCCATTGTTTTGTAACAATGAGAGTGCTATTAAGATTGCCCACAACACCGTGCAACATTCTTGAACTAAGCATATTCAAGTTCATCATCATTTCATTCGTGATCATGTTGCCAAAGGAGATATCAAACTCAAACATGTTCATACCGACATGCAATTGGCAGATATCTTTACAAAGCCACTTGATGAGAAAGTGTTTTGTCACTTTAGGAGTGATTTGAACATCATAGATGCTTCAAACTTGTTCTAGAAACTCACTCGGATGTATGCTAAGGGCATGAGTTTACATGACTATTTCCTAATACTATTGACATAATATCATTTCATATCTTGGGAAACTATGCTCTCTTGTATTGCATCTAACCTTTTATAGGTACTTGGATGGACTACAATTCACAAGATCGGCATAACTCAAACTATAAGCAATCTTGTCATGACCAAGCATCAACCACCCTCCTTTGGGATGAAGGAAGAAGACAGCACAAACCACATCCTTGACAAACATTTGATGAAAACTTCACTCTTGTCATTTGGATATATTCATGTCATTCCTTGCTTGACTGACCCATGTAGGAGGACCTATCTCAAAAGAAAGAAGGATAGATCCAAACTCCAACCCTTGAGCATCCACAACAAGTCAACCTACATGCTACATCATCTACATTGTTCAAAATTATGTAATCATATGCTTGAAGAAGCTTTACTCCAAGTCATGAGTCATAGCAAATCAAGGTGATATGAAAACATTAAAATGCTTAAACCAAAAAATGGTAACCCCATTTTGATCTTAACGATGGGTATGACATATGATAAGAATTCTTGCTTGGCTCCTTAAGTCAATATAATCTAATATAGGTGACCTAGTCGCCGACCAACATCTAGATAAGGAAATGAATAGATGATTTTCTTTGTATTGTTGCCACCATTCAATCCCCATCTAGATGAAAATTCATTGCAAATACTTTTGAAAATTCATTGCAAATCTTTTTGAAAATTGATTGCAAATCTTTCTAAAAATTCATTGCAAATATTATTGCAAATCCTTGCAAAGTTGTAAAGTCTTTCTGAAAATTTCTTTGACAAGCCAAGAATGTCATTGCCAAGTTTCTGTTTGCAACTTGGATACTCTGACTTAAGGGAATCGGCGTCACCGATGTAGCAGATAAACTACTCAAAGTCTCTTCGGTACAACCGACATGGAACTCTTTGGCATCACCGAGTTTACCCAGAGCCCTAATATCCTTATCGGTTTGGCCGATCGAAATTATCTCGGAGCCTCCGACATTTGATACTACTTGTGTTCTTTGCCGAATTATTGATGTTTTCAGACAAAGTTCTCTATGACCCTTATTCTCTAGGGTCCCTTACTCTCTGACCCTTCTTTGAAATTGATGCCAAAGGGGGAGAAAGAACAAAGATTAAATTCAAAGCTTCAGAGGGAGAATCATCTAAGCTCAAGGCTAATCATTAAGGGGGGAGATCAATACATTTCAATATCCTTAAAAGGAGAGAGAAAAGACTAAGTGACCTGGATTCATATCAAGTGTTGATTCTATATTTTGTTTTAGGCTTGTCTCACCCTACCTACTCCCAATATCTACATCCTAAAGATTCAGGAGGAGAGGAAAAAGGAAAACTCATATTTAGGGAGAAAGTTCTACAAATATTCTTGGAGGCATGTTAATCTTAAGAGAACACTATTTTCAACATGCCATCCAAATCTTGGCAAACTTGAAGTTCTTTTGCATTTGTATGGAAGAAATATTCTTTACACATATGCTCCCTTGGGGGTTTTGATAATTCATGACAACATACATTATCTCTTGGACTAACAGTTCTACCTAGTTTATTTCACACTAAGTCCAAAGATTGCATAGGCTGGGAATTGTGAGGAGGATCCCCAAGAATTCAAGGAACATCAATTGGCAAAAGCTTCAAGTCTCTACATTTTACTTTATGTGAGAAATCACATTTGAGTCCATAGGAAAGCCAATACTATTAAAAGGGGATGAGGTATCTATGATGATTTGGTTTCTCAAAGTGCTTAGAGATTAGTCACCAAAAACCTCAACATTTCTCCCACAAAATATTTTGTCCAAAGCCCTAAAGTCAAATTCGGTGCCACCGACATTCCCCATATCGGCCACACCGAGTTTCCCTTAGACAGAACCCAAGCCAAAGCTTAGCAAATCGGTACTACCGATATTTGCTTAAGTACGGCCGAAAAGTTGTGACCAACCTTCTTGTATCCATTTGCTAAAAATTGGAATTTTCGAGTTTTACATAACGGTGCCACCGAAGTGAAGAACTGCCTAGGTCAGCCGAATCGGTCTCACCGAGATGCTTTATATCGGTCTCACCAAGAACCCAAAAGTTAGGACATTTTGCACTAGACGGTGCAACCGAGTTTTTACTTCGGTTCCACCGAGTTGGGCAATAATGTTGTAACGGTTGTATTTTTTGAGATGGCTATATATACCCCTCCACCTCCCTCTCATTCATGGTGAGAGCACTCAGAACAAGCAAACACTTCCACCATTCATTTTATGAGAGATAACCACCTACTCATGTGTTGAGATCAAGATCTTCCACTCCAACAATATCAATCTTGATTTCTAGCCTCCCCAAGTTGCTTTCCACCCAATCAATCTCTTCTACCAAGCTAAATTCTGTGAGAGAGTGATTGAGTATTGAGGAGACTATCTTTTGAAGCATTAGAGCAAGGAGTTCATCATCCATAACACATCTATTACCTTTTTGGAGAGTGGTGTCTCCTAGATTGGTTAGGTGTCGCTTGGGAGCCTCCAAATCTTGCAGAGTTGAACCAAGAAGTTAGTAAGGGCAAGGAGAACACCTACTTCGTGAATATCTAACCTCCGTTAACTTGCTTGATCATGAAGACCTCGCAGTCGTTACCCTCTGTGGGTTCAAGTCTCCATCACCGTGGACGTACGATAGCACCACCCATCGGAACCACGGGAAACATATTCGTGTTCCCATTGCATTTGATCTTCCTATCTCTACTCCTTACTTACACTTGTATGTGATTACTTTTCGCTGCTATACTCGTAGACTTGCATGTGTAGGGTGTGCTAGACTTGCTAGAATTGCTAAAACTTGCTAACCAATAAAATTGGGAAAAGGTTAGGTTTTTATTTGGATGAGTAGTCTCTAGACAAGAACCAAGATAAATAATCCACTATATCACAAATCCATACAAGAAGAAAGATCCACAATCAACCCAAGGAAATAACAAATAAGGTAGTTATTCCCAATACTTAAAGGAATTGAGGTCTTGAGGGGGTAGTCTTCTCCAAACCCTAAGGGATGATGCCTTGATATCCACTAGAGGATCTTCTCCTAGGAGGTCTTGAAATCCAAGGAGTGATAGATGAGTAAATCTCCCTCAAGATCTAATCCAATGTGCTTTGCTAACCCTAGGACAGAGGTAGAATATGAGTATTTATAGTCTAGGTGCGGAAAGGGGTACATGGGCCTTGGCCCGAGTCACTACGCACAGACAGGTCGGAAGTTCCGAGAGCGACCAGAAGTTTCGAGGGCTGGAGGTTCCATGCCAGGTTCCAGGCAGTTCCTGGGGTCTCTAGAGAATTTTAACACTTGGTAGCCTCTTTGGTAAGTGGAGTCCAGGATTTTCGGGCGAGGTGTTCGCATGCTCGGATGTTGGTTTTGGGCGTCAGGATCGAAAGTTCTGAGGATTCTTGGGCCTTCTTCTTACAGCTTGCCGGTATCTCCTTGTCTGCTCCTTCTTCTTCAAATCTTGGTTTCATGGGACAGTCGATGTACCTAAGCACACATAGAGTTCCATTTTGAGGTAGTGTCCATGTCTCATTCGAATGTATAGATAGCTCGAGAATGAGTGATGTCACCTTGGTTTGAATAGCACGTGCACGAACTCTCTCCATAGGTCCACTTGATGTTTGGGTAGCTGGTGTAGTGTCCATGGGGATGACCGTCGGGTGCTCCACACCAAAAGTGCTCCCTGAATTTGACATATTCCATTCATTTGCATAATCCCAAAGCATGTTGTATTGCTTCTATTAATCTCCATGTGCAACCTTAAGTGTCAGTCTTTTTGCTCTCCTAAGCTTGCTTCTTGTAGACTTCATGTTCCATTGCTCTTTCACCACCCTAGAAAAGTTCTTCATGCTCATGTTTTTGTCAGCCATGAATGAGTCCAAATACTTTTCTACCATGTATAGAGTTTTAAAGTTTCTGACACGTTATTTCTTGCTGCAAGTGTGTTTATCAACAATCTTCTTAATCATGAAAGCTTTTGTCCTATTATCGTTGGATGCCCAAAGATACCAAGGGCACCCCTCTTGATACTTTGCACAAACCATCATCTTGTCATTAGTTGGCATATTGATATTCACCATGTTCCCGCATGAATATTCTTGGGACAATTACACCTTTTCCCCTAGTTCTGCCAGCCCATGGGTTTTGCCCTTACTTTTTGGCTCTGCTCTATTTGCCCTTATATTTGTCCATGTGGTTGTCCATGTGCCCTTTAACCGTTTGACCAACACTTAAAAAATGTAAAAATATTACCTTTACGAGCATGTCATTTACATTTAGCAAAAAGTATTATTTAAACTACCCAAGGCTATTAATGTTATTACCATTATTAGACTAAAAAGGTACAAACAATACTTTTTCATTAGTAAAGATGACATGCAAATATAGCTAATGTTTTTTGAACATTTGGATATCTTATTTGCATTTTTCTAAGTCCATGTCAACTTGTTATTAATTTTCAACAAAATGATCAAAGTCGTTTGTAAATTCATAACAAATTCATATGAACTCGGAAAAATGCAAATAAGATATCAGAATGTTCAGAAAACAACACTATATTTGCATGTCATTTTTATTCATGAATAGGTATTGTTTATACCTTTTTATTTTAATAATATTAATAACATTAATAATCTTGGCTATTTCAAACAGTACTTTTTTCCTGAATGAAAAAGGCATGCACGTAAAGGTAATGTTTTTCTTGAAAAAAATTATATCTTATTTGCATTTTTATGAGTTCATATGAATCTGTTATGAATTTTCAAGTATTGGTCAAATGGTCAAAGGGCACTCAGACGACCTCGAAGAAAAATTTAAGAGAAAAACTGAAAAGAGCCAAAAAGTAAGGGAAAACCCCATGGGGTGGTTCCAACTAAGGGGAAAATGCATTTGGCCCAATATTATTTGATAGCCTTCCTAAGTAGCTCCACACTCTGAAAAACTTGGCCCACATGAAACTTAGGACATGGGATCTTCATCCCTGAATGCTTTGAAGTTCATATGAATTCCATCATCATCAGAATCTGGCATCGTTAGCTCATCATATTTTGAATCTTCCACATGTTCTTCATTCCTCTTCTCCTCTTCAGTATCAAAGCATTTGTTAACATATAAATTATCATCTCCTTCTGATATGCCATAGTCACTATATGCAATTTCAGGCACATAATCAATGCCACTACCCTCTTCTTCTGAATCTGGTGAGTCTCCATTGTCATGACCATCATCATCTTTGTATTCACCATTGTATTGGCTTTCTTCTTGAGTATTGCAGCCACAGACATGAACCATGTTTATGATGCTGGTTTGACCACATTCAAAGGCCTCATCTGGCTAATGACAAGAGGTCGGTATTGAACAAGATATTTGACTATATCATCAATATCCATGATAGTTCATCCTGGTCGAGGAATATATCCATGATAAGATGGCCAAAGGTCACAGATGGTCTCATATTATCTATGGCGTCCTCTCCATTGATCTCTCTAAGTCCATTTGTGCTCATTTGAGAGCGGACATGTAGTAATAAAATGTCATCATTTCTTCTCATAGCATATCTTCTCTATTAGATAAGAGGTGCCCGAGTGTTCTTATCTAAACCAAATACTCTACCATCCATGGTACTTTTTTGTCTTGGCCCATGAAAAATCGTCCATGTCCTATCTAAACAGAAGTGGATCGTCTTCACTTGCACAACATAATGGAGTGGATCAATATAACATCTTAACTAAACAGCATGACTGCCAACAGAAAATTACATAAAATGATGCATGACAAAGTACAACAACATCATATGATGCTTAACAAAGACATGCTACACAGAGAACCAGCCATATTATGCTTCACTGGACATATGATCAAATTGATACATTATGCACTACATTTTTCAGAGCAGCACCCAATATATATTGGAGATCATGTTCAAAATTTTCAATGCAATAGTGCTTCTGTCACAGAATAGAGCAAGTATGCACAAGGTAATGTACTACATAAATTTAACACCATCATTCAAATTCCTAATGGACAAGGCAATGTACTACATAACTGTAACAACATCATTCAATTCCACTAGTCGGTGCATTGCATAAATGAACAACTAAAAAAAGACCCTACTTTTCCAACCTCCCATAACCCCCAAATCAGTACAAACCCTAACTCGACATCCAGAATCCATCAAGCTACCGAACCCTACCTACTGATGATGGCAATGCACCAATTTAGGACAGTAAAACCGTGCCTAAAGCGAGCTCTCTCATGCCCCTAGCGATTTCGGCCGTCGGATTACGCATCTAGATCATTTTTTGCCGTCAGATCATTGTTTCAACGCCATTTTACCACGACTGGGCCCTCTGTCCTAATGGGCAGCTATTCTGGAAACCTTTTTAAAGGCATGTTGTTGATTGGTCTTCAATGGCCCATTTATCATGTGCATCCATCCAGCCGACGAGCGGGTGAGGACCAAGCCCAGGCGACGCTAGCGAAGGAACCGGCGGTCGAGGTCTAGCGGAAGCCAGCCGCTATAGCGTTCAATGGAGTGGATGCGACGCGTGCGAGGCAACAGGCGGTCTAGGGGATCCAGCTAGGGCAAGGCGCCTAAGGGGATCCAGCACTCGAGCGGCTGCCTCCAGGTTAGTTCGCTTCAGGCCCTGAGAATCCCTAATCACGCTAGCGGCAATGGCAACAAGCCTGTGACGCCTCCGCTGAGGTTGCGGCAATGGAACCCGCATCAGGGCTCAGGTGGTGCTGGGCGGGGCGACGGTGCGGCATTGGCCGCTGGACTTTGGGACACATCTTCACATGCATAGCTCTGGCGGCAACGGCGGCGGTGGTGGATGACGTCTCATCCTACTCCTAGCCGACGACAATGGATCAACTTCACGGCAGCGTGCACGGCCCCCTCCTCCACATCTCAGCGACGCAGTCATGGCCTCCTTATCCATCGGAGGCGCTCAACCATCTAAATTCTAGCCCTTCTCTCATCTTATTTCATATCCTAAGTCCTAACTCTATTTAATTCAAAATTCTCTTCTCCTCTTCTTGGTACAGGGAACTTTGGGTGGGCAACCTGTTCTTCCCCATGGTGCTCTAGCAACTGCACAAGGAGGTCGGGCCACTCATATTGGTGCCCTATAGAATTCAGGTTCGAGGTGATGGAGGGCATTGTACAAGAGAGGACATGTCTATGGGGAACAACAATACACCAGGTCCCCCTATATTTCTTTCCATTTCATGTAAGATTCCTTCTTGCACCAAACAATTTCTTTATCTTGACATCCTTCCAATCCAATACACATACAAGTAATGTTGTTGGCGGTTGTCAATTGAATTGAGCATATTTGGAGAATGGTAGGCATGTGGCCGTACTGCCCGAGTCACAACCAGTTAGAGGATCCGAGGGGAGATGGGCAGATGCTCAAGAGGATTTTGTACATAAATAAACTTCCTCTTCATCCATCTGATCTTTTCTCGAAAAATTGGAGCGCTGGACTTATGCACTCGTCCATTAGATTCAATGGCCACATCCTCTTGCATATTCAGGTCCTGTGACTAAAAACTAAAATCTAACAATGGCGCATCTCATTCTCATGAGAATGGAGTTAAAACAATCGGTGTACTGATGGACATGTTATTTTGTATTGCATTTTTGTTTAGTTTGGACCTCGGTCCTGAATAGTAAGCTCAACACGAAAATTGGTGTACTAATGACATTTAACCTTTTTTGCCAGGTTAGTTGATTTTGTACCTCAATCCCGGAGGGGGTCCTTAGCAATCGCTCATTATAAACAAAAACGCCCAGCCCAGTACCCACTAACCCCAACCCCCACCTTATCCTCTTCTCTCGACCACCTTCATCCTCCCACTCGCAGCGGCGCCCCGCACGGCCGCACCCCCACCTACCCCCACGCCCACCACCAACCACCCACCCCGGCGCCTCACCACGCCCGGCCACCATCCACCCCCCGGCACCCCACCACGCCCGGTCACCATCCACCCCCCGGCGCCCCACCACGCCTCGCCACCACCCTCCTAGCCGGCGCAACCACCACCCCAGTCGGTACCTCACCACGCGCTGCCACCACCCATCCCTCGGTGCCCCACCATGCCTCGCAACCTCCCTCCAGCGCCGGCCAATGCGACCACCACCTGAGCCTCCGCCCCACCACTCCTCGGTGCCCTCTCTGTCAGATCCGTCGGATCCAACGCATCAGCACCCACCACCGACGTGTCGTCCCTGCGGTCGCTTGGATCCGGCCCCGCCATGCAGTCGAGGCGACGGATCCGGCGGCCGCCGGTACACATCGCCATCCCAGTGATTGCCTGGACCGTTGTGCCCCTCATCTCACCTGCTCCCCTCGGTGGTCATCACCCTCCTCACCAAGCCATGGAATCCACCTCCCTCCCTCCTCTTCGGCCATGGAGGTGACCTACGTGTAGTTCTCCAGCGGCAAGCGGCCCTCGCGTGCAGTTCGGCGGTGGGCAGAGGCCCTCGCGTGCAGTTCGCCTTGGCCGTCCGGATGAAGATGCAGTGCGCCTCCACTCAAACTGACTGTGTGTCCCTGTTTTCCACCTCCCCTCCTCCTTCGTTGCGGAAGGAGCACCGGATGCGTGTCATGCAGTTCACTAACTCATGGTGCGCCGTTCTGTCGACCCGGCCATGCAGCTCACGGTGAACCGGCCACGATGGGTGGGAGCTGCTCGGTCTCTGGCCAGCTTCTCCACAAGCATTGCTACAGCAGTTGTTGCTTTGCTGGCATACAAATTCCGGTGGTTTGCAGATTGGGAGAAGAGAGCTGCGGGGGTCCCTCCGGCGAACTGTTTGGAAAGACAACGGGGACATGTTTGTCTAATTGTTGAGAGAATCAGTGGTGTTCACATTGGAAAAATGAAGTAGTTCACTTTATTAGAAAAACAGACAGGAAACAATTGTATTGTTCTTAGTATATGCAATACAGATAACTTGTGATTTTTTTTAAAGATGAAAACATGTAATTTTCTTTGTCCTCTCGAGCAGTCCCCTTTCAGTCGTGAGTTATCTCCCTTGTTGGAGAAATTATTGATGTAGTTCATTCATCTTGTATTTGTAAATTTGATCTCATCATTAATAAAGAAAATGTGAGATGAGAGAAAAGAGAATAGTTGTGGAAGCTCACTTTGTTATCTCACGCAGTTCGCTATTAAACTACTCCGTGGTTCACTTGGTAAACAGTGAAAAGAAGCTCGCTTCTTATTAGATGTAGTTCACTCGCTGAGTCCATGCGGTTCACTTACCCGGTCTACGTGCATAAAATAAATATGGAAACAACAAACAAAAGTAATGCGGTTCACTTCTCGTTACTGTTGCGATTCACTTATGCCCGATATGAAGTGCGGTACACTTCATCGCATGGGAAAATTTACGTCTAACAAACAGAAACCGTGCAGTTCGCTTGCCCGTTCGATGCATTGCAGTTTTCGGTATGAAGCAGTGCGCTCTTCTGTCTGATGCGGTTCACGCGTCTATTTTGGTGTCGCGAAAAATAGAGTGTCGTGCAGTTTTTCCGACACGAAGTTCACTAGTCTCTATATTGCAGTACCTTTGCTACAGAAAGTGCAGTGCCCTCGCGTTGAGCGTGCAGTTCGTAAGTGTTAGCAGAATAACTATTCTGCTAATATTAGCAAAATAGACCGGCTGTATATATATCATTATACTACAGAGGTTTTACAAATAGTTATATTATTCTTTTATCAAAATGGATGAGTGTGCGAATACATTCTGACTGAACTTACATCTGTAGATATATGGTTCACTATGTTATCCTCCTACTTTGTTTATCCTATAAAAGTATTACTCTAGCATGTTCTGTCGAATCATATATACTATTGAAATTCCTATTATTTTATTAATAAAACAGACTGAAGCAGCAATGCGTGCCATGAATGATCTAGTGCTACAACCCATGATGGCCACATCTTCTATTTGGAGCTTGAAATCCCCAAAATAAAACCCTACCAAAACCCTAGGGAATAGCCCCTTCCAGTTCATTATTCTTGCTTCGAATCTATGGATTGCAACTATGTAACACCGACTATGGATGACAACACATGAACACGGGCAGTTTACGGCGAAGGTTCTCGAAAACTTACCATATTTCGACAGCGGTTAGTGCTCTGGGCGACGGACAGGGGCCATGGCAGACCAGCGTCGCCGTCTTCAAACGCCCTTCCAACGATGATAGCAACTCCCGCAGCCTGTTTCCCGGTGAGGAAACACCGATCACCTTCGCCGTCGATCACCTCCATAGGCTTCGTTGTTATCCGCTCGCCTCCTGCCTCGAGCACTTTGGAGAAAGAAACAAAGAGGAAAGGAGACTTGTGCAAAAAACAGAGGGAGAGGGGACTTAGACCGTGTTTCGCTGACCAAAGTGCACTTCAGAGTCGTGACCAAAGTGGCCACGTCGGCCCTATTCGCGGGTCAAATGGTTAATGGCCGTCATCTGGTAGTGAACTTTGGAGATGAATCCAGGGAACATAGGTGAATTTATCTCCTCGCTGACCGGACTATTGAGGACGTTTTATTTCCAGGATTAATAAAACGCGAGAATAGTGTGTGACATTTGAAATCCTACACGAATATAAAAATACATCAATCGGTAATAGAATATATTTTTTGCTCCATTACAGAGCGAATGGAGGAGGATACAACATGTACTCGCTTCGTTTTTATTTACTCTATGTATTAGCTTTGGTCAAAGTCAAGCTTTATAAACTTTGACAAAGTTTATATACAAAAATATTAACATATACAATAGCAATTCAATACCATTAGATTCATTACCGAATGTACTTTCACATCATACAGATTTGTTAAGGTGAATGTTTATATTGTTTACTATAAACTTGATTAAACTTTACAAAGTTTGACTTCAATCAACTCTAATATGCAGAGTAAATAAAACTGGAGGGAGTAACGCTGAAAGACAAGTAATCGAGCGAGACCGGTAACACGCCAACATGTAAGGCTGAAAGACAAAAGCATGAGACATTAAAAGGGACCCGTAATACAGTATATCAATCCGCTGGTATCAAGAATAAACAACACAAACTTCACATCTATTCTTACACCGCCATTTTTTGTCAAAAAAGGCCTCATCATGGAAGGGAGTTGGTAGAGATCATTGCATCTCTCGAGAACACTAGTTGAAGATACATTTTCAGTCTCAAGACTGACTTCCTTGCGAGCTTCCTCTTCTCATCCCTCTCTTTAATCTTTTGTACATTAAAAACATCTTTTACTAGCCCACTGTACCGGTAGTATGAAACTGGCAAAGTGGATCTCCTACATGACACAATTGCGACAGATCACATCACAGCTTAACTGCCTCCCTTCTGCTTGAGGGTAATCTTGTCTCCCAAGCTGAGCGCAATTCCTTGGGTCTTGCTCCTTATTCTGATGTAACCGCTGAGCTTGCCATCAACTTGCTTCT